>CM069071.1:12963689-14194403 GCA_035220775.1 Malus fusca
CAATCATAGCGCGACACGTGTCGACAGCAGAAGCCAATCATAGCGCGACACGTGTCAACATCAGAAGCCAATCACAACACGACACGTGTCAATGTCAGAATGAAACTAGAAACTCTCTTCTATAAATAGAGATCATTCTCTCACAATATTTCCTAATGTCATTTGTACTAAATCATTCACTAGTACTCACTAAAGGAGAGCTTGAACCTATGTACTTGTGTAAACCCTTCACAATTAATGAGAACTCCTATACTCCGTGGATGTAGCCAATCTTGGTGAACCACGTACATCTTGTGTTTGCTTCCCTGTCCCTATACATTTACATACTTATTCACACTAGTGACCGGAGCAATATAGTGAAGGTCACAAACTTAACACTTTCTGTTGTACCAAAGTCCTCAATGATTTTGTGCATCAACATTTGGCGCCGTCTGTGGGAACGACACTTATTCCCACTCTCTTCAGCTTTGTCAAGCTGGTTTCCACCATTCGTACACTCTCTTTTGACCAGGCATCCCTCTCCAACATGGGGAGCGAAAGAAGCCACATCACACAGAATGACACCCCTCTTGCACCTAGTGCGAATCAACGAAATAATGAAGGAAAGAAGGTTGCTATTCAAGCTAAAGTCGATGAGCTAGAAGCTCAGAACAACAAGATAGCAATGAAGAATGAGCTCCTCCAGGAGCAGTATGAGAAGCTCTTTGAGACACTCCACGAAACTAGGCGTACTCAAACATGCGAGCTCTTACCCCTGTGAACATCAATCATCACTTGGGTGCCCCCCAACACTGAGGGTCACCTTCCTTCGACATAGGTATCCCTGATGAGGAGCGAGCTAATCATCAAAACATTGATCAACATGAGACTTCTCTCAACCCAGCTGCTTCGACCCGAAGCAGGAGAAGTGGAGGAAGACACCTCCTTACAGAAGGGTTAGAAGGATCGAAAACTATTTATCGTGATTGCCGAGACTTCCTAAAGCAACGTCGAGAGAATCCCCTCCACATATGCTCGAAGATCAATGACCCAAGGGTTTCTGAAAGACTCGGTCCCCTCCCACGACCCAGGCCATCTGCTAATCTAGGGAAGAAACGACAGGTCTCAGAGGAACATGAAGGAACAATGGACTTTGAGGTATTCTGACAGACTCGCCCTAGAAGTCAGTACGGCGATTCCAAGGAAAAATCACACGCCCTTGCTCAAACTTTCCTACTTCCAAGAGGCGATGGTGACTTACGAAAGAAAATCCCAGTGGTACATGACTTCACTCAGGACCCCCTTGTCCTACAGCTCCTTGAGGAAGTAAACAAGTTGAAGGCCGAATGTCAGGCCGAGATACCTGACTGGAACCAATCCAGGCCTGGCCCTCTCACAAGGAGGATCCTCGACACCCCCATTCAAGCGAAAACAAAACAAAAACTTGGTTTACAACTCTATACTGGAAGGGATGACCCAATTGAACACCTTAACCTCTTTGAGTCCACCATGGCATATCGAATGCACACCAATGAAGAGCGATGTCTTCTCTTCCCCTCCACCCTCTCTGACGGAGCTCTAAACTGGTATTGTCGTCTTCTACCTGACAGTAGACTCATTTGAGGAACTGAGGAAATTGTTTGTCTCTCAACATATCTTCTAGACCGATCGCTTGCATTCTGCAGATGACTTGTACACTATTCGCCAGAAGCCAGACGAGTCATTACGTATGTATGCTGGCCGCTTCAGCCATGAGTATTCCCGTTGTGCCGAGGCAAACAACAAGACTGCCTCAAAGCCTTCACGGCAGGCCTACATGACTGTTTCTTCATGTATATGATCAATGTCAACACTTGGAAGACTTACTCTGAGGTGATGGCACATGCTTACAACCATGCCTCCGCCGAGGCAATGACATATCAAGGGAAACCCCCCACAGCCACCCCTTATCAGTAAGTAGGGAGTGGAAGCCAGATCCAACCAAATGAGAAGACCTCGACCTTCCAAACGGCAGCGGTGCCTCCCCCTGCCTTACTTAATACTTTGCCAAGTCAACAGACATATCAATCTCAGGGCAAAAGGAAAGATTTTCATCCTTACCAGTCTCATTTTAGTAAAAGGAGTAAGGGACACTACCGTGATAACCAAGAGTATCGCCATGATAATCCCCGACCCCAGGTAGTCAACACAGTGGGTCAAGCACGTGTCAGGACAGCCCCTACCCCGAGGTATGAGGCATACATACCCTTGAACGCCACATACGTGGCCATTTACCCCAGCATAGCACACTTGATACCGAAGCCAAAGCCGAGGCACCCGGATTACAAGCCCATGAAGAACACGGGCACGTTTTGCTGCTACCATGAGCATAACGGCCATGACGGCGAGAAGTGTATCACCCTTCGTGATCATATTGAAGCTTTGGCACGTGAAAGAAAAATTGATCAAGTCCTCCTTCACCCTCCAAGGGGTAACCGTAACCAACGCCAGTTGAATGTGATATATTCCATAAGTGGTGGCACACCCATATCTAAATCTTCCAACAGGGCCATGAAAAATAGTGAACGAGCTTTAAGGTCTGGCCACCAAGTGTTTCACGTGGAAGACATCAGGGGAGGTAAGTATCAAAAGCCTAACTGGGATCCAATATGTTTCTACCCTGAGGAAGAAAGAGGTATCATCTACCCTCACAACGACCCACTGATCGTGGAAGCTCACATAGCCAACTTTGAAGTACGATGAATCCTAGTAGACACGGGGGCTTCGGTCAATATCATGTTTGCTGAAGCTTTCAGGGCACTTAATGTAGCTGAACACTTGCTCGACCGCTCGATTTCCCCTCTGATAAGCTTCTCTGGTGATATCCTGCAACCTTTGGGGAGCATACACTTACCTTTCACCATTGGTACAAGCCCTTACACATCTACCATTACCACTAACTTCCTGGTGGTTAATTGCCCAACGGCATACAATGTCATCTTCGGATGCACAGGTATTAATGATCTCAAGGCCATAGTATCCACACATATGTTGTTGATGAAATTTCTAACCCCCTATGGCAATGGTTACATCAGAAGAGATCAACTTAGTGCACGATCATGTTACAACACTTCGGTTAAGCATCAACACATGCCTGTGCCCAAGGAAACCCTTTCTATACATGACCAAGTCATAAAGACCAGCCCAGACGAAGCCAACTTGGATCTTCACAGTGGCAACAGTCAACCCGACGATCCTCGAGATGACTATTTCACCCAACAAACACAACCCGCTGAAGAGTTAGAGAAGGTCTCTATCTCAAAAGATTATCCGGATCGCATGGTGAAGATTGGTACCACCTTGTCACCACCCATTCGGTTGGCATTGATCTCTTTTTGCAAGAGAACACTGAGGTCTTCGCCTGGTCATACGAGGACATGCCAGGCATCTCTCCCGATATAATCTGTCATTGCTTAAGTATTGATTCCAATACCAAGCCAATGAGACAGAAGCGAAGATCTTATGACGCTGAACGGTACGAGGCAATGAAGGCAGAAGTTGAAAAACTCAAAGGCATAGGCTTCGTCCGCGAAGTCAATTATCCAACGTGGGTAACAAATGTTGTCTTTGTTAAGAAAAATCCGACCAAGGAAAGTCTCCTGCTCCAAAATGTCTTGTGGAGAATGTGTGTCGATTACACCGACCTAAACAAAGGATGCCCGAATGATAGCTTTCCTCTTCCTCTCATAGACAGACTTATAGACTCTATGGCAGGGTGTGAACTCCTGAGCTTTATGGATGCTTACTCAGGATACAACCAAATCCTCATGAACCCTCCGGACCAAGAACACACAGCCTTCATTACTGACATGGGACTATATTGCTATAAAGTCATGCCTTTTGGCCTAAAGAATGCAGGAGCGACTTATCAGAGACTGGTCAATTCAATGTTCGCCGAACAAATTGGGAAGAGCATGGAAGTTTACGTTGATGATATGCTAGTCAAGAGCAAACATGCTGACCAACACATCACCAATCTATCTGAAACTTTCACCATTCTGAAGAGGTGTCGAATGAGGTTGAACCCCAACAAATGTGCCTTCGGCGTAGGCTCTGGCAAATTCTTAGGCTTTATGATAAGCCAACGAGGCATTGAGGCTAATCCCGAGAAGATCAAAGCAATCCTCGACTTGAAGGAACCGGTAACTTCAAAAGACATCCAGAGCCTTACTGGCAAGGTGGCAGCCTTAACTAGGTTCATCTCTAAGGCCACAGACAGATGTGCTCCTTTCTTCAAAGCACTTAAGGGAAGTAAGAAGTACATTACATGGATTGATGAATGTGATGAGGCATTCAAGAACCTCAAAGATTACATGAGTAAAGCTCATTTGCTCTCCAAACCTAAGGTTGGTGACACTCTCATTATCTATCTGTCGGTATCAGCTTTCGCAGTAAGTTCCGTTTTCATTCGAAATGATGGTAATGTCGAACGGCCTGGCTACTACGCTAGCAATGCCTTACAAAATGCGGAGACACGATACTCCAACATTGAGAAATTGGCTCTAGCATTGGTCATGTCTGCTCGAAAACTTCGCCCTTACTTCCAAGCACACTCCATCATTGTGCTTACCAATCATCCTCTTCGACAGATACTCCAAAGTCCTGACACTTATGGGCGAATGATCAAATGGGCAATAACATTGGGTGAGTTTGACATCTCCTACCAACCAAAGCCAGCTGAGAAGGGCCAAGCAGTAGCATACTTTATCGCCGACTTCACATATCATGTTGACATTGTTTCTACGCCTAAATAACTGGTTTCATTATCCTCGGAAGCTCAGAAAATAGAACCAACAGCCCCAGTATGGAGTCTATATGTTGATGGCTTGTCCAACCAACAGAGTTGTGGAGCAGGACTAGTCCTTACGACCCCTAACAATGTGGCGATGGAGTATGCTCTTTGTTTCAAATTCAAGGCGTCGAACAATGAGGCCGAATATGAAGCCCTCCTAGCAGGCTTACGTTTGGCCAAACACCTTGGGGTTAAACGAATTGATATCTTTAGTGACTCCCAATTTGTGGTTAACCAGGTCACCAACAACTTTGACGTTAAAGATAGCTTCATGGCA
The DNA here is from genome assembly GCA_035220775.1 of Malus fusca. Taxonomy (NCBI): domain Eukaryota; kingdom Viridiplantae; phylum Streptophyta; class Magnoliopsida; order Rosales; family Rosaceae; genus Malus; species Malus fusca. The sequence continues at coordinate 12,968,777 of CM069071.1, forward strand.
GCATATCTGGCACAAACCGCACTTCGTATCGGACATCAACAGGAGAAACCCCATTCTCACTTGCCTTTGGTATAGAGGCAGTTGTCCTAGTTGAGCTTGAGCAAGCAACGTTCCTAGTCTAGAATTACGTGCAAAACGAAAATGACAAACAACTTACCCTCAACTTAAATCTAGTCGAGGAACATAGAAACCAGGCCCACTTGAGGAATGTCGCCTACAAGCAGCGCATCTCCAACTACTATGACTCAAGGGTCAAACCTCGTTCTTTCAAAGTAGGGGACTGGGTATTGAAGAAAAGATTACTCTGCGACAGAGTCCCAAGTGAAGGAACACTTAGTCTAAACTATGATGGACCGTTTGAAGTTGTTGGCATCAGTCGCCATGGCTCCTACAAGCTTAGAAGCTCCGATGGCAAGACCCTTGGCCATCCATGGAACGCTGATCACTTGAAGTACTATTACAAGTAAACTCACATTGTACAAGTGTTAAGCTTCAGCCGTTCGACATCCTATGTAATGAATACTATTTGGCATGAATACAATAAAGAGGTGATTTAGACAACTCGGTCATAATCCTCTTACATTCCTAGCAATGAAACACTCGGGTTCAAAGCTTCAACTTGAATGCTTCCAACATGAAACAAAGTCTAAGTATATGTCAACAAGACTATACAAATAAACAAACAGTTTCACAGTATATTCGTTCAATCATACATTCTAACACATTCATACATAAGTCAACTGTGCTTTGAAAGGGTTCAACATACTTTGTGTCATTCGACACTTGCGACAATGTGCCTAGACACCTTGCCTTTATTCTCACCAACCAGGTGATGAAATGTGAAGAAGGAACTCATCTTTATGCCACCAACCAGGTGATGAAATGTACAACCCGTACTCTCCTTCATGCCACCAACCAGGTGATGAAATGTACAACCCGTACTCTAATATCATTTGGCAACTTGCCACTCATGCCACCAACCAGGTGAAGAATGAACTCATCTTCATGCCACCAACTAGGTGATGAAATGTACAACCCGTACTCTCCTTCATGCCACCAACCAGGTGATGAAATGTACAACCTGTACTCTAATATCATTTGGCAACTTGCCATTCATGCCACCAACCAGGTGATGAAATGTACAACCCGTACTCTAATATCATTTGGCAACTTGCCACTCATGCCACCAACCAGGTGAAGAAAGAACTCATCTTATGCCACCAACCAGGTGATGAAATGTACAACCTGTACTCTTATTCATGCCACCAACCATGTGATGAAATGTACAACCCGTACTCTAATATCATTTGGCAACTTGCCATTCATGCCACCAACCAGGGGAAGAAGGAACTCACATTCGTACCACCAACCAAGTGATGAAAGCAACTCACCATTCATTCTACCTACTAGAAGACGAGTGGTACAACTTGTACATGTGAACTCCTAGCATTCACAAATAATCAAAAACCCTCAAGCTTGCCAACTCAATTAGGGGAACACTTATGCCCAACAAGAGTTATAGTTACCAACAAAGTCTTATTGCAAGCCAACAACAACTTTAGTGCATGGCATACGAAGATCAAGCTATTCAGCCTTCTTGATCAAGACAGTGTGAAGCAAAACCAATTTATGGTGCCAACAAGAGCTTCATCAAATGAGTTTAACCACAATTTTCAAAAGCTTCACACACTCTTGATCAAGACAATGTGAAGCAAAACCAATTTATGGTGCCAACAAGAGCTTCATTAATGGAGGGCAACCACAATTCACAAAAGCTTCACACGCTCTTGATCAAGACAGTGTGAAGCAAAACCAATTTATGGTGCCAACAAGAGCTTCATCAATGGAGGGCAACCCAATTCTCAAAAGCTTCACACACTCTTGATCAAGACAGTGTGAAGCAAAACCAATTTATGATGCCAACAAGAGCTTCATCAAAAGAGTTCAATCACAATTCTCAAAAGCTTCACACACTCTTGATCAAGACTGTGTGAAGCAAAACCAATTTATGGTGCCAACAAGAGCTTCATCAATTGAGGGCAACCATAATTCTCAAAAGCTTCACACACTCTTGATCAAGACAGTGTGAAGCAAAACCAATTTATGGTGCCAACAAGAGCTTCATCAATTGAGGGCAACCACAATTCTCAAAAGCTTCACACACTCTTGATCAAGACAATGTGAAGCAAAACCAATTTATGGTGCCAACAAGAGCTTCATTAATGGAGGGCAACCACAATTCACAAAAGCTTCACACGCTCTTGATGAAGACAGTGTGAAGCAAAACCAATTTATGGTGCCAACAAGAGCTTCATCAATGGAGGGCAACCCAATTCTCAAAAGCTTCACACACTCTTGATCAAGACAGTGTGAAGCAAAACCAATTTATGATGCCAACAAGAGCTTCATCAAAAGAGTTCAATCACAATTCTCAAAAGCTTCACACACTCTTGATCAAGACTGTGTGAAGCAAAACCAATTTATGGTGCCAACAAGAGCTTCATCAATTGAGGGCAACCATAATTCTCAAAAGCTTCACACACTCTTGATCAAGACAGTGTGAAGCAAAACCAATTTATGGTGCCAACAAGAGCTTCATCAATTGAGGGCAACCACAATTCTCAAAAGCTTCACACACTCTTGATCAAGACAGTGTGAAGCAAAACCAATTTATGTGAAGCAAAACCAATTTATGGTGCTAACAAAAGCTTCATCAATTGAGGGCAACCACAATTCTCAAAAGCTTCACACACTCTTGATCAAGACCGTGTGAAGCAAAACCAATTTATAGTGCCAACAAGAGCTTCATCAAAGGAGTTCAACCACAATTCTCAAAAGCTTCACACTCTTGATCAAGACAGTGTGAAGCAAAACCAATTTATGGTGCCAACAAAAGCTTCATCAATGAAGGGCAACTACAATTCTCAAACCTTCGAAGCAAATTCAATTTATATGGTTCATCCAAACCTTCATCTACTACAAGGTATGGTTTGCATCACAATCTCTTGCTCAACAGTGTGGAAGCAAAATTTGTATATGTTGTCTCTCCCACATTTTCAAATTTCTAGTTTCCCAAAAAAAAAAAAAAAAAAGGGAAATTCAACAAAGCTTCATCAATGGAGGACAACTACAAATTCTCAAACGCTTCACACTATCTTGATCAAGATAGTGTGAAGCAAAATCAATTCGTGGTACCCAATAAAGCTTCACCACAAAAGCTTCACCAACAAAAGCTTCATCAATGGAGGACAACTACAAATTCTCAAAAGCTTCACACTATCTTGATCAAGATAGTGTGAAGCAAAATCAATTCATGGTACCCAACAAAAGCTTCAACTCCAAAGCTTCAACTCCAAAGCTTCACCTACAAAAGCTTGACCCACAAAAGTTTGACCCACAAAAGCTTCACCTACAAAAGCTTGACCCATAAAAGCTTGACCCACAAAAGCTTCACCTACAAAAGCTTGACCCACAAAAGCTTAACCCACAAAAACTTCACCCACAAAAACTTCACCCACAAAAGCTTGACCCACAAAAGCTTGACCTACAAAAGCTTCACATATCATCAGGGTTAAAAGCAAGAGTATCCCATAAGTATCACATATCTTCCCCCTAATAATACCTATGCAAACCAGCCACACCGGAGCAAAAGTATCTCATATCATCAAGGTCAAAAGCAAGAATATCCCATATCATGCTTTTTCCCTGTCATTTCCTTTGCCCTTATTCTTACCTGCAAGATAAGGAGAAAGAAAGCAATCAGTCAGCACTTGGAATCAAGCTTCCAGTCAGGAACTGATTGCCTGGAACCCCTTGCCTGATTACTTAACTGGCATTGCTCTCGAGTACTCATCTTCAACATCTTATGCTTCCAGAAAAGATACCATATCTGCCTGAGGAACAGATAGGGTAAGTGAGAAGGATACAAGGAAGCATGTGGAGACAAGTGCAACAGAACACGTGTCGATTCATCTATTACTTTGTCAACAACAAAAATATCCCATATCATCAAGGTCGAACGCACTCTTGATTTGATGGACTTGTTTTGACCCTCAAATTCTTGAGTCGGCCTTATACTCTGGAGGAAACCAGAAAACCCTCCAGCCCAGTTCAAGAATAAGCCTGTGGAAAGTTACTTCTTCAAAAGCAAAAGTATCTCGTATCATCTCTTCTCCATTTGCTTCTCCTTATCCTTGTTGCTGTTTACGACACAAGGAGAAGGAGAACAATCAACCTGAAGCCGAAGTCGAACCTCTGATCCAGGTTGCTTGCTTGGAAGTCTGATTGCTTACCTTGTCTATTACCTCATTCAGCAAATCTTCTAGCTCGGCGACTTGGGGGACTCCTACTATAGGGTTTTGTATCGCATTTGACCAAGCCCGAAACTACAAGTAAGCTTCAAGTGAAATTGATACATTACCTTGTGCATCTTCATCGGTTAAAGATACCACCCCTGGATGGAGGAAAAGTACTTCCAGAGAAGATGCCACATCTACGTATGAGACAGATAAGGCAAGTGAAAATGATACCACACTTCGGTACTTAAAAGTTTCATGATTACTCAATGGCTTGGATCTTGCAAGTCCCCAACCGAGGAGCTTCCCTCACTCGGGAACTTAGGGGAGCACTGTTTGTACCATACTTGACCAATCCCAAAACTACTGAGCACCGGTCAACGTTATACCGTCAAGGACCCAGAAGAGTTTCCCTCCAACCAGGAGGTCAATCATAGCACGACACGTGTCGACATCAGAAGCCAATCACGTGTCAACATCAGAAGCCAATCACAACACGACACGTGTCAATGTCAGAATGAAACTAGAAACTCTCTTCTATAAATAGAGATTATTCTCTCACAATATTTCCTAATTTCATTTGTACTAAATCATTCACTAGTACTCATTAAAGGAGAGCTTGAACCTATGTACTTGTGTAAACCCTTCACAATTAATGAGAACTCCTCTACTCCGTGGACGTAGCCAATCTGGGTGAACCACGTACATCTTGTGTTTGCTTTTTTGTCCTTATCCATTTACATACTTATTCACACTAGTGACCGGAGCAATCTAGTGAAGGTCACAAACTTAACATTTTCTGTTGTACCAAAGTCCTCACTGATTTTGTACATCAACATAATTAATATGGATGGTTTCGTATGTGAAGGAGTTATTTAAATAAAGTGGAGTTTAGTTTGGGCCTATCAATAATAATAATATTATTTTTGGAATTAAAGAATTAATTCGGGGCGGGGCGTTACAAATGGTATCAGAGCAAATGATCATATTCTACGAGATGCACTATTTTTTTAGTCTTGTTGGTGTGAATTATGACATGCGGTGTGGATGCATTAATTTATATTATTAGGAATAAAGTGGCATGCATGTTTTATATGTGAAATACATATAGAGAAATTGTATTATAATTGTGATGCAATTTCCTTGGTAATTGTGATTTGCGTTTATATTGCATTATTTTATAAGATTTATGAGTATGAAGGAATTTATTTTGAATGCATATATTGTGAATTATGATGCTTTGAATTGAAGTGAATGAGAGTAGGAAATTTTAAATTATCGTATTAATATTACAGCTTTGAAGATGAGTATTTGATTAAAGTTTGGATTAATCTTTAATTGAGTTGATATTATGATATACATTATGGAAAATTTGAACGTTCAAGTAAGGGTGAATAGTGACAAGTGGATGGAAGAATTGTATTATACCTGAGCCAATGAGAAATGTGAATTGGGCGAAAAAGGCACGTGGATGTTAAATTGGGCACAATGACCCGTAGATGTGAAGTTGGGCACAATGGCCCGTGGATATGTGAAGTGGGCGAAAAAGGCCCGTGGATGTGAAATTGGGCACAATGACCCGTAGATGTGAAATTGGGCACAATGGCCGTGGATATGTGAATTGGGCAAAAAAAAAAAAGCTTGTGGATGTGAATTGGGTGAAAAAGGCCCGTGGGTGTGAGAAATGAATGGGTACAAAGACCCAGTGTTCTGGAAGAAAAGCTCCTTGTGCGGGCTGCGAGAAAAAAAAAAGTGTGATGTGTGGCCAGGTATATTACAATTTTTTTTAGTCTACTGGTCACTGATATATTACAACTTTTGAACATGAAAAAGGGTAGTAAATGATTGGGTTTAAAATCCTTGTTTGAAAGATTGTACTAGAAAAAAAATTTGGTAAATAACATGAGTATGAATCTTATGGTTTGGGAAGTAAAGTTGGGCATGAATTTAATGGGAAGCAATGTGACTAATGAAAATAAATTAACCATGATTTTAGGTTGGGCCTCGGAGAATAAAATTGTAAACTGTGAGTATGGTTGATTATTATGTTTGGGATGGTGAAAAGATCATAAGGTTTCTTCATTTAAACATGGAATGGTCCTAAGTTCATATAATATAAATGTTTTCCAGATGAGTTTTTTTTTGCGTTGATGAGGAGAATTGTCGGAAAAGGTTCATAAATTATAATATTTAATTTGTGTTAATATTGTTTATGACCTTAAGCTCATATATTAGTGTTGCCAAAAGTGATGGTAAGGGGTGTTATCAATAATTGTGATGGGAAATTTATCGGGTAAGAATGAACTCATAAAATGAGGTTATGATTTGGTTATTAAAATTGAAATAGTGAAAATGAGATTATGGAATGAAACATCGAGTTCGTTTAATATAAATGACTTCTCAATTGTATGTTAACTGTTGATGGAAATAATTGTAGGAGAGAGCTTGTAAATGCAACATGGATTGGTTTGGTTACCATAGTCATGAGTTATTATTGATAGATTTGATATTGCGAACAAACCTGAGGAAGGACCCGTATTTTATGACTATGTGATTAATAAGGATTAGGCCAATAAAGTTGTATAATATATAAATTCCTCTCCTATGAATGATGAAATGTGAGTACTGCTTGGGAAGTGTGTCTCATAAAGTATTCGAGCCGTGGTTACATTTTGAAGCAATTTCAAAGAGAACCAATTGAAAGAAAGAAAATATAAGGTTTTAAATTTATTATGGGTAACTTAGTTTAATGGTGAATAGGAAATGACATCATAGAATGAAATTGATTTCGTTCAATGTTAGTGGTATTGCATATTTGGTGTTAAACTTCTTTCCATTACCCTGTGAGTGTGATTGGAAATTTTAATGGTTGGTTGAAATTTTGATATTTACTTAGCTACTAGTGATTATGGCTGATATTTAAATTGACCGAAGATGATTATGGCTGGAAATTATGATAATAGTATATATATCTAGCAAATGGTTGAAGTAGGGTGATGTTTTGGTATTTATATTAGGGGTGGGTTCGGTTTAATTCGGTTCGGTTTTTTGCCAAAACCGAAACCGAACCGAAATTTCGGTTCGGTTCGGTTCAATTTTTTTTTGGTTCGGTTTTTTCTGGTTCGGTTTCGGTTTTTTTTTCAAAAAATGAAAAATTTTGAAATCTTAAATTTTAACATATCAAACACAATCATAACATAAATATTCCGACTAGACTTAAAGATAATGAAAATAAACATTTAAAGTTCAACTAGAATTATAACATAAATGTTTTTTTAAAATATTTTGGGTTTAAAGTTTAACTGTAAATAGATTTCTTTTTAGACGATGATGATGGAGTACGACCTTATTCATTCCTCTCTTTCTCTCAATCTCTCTCTCTCTCTATATACATGTATTCTTCATTAGCAATAAGATAAACATTCTATAATATACTATTTATTTTGATTATTGTCTAGGTAACAATTTTTTATATTTTCTTTATCTTTATGGTCCGAATTTTTTTTATCCATATATGTGGTTACATAATATAATTTCTACATTCTGTGTTTAGCTTCTACCACCAGCAAATTTTGAAGAGGTGTTCATCAATATTTTTGAATTACTTTTCAAAATTGTTAGGCCACATAATCTACTATACTTGGCCATAGGTGAGAAAGTTTGAATTTTGTTTTTGATATCGTAGTGTTTAATAAACTCATGAGACTTTTATACGCTATTTGCTTTCCCTAATCAACTGCAGTGCAGTTGAGATATGTGTTCTTATATATGTGTTGCACTTAATGATATAAACTAGAAATATTGCATGTAATAGTATAAGTTCTAATTTTTGTTGTAGATGGAGAAGCTGAGAAGACAATTTGAATTGGAAAGCAAACAAGTCCTACCAAAGCAGCAGTCCAAGTATCATATTCTAATATAATAAAATCAAATAATTAAATAAATAAAATTAAAAAAATATTAATTTAATTATTTCGGTTCGGTTCGGTTTGATTCGGTTTCTAGACCACCAAAACTGAACCAAACCAAAAGAGTTCGGTTCGGTTCGGTTTTTTCAATTTGGTTCGGTTTTTTCGTTCGGTTCGGTTTTTTCGGTTTCGGTTCGGTTCGGTTTTCGATTTTTTTCGGTTTTCAGTTTTTTGAACCCACCCCTAATTTATATTAGCCAACGAGAATGATAGTTTGGCGTTTGATATGATTTTGTTAAGATGTCTGGCTAGAGAGTCGGATAATTATTCTGCCAATGAACGTGGATGAGAAATTGTGAAGGTGGGTGGAAATTACGAGAATTTATTCGTTGATTTCTTTATTTTGAATTGCAATAAACTCGTAAACGGGAATATACTTTTATTCATTATAAAAGGAATGGTGGGAGTAATTCAAATCCCTTTCTATTTTTGGTTTAATTTTTGGTGATGGAAGAATGAAAGAGATAATTGTGACCTAGCTCTTGTGTCACTCTGATGACTACTTCCAAATTGTGTGCATGATATGTATAACATCATATTTACGTTTGTTGTTGTTTGGATTCGTTATTGTGTCGGCATTGATGACGCGAGCGTATTTTATGGCTATATGATTGAGATGGTTAGTTGGGTTCACATGAGAATATGAATAAAATCCTAGAATAGATTTTGTTTTCGTTCAAGAATAATGGTACTGCAGATTGATTAAAATGCCTTATCCTTACACAGTGGTTGAAATCTCGGGGACGAGATTTATTTTAACGGGGGGTGATTGTAATACCCTGAAAATGTAAATATATGAATTATATATTCATAATTATGCATATGTGGAGAAAATCGAAAATAAATCGATTTATGATTATGAAGAATTTAATCGAGAAATTTTAAAGTTTTGTTTTCGGAAATTATAATAATCAACGTATTTGTATTATTGAGCTTTTATATGATTTTTCAAGAATTTATAATAATTTGTGTAATTTTAGTTTTAAATTAAACTAGTTACGAGGTTTAAAGTTTGGACCTTAATTATTTAAAATACGTAGACCTTTCGAGGTCAAAATTTATATTTTTGAATAGAGCTCGACCTCACGAACGCGTAGACGCAAACCGTTCGTGAAACGGAGTTAGAACGAAGAAGTTATTAACGTTTAAAGTCGGGGATAAAATTGTAAATTTATCAATTCTAGAATGCTCCAGATTTTTGGAGCCAAATCTGGAAGGCCACGTGTGTGGCCCAGATTAAAAGTAAGAAAAGTTAGGCGGTGGAGATGGAAGATAAAAGAGAGAAAGGAGGGAAAGAGGAGCCAATCAGAAAAGGGGTAATGAGAGAGTGACCAATGAGAGAAGAGAGAAAGGAGGGGAAATGAGAGGAAGGAAGTGCACCGGATCCTACGACCCGGTTATACTTACGACCCGACCCGGTCGGATCTTTTGATTCTGGCCACCTTAGACGACGGGAAGGGTGCCAAATTGATCCTTACTTCAAACCCAATCATTCCATCTTCCTATTATACCCCAAAAACCCTGTAATTTGGCATTGAATTTGGTAAAACAGCACCGGTGGGTGCGATGAACCCGTGCATTTGTTTCCCCAATTCTGAAACGATTCCATCAAATTAATACCACCATTAGACTCCCCTTGAGGTCTGGAACAAAGCCCATTCATTGGTTGGGGCGTCGGAGTTGTTTTGGAGACGAATCAAGAACACCCAAAAACAAGGGTTTCTGACGGTTCGTGGCCATTTTGAGGTGTTTCCCGGCCAAATTGGTCTTGGTCATAGGTATGAAAGTTGCTCTAATTATTGAGATCTTCTTTTCTTTATTTTTTGAGAATTTTTAGAAATAATTGAATTTTTCGGCAAGTCGGGGCGGCCGACCACCATCCGCGGCGGCGCACGGGCAGGGAGCCGACAATTGTTCTTTATACGAATGTCGTTATCCTAATTATGTTTTTTTTAGATCAAATTGATGTGGTTTGAATATTAATACAATTTTGGTATATGTTGGATTAACGAAATATATTCATAATTTGTTTAATTTTGGAATATGTGAACTACGAGATGCTTGATCCCGCTCAAGGGTACGTAGACAGTCTAACAGTGTTAGATGAAGCCTTAAATAATCGAGAGTTTCACTTTAATTGAAAATTGTTCTTATTTTGAGAGCATTGGTCAATTGAAAGAAAATGGAAATATTTATAAAGTATAGGAAATAAATTTTATTACATAAATTTGGTAAGGTAACTATACGTTTTGATATTTAATTAATATGGATGGTTTCGTATGTGAAGGAGTTATTTAAATAAAGTGGAGTTTAGTTTGGGCCTATCAATAATAATAAAATTATTTTTGGAATTAAAGAATTAATTCGGGGCGGGGCGTTACAGAACCCATTTCACACGTGATGACAGAACATAAGTGAAGTATAGTAAGGTAGGATAAGGATTATACCATCATAGGTAGCCATTTTTACTTGGATTTGCCAAGAATCCTCGTCGATACGAAAGCTCAGCTACTAAAACCTAGAGGGGCGAAAAACAAGGGTGATTGGGCATGAAAATAAAGTTTTATAAAAAAAACTTTTCTAAAAACATTGTAACCCCTCGTCGTAACACAAGTATAGTTTCGAAAATATACTTACTATGTATAGTATAAAAATAGTTACCGTAGCCTGCAAAATCTCAAGAATTCATTACGGCACAATATCTCGTAACTAAGGGCAGGACATCCAAAATCACAAAATCTCAACAATAATATAAGTAAAATTAGGTGCTCATCAATCTATGCTAGCACACGAGTCAGAGTCGCCTAATGCGACCTGTACTACTAAACTGATGCTTATCAGTCTATGCTAGCACAGGAGTGGAGTCACCTAATGCGACCTGTACGATAGGACTGGGTGTAATCATAATATACGCTATAGTACTACAATCACGTGAAGACTGACGTTATTCGTGGTCACCTATGAGTCAGAGTTTTTCACCAAACTTTAACTAAATTTCTTCTGATTTTGGGTGGAAATGGTAGAGGGGAGGTTGTGGAAGAGGTTGCAAGTGGTGGAGTGACATGGTTCGCCGGAAAAACCGACGAAAACCATCGGAGAAGACGAGCAAAACCAGGTCGAGTCGACAAAGAGAAACGGCCCGCAGATCCCGTGCCCTATCTCTCCCTTATTTCCCCTCCTTTCTTCTATTTCTGATTCGCTAGCCTTCTCTCTCTCCTCTCCCGAGTTGGCCAACATCCTTCTCTCTCTCTCTCCTCCGATTGGGCAGCAGCCCCCTCATTCCTCTCCTTTATCCCTTCTTTCCTCCATCCGTTCTTCTTCTTTCCCTCATTTTTCGATCAACTAATATTAAAATAATAATATAATAATTATGAGAAATATATAAAATAATAAATAGTAATCCTTAATAAAGTACTTTTCGGATTTGTAGTTTCGTAAAATTTTAATCGTAGCTTCGATTTCGATTCCACTTGCGCCTATGCGTTTGTATCATTGATTCAAAAATACGCCAAAAAAATATTCCATACGTCTCACTATACATTGGTCAATGAAAGTCAATACCCTCACCTCTATGGCATTTTCGTAAATTCACATTTTAAAAATTTTTTAAATCGTAGAACTAGGGACGGGTTGTCACATATATAATGTGGTTGTTGATGATTGAATTCTTATTTAAGTATTGATTAACGTGCTTATTTCCTTGATGACACATCATATGATTTACAAATTTGGTTTAAAAAATTAGTCTACCTAGCATTACTCTTGATTGTCTATTAAACCTCAGTATTGCACCTGGATCGTGATTAGAGGTTATTGATGATCAATCAAATTAATCTCTTAATAAGGTGCATGCATAGGTTTTAATTTGTTGATAAGAGTTCGTTAAAATGTAGATCGTCCATGGGTATTTCTCTATAACTAATATGACATGGCATACCCAAAAATGAAAGCACAGGAGAGTCCCATTAAACAAAACCAATAGAAGAAGTGCCACGATTTGCAACAGCGACTGCACCAGCGACTTGATTATCTTTCTTATAAATAATGTTCTAGAAATTCATACCTAATGCTGCCTAGGTCCTGTTCAAGCATTAGTCGGCTAGTCATCATCCCGATTAATTGTCAGACATTTAAAAATTAAGAAATGATGCTTATACATGCCCAGGTTGCACTCTCATTTCAACAAAAAATAGATGACTTTTTTTTGTATTTTATTTTTCATTAAATTGTACGAGACTTGTTGAATACTTTGATGAACACTCATCATATGCACTTGGCTTTCATGCATTTCGACAAAAACTAGTTTGATTTCTTTTTTCATTAAAAGAAATCAAACTATTTTATACTGGGAAATGCACTTGGCTTCCATGCATTTCACGTTGGTTAAGCTATTATCACTGTTTAAGCTCCTACAAGTCGAGTATTCTTTTTCAAACAAAGTTTACGTACAAGTTTTTGCTAAAAATAGGTCAAATAACTATAAAAAAACGAAAATAAGTTTTGTTTTAAAAAGAAAACGATACAGATCTTTAAAAGATCGTTGACATAATACTAGATATGATTCTTTGACAATGGCACAATGCAATATTACAATTTACGAGGAGGTATTTGTCAAATTTTCCTCCACCCTCTCTAAACTTGTAGGGACATGTCAATTTCTCCTGAATTTTAATTTTAACCAATTACTTCCCCCTAAACTTTAGTTTTAGCCGATTATTGTCACATCCCGGCCCGGGCCCCCACCACATCCCGGGCTTGACTTCACCGGAGCATGATATTGTCCGCTTTTAGCCCCGACCACGCCCTCATGATTTTGTTTCTGGGAGCTCACACGAGAACTTTCTAGGGGGTCACCCATATTGGGAATGCTCTCGTCCGAACTCGCTTAACTTCAAAGTTCCGATGAAACCTGAATCCAATGAGCTCCCAAAATGCCTCGTGCTAGGTAGAGATGGAAATATACATATAAAGCTTACATGATCCACTCCCTTGGGCAATGTGGGATGTAACAATTCACCCCCCTTAGGGGCCCAACGTCCTTGTCAACACACTTCCGACCAGGGATAGGCTATAATACCAAATTGTCACATCCCGACCCAGGCCCCCACCACATCCCGAGCTTGACTCTACCGTAGCATGATATTGTCCGCTTTGGGCACCGACCATGCCCTCATGGTTTTGTTTCTGGGAGCTCACACGAGAACTTCCCAGGATGTAACAATCCACCCCCCTTAGGGGCCCAACGTCCTCGTCGGCACACTTCCGACCAGGGATAGGCTTTAATACCAAATTGTCACATCCCGGCCCGGGCCCCTACCACATCCCGAGCTTGACTCCACCGTAGCATAATATTGTTCGCTTTGGGCCCTGACCACGCCCTCACGGTTTTGTTTCTAGGAGCTCATACGAGAACTTCCCAGGGGGTCACCCATCATATGAATGCTCTCGTCCGAACTCGCTTAACTTCGGAGTTCCGATGGAACCCGAATCCAATGAGCTCCAAAAATGCCTCGTGCTAGGTAGAGAGGGGAATATACATATAAGGCTTACATGATCCACTCCCCTGGGCAATGTGGGATGTAACAATTATGCCCCTATACTTTTATAAATGGTCTATTTCCCTATAAGCTTTAATTTTATAATTGTAAAAAGGTAATTTTATCCCTAATGTGGACAATATATTGTTTTTTCTTCTTCCCTTATGTTAGTTCACTCTGTATATTTTTTTGTTTGAAGTTTAGGGTTTAGGAGGGAAATTGCCAATTATAAAAGTTCAAGGGATAATTGGCTAAAATTAAAGTTAAGGGGGAATTGTCCAATTATAACAGTTCAGAGATATAATCGTTTAAAATTAAAGTTTTGAAAGGAAAGTGGGAGCTCTATATAAGTTTTTTTTTTTTTTGGGGGGGGGGACCTCATTTACAAGAAGAGAATTTGAGTTTGAATGGTGGGCGGGTAGACTGTCATAGCCAACTGTGACCTAGCTCCGTATGTATTTTGATATGATTTACGTATATAACACTACTACAAAAGGGACTTATAGTGTCAGTGGGTGGTGTCGGTTTAATATAATGTAGTTGCGCATAAGACAGTTGCGACACTAATTGAATATGACGTTGGATTTACTATCGCTTATAAGTGTCATAAAATGTCTACGTCGCTTTTAAACCGACATAAACATTTAATGTCGCTTATAACCGACATATATTTTAATAATTTTAAATACTGGCGTCGCTTTAAATAAAACAGTGTTGCTTTTAAGCGACATAAAGTATTGGTGTCGCTTCTAGGCGACACTACATATTGTTTTTAAATATTTTAAACCCTAAAAAAATACTATAATAATTATATATATTAATTTAACAATTTTATACCCCTAAAAACTATAATAATTATATATATATATATATATTAAATTAAATATTAACAATTGGTGACCATTGGATCGGCTGAAATATACATACCATTCAATTTCTTAAGTGATATATGTACAAAATAAATAAATTTAAATCTACTTAATAAATATATATATATATATATATATATGCACACACACCATTGAACTTGATGGGATACGAATTCTACGAAACTAATTTCAACGATCCAACCATCAAACTTGTTTGTATATGCTTCGAGATCGCATCAACAAAAAATTGCAAAAAACAAACATTCAGAGATCAAGTAACGGGATAAAACTTTTCGACGGTTATAAACGAAAAATCACGATTTAACGGTTATTTTAACTCCGATTTTGATGATTTTTTACAACTACATTCCTTGACCTTATATGAATACAATGAATGAACTTGATATTCAATTTAAAATATTTACACTAGTGGATACCAAAAAATCTTATGTTATACTTAATGAAAGTATGAATAAACTCTTAAGTGTTAGTGAATCTATTGTTTTGATGGGATACGCATTCTACGAAACTAGTTTCAACGATCCAACCGTCAAACATGTTTGTATATACTTCGAGATCACATACGCCAAAAGTTGCAAAAAACAAACATTCAAAGATCAAGTAACGGGACAAAACTTTTCGACGGTTATAAAACAAAAAATCATGATTTAACGGTTATTTTAACTCTGATTTTGATTATTTTTTATAGCTACACTCCTTGACCCTATATGAATACAATGAATGAATTCGATCTTCAATTTAAAATATTTACACTAGTGGATGCCACAAAATCTTATGTTATACTTAATGAAAGTATAAATAAACTCTAAGTGTTAGTCAATCTATCGTTTTGATGGGATACGCATTCTATGAAACTAATTTCAACGATCCAACTGTCAAAATTGTTTGTATATGCTTCGAGATCGCATACGTAAAAAATCGCAAAAAACAAACATTCAGAGATCAAGTAACGGGAATAAACTTTTCGACGGTTATAAACGAAAAATCACGATTTAATGGTTATTTTAACTCCGATTTTGACGATTTTTTACAGCTACACTCCTTGACTCTATATGAATACAATGAATGAATTCGATCTTCAATTTAAAATATTTACACTAGTGAATCTTATGTTATACTTAATGAAAGTATAAATAAACTTTAAGTATTAGTAAATCTTATCGTTTTGATGATTTGGAATAAATATATTAATTATTTTATATATTTTAAGTGTTAATTAGACTATGTTTCAATTAGTGTGTGATGATAATTTATAATAAAATTATATTTATGTTTTTTATTACGTATTTTATTCAAGTTAAATTTTATTTATTAAAATCTTAAAATGTTATAAGAGATAACACACAAAAAAAAAAAAGCTGGTTATTTTTTTTCTTTGGGTTAAATATTAGGCGGGAAATGGATTATATTGTTATTCAAATGAAGATTGAGGGAGAGGAATGTGGTACAACTGTACAAGAGATGGTGTTTAGAAATTTGATTAGCCATGCATGGCGTGCAGCTGCAGCACTTATAATTGACTTTTCGATGAACTTTTTGATGGACAAATGAGAAGCTCAATGAAAACATCAGGCGGGAAATGGATGAAAACATTAGGCGGGTTTAAACCGAAATTTCCCGCTTGTTTTTTGGGTTAAACTTAGTGTCAGTTTTAACCGACGCTATAATTCATTAAACCGACGTTATTTGAACTTGAAAAAGTGTGTCAGAAGTTAGTGTCGGTTTAGACCGACACCAACATTAATTTAAACCGACGCCGTATTTTCAATAAAGAGTGTCAGAAAGTGATGTGAATATTAGTAAAATGTGGCAGGTTGGCGTCGGTTAAAACCGACGCCATGTACATTTAATTTGACGTCAGTAAATCCATGTCGGTTTAAACCGACGCCAACTAAGTACCCATATTTAAACCCCTCTCTTTCCCATTTCATCCGTGCTTTCATTTCTCCCCCAATTTCAGTCTTAAATTTCTGGCTGAAGATTGTTATCAAACTTGTTTGCATCTGTTTTTTTTTTTGCTGTGTTTAGAGCACAAGTATTATGCTTTCTAAATTCTTGTCAGCGTTAATTGTTACTCAAGATTTGGTTTGTTATTGCACCCGTGCTTTCATTTCTCCCCCAAAATGTGATATTTTCTTACTTTGATTTTGAATTACATTGTTGTGCAGTATCCATGGGCAATGTGCTACTATCATGTTTGATGTTACTGCTCGGTTGACATACAAGAATGTTCCCACATGGCACAGGGATCTTTGCAGGTGTGCTTGCAAAGTTTTCTTTATTTGTTATCGCATGTATTTCTCTCAATGAGGTTCTGGGTTTTGGTATTTGACTATTTGGGTTCTCGTGTTTTGAATTCCAGGGTGTGTGAAAACATACTGATTGTTCTTTGTGGAAACAAGGTTGATGTCAAGAATAAGCAGGTCAAGGCAAAGCAAGTTATTTTCCACAGGAAGAAGAATCTTCAGTACTATGAGATATCAGCTAAGAGCAATTATAACTTCGAGAAGCCTTTCTTGTACCTTGCCAGAAAGCTTGCAGGGTAAACTCTTTTAAGTCGTGAATAGGTGTAATTTTCTTGTGACTTTTGGAAGTGCAGTTTAAGTTACTGGAAGCGCTTCTTGTTGCAGGGACCCTAACTTGCATTTTGTCGAATCCCCTGCCTTGGCTCCTCCAAAAGTGCACATTGATGAAAACGGAAAACGGAAAAATAATTTTTTTTATTATTAATATATTTGGTGTCGTTTATGGGCGACAGCATAATAATTATTTTATGTATCTATATGTTATGTAATGTCGGTTTGAACCGACAGTAAGTGTGTTACTTTAATTGTTTATTTGTTACTTAATGTCGGTTTGGTCCGCCATCATATCAGATTTTCATGTCGCTTATAAGCGACGTAAGAATCGATGTCGCTTATAAGCGACGTAAGAATCGATCTCGCTTTTAAGCGACGCCGTTGTTCTTTTTTATTTGATATTACTTTGCTTCTTGGTGGCGGATTAAGGGGGTTAAGCGACGTCAATACCTTTTTGTGACGGTAGTATTGGTGTCAGTTTCTCTATGCGACATTGCATGATTTAATGTCGGATTTTTACCAAAAATCTGACAATAAGTGCTGTTTCTTGTCGGTTTTTTACCGCCAGTGATATCTCATTTTGTAGTAGTGTAAGATTGCACAACAATCTTATCGCTCATTTATCTTGTTGATGATTTATTCATGTTAACCCTATGCCCATTTAGGCCTACCCAACTGCATAAGCCCAAGGAAAGATCAAGAAGCCCAAGGCCCAAAGGGTCCAAATAGGGCTGACCCGGGTACTTAGGCTGACCAAGATAAAAGAAGAACTACCTGACTGCGTGGAACACATGGGCAAGCTAATAGCTCTATGGCACAAGTCTCTAAGGGCAGAACAATTCAAGTGCCAATTAGACCATACGGCGACTTGCAGTTGACAACAAAAGCCTAGGATGAGACATAAGCGTAGCGGGACAGTGCTCGGCAAGGCCAGGCAGAGTAACCGAGGTCCGAGCGGGATGCTGGAGACGCCTGAACCTTAAAAGGTGCGCCACCCCGACTACTAAAACGTCACTTTGCTGACAAGGGTCTGGCCGAATAGGTAGAATTAGAAAGGAGTCAGTAAGCTAGTGCAAGTGGTTGACACATGAAATGCCGATTTGAGAGGCCCAAAGAGGGAGAGGCCAAAATAAAGGGGTAAAGACCTCCAGTATCGAGGTCGGACGAATCAGAGAGAATAGAGTGAATCTATCAACCGAGCGCTATTTAGCCTTGAAATCAATATATTGAGAGCAACACGATGGATGTAGCCCATTTTTTATGGGTGAACGACTTGCATCTTTGTATCCATTTAATTTCAGCCCATCCCCTGATCCCATCTACAATCATTTAATTAAGTTTGTTAACCTTACAATTTTGAGCGATATTACCAACACTAAGGGGAGGGGAGTAGACTAAGCCTCACAATGGGCTAGCTATGTGGTTCAAATTCGTATTTGGTGATAATCGAACCTAAAACCTCTCACTTATAAATGAATAGGAATACCACTAGACCATAGTACTAAGGGGCTAAAATTCAACAATATTAATCCTCAAAACTTGGATTAGAAATGAAGCCCGCCCTTTCTAAAAGTAAAAGCCACCTTTTTCCATCTCAACACGACAACGCCATATTTTCAGTTAACGTGAAAGCAATTCCTCTCCTAACCAATTCCATCTCTTATATTTCTCTATAAATACACACCAAATCTCCCTATCACAAAAACCACAAATTACGACACAATTCACAAATATCATTTCTATAAACTCCGTCAAAACATACTTTAATTCGAAAAATGGGGGGTTCTACTAGCTCTTCCTCTAAATCCAAGACAACCACAACCAAAAACAAAAGCATCAAAGACAGAACATTAACATGCGCAGGCAACCTCATCAAGCTCCTCCCAACCGGCACGGTCTTCTTGTTCCAGTTCCTCAACCCTGTCTTGACCAACAACGGCAAATGCACCGCTGTCAACAAATATCTAAGCGCCATTCTCATCGGTGTTTGTGGCTTCTCCTGCTGTTTTTCTTCCTTCACAGACAGTTACACAGGCAGTGATGGACAAACACACTATGGGGTGGTAACAAGCAAGGGGCTTTGGCCCTCGACAAGTTCCAACTCTGTGGACCTGTCTGCTTACAAGCTTAGGTTTGGGGACTTTGTGCATGCCTTCTTTTCCTTGATTGTGTTTGCAGTTGTGTCACTTTTGGATGCCAACACTGTCAGGTGCTATTATCCAGGGTTTGAGTCCACCGAGAAGATTTTGCTACAGGTGTTGCCTCCGGTTATAGGTACAATTGCTGGAACTGTTTTCTCTGTGTTCCCTAATAAACGCCATGGAATTGGGTACCCGTCTTCAAGTTCTGATTCTTCACAGGATTCGGAGTCGGCAGCTTCCTAAGCTCTTGAACTATGACTTGATTCACAAGACTCAAAGTGGTAAATATAACTAATAAACGCCATGGAATTGGGTACCCGTCGTCAAGTTCTGATTCGTCACAGGATTAGGAGTCGGCGGCTTCCGAAGCTCTTGAACTATGACTTGATCCACAAGACTCAAGTGGTAAATATAGCAAAAGTGTGTGCTCACGCAAGTTTGTGGTTTTCATATTGTTTGTTTAGTAGTTTGCCTAAGTTTGATTAATCCTTTTTCCTTCTCTCTTTGGAATGACTGTAACAAGTTTTTACGGTGTGCTAAACTTTCAATTTATAAATTAAAACTTGATCTTAATAGGAAAGGAACAATCTTTTATACCGTTGGATAAAATTCGGGCGTAAAAATTAACGACAAAAATGCAAAACTGACTGATAAGATCGACAAGTGAAAGTAAAACAATTATGTAGAACTTTCTTGCATGAACCAAGGAAACCCGGTAATAGTTTCCGTCTTTCGTCATACTAATTGAAACAAAATCAATGCCACTAACAATATAATCTATGAAACTGGATCTTATGCACGCTGCCGATGATACATAAAACTCATAAACTGTTCCTTCTTTTTCGTTTACAACAGTTGAGGTGTGTACTACCAATCGAAATGATTTTCAGCTTATATGATGTCAAAGATATTATATTCTTACATCAGCAAACAATCCATCTAAAAGGTTAGAAGATGAATTGTCATTTCCACTCTCATCAAAGAAACCATTAGCAGCAAATTCTTTTCTGCATTTTCGCTCTTCAATGACAGAATCTGCTGTTTCTGCACAAAAACTTCGTCTTGTCTGCTTTAACGGTTTCTCTGCCGCAATAAACTTGTTCCCTTCACGAGTCCTCTCAGGCCCAAACTGAAGAAAAACGTGGGTGGGAAATTTCATAAGTTGAACACAAGAAGAATCATAAAAGTAGTGTAAAATTATACCTACATGTGGTTGGCATAGTTCAAAAGGAAAGATTTTCTTATTCTGATCGGTGTTGGTTATCAAACGTAAACTAGTTTACTTTCTATTAAACCGTGAAATAATCAAGTTATAAAGAAAGGTATGATTATCTTGTGCACTACTAACTCTAAGACTGGTAAGTTGAGTCAAAGTTCAAACAATTTTGGTCCCTAAGAAAAGTTATCTTATAGTCTCATCTTGTTTAGCTAGGTCTTAAAACTAAAGGTCTACCTAGATGTAGAAAATTACACCTACATGTGGTTGGCATAGTTCAAAAGGAAAGATTTTCTTATTCTGATCGGGTGTCGGCTATCAAACGTAAGCTCACTTTCTATTCAACGGTGAAATAATCAAGTGAGACAGAAAGGAAGGATTATCTTGTAAACTACTAAGACTGATATAGTAGTTCCGGTCTGTTAACGCGAGGTCCTTTTTGACCTCAAGGGGCCCAAAGTAGCACAGGCCCAAAGGATGGCAAGGCCCAATGAGGCTGGGAAGATGATCCGGAGCGCTATGGGAGTCAACACACGACAGTCCAGATTGCCTATCAGCAACTAGGCTGAGCGCTTCCCTATAAAAGTAATTTTCGACCGCTAAGATGCAAGTTGGTGTACTGACAATTCTATCGCACAAGGTCCCAGGAACAGAGGGGCAAGCCTGCTCAGACATCAACTCTAGGACACATGGCAGCCATCCAAGGGAATAGAAACCTATGAAACGACATATAGGGCGCTGCGTGCGGGTTTCTACCACCTCCAAATCCAAACATGGTGCTCGGCTTCCGTTGTCCCAAGAAAGTATGCAAGTGGACCTGCACAAATGTCACTTCGTCACTACGTGTCGAGCAAAGGGCAGATGAATAGCTAGCAAGTCAAATCTATGTAATAGACGCATTAAATGCAAAGGAAAAAATAGGTTTGAGCAGGGGAACTGAAGGCTCATTGAGGGCCTATAAAAGGACATGATACTATATATATTCTGATATGATTTCGTTGACAATGCAATATTCTAATTGAACTGGCTCCATATGTATCTTGATATGATTTATGTATATAAGATGCACAACAATCTCATCACTATTTTTTCTTGTTTAAGTCCCTTTATTCAATATTCTTTAAGGATATGTATCCTTAATATTGGGAGTGCAGAAATTCAACAACATTAATTTTCAAAACTTGGATTAGAAATGAAGCCCATTTTTTCTTAAAATAAAAGGTAGTGCTATTCATACATTTCTTTTTACTTCTTATTTACTTTTGTTAATTTTTGTCCATTGATCTTCTTCAATTGGCCAAAAATTGAAAATGTGAGTGAGAAGTAAAAATAGGTCTACGGATAGCACCACCCAAATAGAAGCCACCTTTCCATCTCAACACGACAACGCCATGTTTTCTGTCAACGTGAAAGCAATTCCACTCCAAGTCAATTCCCTCTGCTGTATCTCTCTATAAATACACACCAAATCTCTCTCACAAAAACCACAATTTACAACACGTCACAAATAACATTTCTATAGACTCCGTCAAAAAACACTTTAATTCTGAAAAAATGGGGGGTTCTACTAGCACTTCCTCTAAATCCAAGACAACCACCACCAAAAACAAAGGCGTTCAAGACAGAACATTAACATACGCAGGCAACCTCATCAAGCTCCTCCCAACCGGTAGAGTCTTCTTGTTCCAGTTCCTCAACCCTGTGTTGACCAACAACGGCAACTGCACCGCTGTCAACAAATACCTAAGCGCCATTCTCATCGCTGTTTCCGGCTTCTCCTGCTGCTTTGCTTCCTTCACAGACAAGGCAGTGATGGACAAACACACTATGGGGTGGCAACAAGCAAGGGGCTTTGTCCCTCAACAAGTTCCAACTCTGTGGACTTGTCTGCTTACAAGCTTAGGTTTGGGGACTTTGTGCATGCCTTCTTTTCCTTGATTGTGTTTGCAGTTGTGTCACTTTTGGACGCCAACACTGTCAGGTACTATTATCCAGGGTTTGAGTCCACTGAGAAGATTTTGCTACAGGAGTTGCCTCAGGTTATCGGTACAATTGCTGGAACTGTTTTCGCTGTGTTCCCTAATAAACGCCATGGAATTGGGTACCCTTCGTCTAGTCCTGATTCTTCACAGGATTCAGCGTCGGCAGCTTCCTAAGCTCTTGAACTATGACTTGATTCACAAGACTCAAAGTGGTAAATATAGCTAATATTTAACGCCATGGAATCGGGTACCCGTCGTCAAGTTCTGATTCTTCACAGGATTCAGAGTCGGCAGCTTCCTAAGCTCTTGAACTATGACTTGATCACATGACTCAAAGTGGTAAATATAGCTAATAAACGCCATGGAATTGGGTACCCCTCGTCGAGTTCTGATTCTTCAGAGGATTCGGAGCCGGCGTCTTCCTAAGCTCTTGAACTATTATTTGATCCACAAGACTCAAGTGGTAAATATAGCAACAGTGTGCGCTC
This sequence comes from Malus fusca, assembly GCA_035220775.1. Classification (NCBI taxonomy): domain Eukaryota; kingdom Viridiplantae; phylum Streptophyta; class Magnoliopsida; order Rosales; family Rosaceae; genus Malus; species Malus fusca. Next base: position 12,991,873 of record CM069071.1, read on the forward strand.
ACGCAAGTTTGTGGTTTTCATATTGTTTGTTTAGTAGTTTGCCTAAGTTCGATTAATTCTTTTTCCTTCTCTCTTCGAAATGAATGTAACAAGTTCATACTGTTCTAAACTTTCGATATATAATTTGTAACTTGATCTTAATAGGAAAGGAACAATCTTTTATACCGTTTGATATAATTCGGGCGTTAAAATTAACGACAAAATCAAAACTGACTGATAAGATCGACAAGCGAAAAGTAAAACAATTATGTAGAATTTTCTTGCATGAAAAACAATCCAAGGAAACCTTGCAATAGTTTCCGTATGTAGTCATACTAATTGAAACAAAATCAATGCCACTAACAATACAATCTATGAAACTGGATCTTATGCACGCTGCCGATGATACATAAAACTCATAAACTGTTCCTTCTGTTTTCGTTTACAACAGTTGAGGTGTGTACAACCAATCTAAATGATTTTCAGCTTATATGATGTCAAAGATATTATATTCTTACATCAGCAAACAATCCATCTAAAAGGTTAGAAGATGAATTGTCATTTCCACTCTCATCAAAGAAACCATTAGCAGCAAATTCTTTTCTGCATTTTCGCTCTTCAATGACGGAATCTGCTGTTTCTGCACAAAAACTTTGTCTTGTCTGCTTTACCGGTTTCTCTGCAACAATAAACTTGTTCCCTTCACGAGTCCTCTCAGGGAAGCCAGCCCAAACTGAAGATAACCGTGGATGGGAAATTTCATAAGTTGTGCACAAGAAGAATCATAAAAGTAGTGTGAAATTATACCTACATGTGGCTGGCATGGTTCAAAAGGAAAGATTTTCTTATTCTGATCGGGTGTCTGTTATGAAATGTAAACTCACTTCTATTAAACAGTGAAATAATCAAGTTAGAAAGAAAGGAATGATTATCTTGTGCAATAGTAACTCTAAGCTGGTACAGTAGTTCCAGTCAAAGTTCAAACAATTTTGGTCATTAAAAAAAGTTAATCTGATTGACTGATCTTGTTCTAATTTTCTGCTTAGCTAGGTCTTAAAACTAAAGGCCTACCTTAACCCACCTCTCCAAGAATTTGACTAGTGGGCGCCAAGTGACAGAATAAGACCCCAAGAATTTATATTGGGAGATGTAGAAAACTCGCTATCGTAAAGGTCGATAAATGGTAGGATGGGCAGACAAACGACTTGCATATAATATTTAAGATGAATTCTAGAGAAGGATAAATGAGGTTTGGTGATTGAACATAATGACATGGGAACTTAGAAAATGATATTCGGGCACCTACTAGATTCCAAGACAATAATCAAAACAATTCATATCATCCTAGTGAAGGTAACTTTTCTTGCTTATGCAGTGAAACATCACATAAAAGCGCATGAACCACAAGGCCGTAACAGAAGAGAAGAAAAACAAAACGCAGGAGTACAGGCTATGTTTTTATAGTACCTCCAAACTGATGCAGCACGATAGAAGCTGCTACGGTCACATTCAAGGAAGCAGTACCACCTCCATACTGCGGAATATACACAAAGAAGTCACATATCTCCAATTCTTTAGCAGAAAGGCCCGTTCCCTACAAACAACACAAAGAAATATATAAGGGGATATTCACCTAATCCTAATGTAGCTAATTTACAGGTGCTTAACCGATTGCAGAGTAAAGTTCAACTCAAAACTGAAATACAGAGAACCAGATTGTTAAATTGCAGTGGAAAAACCTTCTCAAACTAACAAATAATATCGAAAAAATCCCAACAAGCAATTACCCAAGAACCCATGATCAAAGGTACAATACTTTACAAGCCTAAATGCCAACAATAAAGTTACTGATCCAAATTTCCAATTAAGTCAATAGTTACAGAGCAAAAAACCCATATGGGTAATTGTAAAAAAATGATAATTACCTCATTGCCAAGAAGAAAAGCAGTGCTCTTGGTGAAAGGGTGATGATTTACAGGCAGAGCATTATCAGTGATCTCAACGCCGCAAATATCACAATCTCTCTCCTAAAACCCACACACAAAATCGAAGATTAATACCAAAATCAAAGAAATGAAGAGAGAGAGAGGGAGAAAGAGAGAGAGAGAGGAGACCTTGAGGTAGAGGCGAGCGTCTTGGAGGGAGTGGAAGTGGCGAAAGCGAAGGTGAGAGGTGGAGCCATGGCTGCCGAAGGCGTTGAATTCTCTGCGGCCGACCAGAATTAGTTCTGAGACGCCGAAGGCGGTGGCGCTTCGGGCGAGCGTGCCTACGTTGTGCCTCTTGGCTATGTTGTGCACCACCACATAGCACTCTACCTCCATTTTCCCCCTTTCGCTGATTTCAGTTCAGGAGGCTCAGTCGCCGCCAAGTCCAACCATAAGAAATTAGCACAACCAACCTAACAAACTAACGACCTAGTTTTAGATTTTTGTTTATTTATATTTAATTGTGTTTAAACCCTAAACCCTAATGTTTTTTTTAAGGAAATTTTGATTTTGATTGTTTAAAAATCATAACTTAGATTGTTGTTTACAATTTTTTTAAATAATAATTTAGATTATTTTTGTTTTTTGATAGAGTAGAATTTAGATTGTTGTTCACTTGCTTAATTCTCAAATATTGTCACTTATAGTATTACGATTTAGTTTGCGAATCTCTATTTTCTTGTATTTGACGTTAAGGTATTGAAATTGTATCAATTTGTGCACTTTGTTTGATTGGTTTAGGACGTGGTGAGCTTGAGGTTGTTATATGAGGTAACGTGTAAGCCATATTTGCACCACATTTGCCAAAAAGCTCATCAATTTAATGGATTAGACACAAGGTATTAAATATCGGTAATATCGGAAATATCGGTAGTCCGAAAACACGGAAATATCGATGGAAATATCGGGATAATATCGATATCGATAAAAATTACATGGAAACCACGGAAATTGTAAGAAAAACTTGGAAATTTTTATTGAAACTTTGCAGGATGTTTATTTAGTCAATTATCTATTAGTTTATCACAAAAAATTGGAAGGAAATGCATTGCATGATGGATTTAACATTATCAAGTTGATTATATAGCGAGCTGGCAAACATTGTGAGTGTAGAAAATATGTAGTAATTAATGAAAGAAATTTAAACACACCATAATCATTTATATATAATGAATTAGTATAATATTTTACACTTTATACATTGCATTTTTTTTTTCTCTCGGATAACACACACAGACTGACACATGGGCTGGATATTTTGAAAGCAGGTTTGGATTTTTTTTTTCTTCTCTCGGATAACACACACACACACCCCACGATACACACTTCAATAAAACACACACACACACATCCCACTTCTACACACACACACGCACATACACACACTTCAATAACACACACACACACATCCCACTTCTACACACACAGACACACACTTCAAAGTGTGGATTTCTCTCGGATAACACACACACACACACACACGCACCCCACTTCTACACACACACACATGCACAGACACACTTCAAAGTGCAAATCCACACCAGGGACCAAGCCATTTCCTTCTCTCACTCACTTCGACTCTCTCTCTCTTCTCTGCACTGTCTCTCTCTCTCTCTCTCAAAATCCTCTTACCTATCTCCCTCTCTTGCCGTGACCACACACACACACAGCAGCAGCACCATTTGCTCGACTCGAGCAGCTCGAGGACGACACCACCATCATCACACATCATCAGTCTTCTCTCTCCCGCCTCTGCGAGAATGGCGGACGACACCGTGACCTCCACAGTGGCGCACACTCCGGCGAGCACCATCACCACCTGTGAGAGGCGCAGATCTTGGCAGAGAGAGGCGCAGATCTTGGCAGCTGCGACGATGGAGCTCGGCTGCCGTTCCGACGACGGAGAGAGAGAGCGATATTATCGATATTATTGATAATATCGCGATATTATCGATAATATCGATAATATCGCGATATTATCACGATAATCAATTTGAATACTCTGAAAATATCGTTGTTGGAAAAAAACGATATTATCGGCGATATTTCGCCGATAATATCGATATTTAATACTATGATTAGACATCATCCAAAGAGACAAAAGGCGTGAGTTCATACAATTTCACAATGACGAGAGAGTAGTAAGCTATTTTGAGCTTAAGACATGGGTGTGGGCTTACGGAAACTTCAATGTATGATTAGTTGCTTGGATGATTTTGAGTACTGGCACTGCAGATGAATTACAAGAGTCGAATTTTCTCATTTGCGAAATGGCCGCAGAAAAAAATGGTTATGGAGGAATTGCAGATTCTGCTTCGAAAGAAATCGGATGGGAAACGCTGCCTACTTGTTCTCAACGATGTATGAAATGAAAATCGTTAAAGTTGGCTTCAACTGAATAGTTTGTTAAGAGGTGGTGTCAAGGGAAGTAAGATCTCTGGTAACAACTCGTAGCACCAAGGTTACCTCGGTTATGGATATAGATTCATCGTACGTGCTGCAATGTCTACGAGAGGAAGAGTGTTGGACATTGTTCAAGAAAATGGCATTTAGACAAAGAAGGGAGGAGGAGAACCCGATGTGGTGCCAATTGGAAGAAGAATTGCAAACCAGTGCCAAGGCGTTCCTCTTGCAATAAGGACTCTGGGAAGCTTGATGAGATACAAAACTAGCGAAAGCGAGTGGTTGGCGATTCAAAATAAAGAAATTTGGGAGTTTCCGGAGAATGAGAACGACATTTTAGCAATACTGAAGCTAAAGCTAAGCTATGACCACATGCCGGTTTATTCGAAACAATGGTTCTCCTACTGTGCCTTGTTTCCCAAGGGATGTGAAGTCGAGAAAAAATTGTTGATCCAGCTGGCCAACTTCTTCTCGGGTAATGCAGGAAGATTAACACAACAAACTCAAAGAGTTTGTATCTGAACTAAGTGATGTTAATATGAAGAAATGTAGGAGCAAAAGCAGAGTTTTAGAGAGAGAATAAAAAGGACAGAGAGAGAGAGAAATAGGAATTCTATATTTCTTAATGATCAAGTTTACAATGATTCATGTGAAGCTTTATACTCACAGCAGTACAATACAATCCTTAACTATATTAACTACTGACAGTTATAACAATCTAATATACTATTGTAGTATTAAGTGACACATGTCCTAATTCCAACCATTCACTTATACACTTAACATTCCCGTTTAAACTCATGATTGGAGGATCCAAGCATGAGATTGGAACAGTGAGTTTGAATGACTGCAAATTGATGATTTAAAGAGGCCAATTGAACAAGAAGCTTCTTGACAGATGACCATGATATAAGATTGTCTCTCTCAATCTCATGGTTAGAGTATCAAAATATAAGATTGTTGCAAGGAACAGAGCACATTATCTTCAATGAGTGACAAGTCAAACTAATACCTTTGTCGTCAACATCTTTAGATTTAGTGTTGTTCATAAAGAACAAATTTTGATACGTCATGAAAGACCGATTGAATTCTTCCAACCAACTGCACAAGTAATCTAATTATAACAACAAGAAATTCCAACTCAAACTATAAAAGCCAGCTCAGCAACCCAGCAATTAAGAAGGAAGAAATCAGTCTCAAAGTACATCCAAGATAAATGTTTCTGAACAAAAACTTGGGGCCTCCGCCTTTGTCAGTAATTAGCATATGATATGCTAGCTTAAGATCAACAATACTTGCACCATCACATAACCTACTCAAGGTATGCATTTCACCAAGTTTTCCAATGTTGTCATAGTCTTCTTGCCAGTGGTAAGAGCATATGTTTGATAAGGTATTATTTGTCTCCAGAAGAATGCCACCAGTCTCTGAATTTCGTAGAAGGAATCGTGTTGATTTTTCATCAAGTGATTTGATGGTAAGATCAGATTTAAGTTATGGAAGGTAACTTGTAGAATGGCACAAGGAAGTCGATACATTGATTTCATGATCTGAGCACTGAAATGATGGTGTCAATGGAGTGTGGTGAGTGTGGTTTTGTAAATCAGACAACTCAATAGACAAAATAGCTTTCTTTGTTGCCACCATTTCCAGCTTCTCACCAAACATGCTTTCTATTCTTTCCTTATCAGCTCATTCACTAGTCATGTCATTAGTCACATCATGTTCTATTGGAATATAATCTCCCTTCCTGCCATAAACATGATTACATCCACTGAAGCATCCATCATTGGGCCAACAACATTCACAATATTTTGTCAGTGGAGGATGAGAGCCAAGAATTCCTTGAGATATTTTCAATGTACTTTGACATGATTCAGGGGCTGAAACTGAAGAGTGAGTATTAAGTATGTGATAACAATGAGCAGCAAAATGATCTTTGTGTGAATTAGGATACGAAGATGGAGGTGAACCAAGAACTCCATGTGAAAATTGAGGAAAATACTTGTATGTATTAAACCTTGGACCATTATTGTAATGGAATTGACCTTTACCACATTGCACGACATTAGACAAGTGAGATGGCATAGAAGATGGCATTGCATATGATTGGTTTTGTCCAATGAAACTGGTATGCAAAGCAGTCATTGGAGGTGTAGATGAATAGGTCTTATTTCTATACAAGCAAGTGACAGCACTATGGTTCATTTTATTACAGATTTGACATGGCTCAGGTGAATAAGTGATTCTGTAAATACAATTAGCTACACTATGACCTTGTTGAGCACGCAATTGGCAAGTGATTGTAGAATAAGAAGCTCTGTTGTTAAACTGTGAAGTGAAATCATGTACAACATGTTTAGGATTATAATACCTTTGGCCTTGATTATACTGAAACTTGCATATGCCCTTTGATTTTGAGTAAAAGGATTGATTGTGTCCATTGCCTCCATTGCATCCAGAACTAACATAGAAACTAGAATGACCATTGCCTTGAAAACCCAGATTTTGTGTATAGCCATTTATGCAAATGATCCATGAGCATAATTGGCAGTTACTGAGTCTTTGGAACCCTGTCTTTGATCATGTGCCACCATAGCAGAGAGGAATGGTATTGAAGAATTATTTTTAACAAAAGCTTCCTCTGCAAGCAATTGGGATCGAAAATCTTTGAGACAAATAACATTTTCTCTGCCACGGATCACACATCTAAAGGTGTTGTACTCGGATGGCAAGCCATTAAGAGCAAGAATAACAATGTCCTCATCTGCAAATGTGACTCCAGTAGCAGCAAGAAAAACTCTTGCTTCCTTGATTCTTTGCAGGTACTGAGTCACAGAATCAATGCCTTTCTTGATGGTATAAAGATTTGATTTCACTTGAAAGATTGCAGCCCTACTCACGATAGAGAATTGTTCTTGAAGCCTAACAGATAAATCCTTTGCACTTGTGCTACCAATAGCACAAGAAATTGCAGAAGATGATAGGGTTGCAGCAATGAGATGCATAAGTGCCGTATCATGTGTAACACCCACCCCCTAATTATAAAGATATATGTATGTAAATATCCCAAAACATTTTAATTATATCAATTTTGTCCCATTTTATCTACCCAATCTGAAAATGGATTCCTTTCTTTCTCACTCTGCCACGTGGCAGCATCCCCCTCACTCACCTCAATTCAATCTCTTTCCCCCCGTGAACCCCCCTTCCTTATTTCTTATTCTTCTTTTCTGTTTTTCTTTTCTTTCTTCTGTCTGTCCCTCTCGGCTCTTTCTCGGCTCTCACTTCTCTACACCGCAGCAAGCACACACGCACCCATTGCACCTGCTCGAGGAAGAGACCCAACACCCTTCATCATCTCGTCCTGCTCTCTCTCCCTCCCTCTCGTTCCCGCAAACCTAGAAAACCGGAAAAAGGACTCCGGCGAGATTTTTCTAATTTTATGGTGAGGTAAGCCTCAAATCTCCCCTCTTTCACCCTTGAATCTTGTGGGTTGAGGTTTAATTGAGTTTATTTCATGATTTTGGAGGTTTTTAGGACGAAACCACCTCGGGTGTAGGCGCACCCACCTTCGGCGATCCCGAGGGTGTCGGGGGAGATTCCGGCCATCTTCGGCCGTTCCACGATGAAATGAAGGTATATAATTACTCCCCTCGTCTTGCTCTTCGTTTTGATACCTAGATCGGAGTCTAGGGTGGTGTTTTGAGGCCGGCCGGAGCTGTTAAAGCTCCGGTGTTCGTTCCCGGCGAGGCCATGCCGTGCAGGCCAGTTCCAATTCAATCGGGCCTTAGGCCCGTGTGGTGAGCCTAGCCCAACTCACCCAAACCCAATTGTTTTTCTTTTATTTCTATTTAATTAATTGTTTAGGACCTTAAGGCCTTCGGGCCATTATGTTTAGGGCCTGTAGCCACTAGTCCAACCCAAAACCTTTTTAAGGTTTTATTTAATTTCTATTTTAGGATTAAGGCCTTGGGCCAATTATAAAGTGGGCTTTCAGCCCTTTTCCCAAATCCCTTTAACTTTAGTTAAAACCCAAAACCCTTAAGGCATTTCAGCCCAACCCAAACCCCAAGTTCAATCTGACTTTGATCTTAACCAGTTGACTCTGACTGTTGACTTGGTCAACGGTCAGAGTTGACTTGACGTTGACTTTGACCGGTCAACGGTCAATGTTGCCTTTTTGAGTTGACTTTTCGAGGTTTCGTCCAGGACCTCTCCTAGGCTAATTTCGACGTCCTGAACCCGTTTTTGAAGTCCGTTTTCCCAAATTCAATCGTTTGAATATAGTTTGACTAAAGGTACTCCTTTTTGTGAATAGGTGCAATTATTAACGGTGTTTCCGCTATACCTTTTTTGTACAGCTTTGCACCATCGGTGTACGGTGAGTGGACCCTTTCAAAAGCATGTTTTAATAATAGAAATGCATACATGAAAAGCATGATTTAATACTTATGTTTTATGAAGTACTTTATGAGATAATATGCTTACTGAGGCTAGATTGAATTATTACTATTTTTCCTATAACCCATGTTCTTATAGAATATCCGATGGATGACGATATGATATTTAGAACATGTTTAGAACACCTCTTTATAGTATAGATGATGGATGACTTTATACTATGAAGTTGTTTTTCAATATATACATATGTTATGTGGTTTTGTACTTACCTAGTGGTCTTTTCCGCTACGGGACGTAGGGATAGATTCTGGTCCGTCCCGGGCGATGGTTTGGGGTTGGCATAGGGCCTGGAGTGTGTTTCCTCTGGCTATTTAGCACAGAGACGGGGAACCGGCATGGGGCCTGTAGTGTATTTTCCTCTGACTGTCTGCTCAGAGACGGGGAGCCGGCATGGGGCCTGGAGGTTATCTTCACTAGTGTTTATTACTTATACAAGTTATGAATTTGAGATATTGCACATCATGCTAGGTTTCGGAAAACCTATGTTTTTCATTATATATGTGTTTTCATAAACCTGGGGGTTAGTATGTTGATAACTGTTTTATTATATTTATATCAAACTGGTCCACTCATGTTTGTTTTGCGCCCCCTTCAGGACTTAGAATCGAGGCATACAATCCCAGCATCCAGGCACTTCCGCATCGGTATCTTCGAGTCCTCTAGGTGTAGGACCCCCTTCTGTGTTCATTCAATTTTTATGTTAATTCTTTTAATATTCTAGATTAGATGTGCTCTGAACACGTTCCTTAAATGCATATTCCTTATTCTTTTACATTTATAAGTTTTATCTATCCTTTATTTTCCACAATTGCACTCAATAAATGGCTTTCGTCACCATCGGGTGTCGGCCAGCACGTGACCATTCCGATGTCCCGAGGATATCGGGATCGGGGCGTGTCATCATGCATTTTCCAGACCTTGTATTCCTCTGTTTCAGTTCTTAAAGATGAGACACTAGTCGTTACCTCAGAATCTCCAGAACAAGTAGAAGGAAATTAGGAAGGACACATATTTATACCATCAACAAACCCCATAATCCCATGACCTTCATGCATCAATTGCATCTGAAAGTGCCATTGAAGGTAGTTGGTCTCATCCAACTTGACTGAAACCGATGTTGAAATGGATGAAATTAACACCGTGATTGGTGATTGCGAGATCAACAATTGACTCGCAGTAACCATGTTGATAAGCTTTCTTACATAACTTAAAACAAACACTTGGTGTGCAAGAACTTGCAGAAAACAGATGGCAGAAATGGGAGAAAGAAAAAGGTAGCGGAAGCAAATAACTAAGTGAAACACCCCACCCTATTTTTTAAAATATTTTTAGTCTTAATTGGTGAGCCAAGGGGGACCCACCCCTAATTTCTGTCCCCAGCCTCCCATCTCTCTCTTCCTTCTTCTTCGTCTCTCTCCCCCGTAACTCTCCCTTAGCTCTCTCCCTCTCAGCTATCCCGTACCTCAACCTCTCGCATCTCTCTCTTCCCCTGGACTCACTAGGACCGAGTCACCATCGAAGAGAGGCTCGCAACGAACCCCGGACCCTGCCCTGCGAGTTCGACGGCACGGAGTAAGCTCCGGCGAGCACCGCCCCTTTCGAGGCCATTTCCGGCCAAACCACAGCGAGTTGGCCGGCGTGCAAGGTATCAATCTCTTCCTCTCGTCGAGTACTATAACTTTCCTTTTCGTTTCACTCAATTTCGTTGAGTATTGAAGAAGTTATACTCATTTGAATCTTACCCAGTTTCCGGCGAGTCCGACGGCTTTCGAGGCATTTTACGGCCAAACCACGGCGAGTTAGACGTTGTGTGAGGTACCATTCTCTTCGTCTCTTCAAGGGCTACAACTTTCGTTTTTGTCTTGCTTGATTTCGTTGAGTAGTGGTAAAGTTATGGCCGTTTAAGATGCGTGTGGTTTTCCGGCCGATTTCCGGCTTTCTCTCCCATTGGATCCGGCCATCCACCAAAACCCAAGGCTTTGGGCCTTCCCTGCGGAGCCCAGCCCTTTTGTGAGACCTTAGGGCCAGGCTTTATGTGTGTGTATTAGGTGTGTGTGTGTGTGTTAGTTGTATGGGTTTGGGCTTAAGCCCAAACCACCATTTTTCACCCTAACCCTTTTTATTCCTAGGCCTATCCAAAACCCAAAAACCTTAGAAAACCCAAAAACCTTAGAACCCTAAAACCAAAACCCAATATATCCTAATCCTATTTAAACCTAAACCCTAATCCGGATTTTAAGCTTAAAACCCGTTAGACCTAATTTGACCGTTGACCCCCGGTCAATGTTGACTTTAGGGTTGACTTTTCGGGTTTTCGTCCGGGACCCTTCTTAGGGTAATTCGACGTTCTAAATCTGTTTCCAATGTCCGTTTTCCCAAATTCAATTTTTATTATATAGGTTTATTTATTGGACCATTTAATGTGCTTAGGGGCAATTATTGTGACGTTTTCGTCTTCGCTAGTGGCGCAGCTTTTGACGGCGAAGTACTGTGAGTTGACCCCTTCTAAAATTACATGATTTGATAATTTAATTGCATAAATGATTAGCATGCCTACGGATTTATGATTTGATTTATGTGAAGCCTGATGATTTAATATATTGATTATCGTCTCGTGTTTTGGTGAGGAATTAATTGTTAGCCTATATTGAGCTATATTTTAATATATACAGTATTTTCTATAAAAACCATGAACTGTTAGACTATCTGATAGATGACGATAGGATGCTAGAACATGTTTTTGAACCCCTCTTTATAGTGTAGACGATGATCGGTAACCTACGCTATGAAGTGGTATTTACGAGAGGCGTAACATTTTGTGCGTACCTAGTAGACACTATGCTGCCTGGGGCGAGGATCTGGTGTTGGCATTTAGGCCGGGAGAAATAATCCCTAGCTACGGGCTGAGGGACATGAAGAGGCATTGGGCCGGGTGGTAGTTATCTCTGGCTACGGGCGCAGAGACTGAGGTGCAGGCACTGGGCCGGGAGTTATATTTATTCAGTGATCTTTCTAGCAGCACACCACGTTTACGAGACGATTTATGAGACGTTTACTGTTTTGATTTCTGCGATGAGATTCCGCAATATGGCTTTTGAGATATTTTTGGCATGCTAGGATTTTTATTAAAACCTATCACTTATTATGCTAGTAGTTTTCATTATATAAACGGTGGGGGTTAGTATCTTGATAACTGTTTTATTATTATTATATATAAACTTGGTCCACTCACCTTTGTTTTGCGCCCCCATTCAGGACTTAGAATCAAGGCACCTAATCCCGGTGTCAAGACACTTCCGCAGCAGCATTTTCGGATCCTCTCGATGTAGGACCCACTTCTTTATTCATTCAATTTTATCTCAATTCTTTTTAGTGATTAGGTTTAGTTGTATGCTCTGAGCACGTTCCTAAAATATTATCTCATTGTTTTTAAATTCATAACCCTTATTTATTTCTTATTCTAAGCTTTTGTATCAATTAATGGCTTTCGTCACCCTCGGGTGTCGGCCAGCATGTGTCTATCCTGGTATTCGGGGAATATCAGGGTCGGGGCGTGTCACTAAGGATCGAAAAAGCTTGCAACGAAGTTTATTCGGCGATGATACCATGTTAATATGAAGAAATGTAGAAGCACAAGCAGAGTTTTAGAGAGAGAATAGAAGAGGATAGAGAGAGAGAGAGAAATAGGAATTCTGTATTTCTTAATGATCAAGTTTACAATGGTTCATGTGAAGCTTTATACTCACAGCAGTACAATACAATCCTTAACTATATTAACTACTGATAGTTATAACAATCTAATATACTATTGACACATGTCCTAATCTCAACCATTCACTTATACACTTAATGTTCCCACTCAAACTCATGATTGGAGGATCCAAGCATGAGGTTGGAATAGTGAGTTTGAATGACTGCAAATTGCTGATTTGAAGAGGCCAATTGATCAACTACCTTCTCTGAAGTTTCTCAAACTATACTCTTTAAGTTGCGTTGAGCACACCAACAATGGCACCAACTGTTCTTCCACTTCTAGTTTGGTTGATGGGAAAAGAGAAGCATTGTTTTTTCCCTCTTGAAAGAGCTTGTACTTTATGACTTGCCACTCTTGAGCAGCAAGCACTGATGGTAAAAAATGACGACAATGGAACAAGAAGTAAGGCGAGTCAGCAGTTGCTGTAGTTTCCTTCCCTCACCAAATTACAATAATGGACACCCCCAGTTTGCTGTCCATGCCAATGCTTCCACAAGTTGAAGAACTGATTATGGTCAATATCACTGACAAGCTCCTCAAGTCAATCGCAGCTTCCGAAAATTCAAAAGCTTCTTCCTCCTCCTCCCTTGCTAGGTTGAAGTATCTGAGAATCAAATCCTGCAATGATCTCGTGTCTTTGCCTGATAACAGGATGTGTAGCCTCACTTCTCTTGAGCTCCTGGAGATTGTAGCTTGTGAAAATTTGAAATCTCTACCCAAAGAAATGTGTTGCAAGTTCACTAGGCCAGAAATTTAGAAATGCAGAACTCTGCATCATCTAGTGATAAAGGCATCAGCTCAGGAGAATTTTTTTTTTTTTTTTTTTGGGGGGGGGGGGGGGTGTGGGAGGGTGGTGTTGCGGTTTATACAACATTGTTTTTTGAATAATTCGTGGAGTGATTCATCGTATATAGTCGTTTACTAAATATACATAGAAATATGTAATTGTTTGAAGGATCCGATGTTTTATATATCATGTGATCAGCACAAAGAGAGGTATGCAATGCAACTTGTACCAAAAGCCACAAGCTGCTGTAATAATACAATGATTTATTTCAAAGATCGAAGCTGAAGAATTACACACATTGCCTACTTTATTTTCCCCAGTTCTTGATAAATAACATGAAAAAAAAACTACATAATTCCCCTTTAGTTGGATTCTAATGTTGAAGGACTTGAACGAAAAACTGGTAAACTGCATTTATTTACAAGCGCAGAGTCCCCAGTTATGAAATCTTTCTCAGAGAGCTACTTGAGCTGCTGCTAGCCTAGCAATAGGTACCCTGTCAAAGAATTTGAATCAGAAATTTGATCTGGTTATAGAAGTAGTCTATTAAACTTAACTAGATAGATGAAAGAAAAAGAAGACCTGAATGGAGAACACGAAACATAGTCTAGTCCGGCCTCTGCGAAAAATGCAACAGAAGAAGGGTCTCCACCATGCTCTCCACATACTCCAACCTGTTTATTCATAATCACCGTCCAATAGTATCATCATCACAAGAAGAATGGAGCAACATAATATGTTGAATCATCGACATCACGCTAGTCTGTGATAGAATGCTTAATATCGTTTCATTGCTGGTTACCTTTAAGCTAGGCCTAGCTGCGCGACCCTCTTCTGTGGCCATCTTAATGAGCTGCCCGACACCTCTTTGATCAAGTACCTATAGTCAAGAAATCGGTTTGAATTATTTTTCGCTCCCTTATAAGAGGATTCTGGTAAACCTAGCTATCTGCAATGAAGCCTGCATGGACTTGCATAATATGCGACTAACCTGGAAGGGATCGTTTTGAAGAAGGCCTTTGGAGAGGTAAATAGGTAGAAACTTGCCCACATCATCTCTACTGTACCCAAATGTCATTTGTGTGAGATCATTGGTCCCGAAGGAGAAGAACTCAGCTTCCTTTGCAATCTACCGTGATCAAAGAAAAATATGATATTATTCAGCAGAATATGAATAATTTTTAATCTACATTGAAATAACAAAGTCAGCCTATCGATTTAGCCTTACCTCATCTGCAACCAGAGCAGCTCTAGGGATCTCGATCATAGTTCCAACTTTATAGGTCACGGTGGTACCCATCTCAGAGAACACTTTCACTGCGACACTGCGAATGAGACTCACTTGATGTCCCAGTTCCTGAAAGGCAAAAATTTGATTCATAATGAAATCTCCCTCACTTTGCATTTCTCACAAATCCATACAAATGAATTATGAATCCAGCATGTTTACCAAAAAAAAAATTATGAATCCAGTATCGTAAATAAATAACGAAAGTGAGGAACAAGAATGCAGGATCATGCCTGAGGTATTCCGACAAGGGGAACCATTATCTCGGGGAAAACTTTGACACCCTGGTTGCTCATTGTGACAGCAGCTTGAAAGATTGCGCGCGCCTGCATTTCCGTGAGCTCTGGGTACGATATCCCTAGCCTGTTGACACATTACAAGTTCTTCATTTGAAGTTTATCAACTAATTTATGCATAGAAGCATTCACGCAGTGAAAACATGTGACACTGAAATATGAAGCTTTTGTCATAGTTCCAAATAACATGGATCTAAATTCATAGGTAACTAGTTTATTGATGCATGTGAAGTTACTAAAGTGAATGAAGTTCATCAGTTAAAGGATGTTTTCCGCAACAATTAAAATTCGAGTAAATCTTTAGATTGGAGAGCCCATGTGAAGAATGAAGAGCCACCAAACCTGCAGCCGCGGAAACCAAGCATGGGGTTTACTTCTGATAATTTCTCAACTCTTGAGAAAACTTCGTCCTCGGTCATGCCAGTCTGTGTAGTTAGTTGGCCGACAATCTGTTCCAAGTTACCTTCTGGAAGAAATTCATGAAGTGGAGGGTCTAACAGGCGGATTGTTACTGGAAGACCTGAAATTTCATAAATCACGTGATTAATAAGCTACTAAAACTAGTTAAAGCAAAATATTGACAAAATCTTAAATCAGATTTGCGAAAAATACCATCCATTGCACGGAAAATTCCTTCAAAGTCGGATCTCTGATACGGTAGTAAGAGGTCCAATGCTGCCTTCCTCTGTTCAAGTGTAGCTGCCATGATCATTTTTCTTACCGCCTTTATTCTATCATCCGAAGCAAAGAACTGAAACATAAAAAACATGAGAAATATCTAAAGAGATCTACAACCTGACATTATTTGTTAACCAGCCATACATTTTAGCAACAACAAATAATTACCATGTGTTCTGTCCTGCAAAGTCCAATCCCTTGTGCACCGTTATTTCTTGCTGTTATTGCATCTTCAGGCGTGTCAGCATTTGCCATCACCTGTTGGAACATTACCATGAACATTGTTAGAGAAACCAGTACTCGTACCAGTGAAAAGGAAAAACAGAAGAAAATAAGTCACCTTGAGACGCCTGACTTTATCAGCCCAAGACATAAAGGTTTCCAAATCGCCACTCAAAGCCGGAGGAGCAAGTGGCTGTTTTCCCAATATGACTTCACCAGTGGATCCATTGAGTGAAAGCCATTCTCCTTCATTGACCACCGTTTTCCCGATCAAAACCAGCTGTATAATCAATGAACAACCCTCATTTATGCCATGTCTTGATACTTCACAGAAAGAAAAAAAAAAATTGTTTACAAAGGAAATTGTTATAACCACCTTCTCACTGTCATTTACTCGGATGTCAGCGCAGCCAGAAACACAACATTTACCCCACCCACGCGCTACAACAGCTGCATGAGATGTCATTCCACCTCGAGCTGTCAAGATTCCGGCAGCAGCATGCATACCCCCAACATCTTCGGGGCTAGTTTCTGTCCTTACCTATAATTATGCACAACAACAATTCTCAATGATGAATCAGGGCCATGGCTCAAGATCTTCCGGAAGAAAAAGATGAACATTTAGCTTACCAGGATGACTTTCTTTCCTTGTGCATGCCATGATTCAGCATCTTCTGCAGTGAACACGACTTGTCCTACTGCTGCTCCTGGAGATGCAGGTAACCCAGTGGCGATCACTTTGTCTTTGTAAGCAGTTGGATTTTCAAACTAATCAGAAAAAAATTATACACGAGGAAGTCATATATCCATGGGTACATTATACAAATCGGCCTATGATTTGTGAACTTAGAAATCAGCATAAATACCTGTGGGTGAAGAAGTTGGTCAAGGTGCTGTGGTTCCACCATCTTGATTGCAGTGTGCTTATCCACAAGCCCTTCGTTAGCCATGTCTACAGCTATCTTAATCGCTCCTTTACCAGTACGCTTTCCAACGCGGCATTGCAACATCCACAACCTATTTTCTTGGACTGTGAACTCAATGTCCTGCAAATGTTACCCATGCTTAAATAAAACCATACGTTCCGATAAACCAAAAGATGTGAATGTAATACTGATAGGAATGTCATGTGGAAATGATAACTCTTACCATCATATCTTTGTAATGTTTTTCCAGAATTTCACAGTTCTCCACAAGCTCCTTGTAAGCTTCGGGCATGCAATTTTTCATAGCATCCACGTCTTCTGGTGTCCTGATCCCGGCAACTACATCTTCTCCCTATATGCAATTCCAATTTTTGAGCTACTCGTATAACCCTAACAAAAAACAGTCTATACTACTGTCGACTTGGAAAGAGAAGTTTGGTATATGGAGTGGTATAAAAAACCTGAGCATTGACTAGGAACTCGCCATAAAGCTTCCTTTCACCGGTGCTTGGATTCCTAGTGAACAGAACACCAGTCCCTGAAGTATTTCCCATGTTCCCGAAAACCATGCATTGAATGTTAACTGCAGTTCCCTTCAAACCAGTTATCTGATTGATGCTCCGGTATTTAATGGCCCTTTGGCTGTCCCAAGAATCAAACACTGCTTTAACTGCCAAGAGAAGCTGTTGTTTTGGATCTGCAGATATGCATGGGGACAAGGACATGTAAACATACAGAGTTGCGCTACGGAAAAGTGGGAAATATGAAGTTGTCAGTGGTTTAATTTGTACCTGAAGGGAACTTTTCACCCGTTGTTTCGAGATAAACATTTTTGTATTGTTCTACCAGCTCTTTAAGATCAGAAGCTGTTAGCTTTGTATCAAGGTTAACTCCTTTTTTACCTTTTAGTTTTTCCAATTTCTCCTCAAATGATGAGTGTGGAATTCCCATAACCTTCAAAAGTAAAATGGGTGAATTTAGAATACATCTTGAGAAAAACATCATAACTTTTCACATATGAACATTGTGAAATGCATCAATAAAACCACTTACAACATCTCCAAACATGTCTAGGAAACGTCTGTACGAGTCATAAGCAAAGCGCTCTCCGCTTTTTGCGGCCAAACCAGCAACCACCTTGTCATTGAGTCCAAGGTTGAGGACAGTGTCCATCATGCCAGGCATGGAAACCTAGGTACATAGCGTGAAAATCAGTTTGTGCACGACATAAACTAATTCTTGTTAAACAGACTGTAGTCCATTGTGCCATTGCTAAAATAACTACAGAAGCCATAAAGGCTGTAATTAGAAGAAAAAACTCCTACCGCGGCACCAGAGCGTACAGAGACGAGAAGAGGCTTGGAAGAATCACCAAGAATAGCACCAATGTCCTTTTCCACACTCTCCAAGCCCTCTAATATCTCCTCCCACAAACCTTGTGGTAAGTCTTTGCCATTGAGCTGATAATCTTGGCATGCTTCTGCTGATATAGTAAGTCCAGGTGGGACGGATAGCCCAATGCTAGCCATTTCTGCCAGGTTTGCACCTTTTCCTCCCAACTACAATGCATCAGCATGATAAATACAGAATTCAGTTACGTAGCATAGACATTTGTTCGACTGAGATAAAAGTAAAACTCCTCTTGCAAATCGGGGCGTACAAAATGCTAGCATTTCCATTTCTCATACTCATAGCATGTCGAAAGTGAAGTAAAACTTACCAATGACTTCATTCCCTTGTTGCCTTCACTCTTTCCTTTTCCGAAAGTAAATACTCGCTGTGGAAACAAAAGAGAAGCCTTTTAGGAACTACTGAGGCACCTTGAACAAAATGCTTGTACATAGTTCAAAACTAATCAAAATGATCATGATAATTAGTAATAGAACCGCTCAATATAAGCTCTATTTACATTTTTTTTCAGGTTTCCGATGTGAGACTTTACAATCGTCGACATATATGTCACCAATTATCACTCTAATACCAAGTTAAAACTAAAGAATCGGACTCAAAACTATTTATGAACGGATGGAGAGGTCCGAGATGTCCCAAGGATTAGAATAATCTGAGGCGGGATTTTTATATTTTCAACAGAAGGATACAATATAAGTACCTTTTTGATTGCTGGTGCACCTTGATCTGCAACTGGGGACAGAACGGAGTTTGATTGACTTTGTGCTGGCTCATACTTCTTCAGGTTTGGGTTCGTGGTCCCGTTTACTTTCACAGTGGAAGGCATTTTTCCAATCTCTCCCTGCTTGAAAAACCGAAGTAAATATTACCAATGTATACAAATCATACAACAATGTTTAATTGATGAGTACTAGTCAACTTCTAAGCAATATAAAATAGTTTTAATTGAAATCATACTAATTGGATTGAAAATGGAATTGTTATAACCACTGCAACATAGTCATCATGCACTCATGCGGCCTTGATATTTGTCATTAGGGAGAAATGCATGATGGATTATTTTGGAGGGCCGATCAGCTCCCGCACAGAGAATTGTTTTGAAATCTTAATAGAATCATGATAATGGATTAAAAAAAGAATTGTCATAAACACTGCAAAGTATTTGTCTTGCACTCCTCCACCCTGGTAAAATTCATTACGGACGAGTGCATGATTGACTGTCTTGGAGTGCCAATAACATCTTTGAAAAGGAAATTTGTTTTGTATCAAAAGAGTGAAACAGAATCCAGTTTCATTCCAAAGAATATGCACATATACATACTTGATGAAGATTGGATCAGAAGAAGAGTGGAGAACTTCCTGCAGAAGTTGTAAAGAGAACCTGAGCTACAACTCCTGCTTTGCTTGCGACTGTAATAGGGTGTGATGAATTATAGCGTTAATTCCTCCTTTTAAAGCCACAAACACGAGGCGTAGGTGATGACATGTAAGAAATCAAGCATTATCAGCTATTAATTATTTTGTTGTAAAAAGTAATATTCAGAGCTTTTTTAGTTTGTGATGAGTTGAAAACGAAGATCTAGATCCGGGAACAGTCAAGTTTACTAAATCAGCTCTTATCGTCTGGATAATGAGTAACTTTTTTTTATATAATATTAATACCTTTGGAAATAAAGCTGTTATTAGGGTTGACACAGTGTCTGATGATGACTTGGCAAACTCGCGAGTCCAAATCTGTATTATGATATAATTTCTGACCAAAAAGGCAGCCGACCAGAAATCGGCTTCGAGATACCGAAGACGGTGGTTATCCGTGCGAGAGTGCCAACGATATGCCATGTGACCAGCAAATAGCACTCTACCACTATTTTCCTCGTTCGATGATTTCAGTTCAGGGGGCTCAGTTGCCGCCAACAAAACCTAGTCAATAACCACCTCATTTTAGAAATAATCGCATTTCTTGTTTATTGTTTCTTTCTTCTGTAATTTCACCTAAAACCCTAACCCTAAACCCTACTTATTTTATTTTTTTATTAAAAAGGGAAACTATGAGTGTAATACTAATTTAGATTACTCCATATACTTTGATGCTTATAATTGTGATTTTGACGCAAAATAACTCATTAGTTTGATTTGTGCATTGTTATTAAAGTTGGAAGATGACAAATGATTCAAGAACTTCATATTCTGAGCACACATGAATACTACAATAAGAATTGAAGAGAATTATAAGTACACAAACAAAGTTAGATGACAAGCTAAAAGGATAGTTTTTAAAATTTTTGCTTACTAATGGTATGTTCACATGTGCTGACTATTGTAATTAGTTTTTTTTTTCTTCATTCAATACCCTAAATGTTTGGAAACTGCATTAAGAGCTTTTTTGTTCACGATGAGATGAAAACAGAGATCTAGAGTCAAGTTGACTAAACCAGTCCTTATCGTTTGGATATGAGTATTTTTGTTATTTTTTATTCTATAATATTATATTTGTTGCAGTTCTATTAGATTAGGTATGTGATTGTGTAAATCCTAGTAGATATGGGAATATCTCTTATATTCCTATTAGGAGTTAATTACCTATTAAATGTTGTAATCCTAAAGAGTAAGGAATTAACCTACCCTACTACTATAAATAAAGGCACAATGGGGTGGAATAGAACATGTTGATGCACAAAATCCGGAGGATTTTGGACCAACGTAAATCCTGCCGTGAATCACACAAACGCTCAAGAACACAAAGATGTATCGTGGTTCACCCCAATGTTTGGGCTACGTCCACACTGATGTTGATTATGTATATATTTATGGATTACAATAGATCGGCAAGGGAGTTCTCTGTGGATGCAGCCCTTGCCATTTTGCTCTCTGTTTGGCTGAGAGGGTACTGCCCTCTATTGTTGTGAGGGATGAATATGAGACCCTTAGTGAAGGTGAGGCTCTCTAGACGTGAGGCCTCCTTATGAGGGTGAGGGATAGTCCCTTTTATAGAATAAGAGCTCCCTCCCCTTTTACATAAGTCATGGGCTTAGGAATGAGGCCCAAAGACGAGGCCCAATATATGGTACCAACAGGAGTCCCCCAAGTCTTTAGTCAAGAGAATCTTTTGGCTGGAGACTTCAAATCCAATCCATGTACGGGCCGAAGTGGCTAGATATCTTGAACCAGTACCCAACACAAGGCAATGCTCAACATAAAGCAATACTCGGCTAGAGGTATCACACGTTACGAGACTGCTCGGCTGGAGGCGATGCTCGTTGCAAGGCTGCTCGGCTAGAGGCTATGCTCGCGGCGAGGCGATTGCTCGGCTGGAGACGATGCTCGTTGTGAGGCTGCTCGGCTAGAGGCTATGCTCATTGCGAGGCGGCTCGTCTCGTGGTATTCCTCATTGCAAGTATCTACTTTATGTCGACATGCACTCAATATGAATTGATTCTTGACATGATTTGGGTCCGCTTGTTTGGTTCGCATATTGGGTTCTTTTAATCAGCAACAATGTTGATCAGTGAACCTAGTTGCTCAATAATTCCTGACAATAAATGACAGTATAAGTATGACCGTATAATGAATAAATCAAATTGACAAAGTTTGTCAAGGCAAAATATTGTACTATGTGCCTCCTATAAATAAATAATTTATTCAGTCGTGCGGTAAATCACATGTTGTATAAGCGACATAGTTTAATGGCAGTCACAATATTCTAGGCCATGAATAAATATTGCACATGTACTTGGGTTAAATATACGTCACTAGGTGATTAATAATATACATATATATATATGTATATATATTATATTTTTCTTCGTGGGGCTGTTCTGGGATAGTGGGCATGTGACTAATAATAATAATGTCAAATTAGGTAAACAAGTTATTATGTATAGTGCGCATATCATGATCAGAAATGATTACAGATAAACAATAAATTACCACATAAAGCATGTGATGGTCAGAAATAATTAAAGGTAAATAATAATAAAATAATGGTAAGGAACCCTTATCTTCCTCCTGGGTCTTCCCGTAGCTTTCTCAGAAAGTGGAAAGTGGACATGGTGGTATTCGCAGGAGGTAGGATCCCTGTGTCTGGAATGATTAAAGATATATAAGTGTGATAGAAATGATTTCCTTCGTTGCTTTTAGTGAAGGCTTTTTCAGCAAAGTGGGAACATGCACTCCCCCTCATCTGCACGCTAGCAGTGGCCTGTGAACGCCCTCCAAGTTCAAGACCCCATTGTAGGGTATGAAGTCATTCAAAGCACTGGCATTAATTCTCGTCCACCCCAACAAGGTGTTGGAGGTGGTATGGGGCCTCCCAATGTTCCAAACTCAAACATCTCAGATAATTGGCTTGGTGGAAGTGCTGGTTCATCTCCTGCTAGGCCTAGAGGGGTTAGACCTTCTATGCCCTCATCTACACCAAACTCATAGCCTCCAGTTTCCATGCCTTCCCTGCCAACAACTACCCCATCAGCCACTCTTCTAGTTTTCAGTGGGTAGCTCTGCAACAATTCGATTTCTTCCCTTTGCTTCAAACACAAATATTTCAGTTTATCCATCTGCACTTTCCAAGCAACCCCACTGCCTCATTTTTACATGAAAATCGAGAGGTTATGATCTTTGTCGGCTGTTATCGTAATCGACGACCTCGGTGCCGGTGAAAGAGACTTGCCAAATACCTCTGATGGAAGTAGCACATGGTCGCCGGTGGTGGTTATTGTGAGATCGTACTTTCTGGCTCCGTTCGTCGCGAGAGTGCTGACTGGAGCCTTGGAGGTCTTGACGTCACTTGGAGGCACACCCGCTGCGGTTGGGATCGTACGGTTGTCGAGGCCATCTGCCGTGGCCATTATCTACAGCGTCTTCCGTCCGAGCAAGAAGAAGATGAAGAGGAAGAGCATGTGGCGACCCACCAGCCATATGGTGGAGTACGGCGTCGTTTCGGACCCCAATGGCAAGGGCTTGGCGAATCTTTGATTCCATTGCTGTTTGCAGGGTTTGTGGATCTTCAAGGAGATGGCGAACGATAGCAGATGCAATAATATCATATCCAGGGAAAAAACAACTTCTTGGAAAGCCAAATAGAGCTACCAGGCCTGAAACGAATACATGCCGATTAATTGGGTTCAGGAGGAGAAAATGAGAGAGAAAGATTATCAGTAAAGAGGAAGTCTGCAAAGGTTTTCTGGAAGAGCCCAAAGAGGGAGGTTTTGGGTTCTTGGGTTGTGCAGATTCACGGTGGTGAGATGAAAAAAATGAAAGAGAACTGACATAGCTTTTCGTGTCGTTTCCCACAGACGGCGCCAAATGTTGATGCACAAAATCCGGAGGATCTTGGACTAATGTAAATCCGACCGTGAATCACACAAACGCTTAAGAACACAAAGATGTATCGTGGTTCACCCCAATGTTTGGGTTACGTCCACACTGATGTTGATTATGTATATATGTATGGATTACAATAGATCGGCAAGGAAGCTCTCTGTGGATGCAGCCCTTACCATTTTGCTCTTTGTTTGGCTGAGAGGGTGCTGCCCTCTATTGTTGTGAGGGATGAATATGAGACCCTTAGTGAAGGTGAAGCTCTCTGGATGTGAGGCATCCTTATGAGGGTGAGGGAGAGTCCCTTTTATAGAATAAGGGATCCCTCCCTTTTTACATAAGTCATGGGCTTAGGGATGAGGCCCAAAGACGAGGCCCAATATATGGTACCAACAGAGCACACCCACAAATACACATCTTTCTCTTCCCTCTACTATTGCCGCACCTTTCTCTCTCTTTGGCCTCCATAATCGTTCAGTGAATTATGTCTACAACACGTTATCAGCACGCTCTTGACATTGCGCTAACAAGAGAGTTTGATCTTCAATCAGGGAAGTATTACGTTGTAATCATTCTTATTATGAATAATTTACTATTTTATTGAATTGATCTACATGTTATTGTTTCAATTTAATTTTTTCTTTGTTGAACGTGATACAATGCATTGGAGATGCAATTCCCGCTTTCCAAGAAGGATCTTCTACAAATTCAAAGGCTTTTATTGTTTTCTGCAAATCAGGTACGATTAAAATAAAGTAAGATATTTGAAACGACCTTGAAGCATGAAAACATTCCCCATGATGCATGAACCCCCCATGTTTATATTTTCCTTCCGATATATATATTGTATATGTTCATATATTTGTCAATATATATATATTTGTTTCATGCATCGCACAATTAAATTGTTATGTGGAATATGTGAGTCAATGTATAACAAAATAAATTAGAAGCATATTTAGGGTTTCCTAAACCCTAAGAGATTTCGAAAAAAAGAAAGAAAAAAAAGATAGGAATTATGGGATTGTACGGCAACACTACTGTGTGGGGACCCCCCTTGAGACAATGTATTGGACCTATGTCGAAGCCTTTTGAGGCTTCGCTGCCTCTGTGGATAACCAGGTCGTGTGCCTGGTCTGTTTTCTGACCACGGGCCTGCAGCCCCGACCCACACCAGCATATGCTGGGTTGGTCATCTAGTCTCAGCCCACGCCAGCAGCTGTGCTGGTAGGCTTTGCTCTACCATGGCCCGCGTCTCCCTCAACCAGCCCATGAGGCTGGGCTTAGTTTTTGCGGCCCCAAATATGACACCAACCACATGGTTGGGCTCTCGTGCCTTGACTCATAGGTCAGCTTTCGTTGGACATTGACCCGCACCCCCTTGAAGCCCAAACCAGCAGCTTGGGCTACTGTTTTTTGTCTCCTACCCAGACCCGTGGCCTGCAGTCCACTCCTAAGGCCTTTAGGGCCTTGCTTACTCACGGCACCTAATTTTTTTAGGCTATGCTATTTTTCGACCCGATAATATTATTTTAATATTATTTCGCTTCTACAATCGACCATGTATTGCCCGATTTATTGAATTAATTAAAAGTGACCAGCAGTCCATTAATCCGATAATGAATCCAAAATTATTGACCTGAATATCACTTTTGGACATTAACAATTCAATAATTTATTTTTATATTTTGAACCGTAACATTCTTTCGTACTAACGAAGCTCTCACACTTGAGTTCCCGAAGAACCTCAAATCCACTACACTTAAATCAACATATTGCATTATGTGTTCTTGCAGGAACCTCTCTTTTATGAACTAAACGTTCATAAACTAAATTGAACCTGTAGTTTCAAATTTAGTGCCTTTGAAACCCGAAGTTTTCATAAAACAATACACCCATGAAAACCCGACGTTTTTCATGTAAACCATGTCTTAAAACTCGAATGTTCTAACATTGATGCTTATGGATAATTCATTCCCATAGCACTAATCACAATCGTGTTCTCTTTAATTCAGTGGATTGTCGAACCATCATAAGTTCGATTTTCCTGATTTGGATGTTTCTAAGAGAAACCACTTTAGGTGGGGTACAACACGTGAATCTTCACTTGACTATTAAGAAGCTGAGAAACCATTGAAGCCAACAATGGCAAGGAAGAGATGAATAAGCCTCCGCCATGATCTTCATTCGAAGACTTATGCCTCAAGCATTACCAACGGAAGTACCTCCTGAACAAGGATTTCATGGCTCTTTGGCTCACTTCTATGGACTGTTTAATCATGAAAGACATTGCCTGAAGCACATCATGATTACGTCCATGAATGAGTACAATTCTGAAGTTTATAAATCCTATCGAATTTTGACTAGAGAATACTTTTCTCGTCCTTCCATGTTTCTAACTCACTCCTGAAGCAGCAGTGTAGAAAGCGGAAGTTTACCAAATTCCTGGATCTGATTACTACCATAAACATATGGTATAATCAGGGCCTGCCACGGTGTGGCAACATGCCCAAAGCGTGATCCTTGGCACCTAAGACCTAAAACTTCAAGAATAAGGGATAATATTCCCAAACCTTAACCCTGCAGAATCTACTTCCGTCTCTATGGAATAGATCATTGGTTATGCACATATTCGTGCCCCTACCAATGTTGTTGAGTAGTATCATTCTAGTAGTCAATCCGTGAGCCTAATTTTGCTCCACCAAACATCGTTGGAAGAGCAGAATTTTGACATGGCTGGCCTTGTTGGCCGAATCCACCCTAGTAATTTTGGCTTACTTTGTGACCATTTTTCCATGTTCTTGGATTCAAGTTTAGTGTATGTTTAACTTATGGATAATCTTATTGATATTGTCCTCGAATATGAGTTAATTGAATCATTTTTCTTAATACATGTGACCGATTCAATTAAACACGTGATTAGGTATGAATGTGGGAAAGTTAGTTGTCTGGATGAATGCGTACTACGCACACTAACTTTACACCTAAATCACATCTCTAACAACAACTTCAGGTCTATCCAACCTGATTAAGAGCATTCGCACACTCCTCGTTGTATTAATGGTACTGCATCACCATTCAAGGGACCTAAATTCTCCATGGCGTTGAGTTTTTAAGGATATTCAAGATGACAATGATCCTAAATGAACCACTGAATAAAATAGAGTGGAATATCTTTGCACCACCTCCAAAAATGAGCCTGAAGCTTTGATTTGGGGCCAATGAGTTGTCTCTCAACTAGGAATACACCACATGTGGCCGGCCTGGAGCCTGGTGATTGAGCAGTTTACTTGCTTTGGCATGACCCTTTAGGACACTTAGGTCGAACAATGATGCTACGAAGCATCTCCTTACCCGAAGTAAGGATTTTGTGCCTACAAGCACACTTTGCCAAGCTTGCTCATTAGGGAAATTGATTTTTCTATATCATTTCTCGCAAAGATACGAAATCACCCTTTTTCACAGTGGATTCAAGGGAATATATGTGGACCAATCCAACCAAAATGCGGAACATATAAATAATTATGGTTTTGGTTGATGAATCAACAAACTGGTCACATGTTTGTCCACACACATTGTTGTTAAATCTCCTGGCCGATTAAGGGCTCACAACCCTACTTATCCCTTAAGGTCCAGGAGATTGGATAATGCTGGAGAGTTTATATCGATAGTTTTTCAATAAAGTATTGCATGTATTTTGGGTTTATAATTGAACATCGAATTCCCATGTTCACCCCAAATAGCCTCGCCTAGTGAGTGCAATTTAAATGATCGCCCGGATTTTGGTAAACGTACCAAGTTTTCGGTTTCTGCCTAGGGCTATGCAATCTTGTACGCAGCTATGTTGGTCCGCTCATTGCCACCCAACCTATTTGACGTTACAGTTGGTTACTAGGTACGAACCTGATGATTTTTGTATTTACGCATTTGGGTGAGCATTCATTGTGCCAAGTTGCGCCGCCGCAACGTACCAACCTGGGTCCTCAAAGAAGGATATGAATCTTTGTCGATTATGATTCTCCTTCACACTAGCTCTCTTTGAGCCCTTGCATGCAATCTTTTTACTACTCATTTACGGGTTGTCACTTTAATTAGATAGTCCCACCATTAGGGGGAGATAAGAACGTCAACATTCCTGGAGAATGGCACGAATTTGTGTGGACGTTGCTCACTATGTCTCATCTCAATCCCCATACCGCACAAGTGTGATAAGCAAGTGTGATGAATTCTAGCTTTCAGAATGTTGCTCCAGACGCATTGCTCTAATTTAGTTAAAGTGATGAGATTATATACCAGTTGCAAACATGCCTGCAAGGATAGACGTACTTAACGGACGTCGAGTCAACATCCCTGGAGGGTGTGCTGCCCCTATTAGACGGTCCAGTACATCGGCGGATAGCCAATCAATCTGTCTTAGCCTGGAGCACGACAGATCATTCGGTTCGTAGGATTCACTTCCCTAAAAGAGGAAGATAAGGCACAACAATGAATCCATACTTGATCGTTATCTCAAATCATTTCTATCTCATGAGATTAATCTGGATTACTCCTGAGACTCAAAGTTCTTGGTCCAGTAGACTAGTTTGGATGTGCTAAATGGAATTGAAATGAGATTACCATCGATTATGTTTTCACTTATATGGTAGCTACCGACATAAATGAAAAGCGACGATGTCGAACCGTGTTCCGTTAATTAAGTGACAACGTAGAACTGATTGGACAACCAAAATAACAATCCAGGTCAAATTCCTTACCAAAGTGTGTATTGGACCTATCGTTCCTACACTGCCCAAGATAACCCCGTTATGTTACAAGTGGGAAATGAAGCGTTATGAGATGAATGAAATAATGCGATATGATGCATGCCTTACGGCGCAAGGTTTCTCTCAAAACGTTATGTGATTGATAGCAGCATTATGAAATGTGGTTAGTGTTTTCTCCATGGGGATATAGATACGAAGATTTACATGTAAGTTCTCGAAGAATTACATGGACTGGTTCAAATAGTTCCAAACCACGGAACACCCTCTTAACTTGTTGGAGGCGTTCACTTACAATCCGACGGATGTGGCATACCCATCTAAGTGATTATTTGATCAGTCAGGGATGAATTATGCCCTTACGTGTTAAACTATGAAGTCTTATTCCAAATTTCTAGAGTTACAGTTTATGTCGTTGACGTACATCTCACTAAGACTCTGGAAGAGCTTGAGAAAACTGCCTTGCACCTGAAGATGGAATTTGAGATGAAGGATCTTAGGAAAACTCGTTTATACCTTGACCTGAAGTTCAAGCGTTGTTTTGACGGTACCTTGGTCTACCAGTTGAACTACACCCCGAATGTGTCACCTTTGAGTATACCTTTGATCGTCCATACGTTATATGCAAATGAGACCCTTGAAGAGGTTATGGAATCCGAAATTCCATATCTAAAATTCAACTTTGCGCTTCATTGTATTTAGACAGGACATCTTCTTCATTGTTGATTTTGGTAAAGATGCAGCACCGTGCCTACACGCAACCACTGAATTGGTATTAAAGACGTACCCTGAAGGTACTATTATGGAAAATCCCATCGCATCTCGAGCGGATCCAACCCCTCTGATCCTCGGAATGATGCTTGCTTTGTTTGTTATGCTAACACTGGTTACTTATCAAACTCGCACAAGGCAAAATCCCCAAATAGTTATGTCTTTACCTTTATGGATATCGCAATATCATGGAGGTCCACGATATGACCTTAGTTGTGAAATTTTCGAATCATTCAAGACTCACCTCACTTCACTACGCCACAAGTGAGACATGGTTAGAAGTTCTTGTTGAGCATATTCGAAGTACGTTGTATTTTCATCCATCGTTGAGTCTCAATAACGATCCATGAAGACTATGCCGCATGTATCAACCCGACCAAGCCATGATACATCAACGAAGTCAACGCCAAGTCATATTGCATCTACATCTACATTAGCAAAGCATCAAAAGATTGAAGTTATGCAAGCCGATCCCAAACAACCTTACCGACCTCTACACGACGTCACTGTCGAAATCAACCTTCTAGAAGCTTGTCCGAGGAATTGGTATGCCTAACTATCATATGCAATGCTTGTAGTTCTCATTTGGAAGTTATGTCAAACTCAGGGGGAGTATCCAGAAGTATACTCACTTGATCTTAATGTACTATTTTTCCCTACGATTAGGAGCATTTTTCCCACTTGGTTTTTGCTACCTAACTAGGTTTTAACGAGGCACCCATCCTAGGCTGATCATACCCTTGTGAGCTCTTCTACTTGCATCCAAAAGATGTATAGTTTTGACTTAATGCAATTTCTCACTTTTCTCCTTAGTCTATGGGTTTTTTCTCCCACCTTGGGTTTTACCATAGCAAGGTTTTGTGAGTTTTACCTTTTTATGCATTCTTCTGTTGATTTGAGACTCGCATTTACTCATTGTCCCGACGACTTCATCAATTGTACCTACTTCATCGCTGAAGACCTGATGCACCATTTACTTGAGTATTTACACATTCAAGGTGGAGTGTTGCAATCCTATTAGATTAGGAATGTGATTGTTTAAATCCTAGTAGATATGGGAATATCTCTTATATTCCTATTAGGAGTTAATTACCTATTAAATGTTGTAATCCTAAAGGGTAAGGAATTAACCTTCCCTACTACTATAAATAAAGGCACAATGGGGTGGAATAGAACACACCTATAATTACACATATCTCTCTTCTCTCTACTATTGTCGCACCTTTCTCTCTCTCTATGGCCTCCATAATCGTTCAGTAAATTATGCCTACAACAATATTCTTTTTTTTTTAAATTAAAAAAGATGTTATTATTGTTAATGATGTTCGGTTATAGAATTGGCAAACTCCCATGATATAATTTCTGACCAAAGAGGAGTTACGGTGACGCTGACTCCTCCCTCCCCTCGGAGAAAATCTGAAACCAAAGAGCTCATGCCATGTGGGATATGGATATAGGTTCCCCGTACTTGTTACAAGCCTGCCAGGTCTACACCCTCGAGGAAGAGTGTTAGACATTGTTCAAGAACATGGCATTTAGACAAAGACATTATTTAAGAACAAGGCATTTAGACAAAGAATGGAAGGGAAAAGAAACACCTTGAGGAAGAGGCGAGTGTCTTGGAGGCAATAGAAGTGGCAAAAGCTGAGGTGTGTTGTGAGGTGGAGTCATGGCTGCCGAAGGCGTTGAAGTCTCGGTGGCTGGTCAAAATGAGCTCCGAGCGCCAAAGGAAGTGGCACTTCAGGCGAGCCTGCCCACGTTGTGTCTCTTAGCTATGTTGTTGGGCACCATCGCATAGCACTCTATCTTAAATTTCATGTAAACAGGCCATGCGCCCACTCCAACAGTACCGATACTGTTCCCACTTAGTCACTTGCTTAATCCGTCAGGTGTGGAGTTTTAACACAAAATGCCTCAATGATAGTTAGAGTGGGGTAATTCTATTTAAAGAGCTTGTTCTCAAGCCTTCTGGCCGATGTAGGACACAGAGGAATTCTAACACTACCCGCACGTGAGACCCCATTTTATGGGTCACACGTGGAGTTCCACACATCGGCAACCACATGGAGCCAAGCTAGGGCTCACCCGTTCGCGCTGGGCCAGTGGCACATGGCATCTCTTGGCCTACGTGAAACCATGTCGGGGCTCACCCATTTGCGTAGGGCCAAAGGGGACCCACCCGTTCACATAGTAGTACGGGCACGTCCCCTAGCTCTGATACCATCTTAAATTTTAGGTAGACGGGCCAACAACACCGATACTGTCCCCACTTGGCCACCTACTCAATCCGTCAGGTGTGAGGTTTTATCACAAAAAGTCTTGATGATAGTTAGAGTGGGGTAATTCTATTTAAAAGGCTTGTTCTCAAGCCTTCTGGCTGATGTGGGACAGAGGAATTCTAATTTTACACTTTTGCTGATTTTAGAAATAATCGTTTTTTTTTTTTTTGTTAATTTATTACTTTCTTTTATTTTTCACTCAAAACCCTAAACTCTACTGATTTTCTATTTTTTTACCAAAAAAAGAAAAAAGGCAAACTATGATTTTGATCATAATTTCAATTACTCTTCACTTTGATGTTTATAGGTTTGAATCTGACGCAAACTATCTTATTAGTTCAATTTGCGTATATTGTTTTAAAAAGTTGGAAGCAGTTCCAAGTTCGAATCACCGTCCGTTATTTATTGAAAATATGATTCTGACGCAAACTATCTTATTAGTTCAATTTGCATAAATTACTAAACTTTTAAGTTGGAAGAAGTTACAAGTTCAAATCACCGGCCCTTATATATTAAACATATGATTAGAGGAGTGAAACCGAAGCGGTGGACGGAAATGTACTATGAATTGCATTCTTAGCTGAAAGGCCTGGAATTTTTGGCGTGGAACTTCACATTCTTAGCAGACATGAACATTAAAAATAAGAATTGAAGAAAAATTAAAAGTGCAAAAACATAATTTGATGACAAGCTAAAGCTAAGAGGATAAATTTTGAAACTTCTATTGGTTGCTGACAAGCTAATGCAGACACATAAAAACCTTGATAAGCACCACTCTGTCAATGTGAATTCAGAACGCTTAATGACAAGCTAAATTATGATCAAAATCCTAGTTTCCCCCTTTTGTCCTTTCAATCTGCTTATAGGAAGTGCTTTCTGCTTATAAGCGCTTTAAATTTTGGTGGTGTAGGAGGCCTTCTAACAAACATGTCATATAATTACTACCATAGTCCTCCTCTCTGCACCAAGTTTATTTTAATTTACTGAAGATGTTGCTTCTGGCTCAAGTTTGATCTGTTCGAATCTCATGCATGCCCTCTAGGGAGATGTTTAAGTCTGCAGCAATGCTTGAGTTTTAAGCGTCTGTAGATTGCTCTATATGATCAATCCAAACACAGGAATGCAACTTGGGTAAACTGCTATTTGACCGCTTGAACTATTACCCCAGCTGAAAAATTAGCCAATTAACCCCTTATCAGTAGATTTCATCCACTATTTCGTCAAATTCAAGGGCAAAATAATCTTTTCATCATCAATTCTGACTTGTCAACTATAACCACTAATAAATTTATGACATATGGACATAAAATAATGTGTAATGACAGATGGTGGACAGAACCTAACGGTAAGAGGTTAATTGGCTGATTTTAAATAGTTCATAGGGTTAATTTACCAAAAAAAAAAATTTAAATGTCAATTTCAACTGGGCTAATAATTCAGGGAGTTAAATAGCATTTTACCCATGCAACTTGTACATTTACACCAAGTCATACGTTGTTTAATATTACACAGAATTTACTCCCAAAACATCGAAGCCGAAGAATTATCCATATTCCCTAATTTAGTTTTTTTCCTGTTCTTGTAAAGTAATAGGAAGAAAAAAAAATATATATATATACATATACGTATATTATATATGTTATTTTCCCCTATAGTTTGGTTTCTACATAATGATAGAGGATTTGTATGAACAACAAATAAACTGCATATATTTACAAGTGCAGAGTCGCCGGTTATGTAATCTTTCTCAGACAGCTACTTGAGCTGCTGCTAGCCTAGCAATAGGTACCCTGTACAAGAATTTAGCATCAGGAATTTGATCTGGTTATAAAATTAGTCCATGCAACTTAAATAAGAAAGATAAAAAGAAAACGAACCTGAATGGAGAACAAGAAACATAGTCTAATCCGGCCTCTGCGAAAAATGCAACAGAAGAAGGCTCCCCACCATGCTCTCCGCATATTCCAACCTGTTAGTTTATAATCCCCGTGCGAAAATATCAGAGAAGAACAGAAAAAAAATAAAAAATAAAAAAAATAAAATCTTGTGACTGTATATGACACACCATCGATATAAATTGACATCCCAATTTGTTATGGTATGTTCCAAATCTATGCATTTCCAGTTACCTTTAAGCTAGGCCTAGCTGCGCGACCCTTTTCTGTGGCCATCTTGATGAGCTGCCCAACACCTCTTTGATCAAGGACCTGAAAGCAGTGCATTTTGACTATTAGAGTCGAAATTTTTTTTCATTGTCTTATCCTGATGATTCTGGTGCTATTGGGGAAAAACCCAACTGCAATGAGCCTGCGCGGACTTGCATAAAATGTGACAAACCTCAAATGGATCGCTTTGAAGAAGGCCTTTCGCAAGGTAGATAGGTAGAAACTTGCCCACATCATCTCTACTGTAGCCAAATGTCATTTGTGTGAGATCATTGGTCCCGAAAGAAAAGAACTCAGCTTCCTTCGCAATCTATCATCGTTGATATAAAAAAAAATTAAAAAAAAAAAGATGATGAATATTGTGTTGAAAATAATGAAGTCAGCCTATCAATTTAGCCTTACCTCATCTGCAACCAGAGCAGCTCTGGGGATCTCAATCATAGTCCCAACCTTATAACTCAAGGCTGTACCCATCTCGAAGAACACTTTTACCGCGACACTTCGAATGAGCCTCATTTGATGTCCTAGTTCCTGAAAGGAAAATTTTCGTTGAGGATTGAATTTCCATCACTTCACAATTTCTCACAAATCCATACGAATGAATTATGAATCTAGTATCATAAGTAAATAACGAGAAACGAGAAAAGGAGGAACAAGAATTGCAGGATCGTGCCTGAGGTGTTCCGACAAGGGGAACCATTATCTCGGGGAAAACTTTGACACCCTGGTTGCTCATTGAGACTGCAGCTTGAAAGATTGCACGCGCCTGCATTTCGCTGAGTTCTGGGTATGATATCCCTAGCCTTTTGAAACATCAAAACAAACCTTCCATCAATAACAAAGAGATCATATTTGTGCATCTATGAACTTCTTCACTCGAAGTTTATGACATTAAGCATATTAGCCTTCCCGCAGCGGAAACATCTGACACTGAAACATCAAAATTGTGCCATATTTCCGGACTACGTTTATAACAAATTCAAGGTGATAGGTAAACATGTTTTGTGAGTGAAAATAAACTGAAATGGATAAAACAAGTAATGATGCATATGAAGCTAATTAACAAAGTGAATGAAGCTCATCAAGAACTTTTATCTGAACATATTTAAATTTGAGTAGATTTTTTTTTCTGTGAACAAATTTGAGTAAATCTTTAGACTGGAGAACTCATATGAAGATTGAAGAGCCACCAAACCTGCAGCCGCGGAAACCAAGCATGGGGTTTACTTCTGATAATTTCTCAATTCTTGAGAAAACTTCATCCTCAGTCATGCCAGTCTCTGCAGTTAGTTCGCTGACAATCTGTTCTAAGTCACCTTCTGGAAGAAATTCATGAAGTGGAGGGTCTAACAGGCGGATTGTTACTGGAAGACCTGAAATTTCATAAATTATGTGATAAATAAGCTACAATTACAAATCTAAGGAATTTAAAACATATAGCCTTAGAGCCTAACAATCCTTGGGAATTTTGTTTTATAGTTGGTCCATGAGGTAAAAATACAAGTAAATTTCAAAGATTTTAATCAACATTTGTGAAAAATACCGTCCATTGCCCGGAAAATTCCTTCAAAGTCATATCTTTGATACGGTAGTAAGAGGTCCAGTGCCGCCTTCCTCTGTTCAGTTGTAGCTGCCATGATCATTTTCCTTACCGCCTTTATTCTATCATCCGAAGCAAAGAACTGAAAGATAAAAAACGTGACAAAATCAGAAGAGCTCTATGACCTGATATGATTTGTTAACACGAAATAACAAGGAATCAAAACTACAACATTGATAGAACTTGCAGCAGACCATATAACATTACGGATATCCAGCCAAACACTTTTAGTAACTAAAATTAGTTACCATGTGCTCTGTCCTGCAAAGTCCAATCCCTTCCGCACCGTTATTTCTTGCTGTTAGCGCATCTTCAGGTGTGTCCGCATTTGCCATAACCTGTTATAGCATTACCACACAATTTTTCCTGAGTAATTACTAGTGGTAACAATGAAAACCACAATGCATAAAAATATGGTACCTTGAGACACCGGACTTTATCAGCCCAAGACATGAAGGTTTCCAAATCTCCACTTAAAGCCGGAGGAGAAAGGGGCTCTTTTCCTAATATGACTTCCCCAGTGGAACCATTGAGTGAGAGCCATTCTCCTTCCTCGACCACTGTATCCCCGATCACAACCAGCTGTATCATCAATGAACAAACCAAATTATGCCATTTTCTCTGTGGACTTAACTACAACAGATCATGTTTATATAGAGAAAACAGTGGAAACCACCTTCTCAGCGTCATTTACTCGGATATCAGCGCAGCCAGAAACACAACATTTGCCCCACCCACGGGCTACAACAGCTGCATGAGATGTCATGCCTCCTCTAGCTGTCAAGATCCCTGCAGCTGCATGCATACCCCCAACATCTTCGGGGCTAGTTTCAGTCCTTACCTAAAGTTATATGTACAATTGAGTTATCGAAGTGTGTTGGAAAGAGAAAAAAGTTAACAGTGAATAAGATGAACATGGATAAAAAATTTACCAAGATGACACTCTTTCCTTGTGCATGCCATGTTTCGGCATCCTCAGCACTGAACACAACTGTCCCTACAGCTGCTCCTGGAGATGCAGGCAATCCAGTGGCGATCACTTTGTCTTTGTAAGCAGTTGGATTCTCAAACTGACCAGACAAAATTATACAAAAGGAAGTCATAAGTCCTGAATGTCTTCATACATGGATACATTGATAAACGCATATGCACGTCGGGCCTGTCAATATTAAGGCCACATTACAAACTACAAATTGACCTGTGGGTGAAGAAGTTGGTCAAGGTGCTGTGGTTCAACCATCTTGATTGCAGTGCGCTTATCCACAAGCCCTTCGTTCACCATGTCTACAGCTATCTTCACTGCACCTTTACCAGTACGCTTTCCACTGCGACATTGTAACATCCACAACCTATTTTCTTGGACTGTGAACTCGATATCCTGCAAACGTACCCCATGTTTTAGTTCTACAAAAACATGTGTTCCCCAAAACCGAAAAATGTGAATGTAATACTGATAGGAAGATCATCTATAAAAATGGCAACTCATACCATCATATCTTTGTAATGTTTTTCTAGAATTTCACAGTTCTCTACAAGCTCCTTGTAAGCTTCTGGCATACAATTTTTCATAGTATCCAAGTCTTCTGGAGTCCTAATGCCGGCAACCACATCTTCTCCCTATTCAATTCCATTATTAAGTTACTCTCACAAAACCATAAAAAAAATAGTCTCTACTATATCGACTTAGAAAGAGAACTTTGGTATAGTGGTATCAAAAACCTGAGCACTGATTAAAAATTCTCCATAAAGCTTCCTTTCACCGGTGCTTGGATTCCTAGTGAACAGAACACCTGTGCCAGAAGTATTTCCCATGTTCCCGAAAACCATGCATTGAATATTAACCGCGGTTCCCTTCAAACCCGTTATCTGATTGATGCTCCGATATTTATTGGCTCTTGGGCTGTCCCAAGAATCAAAAACTGCTTTAACAGCCAAGAGAAGCTGTTGTTTTGGATCTGCAGATATACAAGCGGACAAGGACATATAAACATACAGAGTTGTGCTACGGGAAAAGTGGAAAATATGAGGAAGTTGACGGCGTTTTACTTTGTACCTGAAGGGAACTTTTCACCGGTGGTTTCGAGATAGACATTTTTGTATTGTTCTACCAGCTCTTTAAGATCAGAGGCTGTTAGCTCTGTGTCAAGTTCAACTCCTTTTGTACCTTTTAGTTTTTCCAACTGCTCCTCAAATGATGAGTGTGGAATTCCCATAACCTTCAAACGTAAAACAGGTGAATTCAGAATACATCTCGAAACAGAAAAGATGAGGTTGAGTTTATTATGCCAAAATTGGGGAAAAAAAAAAAAGTCATAATTTAGACACATGAACATTATGAAATGCAACAATAAAAGCACTTACAACATTTCCAAACATGTCTAGAAAACGCCTGTATGAGTCATAAGCAAAGCGCTCTCCACTTTTCGCGGCCAAACCAGCAACCACATTGTCATTGAGTCCAAGGTTGAGGACAGTGTCCATCATGCCAGGCATGGAAATCTAGGTATATAGAGTGAAAATCAGTTGGTGCACGACATGAACTAATTCTTATTAAACAGATTGTAGTGAATGTGTCATTGTTAAAATTACATTAGTGTTTCTTCTCCATATGTGCCTTTGTGAACTAATGACACTACGGCTGTAGTTGCAACTGAAAGAACTCTTACCGCGGCACCAGAGCGAACGGAGAGGAGGAGAGGCTTGGAAGGGTCACCGAGAATAGCACCCATGTCCTTCTGCACACTCTCCAAGCCCTCTAGTATCTCCTCCCACAAACCTTGCGGTAAATCTTTGCCATTCAGCTGATACTCTTGGCATGCTTCTGTTGAAATAGTAAGTCCAGGTGGGACGGACAGTCCAATGCTAGCCATTTCTGCCAGGTTTGCACCTTTCCCTCCCAACTACAATGCGTAGGCATGATGAACAAGAATTCAGATTCTATGACTAAATCGAACATGTAGATCAATGGACAAGTACAAATTGAACAATTTTTAAGACTAAATCGGACATGTAGATCAATGGACAATTACAAAGTGAACAATTCCGTTATGTAGCACAAATTTCTGGTTGATTGAGATATAAGTAAAACTCCTTATCCAAAATCGGGCCACACTAAAATGCTAGAATTTTCATTTCTCATACTGGTAGCATGTCTAAAGTGAAGTAAAACTTACCAATGACTTCATTGCCCTGTTGCCTTCACTCTTTCCTTTTCCAAATGTAAATACTCGCTGTAGAAACAAAACAGAAACCTTTCAGGCACCATGAACAAAATGCTTGTACATAGTTCAGATTGCCAGTCAAATTGATTGTTCAGATTGCCAGTCAAATTGATCATGATATTGTTATGAGTTTAGAGTGCAATCCGAATATTGTGAGGTTTTATACAAAAGACCTCGATGAAATTATTAGTGGAAGTTGAATGAAACCACTTAATATAAGCTCTATTTTAATTTTGTCAGGTTTCCGACGCGGGACTTTACAATTTCTAACTTCACAAACTATTCTAACACCAAGTCAAAACTAAATCATCCGACTGAAAACTAATTAGCAAGGGATGAAGAGATCCAAGATCTTGCAAGGATTAGAATAATCCGACGCGGTATTTTCATCTTTTGAATAAAAGGATGCAATATATGTACCTTTCTGGTTGTTGGTGCAGTCTGATCTGCAACTGGGGACAGAACAGCTTTTGCTTCGATGTGTCCTGGCTCGTTCTTCTTCGGGTTTGGGTTCATGATCCCATTTACAATTTGCATCTGCTGCCGGTGACAGCGCTTGAGGCCAACTCGACCCGACGAGTTGAGGCCATGGAAGGAAGGGTTTTCTCTAACAAGATCAAATTGATCCACATATTTTCCCTTCAACAATCTCTGCCTATAAACCTCAGCTGGTGTCCTTATGAGCATGCCTTTCAGAGTGGATGACATTTTTATACTCTCTCTGCTTGAGAAACCCAAGTAAATATAACCAATGGATACAGATCATACTAAAATATGTAACTGATCAGTACTAGTTTACTTCCAAGCAATAAAAATTAATCTTCAAAAAAATTCGAACATGAATTGTTATTAGCAATGCAAAAAAAATCATCGTGCACTCCTCCGTCTCTCGTATTAGCACTTGTCTCAATGCATGATCGGTGGATATTTAGAGTGCCGATAACAGCTTGCAGAAATAATTTGTTAAGGATTAAAGAGTGAAACAGAACCCGAAATCATTTGATCAAATATGCACATACACATACCTGCTGAAGATAGAAGTGCTTTTCTGATAAGAAGAGGTGAGTTTCTATTTGCAAAAGTTGCAAAGAGATATTGAGGTGTAGAGCTTGTTCAGAGAAGCAAAAATGGCGGTTGTGTTGTCTTTGTTTTGTCTGTAACTGGTGTGATGAGTGACATGAGTGGACCAAATTTTAGCGCTAACTCAGCTTTTAAACTGCCCATTCACAATTCATGCGCCTACAAAATTTTGGAACATAATCAACTACCAATCATATTGTTGTAAAAAGTAATATGCAGAGTTTTTTTGTAGTTTACGATTAGTTGAAAACGGATATGGACGCAATCAAGTTGTTCCACTGGTTTGGATAATGTTTAACTTATTTGATAATACTAATACTAGATTCGGGCGCAATCAAAAGTTTCTTGGTTTTCAACATTTCATATATTAAGTTTTCTTCGTTCCAGTCTTGTTCCTAAAGTTATAATTCTAAGACACTTTTATATATCCGTCAAGTTTTCCATCATAACCTCTGGTAATTGATGACATGGCGCCCACGTGGATAATGATTGGACGTCAAGTGTCAATATAGGTGCCATGTGGATATCAAAACATTGAAAATTCAAAATTCAAAAAATGAAAAATTAATATTATTTATTATCCACGTGGGCCCAATCATCGTCCACGTGGGCCCAATCATCATTTAACGAAGATTCTGACAGAAAACTTAACGGATGTATGAAGTGTCCCGGAATTATGACTTTAGGTACAAGACTGAGACGAAAAAAACTTCATGTATGAAATGTTAAAACCCAATAAACTTCATGATAGTAAACAGAGTGGCAAATAACCTTAAGAAACTTGTTTGATAATAAAGAGTGGCAAATAACCTTTGGGGTGTGCTATCCACAAATCCTATTTTACTTCTCACACACCTCTTAATAATTAATGTCCGTTGATCTTCTTTAGTTCATCCAATCCGATGGCCGAAAATAAAAAAGGTGTGTGAGAAGTAAAATGGGGTGTGTGGATATCACACCCCTAACCTTTAAGTGTTGGTCTAGTGAAAAGTGAACTCAAGCTAGAATTCTGCAAATGCTTTCTTTGAGGCCACCGAGTCTATTTTAGTGTATCGTTTGACCCGTATGTGTTTAATATTCTAAATGGTAGGGTGTTAGGTTTTTACTCACGCGTCCTGAGTTCAAAACTCTCTGTCATTTAAATTATTGTAATTATTTTGAATCATCTCCTTCTTCTTAATAATAATAAAATTTTAAATAAAAATGTATCATTTGACCTGGACACCAAAATATGATATCATCTTATGTGGTACGGAAACTTCATTAGAAGGGAGATTAGTTGCTGACATACTTTTTATATTTAAAATAAATAAATACTACAATGATGCTGTCTAAAAAAATAAAATGAAAATATTGCACACTTCTCGATACCACATCTTGAAGAGGAGGAAGAAATATGAGGGTGTTTTAGGTATTTCAGGTTGCTTAGGCAAAGATCAAAAAAAGGAGGGAAAAGTCAGTTATTATGGTTGACGCTCAGATGAAGACTTTGGCAATCTCGAATCCAAGGCGGTTACAATTTCAAAACTTACAATATAATTTTGACCAAAAAAGGTCGTTACAGTGGGGCCCGTCCCCTCCCCCTCCTCCGGAGAAAACCTGAATCCATAGAGCGCATGCCACGTGGTTCGTTGGTGGACAATCGTCACCATGGAATCCTGCTCTCTCTTTTATTATCCTCACACATCGATAAAAAAATCTCTTTTATTTTTTTGTCAAATAAATACATGAAGCTAAGCAGTTGGTCGTTGCCTTAATTAATTTTTAGGTGTTTGAAATTTTTTTTTTTTTTTGGAAACTAGGTGTTTGAAAATTTTAAAATGATGTTTAGACTTATCTAGGCTCCCGCCTAGTCCCTTTAGATCCTTTTAGACTTGCTTAAGCACGCGCCTAAGTCACGACTCTAACTTAAACATAATATAGATAACTTTCATTTTGTATTTTACTTTTTCAATAAATTGTAAGAGACTTATTGAATACTTAGATGAACACTCATTATATGCTTGTTCTTCATGTTTTTAATATGTTCAAATACTTTATAATATATATTTTATTTTATTTTGCAAATTATGTATCCAATACAATTATGTTTTTTTTTAGTATAAGAGGACATTTATAATAAATATAATTAAAATTAAAAAAAAAAACCGTCCAGGCCCTGCCTAGACAGTTAGGCGCTAAGCCCTTACTTGCTGCCTGACTAGCGCCTAGCGCCTTTTAGGACCTTGTTCACACATACATGACACTCTCCTTCCAATTTAAAATCTTGATGATTAACATTATAAAGAAAAAAAAATAGCAAAAAAAAAAGAGGCATACTCTCTTCATAATATAGCAAGTGTGACAATCTGTGTGAATGGGTCGTGTCGCGTTCATGTTATTCGTCTGCCAAGTGTTGTGTTCATGTTTTTGGTCTGCTGACCTATTTATAGTCATGTCGTGTTTGGATTCAACCGTATGACTATAAAAAAGAATGGTCAGTGTTTTATGCGCTTTCCTCTTTTTCTATTAGACGTTAAATTGAATAAAATGAAATGATAATTAAAGCGAAGGTGTGCGAAAATCACTTTCCGCAATAATATCTCAAGTTTTTGTAAATGTAACTACAGTTACCAACATTCTTTTTGGGTTTCATACAACGTTTGTTTTTTTATGATTTAAAACTTATTCACAATGTGGGAACAAAATCTAGAGCTAACAACTCATAGCCCTCTATAAATTTCAAACTAGTACAATGATGTGAAAACTTATCAAACCAAGCAGACGATCAAACCTCCCAGAGGATCAAACCTCAGAATACAAGGCAACTTTTAACTGTCAAAAACTCCTCGACGGAGTGATCCAAACGCATTTATTCAGTTTATATGAGTCCCACAAATCTTTATTCAGGACACTCCACTCAGATTCTTTGGACTTTTTTAAGAACGAGCATAACGTACAGAAATTCGCCACTGTATCGGGCTCCTACAAGACGGGCAATCCTTCATGCCCTGTTTCTCGTGGAGCTCATTGCATGTTCTACAAACCACTTGATGGGCACACGGGAGGAAGACAACGGACATCTCCTCAGAGAGGCACATCACACACTCCCGTTCACGTTTCACCCCTCCTATCTCAGAGTACTCTTGAATATCCTTCACTACTTCCGAGATGTATGGCATCCGGGACCCCTTGTGATCCAGGCCATTTTCGATGTCTGTTACTTTGCTGGCGTAGCTCCCGTCAATGCCCCTCCGCAGCGCAGCAATTTTTGAAGAATCACTCTTGTGTCTCAATTGAGAGATTTCTTTTTCGAGTTTCTGAATATCATCTTTGTACTTCTGCAGATTGTTTTCTGCTTTCAGGTTAATCATATCCTCCTTGGATTTTGTTGAAGCCTCTATCTGTTCCCGTTCTTTTCTTATCGAACTGACCTGCTCAAGTACTTCTGCCTTTGATTTTTCTTCCTGTTGCCATCTAGCCTGCGACATACTTGACCTTTGTGAGAAGAAGCTCAGAATTAAACCTATTCAGAAAGAAAATAGAGTAAAACCAACAATACAACATTTTCAAGCTTTCATCAAAATGAGCTGTACAACACCGTTGCATGCCCTTTCTCAAAGTTCACACCATCGGTCCATCAATCCCCTCGTCTAATTTTATATCTTCCAATGTGAGACTGATTTTCAAGTTACAAAATGTGTGTTTGCACATGTACTTGCATGTGTGCTAATAGTAGATAATGATAAACTCCAAAAGAAAGCAAATATATAGCAAGCAAATGACAAGACTAAGGCCTGGTTTAGTACTGAGGTGATTCTGAAAAAAGCTGGTATCATAAAAAGCTGGGAGCTTTTTTGTGTTTGGTAAACATTCAGCTTCAGCTTTTTTTCACAGTTTTGGGTGAAAAAAAGCCAAAAACAAGAAGCTGCAAAACCCAGCTTTGAAAAACCGGCTTTTTTTCACATCTGTTTTACATAAAAGTCTACCAAACACTATAATACTGCTTTTTTTTTCAAAAGCATTTTTACAAAAAAGTTTACCAAACACTCTACTGCTTTATTTCACAGCCGCTTATTCTCACAGCATAGCAGAAGCAGCTTTTTTTTCAAAGCACAGCAATACCAAACCAGCCCTAAGGCCTGGTTTGGTACTGAGGTGATTCTGAAAAAAGTGGGTATAAAAAAAAGTTGGCAGCTTTTTTGTGTTTGGTAAACATTCAGCTTAAGCTTTTTTTCACATTTTTTGGTGAAAAAAAGCCAAAAACACAAAGCTGCAAAACCCAGCTTTGAAAAACCAGCTTTTTTCACATCTGTTTTACATAAAAGTTTACCAAACACTATAATACTGCTTTTTTTTTTCAAAAGCACTTTTACAAAAAAGTTTACCAAACACTCTGCTGCTTTATTTCACAGCTGCTTATTCTCACAGCACAGCAGAAGCAGCTTTTTTTCAAAGCACAACAATACCAAATCAGCCCTAAATCATCTTCATTACAAAACATGCACAAGTACCACTTATATTCCAAACGATTTCATAATTCGTCATCCCAAAGAAGTGTAAATACCTCAAACCAAATAAATTCACAATTTCACATGCATGAATTGCCAATTTGGAGTACTTGGAAATCAAGTATTTAGAACGTACCTCCAATTGTTCCTGGAGATCTTTTGCTTGTTCTAGTTCCTGTAGCAGCTGTTTTAACTTGCGTTTTTCAGTCGCAAGTTCTTCACTCAACATGGTTTTCTGCTTCTCCCATGACTGAAACTTCATCAGTGTCTTCTTCTCCCTTTTAGATACATCCTGACAGCTTGCAGCAGACTCTGCAGCACGTCCTTTAGCAGCCTCCATATCCTGCCTCAAGGCAGCATTCTCCACCTCAAGCCTCCGGACGGAAGAATTTGCCCGTTCAACCTGGCTACTAGCCTTGCAGAGAGCATTTTCCATCTCAGAAAGCTTCTTCATGGTGTTTTCTTCCAGTGTTCGTTTCTCTTTCTTCAGCCGCTCAACTTCTTCTTTCTCTTGCCTCAATGACTTAAGTTCAGCCTTGTCCTTACTCAATCTACGCGCAGCCTGCATAACCTTCT
This sequence comes from Malus fusca, assembly GCA_035220775.1. Lineage (NCBI taxonomy): Eukaryota > Viridiplantae > Streptophyta > Magnoliopsida > Rosales > Rosaceae > Malus > Malus fusca. The sequence continues at coordinate 13,036,323 of CM069071.1, forward strand.
GATTTGCCCACTCTGTCCACTCTTGGAGCTGATTTTGCAAGTCCCGTGCCCTCGGAACCAACTTTAAAATCATTTCATCTTTCTTGTCCCGGGGGACCCACTGCCCCAAGGATTTATCATACGGTATCTCAGCAAAAACAGAATTAGTTGCATCAGAGTGACAGCTAATAGGAACTGGATTGGAAATGCTTTTTGGATGCAGAGAAAGGGAAAGCTCAGTATCAGCAACTGATAATGCAGGCGTAGTATTTGCTGAAGGTAATGCTGCGGCAGTATTGACTACAGGTAATGCCGTTGAAGTATTGACAGAAGATAATGCTGTTGAAGTACCGACAGCAGGTAATGCCGTTGTACAAACAGAAGGTAACATGGATGCGACACTGTTCTTAGGCAAAACAGAAGCAGTATTTTCAACATCCAGGTTAAATGCTCTAGGGGAAGAAGGCCCGGCATTGGCAGAAAGATTATTGTTTCCACTTTCTTGAGGCACATCAACTCCCATAGCCTTGCTTATCTTCAAGGAAGCATTCTTCAAATTAACAGTGGTAGAGTCTGACACAGATTTTAGTTTCTTATCCAAGATTAAACCACCCAAACCACTCAGCTTCCCTGTTCTTGAAGACCCTTTACATCCATAAGTCCGGTAACTTTTTTCCAAGTGAACTGACTTGTGCCGAAGCATGTATTCTCTCTTGGTGGTAACAGAATGAACCTTTCGACTACTTAAAAGCTTTTCCTCTACCACAGGAGATTGAAATGTTCCAGATGCACCAAAAGATTTATCCTCATTCTCAGATGTGGACTGTGCACCCTCTTTCTCAGACAACGATCCACTATGAACAAGGGAATTTTTCAGTTTAGCTATGTTTGAAACCCCACCTGCAATCGTAGGTGTCTCAGACTGTGAACTATGAGAACCAGGAACTGAAGGAACTGGCTTGGAAGGATTCAGAAGATTCAATTCCGAACTTTTGGTTTCTGTTTTTGATTGGGGTTGATTCGGGACGGAGGAACCTCCATTTGAAGCTCCATCACTAATGAAACTATTCAAGGGATCACCATCCATTGCACAAGCATGAGAGACATTCATGTCACAAATCAACAAGCACCACATTGCATCACCAGTGCTGAAAAAAGGCCTAACCTCTTGAAGAACACAAACCAGTTCTGCCAATATGTACTTCTCCAGCTGCTGTAGATCTTCAAAACAGTGATCCCTCGAAGGATCAATTTCTTGGCCACTTCTTAGATAAACTAAAGTATTATCCACTATATTAGACACGGTGTCTCTACACCCATAACAAAGACCAGACCGCAAAACAGCCTTCATAGCAACTTCTTCAGTGTAACCGCAAGCAACAATCTTTTTTATTGCACTTTTGAAAATCATGTCCAAATTGCTTAGAACAAGCTCTTCAAGTTGGTTTTCTGTGAGGTCACTCCAATCGGCATTCTGAAACTCTGCCTCTAGTTCCTCTCTGGGCCGGCTTGGGCTACCCTCGGATGGAACAGCAGCACTAGACGACAATCCAAGGTCGAGTTTCAACCCATCAGAATGGTCTTGATTAACACTGCACAGGTCACAGACACCAATTTGTCCATGACTCTGCGTGATTTCGAATTTTTCAGCTGAAAACTCATAGCTTGTGCATTCAGTCTGAGATAAAGGAATAATTTTATTCGGGTCACCTAAAGGCGGATCAGCCCGGAACTTCCTCTTATTCCTACTTCCCTTTTCTTGAACAGCTATTGAGGAAGAGACTTGGGTGGTGCAACTACTACTGCCCTTGGCCACCATTGATGCCATTTCAGCTGCACAAAACAATCTAATCTCAATACATTCAATCCATATACGCATCCAGTTCTATCTATCAGTTCTTAAAGCAATACCAAAACACCAAATTCATCAATTCCATAAAAAATCCATCAAACAACAAACTACTGAAATCAACATTCGTAGCTGCAATCAATAAAAAAAATCCAGCTCACAACATCACCAACTGGTCAATCTAAACAACCCAATTAAACCCAGATTACTAAAAGCTAAATCCCAGTATTAAAATTAACGATTTTTAACATCCCAGAACCAAAATAAAAAAGAACACGTCAATCAGAGAGAGAGAAAAAAAGACTACCCAGAAGAAAAAACTGAACAATCAATCCGTTTGCAAGAAACCCAGTTGAATTTAGACGAAAATTATGATCTACCAATGTGAAACTCCATACAAATCTCAAAAATAAAATCAGGAAAATTAGATCAAAATAGAAGAATCAGAGCAAAAAAAAAATGCAGAATCTGGTGTTCATGAAAGTTAAAGATCCCCAATACAAATACAAGAATTTGCGGTGATTAATCAGAAGACATATACGATCGAGACGCACCCGATTTGAGCTAATTGTTCGAGCAATCAAAGGTAGAAACCAGTCTCAGAACACCATAGAATCACAAAGAGAATTTATAGTTGCTTATTTTTTTCTTCTTCTTATTTTCTTAATTATTAGCTTAAAGAGAAATAAGAGAGCTTTGAACGTCCGTCTCTCTCAAAAGTTTCGTTGCGGTAAATTTCATAATTTTTTTTTTTTTTTTTTTTTTTGTCATGACCAGACCAATTAACCAATGTTTTCAACGACAAAAAAAGAAAAAAAAAACCAAGGTTTGATGAATTTTCATTTTTGTACTAATCATAGTTAAGGAAAATTAGCCACCAACCCCAAGTAGATGAATTACTTCACAACTAGCCCCTTGACCCGTGTTTCGATGCGTATTGTTAACATATTTTTTTACATATGTATCTCTTTAAAAGAGGTAGATATGCTTTGAATATATATTTTTAAAATGGAGGCAATTTTGAGTTATTTGAAAATTTAATCCGTCATTTATCACATCATATAATACAGAACTTGTTTATTTACACGACTTATATTTGATTTTAATACTAGGTGAGGGAGTTTTCCCCTATAGTGTGATCATTTAGCAATGTACAAGTTATGTCCATGCACATTGTGGGATACATTGCACTTTACCTTTTTTTATTTGTTTATTTGTCTACTCACCTTTGTTCATTACGCGTACATGTTATGAATATACATTGTATATTTAATGCATGTGTATCGCGTGCTATAATTTGTCTCCCAACCAACTCATTTTTAACGTTCTATTTTATATTTCTTCTTTTAACAAGTAGTTTAATTAATTTTGAATGATTATATAAAAGTTATCATCATTTTCCAATTTTTTTCCCTTCAAGTTATTCTTCTCTTTGGTTTTCAAAGGAATGTTGTTATATTGTCATCGTATCTTGAATTATTTGATACATTTTAAAGAAATTTTGTATTAAAAAATAAGAAATTAAGTTAAGAAATTATATATATATATATATATTGGCAAAGCACAGAACTTCTTCAATGTGAGGAAATGCAACTTCTAAATGGACATATTTCCAAATTAGAAATAGTATATATCGTGCAAATAAAAACAATTATTTAATTTTAAGTATGAGGTCTCAAGTTTTTTTTTTTTCGGCTTATAAAATGAAAAATAAAAGGTGAACAGTGCTTTTGATGTCACCAAGCTTCAACAAAAATATTTGGACAAAAATGCCCCCAAAACAAAAAACTTCAAAGGCATCCCAAAATAATGCATCAAATAAGTCAAGGGTATTTTTCGTCTTTTTAACAATGATTTTTTTAATAGTTAATTTTTTGGTACAGTTTTTTTTATTTTTTTTATTTTTATAATTATTACCTCACAATAGGCTAGCAATAATGTGATTCAATTTTTCTATTTTTAAACACATTCAAAACATCTTAAGAGGCATGTAAAGCCGGTTATAAAAAATGTATTTTGCACTCGGATAATAATGTGATTAAATATGTTGTCAAATGATTGTTTTTTTTTTTTAACAAACGATATTATCTACACTAAGGGGAAGGAGGTGGGCTTAGCCTAACAATGGGCGCTAATAATGTGATTCAATCAGTTGTTTATTAAATATTATTTTCTCTATTTTTAAACACGTTCAAAACATCTTAAGAGGCGTGTAATGCCGGTTATAAAAAAGGTTTTTCGCACGAGGATAATAATGTAATTAAATTAATTTTCAAATGATTGTTGTGAACACAGAAATTTCCTGAAACGAAAGAGACAAGAACAACGTGCACAAACAAATATTTGTATTTAGATGATTTTGGGTTACAATCTCTCTCTATTTTGATCCTCTGATTCGATCTCCGTAAGGTGTTGATTTGTGGGATGTGCGATTGATCCAAGGGCAGTCGAGGCTTAATCTTGGATGAACGAGGATGAACGGATCTTCAAGGGCTTTTGGGCTTGAACTTGAAGAATGGTGATTGACGGATCTTCAAGGGTTTTTGGGCTTGATCTTGAAGAACAGTGATGAACGGATTTCCGAGGGCTTTTGGGCTTGAACTCGAAGAACAGTGACGAACGGATCTTCGAGAGCTTTTGGGCTTGAACGGATCTTCGAGGGCTTTTGGGCTTGAACTTGAAGAACAATGATGAACGATGAACGCTTTCTTCAAGGGCCGTCGGGGCTTGGGCTTGATGAACAGCGGATGAGCGGATTTGTTGATGTAGTCGATCCAAAGGGGCCGTTGGGGCTTGATCCTTGAGGATGAACAGTTGATGAACGATGGACGCTTTCTTCAAGGGGCCGTTGAGGCTTGGGCTTGAAGGTGGATGATTGTTGATCCAAGGGCCGTCAGGGCTTGATCTTGGATGAACGATGAACGAAGAACGAAGAACGCTTTCTTGATTCTTCGGGAACCTGGATGCTTGAGAGCTTCAGAGTTTCAGAGCTTCAGAGCTTCAAGAATTTTGCATAATAATTTTGGTTCTTTTCAAATGAATGAAATGGGCTTGTATTTATAGAATTTTCCAAGGCTTAATTTTGAATATAATATCCCAGATGAACTAAGTTGTTTCTGCCAGGTGTTGACACGTGTCCTATTTGATGACTTTTCCAACTTATTTTGATTTCTGTTTAGACACACGCTACGTGTAAAATTTATGTAATACATGAGCGTTGAAACTTTGATTTATCGGTCAACATTTATTTTATCGAAATTTCGATGTCTACAAATGCCCCCACTTCAAGACGCGTCGTATACATGTGCTTGTCGCGTGTAAGAGATGCGTTTTGAAGTCCCTTACTGTAGATGTCGATCCAAGGGCTGTTGAGGCTTGATCTTGAATTGGACTGGAAATTTCTTCAAGGGCCGTTGAGGCTTGATCTTGGATTGGGCTAAAAGTTTCTTCAAGGGCCGTTGAGGCTTGTTCTTGAACTTTGTTTGAAATTCTTCAAGGGCCGTCGGGGGCTTGATCTTGAACTTTGTTTGAAATTCTTCAAGGGCCGTCGGGGGCTTGATCTTGAACTTTGTTTGAAATTTCTTCAAGGGCCGTCGAGGCTTGATCTTGAAGGTTGAAATTGGACCACAAGGAGCTTCATGTGGTAGATGATATTTGGCTTTGGTAATGGATGAATCGGCACGTATTTCGTTGCGCTTGTTGACTTTCCACAGCTTATTTTTGAACTGGTTTTGATTCAAGGGTGATAGACACTTGATCTTGAATCGGACTTGTGATTTCCTCAAGGGCCGTTGAGGCTTGATTCTTGAAGGTTGACTCGAACACATGGCAAGCGGGCACGAGGTGAGAGTGATGACTTGTTGCTTTGTTCAATCTTTCTAATTCACACCTGAGCAGTTTGGTCAACGGTATGATCTTCAAGATTGATGGGCTATTCTTCCAGTTGGTGACTTGATCTTTAAAGATTCGATTCAAGGGTGGTGAATCGGCACGTACAACTCACAACGCCTAGTAAGTCGACCCAAGAATTTGAGGGTCAAAACGAGCTCACCGTCCAGAGTGATTGCAACCCTGATGATATGAGATACTTTTGCTTTTGAAGAAGTAGCGGATTAGCACATGCTTTGTTGTGCTTGTCTCTACATGCTTCAATGTATCATTTTCCCTTGCCTTTATCTATTCTTCTGGCAGATGTGGCATCCTCTCGAGTTCCTCAACTCAGACTCCTTCTGCTGAGTTGACTGTGCAGGCTGCATTCTTCTTTGCTTGTTTCTTTTGCACGTTGTCTCCACATGCTTCAAGGTATCATTTTCACTTGCCTTATCTGTTCTCCAGGCAGATGTGGTAGCTTCTTTGGAAGTACAGTAGCAGTGGAAGACGAGTACTCGAGAGCAGCGCTAGGTAGGCAATCAGGGAAGGGTTTCAAGCAGTCGGTTCCTTACCCGAGTTTGAGTGGAGGTTCCGGCATACTGCTTTCTTCATCCTTGTCTTTGCAGGTAATAACAAGGACGAAGGAAAGGACAGGGAGAAAGCATGATATGAGATACTCTTGCTTTCTACCCTGGTGATATGAGATACTTTTGCTTTGGTGTCATTTGTTTGCAGAGGTATCCCAAGGGATGAGAAACACAGAGTAACTCGAGAGGCTTCGTTGGGAAGGCATTCTCGGAGATGAAGAAGTGCTGAGAGGGTCTGCCTTTGCAATGGATGGCGAAGGTAGACGTTTATAGGAATGATTCTTCACAACCGAAACTGTTCCTTTACCCATGTCGGCAGCCGGTGGATGGATGAACAGTACAGGTTACGCGCTTTCTGAAAAAGCTGCCCGTAATTTGCGCAAAGCTGACAGTGCGCGTGACGAATGACGACAAAACTGAAAAAACTGCTCGCCTCGTGATTCCTGACCGCTCCGTCTTTTGAGAAATGCGCCCGACTTTTGAGAGCGGCATCCGACTTTTGAGACGGAGACGCCGCTTTTGAGAAAAGAAACCGGCTTTTGAGAAAGGAGCCCGGCTCTTCGATTTGCGGGAGGACGCCACTTTGATTTCTGAGGAGCGCCTCTTTGATTTCTTCTTTTTTATAGAGGCGCTAATTTTGTTCCACAACACACTTGAATTTTCCGCCTGTAGAAGCTCCTTACCTGCACTTCTAAGAACTTGATTTGTTCAACCTCTTCTTTTTCTTCCCACCTTTGAATATGTCTTGCCCTTCTGACCGTCGCCTTAACTTGAATGTCGGGGAAGATAGTGATATGTCTTCTCCAACCAACATTTGGCAGCCGTCCTTCATATCCCCAAATGGTCCTCTTACAGTTGGGGATTCCATGATGATGAATGAAACAACCGCCTCGGTGGTGGCCAGAAATCTGCTCACTCCTAGAGACACTAGGATACTTTCCAGGCGGTCCGACGAACTGGCTGTTCAGGACTCTATGACCTACAGCATCCGAAGTGCAGGCTCAGTATCAAACATGGGCCAGCGCCTTCTTGCACGAACTCGTCAGGTTGAGTCGTTGATGGCTGAAGTGGCTAGTCTTCGGCAAGAGGTCAGAGTGCTTAGGCACGAGAATAGAGATTTGCACATGCTCGCAACTAATTACTCAACAAGCATGAAGAGGAAGCTTGATCAGCTGCAGGAGTCCGAAGTGCGGATTCAAAGTGATCATCAACGGTTTATGGCGTTACTCCCGAGGTTTATGTTGCCTTCGTCCTCGGGAGCTGCACCAAGTATTGAGGCTCCGAATGATCCAACTCTGGCGCTTCGTCTTTCTGGGGCTCCGCCGAGTGATGAGGCGCCACCTGATCATCCTTGAAGATCCCCTCCTGTAAATTTGATTTGACTTTTTTTTTTTTTTTTTTTTTTATTTTTTTTTTTAGGTATGTATAATGCAAATTTATGTAAAATTTCCAGAGAAAAAAAAAATAAATAAATAAAATGGACTTTTATTTCTCTTAATGCTTTTTTTTTTATTTTTTTTTTATTTGCTGTATATATATATACTATACACACACACATATATATATATATATACACATACATATATACATACATATATATATATATATATTTATTTTTTTTTTTTATACTTTTTCTTCTTTTCTGATGGTGCAATCCGCACCATCCCCCTTTTTTATTATTATTATTTTTTTTATTTGTTTATTTTATTTTATTTTATATATATATATTTTTCTTTCTGATGGTGCAATCCGCACCATCCCTTTTTTTTTATTTTTTTATCTGTTTATTTTATTTTATTTTATATATATATTTTTTTTTTGTATTATATTTTTTCTTTCTGATGGTGCAATCCGCACCATCCCCTTTTTTTATATTTTTTTTTTAATTTTTTTTTTTAATTTTTTAATTTGTTTATTTTATTTTATTTTATATATATATATTTTTTTTGTATTATATTTTTTCTTTCTGATGGTGCAATCCGCACCATCCCTTTTTTTATTTTTTTATTTGTTTATTTTATATATATATATTTTTTTTTATATTTTTTTTTATTATTTTTTTTTTCTTCTTTTCTGATGGTGCAATCCGCACCATCCAATTTTTTTAATAAATTTTTTTTTTCTTTCGGTGCTGGGTGCACCATGTCTCATCTTTTCCTTTTTTTTTTTTTTATATTATAATAATTTTTTTTAATATATATGCACACATACATACATACGTACATACATATACATACATACATATATATATATATATATATATATATATATAGGGTGCATGATAGGAGCTTGGAAGAGGAAGAAGGAGGAGCACGGAGGAGGAGGAAGAAGGAGGGGTGGGTGCCGAGAGGGAAGATCCTCAACTACCAGCTTCAAAACGCCGATGTCGACTCATCTTCCGTCCATGTACTCGACATCTCCGACGCCTGCCTTGATCCTCGCTCTTTGCCGTGCGTTTTCTCGGCTCCGCAACCTCGTCGGTGATGACGCTGCACCCATCTTCGTGAGCAGGCGGCAGAACGGCGGTGGAGATCCTGAGGTTGAAACTGAAGTTTGAAGATGGTGATGGTGAGGAGGAGGTCCGATCTGCCATTGATTCTCTCGCGGTGGTTCCATGCTTCGTCGTCCAGGGACCACGACCGCTACCTGTAGAGCAGGAAAGGTGGCGTTTGAGGAGCTTGGTGGAGGTCCTGGCGTCACGTTGCTTGGGGCGTGTTTCCTGCGACGACGGCGTCCTCGCACTCGGCGCTGCTGAGCCGGGTCTTCCCGAGAGATCCATCGCTGTCGCTGGCTCTTATGGTGGACAGGCGCTGTGGCAGGTGGTCTTGATTTGGATCCGACTTGCTGCAACTTGAGAGAGGAAAGAAGGCCGGAGCGGACGCCGAGGGAGACGATGGTTTGGGATATTAATGGCGCCGGCAGAGGATTGGAGGAGCATGACGGGCTCCTTTTGGATCTCATGTTGGAGAGCGTTGGTTCGACCAGACCCGAGACCAGCAACGGCGGAATATCTTCAGGGCTGCTTGCCGTCATCTGCGAGACCTCACCGGGGCCAGCTTCTGCTTGGGGACTATCCTGCAGTGATGAAGGTGGACTTGGCAAGGCGGAGTGCCAAGATCGGCTCGTTGTTTTGACAGCAGTCAGGCAGATGATGCAGAGTTGAGATGCCTGAGCAGGTTCGAAAGCAACGGAGCTTCAGCAACGGAGGGCACGGCTCGAGTGGGGTCTTGGGTGAAGTTCCGTGCTCTATTGCTTGGTATTGGAGTAGAAGACGATGACCAGGAGAGTGGGCTCGGCAGGTCAAGGCTTCAAGAATTGGGCCTGGATTTGTAAGCGAAGTCTGAGCAGGCATTGGACTTGACCGCAGATTGGGCTTGTGGCTTGTGGCTTGAGCCTTTTGTTGCTGTTGGGCCTAGATATATATATATATATATATATATATATATATCCTTTTTTTTTCTTTTGAAGAAATTATATCTTCTTTTTTTTTCTCTCTTTTTTTTTTTTTTGTTGTAAATACATAATAACATATGTATTCATTTTTCTTTTCCGAAGAAACTGTAATTTAATTTTGTACAAAGAAACTTGCAATTTTTTTTTTTTATAATAAAATTGACCTTCATCAATGAAACTTTAATCAAACCCCTATATATATATTTTTTATGTGACTGAACTCGAAACTGAATGCTCGAGCTGCCTACGTACCCTTCCAAAGAAAGAGATCAAGTCAAAACGTAGTTCAAATACATACATATAGTTTTTTTGGTATATTTTTTTTTCTCTTTTTTTTTTTTTGTGCCGTACGCAGTTTATGCTCGTGCAGGCAAGGAGCGTTGGTGTCGCCTTTTATGCTCGTGCGGACCAGGAGCATTGTGCCACGCAGTTTAGGCTCGTGCAGGCGAGGAGCCTTGTGTCTTGCAGTTTAGGCTCGTGCGGACAAGGAGCATTGTTGGTTCGTCAAGCGATCCGGGAGAGTCGTTCCTCGCAATCTTCATAGCAAGGAGCCTTGACTGAGTAGTTGAAGAAGTCTTCTGGGAAGACGTCACGCATTGTGATGGGGATGGATGATCTTCGTGTCAATGTTTCATTATCTCCAACACTTTTCACATTGTTCTAGAGGTGGACAGGAGCTGCTTTGCCCATTTTCCCATTGGTGAACTTGTGGAAGAGATGGTTGCTGCCTGGAGAAGCGTTCTTCGCAATCTTTATAGCAAGGAGCCTTGACCGAGTAGCTGAATAATTTTCTGATGAAGGAGAGATCGCTCATGGTTGATCTTTGTGTCGAAATTTCCTCATCTTCAACACTTTCACATCGTTTTGGAGGTTGGCGAAAGCTGCTTTGCCCCCTTTCTGATTGGTGCGCTTGTGGAGAAGACATATGCTTCATGTGCAATTTCTTCGGAGTGACACGCGTCCATCCTTCAACTTCACTCGGCTTGACTGGCATGGTTTTGGAGCACGCCCCCAGCGATTGAGGTGAAGATTTTGAGTTGACAGAGCCGAAAGTGACGTCTTCTTCTGGGATTTTGTCTTCTTTGTCTTTTTGGGCCACTTCTTCAGTGCGGTTTTCTTGGATTTGTTGGCGTGAAGATTGGCCGGTGTAGATGATGGTGCGTCTCCTTACCTTTAGCGGTCCTTTTGTGTCGACTTCCAAAGTTGCTTGACGCTTCATCCTTGAAGGAATCAAGCTTTGAACATCGTCTTTTCCTGCTAGACTGTCGAGCTTTTCTCCCTTTGGCGTTGTCTTCCTGTTTCTAGAAGGCTTCTTAGTTTCTTCAAGTCTGTCCGCAGCCGACCGTTGCGGAGGAGATCTAGCTGTGCCGCTTTGTTTCTTGGGTTTTGATAACCTTTCAAAGACAGATCTTTGCAGTGTTGGCGTCTTCAGCCTTTTGAAGACGGAAGTTCGGTCTTGACCACTGATGCGATCAAGTGTCGAAATTCTAGATTTTGAATGATTCATCCTGTCGAAGACTGAAATTCGAGGGGCGGGTTTAGGCTCCTCTTTTGGCCCTGTGGCTTGTGGTCTTGGCTTCCTCGTTTTTTTGTAGGTCGCCGATGTCCACCCTTCTTTATCACCGGTAGATGCATCTTGGTTGCTTGCCCCCAGTGATGGTTGTGTAGGAGGTGTCGTGTGACTTGAACATTGACGGGAATGGTCATGCATGCTTCGAAGAGGCACATGATCGAGTGATCCAAACATGATAGTAGTAGTGTGTACTGCAACCATGTCTTCGAGGTCAAGCTCGATTTTCCCTTGTTGTGCTAGCTTCAAGATGAGATCTTTAAGTATGAAGCACTTTTCCGTTGGATGACTGATGAAACGGTGGAATTTACAGTACCTTGGACTATCGGTATGATTCATCTCTTTTGGCCGTCTGCACTCAGGCAAACTGATCACCTTCTTGTCCAACAGGTCATCCAGCATGGCAACCACATCAGAGTCGGGGAATGGATAAGTCTTCTCCTCAAGCTCCTTCAAAGTGCGTCTACGCATCTCTTGATCACGATAAACTTCGGTTTGAATCGCCTTGCCTCGTGTGGAGATTTTGACGGGAGCTGTGTTAACCGTCATTGTCTCTTTGGTGGGTTTCCACGCAGTCTTCTCCTCCTTTGGCCCAACAACTTTGTCGTTCTTGTAGTCGGCGATCGGTTCTTTCTTCCCATGATGGGCGATGCTCAACTCCATGTCATGGGCGCGAGTGGCCAATTCCTCAAAGGTCCGTGGTTTAATGCCTTGAAGGATGTATTGCAAACCCCATTGCATGCCTTGGATGCACATCTCGATTGAAGAAGTTTCCGAGAGCCTGTCTTTACAGTCGAGGCTCAGAGTGCGCCATCTGTTGATGTAGTCAATGACTGGTTCGTCCTTCCACTGCTTTGTGCTTGTTAGCTCTAGCATGCTCACAGTGCGGCGGGTACTATAGAAGCGGTTGAGGAATTCCCGCTCTAATTGCTCCCAGCTGTTGATGGACTCAGGCTCTAGGTCCGTGTACCACTCAAAGGCGTTTCCTTTCAGCGAGCGCACAAACTGCTTGGCAAGGTAGTCCCCTTCGGTCCCTGCGTTGTTGCAAGTTTCAACAAAATGGGCAACGTGCTGTTTCAGGTTTCCTTTTCCATCAAACTGCATGAACTTTGGTGGTTGATAACCCCTTGGCATCTTCAGGGCATCAATCTTCTTGGAGTAGGGCTTCGAGTAGAACAATGAGGTATGTGAGCTCCCTTCGTACTGTGCCTTGATGGTGTTGGTGATCATCTCCTGCAGCTGCTGGATAGAAAGAGATCCCATGAGTGCCGCTGTTTGGTCTGGCTCCGGCTTCACATCGTTTTTCTCCACCTGAGGCTCCTCATCCTCGTCGTTTTCTTTCTTCAGTGGATTAACCTCTGGGTCGGGTTTCTCGTCGTCCTGTGACTCCAGTCGGCTGACGAGTGTAGCGATTTGCAAGTCTTTTTCTTCCACAGTCTGTGTTAGCCTTGCAATTGCTTCATTCATTTGAGCCAGTTGTTCTTCGATGGAGGTGACGCCAATGGTCATGACTTGTGCAACCGATGGACGCAATTTTTCTTCAAACGTCCATGGTGCTGACGAAGAATGTCGTTGGCTACTTTGGGATGTCATCTTGTGTGCCTCAGCAGCATGCTTCGGTGCCCCCAGCGAGGTCAGGTTGATGACGGACTCGCGCATTTGATGCTCCCCTTGCTCCTTTAGTGGCACCAACTTTGAAGTGGCATGTTGAGGAGTGGTTGTGGCCCCAATGGATGCTCTGTTCATGGCGGAAGTGCTCATGCTTCTTCCCTTTGTGAGAACGGCTTGTCATTTGCTTGATGCCATTGATTTTGGAAGTGTGCTTGAATTTCTTGAACGGAGAAAGAGATGAGAGGTAGAGATTGTCCCACTGGGCGTGCCAATTTGTGAACACAGAAATTTCCTGAAACGAAAGAGACAAGAACAACGTGCACAAACAAATATTTGTATTTAGATGATTTTGGGTTACAATCTCTCTCTATTTTGATCCTCTGATTCGATCTCCGTAAGGTGTTGATTTGTGGGATGTGCGATTGATCCAATGGCAGTCGAGGCTTAATCTTGGATGAACGAGGATGAACGGATCTTCAAGGGCTTTTGGGCTTGAACTTGAAGAATGGTGATTGACGGATCTTCAAGGGTTTTTGGGCTTGATCTTGAAGAACAGTGATGAACGGATTTCCGAGGGCTTTTGGGCTTGAACTCGAAGAACAGTGACGAACGGATCTTCGAGAGCTTTTGGGCTTGAACGGATCTTCGAGGGCTTTTGGGCTTGAACTTGAAGAACAATGATGAACGATGAACGCTTTCTTCAAGGGCCGTCGGGGCTTGGGCTTGATGAACAGCGGATGAGCGGATTTGTTGATGTAGTCGATCCAAAGGGGCCGTTGGGGCTTGATCCTTGAGGATGAACAGTTGATGAACGATGGACGCTTTCTTCAAGGGGCCGTTGAGGCTTGGGCTTGAAGGTGGATGATTGTTGATCCAAGGGCCGTCAGGGCTTGATCTTGGATGAACGAAGAACGAAGAACGCTTTCTTGATTCTTCGGGAACCTGGATGCTTGAGAGCTTCGGAGTTTCAGAGCTTCAGAGCTTCAAGAATTTTGCATAATAATTTTGGTTCTTTTCAAATGAATGAAATGGGCTTGTATTTATAGAATTTTCCAAGGCTTAATTTTGAATATAATATCCCAGATGAACTAAGTTGTTTCTGCCAGGTGTTGACACGTGTCCTATTTGATGACTTTTCCAACTTATTTTGATTTCTGTTTAGACACACGCTACGTGTAAAATTTATGTAATACATGAGCGTTGAAACTTTGATTTATCGGTCAACATTTATTTTATCGAAATTTCGATGTCTACAATTGTTTTTTTCTTTCTTTTAACAAACAATATTATCTACACTAAGGGGGTAGAGTGGGCTTAGCCTCATAATAGGGACCGATTTTATTATGTGAATTCAACTGCTTTAATTGGTTTATAATGGGTTTCTTCTAGCATGATCTAAAATTATTAATTTACTTCAAATATTTGACTTTCCGTTTGTCAATTTACGCATATAAATACATTTAAAACGTGTAAGTCGCGTGTAGCACGTCGTAATTTAAAAAATACACTCTACACGCGCATGCATGAAGGCTAGTATATAAGAAAGCGAGAAGGGACCATATCTATATGGTTTGTTTGGTTTGGAACTTAATAGAGGTTACGCCAGATTGGGGCCTATGTGAAGCGAAGCACCTAACTTCCACTTTACTAGTTAGCTCGTTTTCTTTGACCAATATTTATTAATTTCTCGTTTAATAATATCTTAGTATTTTCGTTTATTCTAATAGACATTTTAAAACTTGGTGAGTAATTAATCTATAAGACTACGATCACAAGTGAGTTGGATGACCAGAAGAGTGTGCTTGTCACTTTAAACTCGAGTTCGATTTCCTTTAGTGGACGCATAGAGAGATACGGAGGGTCACTTGACCTGACCCTCAAGCAATAGGAAATCACATTGTGACCATCCGATGGATGCCATGGTTGCCGCTCATGTGTTTTATAAAATGCCTTCGAATTAGAGAGTTGTTGGTCCATTTAAAAATAAACAGCAATGTAAACCACTTAGTCGTAAGAAAAATGCTACCAACTTTTTCACTTCTTTTTGTGTCGTGTTTTCTATTAGCACTTAAAATTAAAATTAATTTTGCATACTAATATAATACATGTGTAATGAGTTAAAATAAGAAGGTTATCAGCACTCACTTAATTGGAATACTCAAATAAATTATTTAGCCAAAACAACCACGTTCCAAACAACTTCTTATTCTTTATATTTTATCTCCCCCAAAAAATTGCCTCAATCTAAACGCTGTCGTTTGGCCAGGTTAGTTTTGGGACGAGAAAAATGCTTGTTTGTGTTCTTCGGACACGCTATGTATGTACCTCAATTTCCCTAAAACCCTAAACCCTACTGCCCCATTGGACAGCCGTAACCCCCCAATACCCCCAAATTCCAAATCCAAATCCCTAATTTCCCCGAATTCCAAAAATGGACCATTCCCAGTCCCACCCGAATCCAAAACAAAGCAACCCGTCACCGCCGCAACCACCACCTCTCCACGCAGACGTAGAAGACGACGACGAGAATGTAAAACAGCTCAACCAATGCTCTGTTCTCTACCTCTCCTTACAGGTAACAACTATTTTCCCCAATTTTTATTAGATTCTAAAATTCTAAAACCCTAAACCCCAAATCACGAAGAACCCGAATTCGGTCTGTGGCTTGCAGGATTGCCTTGTTAAGACCGACAGGAATTGGAAATCTTGTCAACCAGGTACGTAATTTGGGTTCCTAATTTGCAATTCATTTCTCAATTTCATTTTCCAGTAACTGTGAATTTCCTGTTTTAATTTTGTGTGAACAACTTTTTGATCAGAAGTTCAGGCCTTGAAGGCATGCAATGAGAGGAGGAAGAAATGACAGAGGAAAGTGGGATCATAGCAAAAGATGAGCTGCAATCGAGATTTCCCAATTTGTATCAACTATTGACTGGATTTATAAATGAAATTGTTAACATTTCGTGATTGTCTTTGCATACAATTTGTTCTATCGTTTATTCATTACGAAGCACCAAAGAGCGACTGTTTTTGCGACCTAGGATCTATTTTGCAAAAGAATAGAGAGTTGGATGGAGATCTTAACCATATAATATAAAAAAAATTAATGAAAATGATTTGAAAACTTTGAGTTTTAACGATAAGGACAAAATAAAGGGTAAAGTGAATAGTATCATAATTGACTTTTTAGTGTAAAAATATGGTTTTTCGTTAAAATGAACAGTACCGGAAGTTTTTCGTTAAAGTTCCCTATAATATAAGTTGGATAGATGAAGTGGAAGAGTGCATCCGGTGTGTTGTGTGACCATCATATACCATCGAAAGTCAAAGGAAAATTTTATAAGACGACAATAAGGCCGACAATGCTTTATGGCAAAGAATGTTGGGCAGTGAAGCATCAAAACGTACATAAAATGATTGTAGTGGAGATGAGAATGCTTCATTGGATGTGTGGGCACACGAAAAATGATAAGATTAATAATGAAGATATCCGAGGTAAAGTAAGAGTAGCCGAAATTGAATGAAAGATGAGAGAAAATCGGTTATGGTGGTTTGAACATGTGAAACGAAGACCTACTGACGCTCCGGTTAGAAGATGTGATTACGGGACAAAAGTTCAAGGTTGAAGGAATGGAGGAAGACCTAGAAGGACTTTGGAAGGATAGAGGAATACCTAAAAAGACTTTGGAAGAGACTTTAAGAAAAGACTTTGGAAGAGACTTTAAGAAAAGACTTTGAGTACTTAGATCTAACGGAAGACGCGACACTGAACCGAGCGCAATTGCGTTTTAAGATTCATATAGTCGACTCCACTTAGTGAGAAAATGTTTTGTTGTTGTTGTTTATTCATTAAGACTAACTTAGAATTTTTGTCCAAGAGTCTTGGACACCATTATCGTCGCAATAAACGCATAAAAGGGTAGTGTTTGAAACTGCTCATTTTCAAAGTCGAAAGAAGATATAAAGTCGCGAGAGAGCTCCATGTAAACAAGAATTGAACGATAACTCGACACTTCCACTAGTACTGGGTAGGTGCATTACCAATGCTTCTCCAAAATCCTGAAACCAATCGTGTATATTTCAGTCTTGAGGATTGTTGTATGAGTTGGAGGATGCTCTGGGTTCGGTTCTTGAACTGACAGTATGCAACGCCTTGTGCTCATTGGTCCCGACGCTAAGACCAAGTCCAACAAAACATTCATTTACTGTATGATTCCTGACGTCCTTACGGGAGAGTCGAATGGCAATGAACAGAACAGCCAACAACGTTGGAAACCAGACGGTCTGGTCCGGCATATTTTATCTGATCCAAACCCAAAATATCTGTAAACAATTAGGTTGAATAATGTCAAATCCAATTGTAAACAAAACCAAACCAAACCGAATCGAGTCTATAGTTTAGTACAAACATAATACTAGGAGCAGAATATAGTAAATAAGTAACAAAAAAAAAAAAACTCCTTCACTCGCAGTCTGGTCGCTATGGAGGCATGCAGCTCTAGTCTTTGATGAGGAAACAAAAGAACTGCTTCAGCATTACATCAGCCTTTACACGAGCAACGAAAGACTTCTCACAAGCAACCGGCATCAAAGCATCGTTGACGCATTATGGAAACATATTGTTCGACCATGAAAAGGCAGAAACAACAGCAATCACAGGGATTCAACAATCAACCCATACCCCGCACATCGGAATTTAGGTTATTCCAATGAGAACAAGCAGACCTGCCAGAGAACTAGTGGGGTGGCAGCCTGCATATCATAGGGCAAGCATGCCGCAATGAATTGGAAAGGTCAGTTACCAAGTCAGCTCCTTACAAAAACATCCATTTATTTTACAAATGCACATACAGTTAACCAAAAGCTTGAATTAACCCTAACTCTAAATATGTATCGCGAGTCACGACAGCACTGCAAAGAGGTTCATTCCGATAAGTAAACAGCAAAACGATCGCAGTATTCGCAATCAACGTGCAGATTTTCTCAATAAACATATCCTTGTACCACTAAATGATAATCATTAAGTTTGTTAGGAGTTGTTTTCGATATAGTGTTTTGATTATTACTACATAGCATCAAGGGGAAAGTTCTTTAAATGAAACTCAGATGTTTTGTAATGTTCTGTAGTTCAGCAAGACACACAACGCTGATGACCTGAAGTCATATTTAAACAAAGAACACCTTTTGCCACTTAACTTTTATGAAAAGGCAACCCATATCTTATGTAACAAAACAGAATCGAGAATAAATCCCGCAACGATAAGCAAGATCAGCATTTGTCACAAGAAGAATTAAGCAAGATGAACCACCAACTCTTCATCAAACAATATAGATTGTTTCAAACTTTCACATATCAGGGAAGATTGACAGAAGTTAACAATAACATAATTAGACATATATGTATAGGTTTGAAAAAACCAGTGGCATATGCCCACAAAAAATATCAACTTTCACAGAAAACAAAGCTAATATAAAAACAGTAGAACAAAAGTGTAGCTAACTTATGTGTATATCAGTATATGTGTATATATACATATATCACAAAAGTAATTTTAGTTCGTACCCTTTCACTTCTTCTCTTGAAACACTGTAGAGCGAAACAAATGACGGATTGTAAGCAATTGGATGAAAGAATGGAGTGCTACAAGCAATTGTAGTTGGCCTGAAAGTTTTTTTTTCTGTTCTTGATTATAACAAACGACCCGTCTGTTGATGCCTTGGCGGACTATGTGTGACATTAGGATTTCTCCATTACTCAAAAACATATGTTCGTACAAGTTTTATAGTCATCTCAAGGAAAATGTGAATTTTCTTGGACAACTTCATTAGTCTTAGTATATAGTAAAAGTGGGAACCTTGTTCTTTTCGAGACCTGACCATTGTCATGTTTCAGAGGAAATTTTCTACCAGTAGCATAAGACCCATCAAAGGGTGGTACTAGAGAAGGTTTTTGAGGAGACCGCAATTCAGCATGATCAAGTAACTTCCGATCAAAGAGAGACCACTACGAGCAAAAAATTGGGGGATTGATTAAAGTTATCTTACAGATTCAAGCCATGTTTAAAACATCAAAGGAAACCATCCATACCATCTTTAATAAAAGATGAAGCACGTACCTATATACGAAAAAAAAAGGTGTTCATGGGGAAAATACTTTTCTTCTCCCATTTCCCATAGCAATGAGCAGACATGCAAACATAAGGAGACCAGTATTAAAAAAACAAGATTGATACTTTGGATTAGTTTCGAATATCCCAAAGAAACCCATGTCAGGAACAATGAAGAAAACTTGAGAGAGCGAACCTGGACGGAAAACGCAGCGGAGCAGCGCCGGAAAAAGAGGGGTGGTCGGCGGAGAAGGCGAAGGCGGCCGACCGCCACCAAAGTTTCCGAAAAGTGGCTGCGATCCCGGCGGTCCTGTTGGTCCTGACGCCTTGCCAAATCCCGGTCTGATCAGAGTGTGTCTCCTCTTGCTGATGGTTTGCTCTCTTTCCTTTGTTTCAAACCGTTGAAGTCGCAGAGAAAGCCACCAAGTTTTGGAGAAATTTTTAGTTGTGACGGGAATACGGATGATACATTACGTATTTTTATATAAGTGGTGGAAAATTTTATTTTTTAATTGATTAACTTTTTAACAGATATATCCCATAATTTATATAACGACACATGGTATACCACTCCGTGTGATCATACTGAAAAATCCCTCAAATTTTCAGCTTTGAAACTTGAAAGCATCAATCGTGAAGTGACGATGTGGGTAATGGGCCAGATTCAAGCCCCACTCAGCCCATTTGGAACTATTGGGCCTTTAGTTACACGGGCCGCATCACATAACCGATGACAAAAAGTTCAAATCAAATGTTGCGTGACCTGATTCGTCAGCCATCACATATGCTTTCAAAATTGATAGCAAATTTAATTTAATTTTTAATTGATTATTAAATGTTTTGAATTTAATAATGAGTGGTGATTGTTTTTTTGAGAAACGATAACTAGTGATACTATTCACACATTTTTTTGTTAATTTTCGTACTATAATTTTTTTTCAATTTATTCAAGCAAACGACCAAATAGAAAGAAAGTATATGAGAAATAAAAAAAATGTGAATAGCATCACATTTTAATAATTAACCAATTCACTTAGTTAGAAATTTTAATAAGGAAAATTTTATTTAAACTCATCTAACCTATTTCTACACTCAACTTACTTTTTGCACCCATTTGATTTTTAACTAAACTATTAATATCTCTTTAAACCCAAATTTAACACCTAATATAACCCCATAAACCCAATTCAATATGTGGATTTATTTTTACACCCATTTGATTTTTAACTCAGAAGCTGTCGCAGCAGGCTGTGCCACTTGACTGCTAAATAGTTACCGCCAAATCAGAGGTCGTTGGTTCTTGGAATACCACTGATAGCTCACTTATTTTTCATTTCTCAGGTCCTCACATCGAGAATTTTTCGCGCATGGTACTGGAAATGCAACGTTTAAATCCTCTGTCAGCTCTCCAGGTGTGCAAAACCCCTACGCTATGTCCTCTGTGTTCTTCAAAACCTAGTGCCAATTTTTCTTAGTGTCCTCATTTTTCTTGAATTCCCATAGCTTGCATTTTTGCAAGTATGCAAATTTGCAAGATAAAATTCAATGGCACTCAAGGCCGTTCATGTCTCTGATGTTCCAAACCTCGATCAAGTCACATAAAATGTTGCCGCATTGGCCGTACATTCTCCGTGGTTGGCTCAAGGCCTCAACATTTGCCATCAAACTAATTACTTGGAATTCAAGAAACAAAAAAGCAAGAGGAATCTGACTTTTGGAATTGGGTATTTTATTTTATTTTGGGTGTGTGTGAACAGGTGTGAAAGATGAGGGTGAAGAAATGAAATGGGGATACAAATGGCCAAAGTTCGTGGTAATGGGACACAGAGGCAGCGGGGTGAACTTGTTGTGTGGTTGTGGATTAAGAGTAAGAGAGGCGATATCTGCAAGTCTTTTTGGTTTTTTTGGGTGCAGACTTTGTATTAGGACTTTTAGGCAATACTATTTGCACCAATACCTACATTGATGCCATGATTTAGGGTGTGGTGTAGTCAGACTACACCGACATAGAAGAAAATAAATAAATATAAAAACAGAAGAAGCAAATGGAATCCAAGGTCCTTGCAATATCTGCAAATCTTTTTGGTTTTTTTGGGTGCAGATGGATAGTGGGAGACCGACTGCAGCAATTTGCTGTTGCAGAAAGATAAACAAACTATGTAGGATTGATTGAAAAAAAAAAAAAAAAACCAAAATACTCATCTTCTAAACTCTAAAAATTTGAAATCAAACGAACAAAAAATTCATAAATTGAGTCATACTTTGGTTGGAGGATTCAAAACTTCAAAATCACCATCCATCAATAGAAAAACTTATTTTTCTCTATGAGAGCTATTAGGGTTTTAGCCGGAATGAACGTAGGATAAACAAAGAGTGATCGTAGGGTTTAATTATAGTGTTTGAGTTTATTGATAAATTTGAGTTTTATTATTAATTTCATTTTGTACTTAATAGTAATTATGCAATAGGGTAAAATAGACAATTAACATTTAAAATTTTAAGTTAGGTGTAAAAAGAGGTTGCATGGGTTTAAATAAAATTTTCCATTTAATAATTAAAAAAATTTCTCACCATGCACCTAAACATTTGTCACGTGTTATTTCACTTAATTTTGGTTAATTTTTTTTCAAAATTGAAAAAGCAATATTTAATGTGAAAGTTAACCAGAGTTATGTGAAATGACACATAACAAATAATTAGATGTACGATGAGTATATACTAGTTTTAATGATGAGAAAAAATGATCTCTATTATGATATTTGGGGTGCCGTGTTTTCGACGAAAATCCTCTACTAATTTGGAATCTTCTGGAGATGCTCTAAGACCATCTCCAACCGTTGGGCTAAAAGCCAAATTTTTTAGCCCGGAAAATTTAGCTTTTAACCTAGAAACAGCTTTTCTGCTCCAACCATTCTGGCCTAAAATTTTAGTCCGGAATTATTAAAGAATGAACTTAGGCTATTTTTTTCTTAAATTAATTTTTTTAAAATAAATATGTAGACTATCGTAAATTAATTTTATGAACATTTTAATCTAAAAATATTTAAATTCCGATAAATATTGAAAAATCACTAAATTTTCCACAAATCATGCCTTCAACTTTCACCAATCTTTCAACCTTGGGCTAACTTTCAATTCACCAACTGTTCAACACCAAATTTTCAATTCACCAATCGTTCAATACCAAACTTTCAACTTTCACCAACCGTTCAACACCAAACTTTCAAGGTTCACCAACCGTTCAACTTTCATCAATCATCCTCTATATAAACATATGTCCAATATTAGTTGATCACACAATATTCTCTATATTCAATCATCCTCTATATTCACCATCCTCTATATTCACCAATCTTTCAAATTTCAAAAAGTTTTTGTTTCCTAAAAATCCTCAATATCTTATCAATGGGTGATAGAAGAAGGCATAACATGACAATGCAGATGGCACAATACCAAGCAAGGATTGAGATTGAAGATGCATAATTGTTCAACGCCGAAGATGAACTTGTAAACTCGTTTATGCAATCTGAGCACCATGGCAAATCTAGCCATTGTGGTCTTGTCAACGGGCGTTCATATGTGCATCATGATAGAGAAGAATGTCATGACCAAATGATGAAAGATTATTTCATCGAGCGTCCGAGATTTCCTGCTCATGATTTTCGGAGGTAGTTTCGGATGAGGAGAGAGCTTTTTGAAAGCATCTTGAACGCAGTTGTCAATCATGATCACTACTTTGCAAGGAAGATAGATGCTTCAGGCCGACAATGTCTATCACCTCATTAGAAGCTCACATCTGCTTTTCGCATGCTAGCTAATGGGTGTTATGCAGACTCAACTGACGAGTATTACCGACTTGCGGAGAGTGCTGCTATTGAGAACCTAAAGCACTTCTGTAAGGCAGTTGAAGCCATATATGGAGCCACATACCTCTGCAAGCCAAATCGTGAAGACTTAAAAGAGGCTTCCCTGGCATGATAGGAAGCCTCGATTGTATGCATTGGGAGTGGAAGAATTGTCATACCGCTTGGGCTGGCCAATTCAAAGGCCGTCATAACAAGCCAACCATCGTGCTTGAGGTTGTGGCGTCTTACGACACATGGATTTGGCATGCTTTCTTCGGCGCTCCTGGATCAAACAACGATATCAACGTTCTTTGGTCTTCTCATCTATTTGATGATGTTGTCAAATGATGGGCATCAGAATTTCAGTATAAGGTAAATGGTAATAGGTATGAGCTAGGTTACTACCTAACTGATGGTATTTATCCTAGTTTGTCCACCTTTGTCAAAAGTTTTTCTCATCTTGATAGTGGAAATAAGAAATTATTTTCGCAGAGGCAAAAGTCTTACAGGAAGGTTGTGGAGATAGCGTTTGAGATCCTACAAGCTCAATGTGCCATTGTTAGAGGGCCTGCACGATTTTGGCAGACCGAAGACCTTCATTAAATCATGATGATGTGCATAATTTTGCATAACATGATTGTGGAAGATGAGTACATCGAAATTGAAGAAGATTCAGACAAAGATGTGGATGATGACCAACCAACACATGCAGGAGATGTTGAATATCTCGCTCCAACCACATATGAAACCTGACAGGATAGGGTCACCTTGAGTGAGTATATGAGACGTTTAAATAGAATTCAAGCTCCTCAATGTCATGACACACTCCGCAAGGATTTGGTTGAGCATGTATGGCGCCGAGAAGGTGAACGTTGATGATGTTGGTTAAGCATTTATGTAATAATTTTAAGTGTACTATGTTGTTATTTTCTAGTAATAAATTTAAGTGTCTTCTTGTGCAAAGTATTTTGTCTACTACGTTGGATAAATTATTGAATGGAGGTTGAATTATTGAAGGCATCTATTCTACATCAAAGTGTGGAATAATAAGTACAATAATTATTGAAGGCATCTGGATTAATAGAAACAATAATTAATAAACCACATATACTTAATACAATTGATAATTCATAAACCACATAATTAATAAACTACATAAACTTAATACAAACGACAATTAATAAACTTAATTAATAAAGCACATAATTCATACACTACATAAACTTAATAATCATATTCACCATCTTCACTTGGTGATGAACTTCGTACAGGACTTGGGATATAGGGTTCAGAGGATTCATCATCTTGAAACATACTCCTTGAGGCAGACTTACCCAAAATTTCCTTTTGCTTACCACGTAAGAACTTCTTCCTCTCTGGAGTGTATTTGCTGAGGTCCTCCATCATCAAATTAATTTCAAACCTATCTTGCTCCCTATCCGAGATTTCCTTCATTTGCAAACGCATTCGGGCCGTTTCTTCTTGGCGAGCGTTATGGGTTTCGTTCAATTTTGCAATTCCGGTAGCAAAGTGTCCACTAATCGGATCTTGGGACTTCCCTTTTCTCTTTGCTTCCTTTTGCTTATCTCTTCCCGGGGGCCTTGCAAAAGAAGGAGATGGGGTCATTTCATCGACACCTTCATCTCCGGCATTTGTCTGTGCGACTTCAGGCTGAAATAATCTTCCACATTGTTGGTCCGCATCGGTTCCCCACCTCGGACAATCATTGAGGACGTCCCAAGCATGTTGCAACTTAAAAACTTTATTTTTTGGTGTTACTCTTGTCTTATAAATTTCCATTGCTTTGTCACCATATGCAAAAAATACATAAAAATAATTAGTTGCAAAATAATATTATGTACATGACAAATAAAATATCAAGAACAAAACTCACAATTTATGTGGCGCTCCTTCCACTAACCATGCCAACCACGGCTCTTTCCAAGCTTCCCTTCCATAAAGTGCATGCTTTGTTGATAGTCTTCCACTGATCATAAACACCACCATCGTCCCGCCCGCCGCCATTGCAGTTTTCTTGAAACTTTGCAATGATTTTATCCCACAAAACCTTCTTATTTTGATTTGTGCCAACTGCACAATCTTCGCTAACAGAAACCCATGCCAAGAATAAAGCAACATCTTCCTCACAGGTCCAATTACGACCTCTAATATGCTCTCTTGCCATGTTGAACAATTTGGAAATGGAAAGAAATGGTAGAAAGATAAATTGGAAGAATTGTAGGAGAAAATTGAGTTTTGTGTGGATGTTTGAACAAATACATAGGTATTTATAGAGTTTTTGGGTGAATTTTGAGTTAAATAATTTTTTTTAATTATTTAAGTCATTGGATTTAAATTTTGGCCGTTAGATTTTTTTTTTACCGTTAGATTTGATTATATTCGATCTCAGTCGTTGGATTCAATAATATATAAATATAAAAACAAAAAAAAAAATTGAATCTAGGCCATTGGATTAACCAACGGCCTGTAGGTCGTGGCCGTTGGATGGAAGTAGCCGTTGGAGGCGTTGCAGAACGTGGCAGATAGGCCCACGTGGGCGGGGCCCTCGCTGTCTGAGGTGTCGCTCGTCTCGAGAGTTGGGCGATTGGGTGGGCTGCGTTTGGCGCACAAATGCCCATTTTCACTCGGTTCGGTGGAGCCCACACCGATTTATGGGCTAAATTTTGGACAGAATCTGACTTTGGTTTAGCATTTAGCATTTAGCCCAAATTTTCCCCTTGAGTTAAGTTGGGTTGGGTTTGGAGGGTAATTTGGCTTTTAACCCACTATTGGAGTTGGTCATTTGGTTGATTTTCCGTCCATGTTCAATATTGGAATTTCCACGTAAGTCTATATCAAAAGTTTCCCAAGAAAACCCATCGACCAAAAAAAATCATTGAGGAGAGTGAAGGACATGGCTGCACCTGCACCAACACCACCAGGGCCATTTCAGAAAACTGAGGAAGAATGGCGGGCTGTTCTGTCCCCGGAACAGTTCAGGATTATACGCGAGAAAGGAACTGAGTAATTCCTCTCTCTCTCTCTCGTCTTTGCCTGTTCCTATTTTTAATTATGGTCATCATATTTTATGCTGTGATCTGTTTAGCTAAGTCTGATATGCTGTTTGGATTTTGATGGGTACTGATCTTTTTTCTGGATTTTGTGATTAGTCTGGTTGATTGAAGAAATTTATGGATTTTGTTGTTCTTGGATGGAATATTTAGTATTGTGTTTGAATCTTCTGTTTCTCTGATAAATTTATTGTATTTTTGTTGATTTAACTCATAAAAACATGTTATGAATTGCAAGATTGTATAACAAATTCCAAGTCTAATAATTTGTTAGCCACAGAAAAGTAGCATCTGTTACCAATTGGTAGAAGAAGACCCATGAAGGGTTTTAGTGTTTACTTGTTTACTGGTGGTATTCAACTGTTTTTTAGTCTACTTGCAAAACTAAGAGCCATTTGATAACCATTTCGTTTTCAGTTTTCAGTTTTTATGTTCGTTTTTTGTTAACACATTGAGGACCTTAACACTTTTTTCTTTCTTTTAAGATCCCATTTGAGGCCTCTCCAGCAGTGATTGAACTACACTCGAGAATCATCAAGTGGTCAAATTTCAGAAAGATACAAAATTTGGCTACAATAACAAAAACAACAAGGCCTTATCCCTCTTAGTGAGGTCGGCTGTATGACTTCTAGAATGCCATTTGCGCTTGGTTTTGAGTCAAGTCTTCCGTTAGCTCCCAGGACTCCGTACCTTAGAGTCTTTTCCCAAGTCTTTCAAATTTCCCCTACTTATGTATAAATAGAATTAGATTAAAGAGGAAATTACTCCTGTAGACCAGTTACCAATATAATACATGTTATATAATCCCTTCGGCTTGATTACAATGTTGGGGGATATTAGTATCTGCACAATGTGTGAATTGATTAGGTTAGACTTGCTTACGGTTGGATTTATGCAGGCCAAAATTCACTGGGGAATATGACAAGGTTTTTGAAGAAGGGGTTTACAAATGTGCTGGTTGTGGAACACCCCTTTATAAGTCAACTACCAAGTTTGATTCCGGATGCGGTTGGCCTGCATTCTACGAGGGCCTGCCTGGAGCCATAAACCGATCGGTGTGTTCCTATTGCTGATAATGCAAATGTCGTTTGTTACCGTTTCTAGCTAATGCATTTTGCTGACATTGGATGTAACTGAAACAACTATGTATGTACTTCAGCCTGACCCAGATGGGAGGAGAACTGAGATTACATGTGCAGCTTGCGGCGGTCACTTGGGACATGTTTTTAAAGGGGAAGGGCACAAGGTGCCGACAGATGAACGCCACTGTGTCAACAGCGTTTCCATCAAGCTTGTTCCTGAAACGTCTGCACTATGAGGTCTTTTGAGGTTGTCGTCTCCTCAGATCAAGCTGCTTTCGTAGGCGCTTAAACCTTAATGCGATTTATGCCTTGTATGAAGAAAAGACAAAGATTGTTAATCTGAAATGCAGTGTTTGTGAGTCGCTTGTTATGATACTTTATCTTAGCTAAAGTGCCAATAAAATCTCTTTGTTTTACTTTCGTTTCATGGCCGGGGGTGTTGTATGAATGATTTTTTCCTGCCTATACCAGCAACAACATTTGGTTGTGTCAATGTGATTTTTCTTCAGCACCTACAGGCACCGAATGGCGTTGCACAATTGAAAGTTTGTTTGATCTAACGGCTTGAAACTGGTGATTGGCGACGGTTGGATTTTGAATCCAATGGCTTAAAAAGCATCGGTACTAGGTGCATGTAGGTACCCTAGAATCGGTCTCCAAAGTGCTCTAAGTTTAAGCAATTATTTGGTGGGAAATTTGGAAAACAAACTTTTTAGTTTTAGAATTCGTCTTCTGTGATTAGAGATATAACCACTTGAGGCCTATTGAGGAGTCCTCCAATTCCCGTCGAGCAAAATTATTCTTCGACGCCGGTTCATCGTGAAAATTATCCGGTTATGAAGTCTAGGATCACGATGGGGTTCAACTTCGTAAACTTTCTAATTTAACCTCTAATCTAATAAAATAAAATAAAAATTGCTGACTCGAAACTCAAAAGTCTTGACTAGTCCAACTGGTAAACCAAGCCTACAAGTGAAGGACACCGGCCCAACCTCTCACTTTCACTGCCAATTGACTCCTCATTTCCCTCCGCCGCCGGAAATAAAAACTGCCGAGAGGAAGGAAAGGGAAAAGCCCTACGAATCCAAACAAAAGAGCAGCAGCAGCAGCAGATACACCACCATCGCCGATGTCCAGCAACCAACAACAACGACGACGACAATGGCAGCCGCCCACTGTTATGACCCTGATTAGCTTAATCATAGTTAGTCATTGTGTAATGGCTTTCTTGTGCTACTTGCAGGTTGATTAAGGGAATTGAGAATTGGGTTGTATCAATGGTATCATCCTTCTCGAATCCTGGTTTCCCTCCTGTGCACGCCCACCCGACCCGTCTTCCTGCCATGGATGCCTCTCAGCTGCAATCGACTCCTTCAAAGCTTCAGTGCGTGCTGTGGTCCGCGAAGTTGTGGCTTCTACACTCGCCGCCATTCACAAGGCTATGAATCCTGTACTCGACGAACTCCGCAGTGACCTTGCTCAGTTACGCCGTGACTTGGCTCTCGGTGTCGAGGGAGATTCTGATCCAGCCTCGATGTGTTCCAAGGAAGCTGAATCGATCGAGATCGGTCACCACAAACCTCCAAACGGTGACCGCAACCCACTGCGAATTTCGTCGACAATCCATGACCATTCCATTCCGCCGTTGCTCTTATCTTCATCGATGTTGTGAGCACTAACAAATTCAACCGTCAAGCCACACTCGAACAACTCCGCTACATCTACAGTCTTGCTTCCGGAATCGAAGACGATGACCTCTGGTCCGCAGCTACTACATAAGCCCTCGTTCTCTGATACTACGAACACTGGACCTGCGGTAGTTCTTAAATTGAGTATCATTTTAGCAAATTCGGAGGCTAAATTCTCTTCTCTTTTGAATGATAACTATAGTGCATACCTGAAAGATAAATTTGGATGGTTAATTGGTATCTTGTGGGAAAGTTTGTGAAGAAAGATTTTTATGCATTGGAAGTGTTTGAGAAAATGTCTGAGAAAGGGAGTGAAGACCAAATGGAAATATCTCACTGGAGAGATCTCTACAATTTCGAGAACACTAGTTGTATCTGGAATTCTTGTGGCTGCACAATTGTTGTTGAGCTTTTAGTAAGTCAATTTCAAGGTATCTCTGCTACTTTTCACCAATATGCTACAAGTGGACCACAAGTTGGGGATGAGCTTTCCCAATTTCAAAATGTGGAGTTCGAACATGTTACAAAGGCAACTGAGAATGTGGGGGTTAGATGGATAGCACTACCAACTGCTTCAATCTTATTTCATGATTTTTATGAAAAGTCTAACAGACAAAGGGAATGCACTATGGGCACCTATTTTGAATTCATATTCTCTCTCAAGGATCACCGGGAAATCAATTTTGGTTCCTTGACTGTCGATCTACATGCTGATTTCCCTGTGTTGTTCACTAGTAACCTCGACTTTCGACTGGTATGGGATCCCGGAGATGCATTGGCTCAAGCTGTAACGCTGATGCTCTATCTTCAGTGCAAGGAGGGTAAGCACATGGATAATCTTTTCAACGTTCAAAGACTTTTGCACTTGTTAGCAGTGTCTTGTAACATAAGAGGGGCATTGCTTTATGAGATTGAGCGGTACAAAAAGAAAGCCTTAGTTGAGCAACTTGGTTGTCTTGCCATCCAGCTCCACTGTTCTGATTTCAAGTTGGAAACAAATAATGAAGAAAACTGGTCCAAAGAGCACAATGGAGCTAATATTACTGTAGCTATGTTCCTTACTGTTGGCATAAATGTTCCCATTGTACAAGAGAGCTCTATTCCCCAATACATGGATGAATTGGCAACGCATATGATTATGGTTTCTTCTGTACCCACATTCCCCGCCATTACTGGAAATCTTATAATAACACAAAGCTAGCAATAAAGGAAAGAATGCAGGAGTTGCGAGCTGATAAGATGGATTTTGAGGTAAAAAAGGTTGCTCCGGATACTCCTAAAGGACTTGGTTGCATAGCAAGGGATGATGAAGGGTTAGTGCAATTTCAGTGGCCTGATCATAGACTTAAGCTGGTCAAGAGCAACTATGAGCTCCCAACTCGGTATACTCTGGATTGGCATGACATTGAATTCAGAATCTCTGAAGGTGTTGATCTTATTGCAATGTCAGTTGTAAACAGCGCTGAAACTGTGACGCAATTGAAAAATCACCTCTTCACCAAATCAGCCAAATCCATAAGAGTTTTTGCTAAGGTTGTGGATGTTTCTGAAGCTGTTCGACAATATGCATTCAACATTGTCAGAAGTATTTCCATTGCTGAATCCTTATTTGATGCCTTCGGCCAACAATGGTTTAGTGTGAAGCTTATATATGCATTCTGCTACTTTGTTAATTCTTATTCTTGGAATTGTTAGGATGCACTATGTGGTCAATTTGGTGGGAGGCTCAAGAGATCCTATAAAATCGATGGCTGCCATTGATTCCATTGCTTTAGTGTTGGCATATTTCACGAACAAAAGAATTATTACTTTAACGCTTTACGATGGTGGAAGAATTGGTTATGGAAGAGAACATTGCAAAATGCTGCTGGGAAAAAGGGGAGTTGTGGATGTAAATGATTGTTGCAGTTGTGCTATTTATTTGGTGGACTCCGAGATGATAGATGGCAAACACCTATGTATTACTACGAACTCTCAGGTGGTAAGCTTAAGCATTGTGTCTTCTAGGAGGCCTGTGATCCTTGCAGACGAGACCTATGCCACCAAGACTGATGCACTGGAAGCTTTTATGCATGCACCTGTCCATTTTCAGGGATCTCCGACTTTTGTATACAATCGGTATCAATTGCTCATATTGGCTGTAATGTATGCTGCTGATGAGAATTTGGAGTCTATAACCGACACAGAAACTGAATTACAGTCAATGGAGTTTTTGGATAAGTTTGTGAAATGGTGCAAAAACAATAAGATTACAGATATTCTTGAAGAAGGTGCAAGAAAGGCTAATGTAGGCATTGCTTACCTCAATTTCCATGACAGTGGAATTATTGTTCTACTCAAATTCAATCTGGGATTATCCCTTCTAAACATGCATGGGATGTGGGCTACTGCCTCACTTGGGTATCACAAGGTGGTGAACGCGAATCAGAAGATATACAACATGGTTCAGATTTTGACAGAAGACTTATACATTGCCCAATTAAAGAGAAGTAGCCGCACTGGGGATAATGGTTGGAGTATTTCAGATGCTACGATGCATTCAGTGAAGTCTACCACTGATGCCTTCAAGCTCATGAAATTTGGTGAGAGGAATCGTATGGTCAGTTCATCCGCATTCAGTAACTGCAGCAGCCGTTCCTATAGTGTCCTAATAGTCCATGTGAAGGGGAAAGATACTTTTGGAAGCGTAAAAGTGGAAAATTCTGGAGTTACAGGAGATAGGAGGAAAGAAGCACAGTATATCAACAAGTCTCTCCCTTGTTTTTGAGATGTTAACACAGCTTTGGCTCAAAAGAATTCTCACACCCCTCACGAAAACAGGAAATCCACACTTATGTTGGAAGACTCAGTTGCTGCTCGTTTCAAACAAGTTTTTTCAATCATCCAACCTTGAGGACAAGGTTGTTCTTAAGGGGTAGGCAATGTTATGACCCTGATTAGCTTAATCATAGTTAGGCATTGTATTAGTTAGTTAAATGAGACTATTACAGGTAATATATAGGCAAAGTTGGAGAAGGGTCTGAATAATTGGGACCGACGACGGTTGCCGTCCGTTCTAGGATCATTAGGAGCTCTACCTTCTGTCAAAAAAAAAAAAAAAACTCATACCAATTGTATGTAAATAAATAAATCTCAGTTTTTATTGCAGAAACAAACAAAATATTCATTTCCAAGAAAACTTGTTATTTGACTCTACTTACCACCTCACGGCCTCATCCCCACCTCTTCAATGAATCAGAAATGCTTTTTTTTTTTTTCTGCAATAAAAACTGGTATTTATTTATTTCCATACAATCGAGCGTATCTCAAGAAAGGATAAAAGGACGACCCCAAAAGTCAATAACCTGCTTTATGAGGAACGGGGGAGGAACGTCTATCATACATAACCTTACACTTGCTTTGCAAAGAGGTTGTTTTTACAACTCGAATCCATGACATTTTGGTCATAAAAGAGCAACATTTTCGTTGCGCCAAGGCTCACTAGAGTTGAATCGAAAGATTCCAAACACGTTGGGAGCTCCAAAACTTTAGTGGGTGATGAGTCGATATTATATTATATATTTTGCCTTATTCTTAGTATTAATTTATTGGTTATTTTGTGAGAATTTTGATACTTTGATTTATATTTCTAACGTGGGACATTCGACTTCCTCTGGAGCAAAAAGTGGTCAAACGGACGAATTTTGGAGTGATTTCAATTGGAGGATGTTCTTGAGTCTCTCAACTTGTCTGTATCAAAGTTTCAAGTTTTTCTACCAAGCGGATAATTTTTGGTGAAGCAATAAAGGAGCTGCGCGCAATACCGTCACTGTCTTTTGGGTTCAAGGCCTTCTGCAATTATGTTCGGGACATCTCAAGCTTTAATTCTAGTCGTTTGGGGCCTATTTTGGAGCCTTGAAGATCCAGAAACGTGGGATTCTTTGTGGCTGGGCAGATTTTCCAAAGTTAGAATATGAATGTATTTCCTAGGTATCTTAGGGTGTGTTTGTTTCACCTTCTTAAGTGGGATTGGACTGGCTAGGATTATTGTCCCATGTTTGGTATGCTTGGGGACTAACTTAAATGAGACTAGCCCGGACTCGTGTGGACTCCGGGCCTCGTTAGGTCGTCCAAATTAGTCCGGCATTGAACCATGGGATTGCTAAGAACTCCTTCCTCACAACGTTGTCTCATTCCCGTTCCTCATCTTTTTGTCTCTCCTTCTCCCTCTCTCTCTGCTCTCGCGTCCTGTCTTCTCTCTCGTTCTCTCACTAATGCTTGCTTCATTTCCTTCTCTCCTCACCCCGAACCCAGATCACGTTCTCTCCCTCTCTCTCCTCGTCCTGCTAGATGCCGAGCTGATATGCACGACCCAACCTATATGCCAAGCCGGTCTGCACGACCCAACCCAGATCACATCATCTCCTTCTATTTCCTCGTCATGCTCGAATCAGAGTGTCGTTGGGTATACAAGGAACACAATTGCGATTTCGATTTCGATTGAAATTGAGTTTCTGATTGTTTGTGTTTTGGGAGCTTTATCGATTCAAATGGAGGAGAAAGATGTGGTTGCAAGTAGTGGAATTTGGACGGAGAGCTTTATCAATTGAAATGAAGGAAAAGCTGTGATTGGAATCTATGGAGTTTGGACAGAAAAAGAGGAGAGAGAAGAGAGGTTTCAAGCAGGAAAAAGATATAGAAAAAGAAAAAAAAAATTATTATTTTTATTATCCTACTTCTAATCCGATACTACACCAAACGCTTCACTAAGTTAGTCCTACTTAGTCTAGTCCAAGCTAGTCTAGTCCAAGCTAGTCCAGCTTAGTCCCTAAAGCTAGTCCAGTCTGAGATAGTCCAGTGCAACAACGCATCCTTATTCTATTATGTTTCCTAGTTTTTAGAAAACATTTTTAGATAGGATTTTATTTTGTAGTAAGTCTAAATAAGGCTATTTAGCCATTAGGGTTAAAAAATGAACGCATTACTTTAGGAAGAACGCACTACTTTGGAGAATTCGGCTTACAGAGCTTTTGACGATTCAAGTTTATTTTCAAGGTGTTTTCTATCCATGTTCTTACTAATATTTTATTTTATGATTGTTCGTAACTAATTCCGTTTGCTAAGGCGAGGCCACGAGCCTTAGCAATAATATTTAGTCTCTTATCAATTTGTTTATGATATTATGCATGCAGATTTTGAAATTGTGTTTGTAACATCTATTTGTCTTGATGATTGGTCACCATTAGGATATTTAGAAAAGTAATTTAATGCAATTTTGGCAGATGACTGTCCCTGAAATTGACTAAGACTTCTTGTGGTTAATATGTGTAACTTCTTAGGATGGACGACACGTCTTAAGGGTTATATGGTTTTTCAAAAGGTTTTCACAAAACTTAATGCGTCTTGCATGTTCACATTCGATCTGGACACCACAGATGTGTTGCATGTTAGATATATGTTCTATGTTGGAGGTTCCAAGTAGGACATATTTAGGAAAACCTAACCTTCAAAATATGTATGAGTAATTTATAAGTAATTGGAATAACTACGTAGGATTGTTAAGGTGATGACGGAACCCTAATGGTTAAATAGATTTTCAAACTATTTTCTTTTGTTTTATTTACTTTACCAATTTATTTAATTGTTTTTAATTAAATTCGTTTTTAATATTTTAGGTTATAAAATCATCTTTTCTAAACTTTGTTTTCAAATAATTAATTAAGATTTGATTTTAACATAAATTATTCATTCAATCTGTGGACAACGACCTTGCTAAAGCCGACTACACTACAATTACTTTACTATGATTACTTTGTACTCTTGCAAGTATTTTAAGTGTTTTTTTATCTTTACTTTTGCAGGTGGTAAAAATCATATCAAGAAATTGGTTTTAACCTTGTAGTAAGTATATTAAGTGTTTTTATTCTTACTGCAACGGGAAAAGGAACGAATAAAAACGAGAGACCCCTCGTTCGAGTTTCATACAAAAAAGGCTAGATTGACACCATATGGGCAGCTCACACCTTACACATTACTATAAAACAGACGTTAACAAAAGTTTCCGATCGCCGTTGTCCTCTAGACAAGCCATCACTTGCATTTACAAGCAGAATTTTTCTGATGGCTACTTAACAAAAAGACAGTCTTCTTCTTTCTCTGCTGTGGAAGAGATCGAAGAAGAGCTACTCAAAACATTGTTGAGATATTGGGAACCCTTAACTATTACAACAAAACCCAAGTGCCGATCATATAGAGCGAATGCACTCAGTGAAATCCAGCTGAAAAGAAACAAAATCATTCAGCATGCATTCAGGAAACGAAATTAAAAGGATATAATAACCATCAAACAGGCACAAGAAAACAGATTCATGATAGGAACTATGACAACGCGCTAATGAACTTACGGCTCAAGGAAGATCCTCTTCAAAAGGACAGCCACAACCTGAGTTCAGTTTTGTGTACTTTCGGGGTGGCATCCAAGAACTGGCAGAATTGTAACTCCCTTCAGCAAACAGCGATTTCTCATGTCGTTGTACCCTTCATGCCACACATGGTAAGCATGCCAAAAAGAGTGTATCAGTGACCAATGTCTCAACCACTATTGAAGCATCCGTTAATTTTTTCAAATTCCTAGCTAACAAAATGCTAGATACAATAACAAAACTGATCGTCAATTCTGTCTGAACAGCAATCAAGCATACATTGGTACGTGGAACACTTGACTTAACCTGCTCCTGCTCATCGTCCTACCCACCCTCACCAATGGGCTACCCCAGTTGGCTCATGATGAGAAATTTTGAAAAATTATATTCTTAATGTCTCAATAGATAATAGGCAGTGAACAGATAGATCATAGGCAGTGAACTTGTTCCATGTATTATGAGCAATATGAATAACATGTTATCTTTTTCTTCTCAAAGGTGTTCAAATAGTATTAGGAATGTAGAAGTGCTAAGGGCTCAAGAAGATAATTAGACATTAAATTCGAAGGTTGGATTTGCCTAAGAAACATTAAATTCCACATGCAGAAAGCGAAAAATAAAAGTCGCAGTAAAGAAATGTAACTAGATTACTACATGTCTATATTTGGAATGTAAACGTAGTACCTCTTCATATCTTCACCATTTGAGACATTGTAGAGTGAAACAAAGGATGGACTGTAGGCAATTGCCTCGAAGGGCGCCTGAGTCCAAGTAATCTTTATTTCCCTGAAACTCTTTCTTTCTCCATTATAACAAACTACAGCGCGGTTATTGTACAACATCAGGATTTCCCCATTACTCAAATACATAATTGGTTCATACACATCACAGCACAGTTCCTCTACACAATCGTACAGTTTTTCGAAAACAAGAACTTTAGTCCAAGACTCTTGGATACCGTATTCCTTCATTACCCACATGTCAAATTTACTACAATCGTCCCCAAACACACACAAATGGAGACAGCCTCCTATCACTTCCAAAAGGAAACAATCCGAAAATTGATTCACGGGTAAGCTAGGGACGGGTAGGGGTCGAAACTGTTCTGTTTCAAAGTCGAAAGAGTGTATAAACTCGGGACTTTTACCACAATATGAAACCCAATGAAGCGCTCCATGCAGAAAAGCATTGAATGGCAACTGATCAATGTCTCCAGGAGCATTTCCAATACTTCTCCACACTCCCGAACCAATGGTGTAAACCTCAGCCTCGGTCCCATTGGTCATTCGCAACACCTTATATTCATTCATCGCGGAGCTAAAACCAAGTCCAACGAAAAAGCAACTATTTCGATTTCGAGTGTTATCAGTATGTGGGATAGTAATATACTCACCTAAAATCGGATTGCACACAAAACAGGGGTAATCTCTATTAGCTCCAGAAAAGCAAAGTAAGCCATTGCATGAGTTTATCAAGCGAAATTCGGGCATGGCCCCGATGGGCAGGCTATTTTTGGGACTAAACCTTATTTTCTCGAGCTGCAAATCAGAACCAGCAGAATCTAGTATATGGGTGAAATCAAGTCTCCTAGATTTTCTTATAGGGGGATAGGTCTTGATCAAGATGCCAATGGGTGATCTTGAAGCGTGGAGACGAGTAAATTCGGGGTCGAAAATTAAGGAAAGCCACTCTTTGCAAACGCACCTGCAATTCAGGAGGGTTTTGATGGACAATACCCTTGAGAGAATCTCCACGATCAAAGCCTTTGGAAGTTGTAGGAATTTGTTGCATCCTTCTTCTCTTTTCTCTTTGTTTTTGCTGCTGATTGCTGCACTGCCTTCTGTTCTTTTCTTTGGATTTCCTTTCTTTTCTCTCGCCATTTTTTGGGTCTGCTATTGGGAAAGTTCCGGATCACTGGGATATAGTGTTTTTAGAGAAGAACCACTACCTGCATGTTTGTTGTGGAAACTTTTCCTACCTGCTAAATTGGCACGTATAAACTGCATGTATTTGGCAAATGACAAATGTCAAATGGTAATCAAGAAAGAAGAAATCATCTAATACGTGTACAACACCCATCTTACGCCCTTAATACTCCTACTCACACATAAGTATAGGTGAGTTTCATTTCTATATGTAGGAATCAAGCACTTTAATTAAGATTGATTATTGCAATGTAAAATAGGTAGGGATGATTTGTATTTATTAGTTATAGGTCTCTTTAATTTTTTTTTCTTATAATTAATAATTGATTATTCTCTCTTATACATCTCAAATGGATAAAAAATTTATGTGTATCCAAAACACGTCGTGTAGTACACCATGTATCATAATATACATTACAACAAATTGTTCTTTCAGCAAATTAAGGAATCTGTAGCGAGAAATCATTTTTCTCGCTATAAAGCCCTTTTGGCAATATTCTCCGATTCTCGCAAACTAACCCAATTTTGATCACTAAATTTGTCCTTACTATGGTGAGAAATTTAAATATTTGGCGATGTATATCCCCTTTTAAGAATATTTTGTCTTTGCTATCACGAAATCTATTTTTCCATAATTTTCCAGAAGTTTTAAAAGGTGGAACGACCCTCCAAATCTAGCTTGCAAAATGGCTGGTATGTCCCAAGTCAAGGAGTTCTTTCCTAGCTTGTTTTAGGACTTTGTTTTGTTTCAAGAGAGTTTTCTTAGACCTTTTTATAGAGGTTTTTGTTATTCTCTACTATATAAGGCATGCCTAAGCTCTCTACAAGATCACTATATTCAATATACAATACTCAAGTATTAGAGAGAAGAAGAGCTTGAGAGTCTGAGACATGCATTGTCATGGATTCCAGGTTTTATCTTTCTTTTACTATTACTTGAAAATATTTATTTTGCTAGAGCTTAGATGAATATCCTTTAATTTTAATTGCCAACCTATTGGGTTTTGGTCTATTGTTAAATTCTTAATCACCATTTTATCAATCTATTTACATGATCTTTGAAGCTTACAAAGTAGATTATTTGGTAGGGAATGCATGAGGCTTGAACCAAAGAGTAGATATTTTCTAAAGTGCCATATAATTAGGAGTTGTAAATTTAGAATCTGTAAATGCTCGAAAGAGGTGGATATTCGTCTTATTTGTATGTTCTATGTTCTCTATGCTTAATGGAATTTTACATGTTTTGCTTGAACCAGACCAAAAAGTGAGGTAGGACTTAAGGCCATCTCCAACCGACTCGGCCAAAGGGTTAAAGGGCTAAAAATAACTTGAAATGACATGAAAACCGTCTCCAACCGAGAGCTAGGCCAATGAGCTTGTGGGCCCCACCGGGCCAAAAAACCAAAATCAGGCCAGCGAGATGGCCATTTCCAGCCAGCCCTCCATCCCAGCCCATTTGAATGCCAACGATTACATGGCGTCAGCTAGCAACGGCTAGTTGACGTCAGGTTACTGTTGGAATTTGAATATTTTTTTTTGGACGAATTTAAAAAAAAAATTCTAATTTTTTTCCTATAAATACCTAAGCCATTCTTACACCATTTCTCACATCCTCTTCACCATTCCATCCTAGAAATCTGGAGAGTTATTCACGTTAGCGACACGTGCCACTCAAAATCATATCCGAAAAAGTATTGAGATTATATAAAGATAAGAAATTTGGAGGCTTATTCATTTGGCGACAAGTGACACTCAAAGTATGTCCGAAAATATTATTTTAATATGGTAGTTTAATTTAAGGGTAAATTACACAAAACTACCTCAACTATTGGATCATTAACAGTTTCGTACCTCGTCTTTAAAAAGTTTCAATGTCATACTTCATCTACGAATTTGTTGCAATGTCATACCTTCCGTCAGTTTGTCTGTTAATTCTCTGTTAAATGCTGACGTGGCTTGAAGCGGGACCCACTCTTTATTAAAAAATTGAGGGACCCACCCGTGTCCCCCCCTTCTTCTTTTGTTCTTCCCCCGCCCCCTTATCCCACCCAAAACCCAGATCCCATCCTTACAACCCCCGACCCCTTCCCCATCCACGCCAACATCTCTCCCCCAAGACCCACCACCTCATTCTCTTCTTTTTCTTCTTCTTCTGTTCTTCCTCATCCACCTGTGTCCCCCCCCACCCCCAACCTTCCTTCACCACCCCACCGTCGCCCTCTCTTCCTCCATCTCCACCTCCCTCCATCTCGAACGCGAAAAACGACTACATCGACCCGAACCCAGACTTGGGGTTTGTCGGGTCGGGCGTGTTCAAGAGCGGCGACCCGGCGAAGCGGGCAAGGTTTATTATGCAGGCGGTGACGCACTCTCGGGACCCGGATGTGCTGGCGTAGGTGAGCTGCAGGTTAGAAGAGGCGATGGTAGGGTTTAAGGGACTGTTTGGATGGATTAGTGGGTTTAAGGGACTGTTTGGGTGAATTGTTTATGTGGTGTTCCTCGTCGGCGTGGATATGGGAAAGAGATGGCGGCAGTGGGGTGGTGAAGGAAGGTTGGGGGTGGGAGGGGGACACGGGTTGATGGGGAAGAACAGAAGAAGAAGAAAAAGATAATGAGAAAAAGAAGAAGAGCCCACGGGTGGACGGGTGGGTCCCCCATTTTTTTTTTTGAGATTAAAAAAATTAATTAATATTTTAATAAAAAGTAGGTCTCGCTTCAAGCCACGTCAGCATTTAACAGAGAATTAACAGACACACTGACGGAATGTATGACATTGCAATAAATTCGTAGATGAGGTATGACATTGAAACTTTTTAAAGACGAGGTACGAAACTGTTAATGACCAAATACACTACTACAAAAGGGGATATCACTGGCGGTGTAAAACTGACAAGAAACACCAATTACTGTCGGATTTTTGGTAAAAATCCGACATTAAATCATGCAATGTCGGATAGAGGAACCGACACCAATACTACCGTCACCAAAATGGTAATGACGTCGCTTAGCCCCTTAATCCGCCACCAAGAAGCAAAGTAATATAAAATAAAAATGAACAACAGCGTCGCTTAAAAGCGACATCGACTCTTACGTTGCTTATAAGCGACATGAAAATCTGATATGATGGCGGTCAAAACCGACATTAAGTAACAAATAAACAATAAAAATATCACACTTACTGTCGATCCAAACCGACATCACGTAAGTTAAATAAATAAAATAGTCTAGCTACTGTCGGTCGTAACCGACATTACCTAACATCTCCATACAAATGTGCAATCCATACAAATTCTTGCCGCACTCTAGCAAAAGATTTTGACGCCATAACTGAACAAGGATAATATTCATTGACCACAATTTTCTGGCATATCCAACTGATGCTAAGAAACTTCAGATCTCTAAAATAGTACCATTCAAAACGTTTGGTTCTATGCCTTTTCCTTCTAGGTATAACTCGTGGAATCTATGTTTAAACAAACCACAAAAGAGATAAAAATACCCTAATTTCAATGACTTACAACTGATGTGTCACTCTCTTTCCCCCAACTAAATGAACTGCAAACATCTAACCTTCAAAGTCAATTCGAAATTTCTTCAGGGAGATGTGGGGAATACTTCTCCATGAGCTGGGTTAATTTGGCATCAAAATCCTTCTCCAGTTCCACTTATTCCTCCCAATGCCTCCGCTTCATTGCAGCTTTATCGTCATCATGAGCTTTCATCAGCATGTCCCGCTCTGCCACAAATTCTTCCATCTCTTTTTCTTGAGACTTGATGAAGTTCTCAATTTCCTCCGACCTACGGCCATAAGGAGTATGGAAGAAATATAAATCAAACAAAACCAAAAGCACCACATGGGTAAAAGTATTGATCCTCTACTGGGGGCCTAACTTTCTCTGGTCTACGCAT
Source organism: Malus fusca (assembly GCA_035220775.1). NCBI lineage: Eukaryota > Viridiplantae > Streptophyta > Magnoliopsida > Rosales > Rosaceae > Malus > Malus fusca. The sequence goes on from CM069071.1 coordinate 13,077,270, forward strand.
ATTCTTTATCACAAATTACCTGTATTTTTGTTCCTCGGTATTTGAAGGGTTGAGATATGAGTGCTTCACCTTGTCACGTTCCTCTTGCTGCACCCTCTCAAAATTTTCTTCCTTTGCATCCCTTGATTCATCAATTATCTTGATCTGGTGTTTGAAGAATTGTTCTTGCAGATGCTCTTACAAATTTCACGCCATAACTGAACAAGGATAATATTCATCGACCACAATTTTCTGGCTTTGTAACTTCAGATCTCTAAAATAGGAAAGAAGGGAGTCGAAATAGGAAAATATTGTGTTGGATAAAACCGACGTTAGCCTGATAGCGTCGAAATAAGAAACGTTTGCGTGGGTTGAAACCGACGAGGGCCTAACAGACTTAAGAGTCATTACAGGTGACCTCGAAATAGGAAAAGTTTGCGTCGGTTCAAACCAACGTGAGCCTAACAGACTTCACAGTCATTGAAGGTGGCGTTGACATAGGGAAATTTTGTGTCGGTTCAAACCGACGTATGTCTGAGAGACGTGTCAGTGAATCAGTGATTGGATGTTTGCGAGTGCAAAAAAAGCTGGAAAATTCTAGCCCAAAATATTTTAATTTAACCGATGCAGATGACATATGCCGTCGGCTAAAAGCGACAGGAAACAAGCATAAAAAAAATGGTTTAACCCAAAGTTAAAAAATAAGCAGTTATGTTATCTCATATAATATTTTAACGAACTCGGTAGGTAACGGTAATGATTCAAGAAAAGGAGTCTCTTCCACGCCAACCCTTGTATGGAAAATTTCATTATCAAGAATTCGATCATCCAAAATATTAATTTTATAATTTTATAACCCTAAAAAATACTATAATAATTATATATATTAATTTAACAATTTTATACCCCTAAAAATATAATAATTATATATATATATATATTAAATTAAAATTTAAAAATCGGTGACCATTGGATCGGCTTAAATATACATACCATTCAATTTCTTAAGTGCTATACGTACAAAATAAATAAATTTAAATCTACTTAATAAATATATATATACCATTGAACTTGATGGGATACAAATTCTACGAAACTAATTTCAATGATCCAACCGTGAAACTTGTTTATATATGCTTCGAGATCGCATCTGCAAAAAATCGAAAAAAAAAACATTCAGAGATCAAGTAACAGGACAAAACTTTTCGATGGTTATAAAACGAAAAATCACGATTTAACAGTTATTTTAACTCCAATTTTGATTATTTTTTATAGCTACACTACTTGTCCTATATGAATACAATGAATGAATTCGATCTTCAATTTAAAATATTTACACTAGTGGATACCACAAAATCTTATGTTATACTTAATGAAAGTATAAATAAACTGCGAATCTATCGTTTTGATGGGATACGCATTCTACGAAACTAATTTCAACGATCCAACCGTCAAACTTATTTATATATACTTTGAGATCGTATACACCAAAAATCGCAAAAAAAAGACATTCAGAGATCAAGTAACGGGACAAAACTTTTCGACGGTTATCAACAAAAAATCACTATTTAACGGTGATTTTAACTTTGATTTTGATGATTTTTTACAGCTACACTCCTTGACCATATATGAATACAATGAATGAACTCGATCTTCAATTTAAAATATTTACACTAGTGGATACCACAAAATCTTATGTTATACTTAATGAAAGTACGAATAAACTCTTAAGTGTTAGTGAATCTATTGTTTTGATGGGATACACATTCTATTAAACTATTTTCAATGATCCAACCGTGAAACATGTTTGTATATACTTCGAGATAGCATACGCCAAAAATTACAAAAAACAAACATTCAGAGATCAAGTAACGAGACAAAACTTTTCGACGGTTATAAACGAAAAATCACGATTTAACGGTTATTTTAACTCCAATTTAGATGATTTTTTACAGCTACACTTATTGATCCTATATGAATACAATGAACTAATTTGATCGTCAATTTAAAATATTTACAGAAGTGGATACCACAAAATCTTATGTCATGATGATCGATGAAAATTGAGGATTTTGTAAAAGGAATAACATGCAAGCTTTGAGTTCCATTGGCAAGGTTTAAACTTTTGAGAAAAGCTTCACAACCTTGAAACAAAAACTCTTTCATTTTGCATATCCTTGCACATTTAACATTTTGTAATAGACTAGTAATGTATGGATGTTTGTTTATTAGACTCTTATTTAGAAGTGTAGATGTAGTACTTAAACGACAAATGTGTTTTAATGTTTTGAAGTAATATTTATATGGCAATGTGTGGTATGTGCAAATTTAAGAAAAAAATATATTTTTCATAACGGGTCATAACGGGTCGGGTCACTTTACCCGTTGGGTAAAGTGACCCGACCTGTTAAGGACCCGTTAAGATAATGGGTGAGACACGACACGACTCATTAAGATAACAGGTGTTACACGAAAACGACATACACAACCCGTTTGCCAGGCCTAGTTACGTGCCACCTCATAAACTCATCCTTAAGAAATATGCAAGAGAGAAAGAAGAAAACACGGGGAGAGTACATAAAGACCATCAATATGTCGCTTACAACCAACACCGGGTTTCAAAATATTAAAAAAAAACTAAAATCTATGTCGCTCAAAACCGACACATGCTTTAAAATATTTAAAAACAATAATTAGTGTCGGCTATAAGCGACACTAATACTTTATGTCGCTTATAAGCGACACTATTTTTTTAAAGCGACACCATTATTTAAAAATTATTAAAATATATGTCGGTTATAAGCGACATTAAATGTTTACGTCGGTTAAAAGCGACATAGACAGTTTATGACGCTTACAAGCGACAGTAAATCCGACGTCATGTTCAGTAGGTGTCGCAAATATCTTGTCCGCCACTATATTATATTAAAGCGACATCACCCAGTGACACAATAAGTCCATTTTGTAGTAGTGATAGTTGAGGTAGTTTTGTGTAATTTACCCTTAATTTAAATAACTATAATAATTCAATTAAAATAATAAATGATTGAGGGAGCTATATTTGGCCTATGGCCTTTTGGCCCCTCGGTTAGAGATGAGTTTTTTTGTCAAAGGGCTATATTTGGCATATGACCCTTTGGCCCCCTCGGTTGAAGATGATATAAAATATGGTCTGACATTGTTCTTTAAAATATAATTTCTTGCAGGACTATAGGACTAAATATAGCCCTTTGACCCTCCTTCAATTGAAGATGGCCTAATAAGGCTACAAGAGTCTCAATGGACGAGTAAGTTGGAATTCATACTTTTGTAGAACTATGACACATGACAAGACCAATAAGACTTGTGTACGAAATTTTTAACATAAATAAGAATTTCAATGGCTAATAATTAGAATATCGGGGCTAGGAGTATTAGGTGGCGGATTTGATGTCCTCGTGCTTGCATATCTATATTACCATCAAGTATTGATTCATGTGCTTGCGATTAATTTAATTATAGTGTAAATCTCAGTTTACTACCCTCAAATTTCATGGTTTTCAACATTTAGTACATGAGGTTTTTTTCGTCCCAGAGTCATGCCTAAAGTGTTAATTTTGGGACAGTCTCATACATCTGTTAGTCTGGCTGTTAAGTCTCCCGTTAACTGATGCTATGATGCCCATGTGGACAATGACTGGGTGTCATGTGTCATTAAAGAGTCCACGTGGAAATTCAAAATTAAAAAAAAAAAAAAAAACCAAAATTTCAAAATTCAAAATTTAGAATGGGAACAGTGAAAAAGCAAAAGTGAAAACCACTTTTCACTCGAAGCCCACATCCCCAAAAATCTCAATCCCCCATCTCCGTCCGAAACCCTACCAACTCGTCGTCAGTCCACCTTGCCGTCGGTTCAACTCGTCGTCGGTCCAACTCGCTATCGGTCGCATGCCATCGTACGTTGTGCACACCTTTGCACATCAAAGAAGGGGCACCGTTTCTAGGCAAGGTTGTCGTGAAGCCATCGTTGACGATGGGGTGGCAAAAAATGAGGATTGAAGTAGCTGAAACACCAGTTTATTGTAAGTAACCTACCTTTTTCAAAGTGTAGATAATATGGGTTGAGGTTTTCCAATTTTTCAATTTTGAATTTTAGGGATTTGTGAGTTGCAATCCTTTTTTTTTTCTTTTTTTTTCTATGGTTTCTGGAATTGTGTTTTGTAGTGGGTTTCCTGCATTGTTAATTGTTTTCAATGTGCATGTGGTTTTGTCTTCATTTGTGGTCTCAATTGCAGCCTTTAAAAAAACCATGTATTCATGGTCCCCATGGTTTTGTTTTCACCTTTTTTTCCTCATGGTCCTGGGTTAACTTTTTGGGTTTTAAAACCTTTTTGCTTGACTTTGCAGGCCTGCCTGAATTATTTACTCTTAAAATTAACCACGGTGGGAAGTGGTCTGAAAATGCATATGCGGGAAGGTTTGAGGCTTGGTTTGATTACGTAGACAAAGACTTCATGTCTTTTTTCGAGATTGATGAAATGGTTAAGGAGTTAGGATATGACGGGTTTATCTTGTATCACTATAGGATTCCTGGGATGTCTTATAGGGAGATATTAAGGCTTATTGAACGGGACCATGATGTGGGTAAAATGTGCAAGTATGTTCCAGGGACTAAGGAAATAGAAATGTACCTAGAACTTCTAAGTCCGAAGCAAGCTGCCATGAAACATAAGCTTTTGATGAATCTAGATAAAAGTGGCATATTAAAAAAGGTGTCACTATATAATATATTGAGGAATCGAGGGTGGCAATTTCGATTACAAAGGGAAGTGGATCAAAACTAAAGAAGGTTAGAGCAAAAGGGGGTACTGATGATGCGAAAATTAACTTAACGCACAAATTTAAACCCTATTTGTGACAATTGTAGTAATGATGTAAGTAGGGATCGTTCTAACCGGGGATTAACTAGGGATGCTAACCAAAGTAAAATTAAATTAAAAACGTAAAAACAAAATTTAAAACACTAAACTAGACTCAAAACACTTAACTAGAATAACTCAAAATAAAACTAACAAATAATCTAAAACAAATCAAAAGACTCGAAATAATTCAAAACTCAAGAAAACACAAACTAAATTGATTTCTAACAAATCTAACACTTTAAAATAAATGGGGGATTGATTTTTGACGAGAAGTAAATTAAACTTAAATAAATTACAGAATTGACAAAAACATGAAATTAAGGTGAATGGATGGTCGACGAACTGGCTAGAGGATTCTTCTCCACACATGACACATATGCAACCTAAATTGATTTTCAGTTGTTCTTTCAATAAATTGTAAATCTCAACACTCCAGATTAACCGTGAATTGCACTAATTAACCCTAAGTTTTTCCACAAGTTATTGGGTTGGATGATTGCATACGACAACCCAAAACATTCCCTACAAGTTCCCTACATGAATTGCATAATAGAGAAACAAGCAAGAATCATTAAGTTCTATGAAAAACATAAGCATTGACAAGGCACTCGTTACTATGAATTGCATGAAACTTATGCCAAGAATTTACTTAACACGATTGTGGATAGCAACATTCACTACTCTTTAATATAAATTCATAACGATTAGGTGAAATTCACTTATATTCTAGCATCAAATTCATGCATGTAAATTAAGTATGCATTATTAATCGACATACACAAATAAGTTATCAATCAAACAGTTAAGCAAATTAAATTCACAACTCAGAAATCACAACTGAAGGTAATCAATTCATATTACAAATATATCCATGGCTTTGAATTAACCTCTAGCCAAAACAAATTAATTACACATTATTCTTAAATTAAAACATAAAATAAAACATAAGTTTGAGGAAGAATAACACCGAATGAGGAATTTCTTCCTCTCTGTCCCCGTGCAGTTTCTGTGCTCGACGTCCCAAGGCTGACTTGTTTCTGTCCTGCGAGCTCCTGTCTCGCACGCTGCCAAGGCAGCCCTTTCATTCCTTCCGCGCAGTTCCTGGTTTTCTCCTTGTTTTTCCGCGTCTCAACTTCCTCGTATTTCCTTCTGGTGTCGGTCCCCGAGGCCTCACGTCAGTCGCCCTCCATGAAGCCCACCAGATGACACAACCTCCACAAGGCCGCACGTGGAGAGCAGCTCCACCCTCTCCTCGCGTCCGCTCCTTTGAGTCAAGCTTTTCTGCTGCCTCTTGGCAGCTCACTCCCACTTCTTCTTATTTTATTTCTGTTTTTTTTTTTATTCTTGTCTGAGTGCACCTTTCCAGCTGCCAAGGCAGCTTTGCTGTTGTTTTTTCCTCCACTACTCCATCAATCATTTCTTATTTCTATCCTCCGTCCAACTCAGTGCTCTCTCCACATGTCTTTAATTTCTTTTTATCTTAATGCACTGCCCTCCTTGCCGTCCACATGTGCTGCCAGTGAAGGGCAGTTTTTGTTATTTTATTTTTTTCTAAAGCTACAAAAATCAAATAAGTAAGCAAGATAATTTTTACGAATTTTGTCACTTAAAATCTTACTTGTGCTAATTTTATTTTCTTAACTAGATAAATTCTATAAAATATAAAAACAAAGTAAAAAGCTCAAAAAATGAGGAACTAACTAAGAAAAGACACGTGAATTTGATGTAAAAATATATATAAATATGAGCTTATCAAATACCCCCACACTTAGCTTTTGCTAGTCCTCGAGCAAAACAACGAAAACATGAAAAAGTAATAACATGAAAAACATTAGTTTCACCTATGTGACCCTCATAGAACTTCATTCGAGAACACAAATCATCAAGAACCATAGCTAACACCAAACAAGCTAATCCAAGTTCATTTTCCTTATTCAAATATTAGCAGTAATCTTTGAATCATCCTTGAAGTGTAGTGTGTGAGATAGCCATGTTAATGCAATTTCAAAATTTTTATTTTTAAAATCACCATATGCAAACTAGCAACCTTCTCACTGGAAACACACTCAATCACACATGTGTTTAGTTTTAATGTGTTTCGCTCAAAGAATCAAATGTGAAAGTTCTACCATAAGCTTGCATAAAGATCACTTCTCCACAATCATAATTGCAAAACTTAAATCAAGAGGACTTTTATTGGACGTAATGAGGTTTAGGGCGAGGGTTATTGAAACGAAAGAATAGGTAAACACAAGTTCCAAGCTACATTGCAAGCAATTCTTTTGTTTAGATTTATAAGAACTCAAGATTTCCAGCTATTCTTCAAGTCACCTCCAACCACAACCTTAAACTGAAATTTTAAACACTTTTTATTTTCTTCGTAAACAAACTTTCTTTCTTTCTTTTTTTTTTTTTTTTTTTTTTTTCAAGCAGAAACAAATATGAAAGACCCCCACACTTATTCTTTTGCCAAACACCCTCCGAGTACTTCACAAACACTTCTCATAAGACAATTTCACATTACTCATTAGCTCGCTTGGAAAGGGTAAGGAAAAAATATTTCAGGCATAAGGGTAGACATATCTGGTGATAAGAAATAAAAGGCTCACAAATACGGCTCAAATTGGCAATCTAATGATATCATTTTTCTTTGGGAAACAAGGTTATTTGGGCCATGGTGGTAAACCTAATGCCTCTATCATTTTCAAGTTCATGCAATCAATGACAAATATTTTGAAAGATCGTTATGCAAGTTCTAGAGAAGTATCTCACATAAGTTCATCACACATGAAAGAATAGGAGTGTATGAAAAATGCACACACTTTCAATAGGCTCAAAAACTCACATAGGATGTATATGGTCACTAAATTCACATATGGAGCTTTAAATCATGCTTTAGTTTCACATCAACAAGGCTATGTGCGTTTAGTTTTTCAAAGATGATCAAATATGTACAAAACTAACACGAGAATTAGGAATTTCACACAACACATGTTAACTAAGTTCTTGATCATCATGGTTCAAATTTTATCCAATTATATCATTGGGTCGGGAAACTAACAAAAATCTAATTCAAAACAATAAGGAAAACAAGGAAATATTTTTGGATTTTTTTTTTTTTTAAATTTTCCGATTTTTTAATTTTTTTTTTTTTTTTTTTTAAACAAAACAAAACTAATTAAGAAAACAAAGCAATAACATGGAAACAAATGAAACCAGTTCAAAGTCGAAGATATAAAAATTTTCAATTTGGTCATTTTTATTTTATACTTTTTACCCCCACACTTAAACTAGACATTGTCCCAATGTCAGAAAATGTAATAAAATGCAAATAAAAATAAAATAAATAAATATAAAGAAACAAAATAAAGCAATAGGACTGAAAACTTCCCTAATTTGTAGTAAAATCAAGCGATGACCCCCCAAGCTAAAATTCTGCAATCAACTTCAAGGGTGGAAATAACCAAAAGTTCCTGCAAAGAAAAGAAATAATTCAGTTAAGTAACACAAGAAAATGTAGAAAATGCAAACGAAAAATTGAAAATGACGATAAAAGACAATGAATAGAACTAATAAGTGATCATTGGTCGTGCTCGTTGACTTTCCACAGCTTTGAACTTGAACTGGCCTCAGGAACTTCTTAGCAAGGAAAATGAGACTTGATTGGTGGTGGTGACTGATGCGTCCATATGTTGTTGAAGCTTCTCGAGCTCTTGGTTTCAACTCGAACTCCTTCTGCCGGGTTGATTGAGTCTGCAGGCTGCATTCTTCTCTGTTTGTTTCTTCTGCATGGCAGGTAGGCACGAGGTAGAGGTGGTGGTCTGTTTCTTTGTTCAATATGTCCAAGTGCCGACCGATTGCCTTCTTTCTCCTTGTCTCGCAGGCAAGAGCAAGGGTAAAGGAAAAACATGCCATGAGATATCTTTGCCTTTGACTCTGATGATATGAGATACTTTTGCTTTTGAAGAAGTATCGTTTCACAGGTGTATTCTTGAACTGGGCTGGGGAACTTCTTAGCAAGGAAAATGAGACTTGATCTTGATGATGAATCAGCACGTTGTCTCCACATGCTTCAAGTTATCATTTTCACTTGCCTTATCTGTTCTCCAGGCAGATGTGGCGTCTTCTTCGGAAGTACATCAGTAGTTGAAGATGAGCACTCGAGAGCAATGCTAGGTAAGCAATCAGGAAGGATTTCCAGGTAGTCGGTTCTTAGATCGGAAGATTGACACCAAGTGCTGGCTAATTGCTCGCTTTCTCCTTGTCACAAAGACAAGGAAAAGGACAGGGAGAAAGCATGATATGAGATACTCTTGCTTTCAACCTTCATGATATGAAATACTCTAGCTTTTGATGACTTGTTTGCAAAGGTATCCCAGGGAATGAGAAACACAGAGTAACTCGAGAGGTTTCGTTGGGAATGCATTTTCGGAGATGAAGAAGTGCTGAGAGGGTGTGCCTTTGTTGTGGAAGGCGAAGGTAGACGTTTATAGGTGATTCTTCACAACCGAAACTGTTCATTTACCCCTGTCGGCAGCCGGTGGATGGATGAACAGTACAAGTTACGCGCTTTCTGACAAAGCTGCCCGTAATTTCCGCAAAGCTGACAGTGCGCGTGACGAATGACGACAAAACTGGAAAAGCTGCTCGCCTCGTGATTCCTGACCGCTCCGTCTTTTGAGAGAGGCGCCTGACTTTTGAGAACGGCGTCCGACTTTTGAGACAGAGTTCGTCTTTTGAGAAAGGAACCCGGCTCCTTGATTTGTGAGATTTGCCTCTTCAACTTCGGAGGAGCGCCTCTTTGATTTCTTCTTTTTATAGAGGCGCTAATTTTGTTCCACAACACACTTGAGCTCCCTCCTGTAAACACTCCCTTCTTGCACTTTTTTTTTAATCTTGATCAGTTCGACTCTTCATTCTCAACACCTTCAGAAAATGTCTTGCCCCTCTGACCGTCGCCTTAACTTGAATGTTGGGGAAGATATTGATATGTTTTCTCCAACCAACATTTGGCAGCCGTCCTTCATATCCCCAAATGGTCCTCTTACAGTTGGGGATTCCATGATGATGAATGAAACAACTGCTTCGGTGGTGGCCAGAAATCTGCTCACTCCTAGAGACACTAGGATACTTTCCAGGCGGTCCGACGAACTGGCTGTTCAGGACTCTCTGGCCTACAGCGTCCGATGCGCAGGCTCAGTATCAAACATGGGCCAGCGCCTTCTTGCTCGATCTCGTCAGGTTGAGTCGTTGATGGCTGAAGTGGCTAGTCTTCGGCATGAGGTCAGAGTGCTTAGGCATGAGAATAAGGAGTTGCACATGCTCGCAACTAATTACTCAACAAGCATGAAGAGGAAGCTTGATCAGCTGCAGGAGTCCGAAGTGCGGATTCAGAGTGATCATCAACGGTTTATGACGTTACTCCCGAGGTTTATGTTGCCTTCGTCCTCGGGAGCTGCACCAAGTATTGAGGCTCCGAATGATCCAACTCTGGCGCTTCGTCTTTCTGGGGCTCCGTCGACCTCCGAGGCACCACCTACCAACGACCAATGAAAGCTATTAGTTCACATTATTGTAAAATATTTATGCTTTTAAGTTTATTTAATTATATATATAAATATAAGTATTTTTGTGTTTTTTTTTTTATCTTTTTTTATCTTTTTTTTTTATATATATTATATGGATGTTTATTATTATTATTATTATTTTTTTTTTTTTTTTAAATATCAATGTAAAATAATTAAATCAAAGTAAAAAGATTATTTTTAATCTCTCAAACAAATATCACAACTAAATAAACAAAACAAAATGAAAGCAGTAAAGAGAAGGGTTTAGGAATGCAAATCTGATTGTGGGTGATTCCTAGGCCTCCCTTCATTATTCAAATGCATGGGTTTATCCTTGAACGGACGGTGGTACTTGAAATGATCCGACAACGGTCTAAGTTCTAATGACGGTGCTTGAATCATCAAAATTAGATTGTTAGTATAACTTAAAATTAAAATTGGAGAAGATGACTTACTTTCTCGATCAAACTCAATCACAAACACCACGTCTTTGAACGTTTCAGGGACTTTGAACTTGGCCAAATTTATTATAATGGTTGTGGCTTGTCCCGTGTCATCAGTCTCAACTTCTTTGGCATTGGTTGTCTCAACTACATCCTCTTTGATATGTTCAACATATTCTCCGGCCACCTCCTTTTCTGGAATCCCTCTTCTTGGTGTGCAAGGTTCTTTAAATGTTTCAACATCATCGGGAACATAATTTGGTGCACCAAGAATTTGGATATCACTTTGCACCTCTGGAAGAGCTTCCACAACGTATTTTTCATTCACTTCTTCCTTGGGATTTAAAAACCTGCAAGGAAAAAGGACAATTGGCGGAATGGGGTTAGAATGAATTGAATTTTGAACCTCCTCACCTGAGTTGGATGGCATAAGGACTTGAGGGGTTTGCGACAAGAATTCTTCTAAACTGCCCAAGTCGTCATCCTCATCTTCTTCTTGAAGCGGCAATTCATCCATGTTCGGGCTATGTTTGGATGGTTCTGGGACAACTTCATCCTCCATATCACTTCCCAAAGTGATGGCTTCATTGATTTCCATTTCTCCCTTTGAATTTGCAAATGTGGAGTTGGAGAGTTCACTTTGATCTTGAATCTGTGCCATAATCTCCATAATCTGCCCAACTTGCTTCTCCAATGCATCCATCTTGTTGGCTTTATTTTGCATCTCCTTGTTTCGATTTTCTACTTCCTGGTTCAAAGAGGTGATTAATTGAATAATATTATCATTATCAACCGACGAACCTGAATTTGGTTGGGGAGATTGTGGTGGAGGCTGTGGTGGTGCACATGGCCATTGATAGAACTCCTCACACGGCTGCCAATATTCTCCTTGGTGAGTCTCCTTAGCTTGATTTTGTGAACCCTGCACCAAAGAGTTTAATTCATTAAGAATTTGATTATAATCTATTGACGAACCTGAGTTTGGTTGGGAAGATTGTGATGGAGGCTGTGGTGGTGCACATGGCTATTGATAGAACTCCTCTGATGGCTGCAATTGTTCTTCGTTTTGTGAGCCCTGCGTCAAAGAAATGAGTCCATCAAGAATTTCATTATAATTCATGGGCATACTTGAATTCGATTGAAATTGCTGTGGGAGAGGTTGTGGTGGCTGCATAGATCTTGAATAAAACTCCTCATCTTGTTGCCAATATCCACATTGTTGAACCTGTTGAGTTTCTCCCCACCTATGATCTGAATAATTTCTCCAATCCGAATTGTAAGCGTTGGAAAACATGTTGCCCCTTGATTGGTTATGGCCTTGATATCCCCAAACATCTTCATTTGCAGAAAATTGGGGACATTGATGAGTTTGATATCCTTGCCCATACGATGCACCAAATGTAGGGACACTTGGCATTGTGGCCCTTCCGGCATTCTGAGTCAATTGAGAAGTAAGATTCGCCAATTGAGCTTGGATGGATGCAAGTGTCATGTCTCGCTCCATTTGTTCCTAAAATCAAAGAAAGAAAACTAAATCAAAAATCAAAAGTTAAAAAAAAACAAAATAAAATAAAATAAAATAAAATAAAATAAACACAAATAATATAAAAAAATAAAAAATAAAACACAAACAAAAACATAAACAAGGGATTAGCAAATTTGCTAATCCCCGGCAACGGCGCCAAAAATTTGATGCGATAATTAACTTAACGCACAAATTTAAACCCTATTTGTGACAATTGTAGTAATGATGTAAGTAGGGATCATTCTAACCGGGGATTAACTAGGGATGCTAACCAAAGTAAAATTAAATTAAAAACGTAAAAACAAAATTTAAAACACTAAACTAGACTCAAAACACTTAACTAGAATAACTCAAAATAAAACTAACAAATAATCTAAAACAAATCAAAAGACTCGAAATAATTCAAAACTCAAGAAAACACAAACTAAATTGATTTCTAACAAATCTAACACTTTAAAATAAATGGGGGATTGATTTTTGACGAGAAGTAAATTAAACTTATATAAATTACAGAATTGACAAAAACATGAAATTAAGGTGAATGGATGGTCGACGAACTGGCTAGAGGATTCTTCTCCACACATGACACATATGCAACCTAAATTGATTTTCAGTTGTTCTTTCAATAAATTGTAAATCTCAACACTCCAGATTAACCGTGAATTGCACTAATTAACCCTCAGTTTTTCCACAAGTTATTGGGTTGGATGATTGCATACGACAACCCAAAACATTCCCTACAAGTTCCCTACATGAATTGCATAATAGAGAAACAAGCAAGAATCATTAAGTTCTATGAAAAACATAAGCATTGACAAGGCACTCGTTACTATGAATTGCATGAAACTTATGCCAAGAATTTACTTAACACGATTGTGGATAGCAACATTCACTACTCTTTAATATAAATTCATAACGATTAGGTGAAATTCACTTATATTCTAGCATCAAATTCATGCATGTAAATTAAGTATGCATTCTTAATCGACATACACAAATAAGTTATCAATCAAACAGTTAAGCAAATTAAATTCACAACTCAGAAATCACAACTGAAGGTAATCAATTCATATTACAAATATATCCATGGCTTTGAATTAACCTCTAGCCAAAACAAATTAATTACACATTATTCTTAAATTAAAACATAAAATAAAACATAAGTTTGAGGAAGAATAACACCGAATGAGGAATTTCTTCCTCTCTGTCCCCGTGCAGTTTCTGTGCTCGACGTCCCAAGGCTGACTTGTTTCTGTCCTGCGAGCTCCTGTCTCGCACGCTGCCAAGGCAGCCCTTTCATTCCTTCCGCGCAGTTCCTGGTTTTCTCCTTGTTTTTCCGCGTCTCAACTTCCTCGTATTTCCTTCTGGTGTCGGTCCCCGAGGCCTCACGTCAGTCGCCCTCCATGAAGCCCACCAGATGACACAACCTCCACAAGGCCGCACGTGGAGAGCAGCTCCACCCTCTCCTCGCGTCCGCTCCTTTGAGTCAAGCTTTTCTGCTGCCTCTTGGCAGCTCACTCCCACTTCTTCTTATTTTATTTCTGTTTTTTTTTTATTCTTGTCTGAGTGCACCTTTCCAGCTGCCAAGGCAGCTTTGCTGTTGTTTTTTCCTCCACTACTCCATCAATCATTTCTTATTTCTATCCTCCGTCCAACTCAGTGCTCTCTCCACATGTCTTTAATTTCTTTTTATCTCAATGCACTGCCCTCCTTGCCGTCCACATGTGCTGCCAGTGAAGGGCAGTTTTTGTTATTTTATTTTTTTCTAAAGCTACAAAAATCAAATAAGTAAGCAAGATAATTTTTACGAATTTTGTCACTTAAAATCTTACTTGTGCTAATTTTATTTTCTTAACTAGATAAATTCTATAAAATATAAAGACAAAGTAAAAAGCTCAAAAAATGAGGAACTAACTAAGAAAAGACACGTGAATTTGATGTAAAAATATATATAAATATGAGCTTATCAGCTGATCACTTAGAAAAACGGCTATGTCTTTTGAATGACATGGCCTACAATGGTGATGATGAGCATGAGGCGGAAGTAACTGAGGGAGGACAAGGAAGTGGTGATGAGGCTGAAGATGGTCTTCTCAATGCTGATAATGAATGTGATGAAGGTGATGAAGGTGAAGAATGTCACGAAGTTGAAGAAGTTAATGAAGGGGCTAAACCACAAGCTAATGAAGGTAAAAAAATTGAAACATTTATTTTTGCAATTTTAATTTCAATATTCAATTATTTTTGCAAAGTTTAGGTTTTTAACAAATATGCATTGTTTGTGGCAATAAATGAAGAGGATAACACTACTGATAGTGAGTTTGTGGACAGTGACTATAGTTTGGAAGATGATGATCGTCATGTAGTAGATGATACGGTTGTAGACACTGTGATTGGAGATGCTGAAATGGGTGAAATGGTTGGGAACCAACATCCAGAAAAAGTTATTGATTCAAGGGATGTAGAAGATGTTCCCCTTGATGATGAGAGAAAGACTCAGATAGCCTGCACAGTGTTCGATTCAGGTTCAGAATGTGATGAGAAGGTCATCTACCCTGAGTTCAATGAAGAAGCCAACGTGGATGATCCAAAGTTTGAAAAAGGATTGAAGTTCAGAGATGTTGCACAGTTGAAAGAGGCAGTGTGGTCTCACTCCATTAAGCATGGTGCACCTTCTATTAAGCTAAAAAGGAATGAGAAATGGAAGATTAGTGCAAAGTGTGAGAAAAAGTATCCATGGAGATTGTATGCTTCCAGGATGTACAATGAAGATTCAATGCAAGTGAAAACTTATGTTGGGAAACATGAATGTCCAAGGATTTGTAGGGCAAATCCTAACTGCAAAGTGGCATGGCTTGTGAAGAGGTATGATGCTGCTTTAATGCTTTAGGTTGTTTAATGCTCCATGATGCTGCTTTAATGCTTGAAAGTCTACTGCAAGAGGTCAGAAAATGAGGAGGAATGTTCCATGATGCTGCTTTAATGCTTTAGGTTGTTTAAGGGTTCATTTTGTTATTGTTGAATATGCCCTTAGTTTTTTTTGGAAACAACTTTTGGATAGGTCTTTAGTGTTTTGGACATATCTTTGGTGTTTTTGGTACTCTTATTTTGGTTTAGTTGTGTACTTATATTTTGGAAGAACACCTTGACCCATTAGTTGTTAAAGTTGTGGTCTTTTGATACTTTCTTGTGAATTGAAGGGTGTACAACTTGGAATATTGAACTTTATTGTGAATTGAAAGTTGTTGACAATTGAACTTTGTTGTGAACCCTTGAAACTTTGTTGCGAACTTTGTTGGTAGTTGAAAGGATGAATTTGCATATTTAGAATTGAAAGTTTGTTTGGAATTGAATTTGCAGATTTGGAATAGAAAGTAATGGTTTTTTCCCTATTTAATTTAATTTTTTTTCAAAAAAATTTGGGGGGAAAAAATGAAGGCAGTACTTAGGGGTGGAATTTTTTCCCGAAAATCCCAAACCGTCCCGAACCCGTCCCAAAATTTGACCGAAAAATGCCCAAACTGAATTTCCTGAAAAATTAGGTACCCGAAACCGAACCGATCCCAAAAAATTTGGTTTGGGATTCGGCCACATCTTTGAGAGTGTTCGGTAATCCCGAACCAAACCGAATATTTTATATATATATATATATATATATATAATTTATAATTAGAAATTACTTGGACCGTTGGATTAGTTAAGATCTAATCCAACCGTCCATATGAGTTAGGTCTTTTGTATTCCTCGCTTCCTCATACTCTCACAGACTCTCAGTCGCTCACTCTCACTCTCCCGATGCTGCACCCATCATGTTGGTGCTGCCATCGTCTGCTCCAATTCCCCTCCGCCAAGGTCAGTCCCATTCCCCACATTTTCAATCAACTTTCTTTATTGGTCTTTGTTCCAGTACACCTCAGTGGGCTTTCTCAATGAAGAGTTAACCCTAATTCCCCAATTCCAATGGCGAATGACCGGGATGAGCTCAGTGATTACACATTGGAAGACGAATGCACCGAGGATTACAAGAAGGGAGGCTACCACACCATCTCTATTGGGGACTCCTTCAAGAATGGCTACTATGTGGTGCAGAGCAAGCTCGGGTGGGGCCACTTCTCCACCGTCTGGCTTGCATAGAACACAAAGAGCTCGGTATGTATTTGTCTTATTGTGAAGAATGCCGCTTGTTTGGTTACTGAGAAACTGAGGGAAAATGTAAAGAGTAGAGGAAATGAAATGTTGTGTTCTGTATGATTCTTTGGGAAATGAAATGTTGTGTTCTGTAGATTGCGAACGGGAAACAGTTTCGGGTATCCCGAATTTCGGGAATTGCATATTTTCAGTTCGGTTTTGGGATATATAATCTCATCCCAAAATGTTTTGATTTGGGATTCGGGTTGGAGGTTTCGGTTCGGGATCTCGACCGAACCAGCCCTAGTATATATGTATAGAACACACTACACAGTTAGGGTGATCCTTACAAGGAGTAATATTTTTTGTCACATAATCGACATGATGTTACAATTTCACTGAAACTTCGTTACTCATAATCTCATAAACCATGTGACATACCAACACGGTATTATAAAGTTAACACAAAACTATATATATAACAGATGATGTGCATAAGTTAAGTGAGTTTTCAAAAATATGGTTTTATAAGTTGAAGATCGTAGATGGATGGGCTAAACAAACTTAGATGACAGCGAACCAGTCCATAAGCGTGCTTTGTGAATTGATTTAAATACAACAGACAACAGGATTAATGCAAAACACCAGTAATATAAATGAACATAAGAAAGAGAAGAGCAGAAAACGCTTTTATGCCGGAAGTCACCAAAACATGGGAAGAAAAAAAACCTCCGGCAAGAAGCTTCTTCTTTTTTTTTTTTTTATCAGAAAAGAAGCACATACGTTATTCAAACCTGGTGGGGAGCTGCGCAATACACATACCTTACCAACACGATGCAGTGTACAATTTTTGAAGCAAGCAAGCAGCTTTTTGTCTCCTTTTGCTCGCACACCACTGAACGCGGAGTAAGAATTGCGCACATACAAAATGGATGATATAATCTGCTAGGTTTGAAGAGTTTCACTCAAAGAATTTTTCTAATCTCACACTCAATTCAACGGCTAATGCGAAGTGTGTCAGTAATTGATGGAAAATCAGATTCTTGTAGTAAACGTGATCCTAATGAAAAGGAGGACTAGGGTTTGTAAATTGTTTCTCAACTTGAACACAAGGTAATTTGATTCACATCCTAAAAATGCATTTAAAACTGATCTCACAATTTTTAAGAGAGTCCAATTAAAAAAAAAAAAATTCCCCTTGGTTTGGACTTTGGACTTGTAATTAACCATATTAAATAGATTAGCCACAAATCCAATGCTCAGAAAATAATTAGAGGGTTGTAATTAGCATTTGGACATGAATTAAAAGATTTATAACAAAAGATATAGACTTCAAACACATTCAGATGCGGTCCATAGGCAAGGCAAACAAGGCATGCACCTTAGGTCTCACTTTAAAGTAGGCCTCATATGGCAAACAAGGCATGTGCCTCGAGTCCCACTTTAAATTAGACCTCATATATACCTTTATCTTAGATCAACTCCAACCCTTGGAGTAAGTTCTACCCCTTCTATTCCTTCTTCCTCCCCCAGCCCCCCACCCCCCCCCCCCCACCCCCCCCCATTACAACCCTTGTTCTAAAATAGAGTTAAGTCTTAAAACTAAAAAAAAAAAAAAAAAAAAAGGCCAGATTTAGACAAAGGTTAGTGGTGGAGCCCACATGTGAGAGTGGAAAACGGGATGTGAAACTCAATTGCCCAAGACCCACGCTCGCACGCACCAGCCGGATCCCACCCATGTGGGCATGTCCCCCTCTTGTTGGTCGCAACAATGAGCCCAACGACTCTTTTTTCTGATCCAACGGCCACAATTTAAATGGACCAACGGTCCGGATTTATATTTGTTTTTTTTTGTTTTATATTTATAATTTCATTGAATCCAACAACTGATATTTAATATGATCAAATCAATTTAGTGATTTTTTAATATTTTTCGGAATCTAAATATTTTTAGGTTAAAATGTTCATAAAATTAAATTAGGATAGTGTACATAATTTAAAAAAAAAATTATTTAGAAAAAATTAGCCCAAATTTATTCTTTAATAACTTCAGGCTAAAAAATTTAAGCCGTTAGAGCAAAAAAAACTATTTCTAGGTTAAAACTTAAATTTTCTAAGCTAAAAATGTTAGGTTTTACTTCAAGAGTTGGAGATGATCTTAGAATTTCATTATTCATCGTATTCTAGAAAGACGAAAAAAGAATCTCTTATTCTCATAAATCGGATCTGATGTTCTTCAAATTTATATTGTTGTGAAAGAAAAAAATCATATTAAGGTAACTTAATTAGGAATGCTCCATTTCATTTTTGTCTTAGGCATCAGCGTGCATTGGGACGGGCTGATCACGCTGCCCTCTGGTCTATAGAAGCATGGCTAAATTACATTTTTGGTCTTTGCTGAGGACCGAAGGTGAATGCTTTTGCATCGAAGCATCGAAGCATCGTCGACAAATCTCATGGAGAAATCATGTAGTTCCGGTTCTCGAATTCAAATCCGGCTGAAATAGCAAACAAAATTGGCAAACGGAGAGAGTAGCAACAGAAATAAGATCAAGAAAACAGAAAGTGATGTAAGAACGAACGTACACAAGAAATAGATTGATGTATGAGCTTGACAACTCACAGAGGAATTTGTGGCGCTAGGAACAGGCTTTTCAAGCCGAAAATCGGAGCCAAATGAAATAAACTTTATTTGATGTTATTAGCGGGGCAAATGCCTTGATCAAGATGCCTCCAGGTGATCTTGAAGCGCGGAGATGAGTAAACTGAGGGTCAGAAATTATCGAAAGCCACTCTTTGCTCACGCACCTGCAGTTGAAGACGGTCTTGACATAGAGCCTTGAGAGAATGTCCGTGACTAAAGCCCGCGGAAGGTGTATATGTGCAGTACACAGTAAGGAGAGATATTTTTCCTCGCATAGCGTTACAAATTCACTCAAATTTCCGTAAACTACAAACAGGTGACGTGCGTATGTCCTGTGGTTTTTTTAAGTTCACACAAATTAATACACAGTGATGTTATAGCCGACCACAACTCCTAATAAAAAAAGAATTTCAGTTAAAGACTTTTGCATCGAAGCATTGTTGACAAATCTCTGCAGAAATCATGCAGTCCCAGGTCTAGAATTCAAATCCGGCTGAAATAGAAAACGAAAAATTGGCAAACCGAGAGAGTAGCAACATAAAATAGATAGTTCAAGAAACAGAAGGTGATGTAAGAACGAACGCGCGCAAGAAATAGATCTATGTATGAGCTATGACAACTCACAGGGGAATGCTAGAACTGGAGTTCTGCTTGATGGACTTGTGGGGTGGCATGCTAGAACCGGCGCAATCAGAACCCCCTTCAGCTAACCGCTTGTTGAGTAGTTTCTTAGCTGTGCCTACCCTGCATATCATATAGTGATCAGGATTCAGGAAAAAGTAAATTAGTCGAGAATTTCTCAGCTCCTTCGGAAAACTCATGCACACTGTAATATTCATACTTAAAAACCGACAGCTTGAGCAAAGGGGTTCTTTCCCATTTCAATGAATCAATAGCCAATTACCGTAGCATCAGCAAGTGGCAAGCATATTTCATGCGTAAGTTAACATGTGTTTTAGGGAAGGCAATAGAGTACGTCGTTTTAGTCTCAAATCCATTAAACTTCTTAAACAAGTGTTTCGCGATTACTGTAACACCAATGAGATAATTCAATTAAAGAAACAGAAAGGCTCTACATTGCTCTGTAATTCATCAAGAAATTAAAGACGCGCACACAGATACTATAGTACTAACCGTTTGTCATTTTTTACTGGAGTTTACGTACGTTAAAAGCTTATCATCTATCTATTACACACTACCGCCTCCTCAAAATTTGGAGAGATATAGACTCGAAGAACTTAAGATGCAACATATATCTATATGTTTTAAAATGCAATACAATCTACAAAACATCAACTTCCGCAATTAAAAACCAGAACTAAAAGTTAACAGAGAAATGCAGCTAAATCTAGGCATGCAAATCTCTTAGGAACGATTACAGTACCTTTTCACCTCCTCTCCTTTTGAAGCAAAATACAGAGAAACAAAGCTTGGACTGTAAGCATATGCACGAAAATCCGACTGAGTTCGAGCAATTCTAGTCAGTGGTTCATACAGGCCACAGCTGCGTTCCCTCAGATACAAGTTTTCGACCACAAGAGTTTTAGTCCAGGAGTCCTGGACGCCATACTCTTTCATAACCCACATGTCAAATTGTCTAGGATCGTCACCATACACGCATACGAAGAGACAATCTCCTATCACTCCCAACTTCAAACAATCTGCAAATTCCTTCTCCCATTTTGTGAAGCAGCTAGGTGCAGGTAGTATTTGAAAATGCTCTCTTTCAAAGCTGAAAGATCGTATAAACTCTGAATACCTAGTACTCTCGGAAACCCAGTGAAGAGCTCCGTGCAGAAACTCATTGAATGATAAGCAAACATAGTCCCAAGGTGCATTCTCAATGCTTCTCCAAACTCCCGTACCAATGGTGGATATGTCAGTCTCATATAAGTTGTCAGGTGAGGACGATTCACACTCTGGATAAAATGTTTGCAACACCTTGTACTCATTCGTCGCCCCACTAAAACCAAGTCCAACAAACATTCCAGACTGCCTACCATTATTAGCAGGCGGAAAAGCGATGTACTCGCCCAAAATTGGGTTGCACACATACAAGGGACCCTATTTTCCAGGTCCAGACAAACAAGGCAAACCATTGCACGAGTTTATCACCTTAAAATCGGAAATGGGCAGGCTATTTTTGGGGGTAAACCTCATTTTCTCGATCCCCCAATGAGAATCGGCCTGTTCCTCTATCCAGGTATAATCCAGTTTCCTTGATTTGGTTTTAGGGGGTGTGGTCTTGATCAAGATGCCGGGAGTGGGCGATCTCAAGATGCAGAGATGGGAGCAGGGTTTGCAAACGAACCTGCAGTTGAAGAGGGTCTTGAAGTTAATCGCGCTTCGTCGCCGATCAGCGGTGTGGTTGCCACTCTTTTCCTATGATTCATTTTGTGGGTTTTAGGTTTCTGAAGGAAATTGGAGAGTTTGAAAGAGAATGAGAAGTGAATTTATGGAAAACCCGGAAAATCACGAAGGAAGAGATTTTGGCGGCAAATTTTCCCGCGCGAAATCCAATTTTGGTCTGCGGAAAAGGCGCCAAAAATTGGATAAAAAGTGGGCTGGGCCCGGATGATTAGAATAGGCCCAAAAGGGCATGGTCTTCAACATGATTTCCTAACGTTTGTTTGTCGGCAAATAAGTTAAAAACTCAAAAGAAACCTTCCGAGTCAAAACAAGTACATACATGTTAATAGCAAGGAACTTACATTAACAAAAGTATTTAACAAAGCAAGTTATGATGACTGCCATTTTCGTCGATGGAGGCGGAGTTATCCTGAAGAATTTTCAAGAGGAACCAGTGCTGGAGCATCGTAGACACATCGGGAACCCATTACCGCTGAAAACATAACCCAAGTGCTCATTGCATAGAGAACACGGAGCCCCTGCCCTCCAAGTGAAATCCGGCTGAAAAGAGATTGTCTAGGAAAGACACAGTAACAACCATCAGATGGATTCGAGAAAACAAAATGTGATCGCTTAGAAAATAGACTGATGAACTATGAGGACTCACGTTCGCAGACGAATTCGTGGTTGTTGGAAGACTTGCTTCGAAAGAAGGCCAGGCACGGCCCGAGTTAAGTTTTGTAGACTTGTGTTGTTGCATCTCAGAGGCAGAATCATAACTCCCTTCACGAGGAAGATCAGAACTCTCTTCAGCAGGAAGATTGTCACGTTTCCTACAGCCTTGCACCCTGCAAACATATAGTAAGCATGCCAAAATGAGTTGATATAATTCCCGACAAACGTCTCAGACTCCTCCCTAAACATCCATGTATCGTACAAATGTATGGAATACAATAGTTCTGCTTTTGCTGATAACCATTGCCACTATGTTTTGATATGTGAAAAAAAAAAGATCATCTCGAATTTAACAAAAGAAAACGAACAAAACACATATTAAACAAAAGGCTCCGTCATAAACCGCCTGATGAGTACTGATCGGCGATAGAGATTGGACCATATCAAAACATTTCGAAACGCAGAGATATTGACAGAAGTTAAGTTGCGATTGGTTTCTATATTTTCAACTTTTCAATGTCTGG
Organism: Malus fusca; assembly: GCA_035220775.1. NCBI lineage: Eukaryota > Viridiplantae > Streptophyta > Magnoliopsida > Rosales > Rosaceae > Malus > Malus fusca. The sequence goes on from CM069071.1 coordinate 13,100,005, forward strand.
ATCGTATTTCCCAACATACACATCAACTTCCACAAATTGAAAGCAAACAAGAAGTTGTAAACTTGTAACCAAAAAATGCAATTAAATCTATGCATGTATACAAGTGAGGAAAAATTGCAGTACCTTTTCACCTCCTCTGCCCTTGAAACATTATAGAGTGAAACAAAGCAGGGACTGTAACCAATTGCATGAAACTGATTTCGGGTCTGAGTAATTCTAGTTTCTCTGAGACTCGTCCTTTTCTGGTTATAGCAAACCACAGCCCAATCATTGTAAGACATTACAATTTCCCCATTTCTCAAAAACACCATGGGCTCATACAAATCGCAACTAAGTTCTCTCGGATACAAGTTTTCGATAACAAGAGTTTTAGTCCAAGTCTCTCGGACACCATACTCCTTCATAACCCACATAACAAATTTACTAGAATCGTCCCCAAACACACACAAAACAAGACAACCTTCCAACACTCCCAACTTCAAACAGTCTGAAAATTGCTTCTCCAGCGGTCCAAAGTAGCTAGGTGGGGCAACTGCCTGAAACTGTTCCCTTTCAAAGTTGAAGGAATTTATAAGCTCAGAAACATCGCTACCGCGAGAAACCCAATGCAGAGCTCCATGAAGATAAGCATTGAAGGGCAACTGACAACCCAGGCTCCCAGAAGCACTTCCAATGCTTCTCCAAACCCCCGTACCAATGGTGTATATCTCAGCCTCATAGCTGCACCTATCATTGCTGATCGGTTCACTCAACGGAACAAACGTTTGCAACACCTTATACTCATTAGTCCCAGCACTAAATCCAAGTCCGACAGAGGTAAAATTAGGCCTAGCCCTATCGCTCCGCGGCACGGTGATGAACTCACCCAAAATTGGATTGCAGACATACAAAAGGTCCCCTCTTTCGGGTCCGGACAAGCAAACTAAACCATTGCAAGAGTTTATCAGATTAAATTCAGAAATGGGCAGGCTAAATTTGGGGGTAAACCTCAGTTTTTCGTAGCGAAAGCGAGAACCAGATGAGTCCTCAATCTGGGTAAAATCGAGCCTCCTTGTTATGCTTTTGGGGGGAAAAGTCTTGATCAGTATGCCAATGGGGGATCGTGAAGTGCAGAGAAGGGAAAATTGAGGGTCGGAAATTAGAGTAAGCCAGGATTTGCAAACACACCTGCAGTCGAAGAGGGTTTTGATGGGGAGCCTGGAGAGGATGTCCATGACTATAGACCGCTGGAGGAGTTGAAATTTGGAGGGAAGTCTGGGCGGCTGCCATTGCCGTCGTTGTTGGTGGTGGTTGTTGGTCGTCGGCGGCTGTGGTGTATCTGCTGCTGCTGCTGCTGCTCTTTTGTTTGGATTCGTAGGGTTTTGCCCTTTCCTTCCTCTCGGCATTTTTTATTTCCGGCGGCGGAGGGAAATCAGAAGGCAATTGGCCGTGCAAGTGAGAAGTTGGGCCGGTGTCCTTCTCCTTCACTTGTAGGCTTGGTTTACCAGTTGGACTAGTCAAGACACTTGAGTTTTGAGTCAGCAATTTTTATTTGTTTGTTTGTTTGTTTGTTTGTTTGTTAGATTAGGAAGTCAAACGAGTTTGAATTCACGCGGTGGTGCAAAGATAACACTCCTTTCCACTATTGTACAGAGCGAAAGCAGCTTGATCAGGGATGATGACAACCTCCGAAGACTTCATAACCGAATAATTTTCGCGATGAACCGGCATCAAAGAATAATTTTCACGATGAAATGCTCGAGGGGAACTCGAGGACAACTTAATCGGCCTCGAGTGGCTGGCTATATCTCTAGAAGATTCCAAATTAGTGGAGGATTGTGGTTGAAAATACATGCGGGTGATTTTAAAGGATTTTAATTCTTTTAATGAATTTAGGGTATTCAATCAGGATTTTAAGTGATTCTTGTTGTAAACATTCCTAGAATAAGTATGATTGTGTAAATCCTAGATTAGATTTTATTCTAGTTATCCTTTCCTATTACAACTTGTATTACTTGGAGGTTTACTACTATAAATAAAGCACAATGTAGGAGGGATAACAACACACACATTCCCCTACAATTCTACAAACACACATCTCTCTCCTCTCTCTCTCTGTCGTCGGCCCTAGTCTCTCTGTCAGATAAAAATAGACCACAACACGTTATCAGCACGCTCCTACCGCTGCGCTTAGGAATCTGACGTTGGAGATTTTTTTTTCTGCATCAAACCAGTTCATCCATATCATCACGCAATCAGGTTCTTTCCAAACAACGGTTTTTAACTCGATATTTTGCAAACCCTGATAGCATGAACATTCACCATGATGCATGACCCAACTTTACGTTTAACGTATTTTAGATTCTACATAAATTGTGTATGTTTCATCACCAAAATTGCTACAATTATGTGAATTTGATATTTGCCATGAATTGAATCTTACATATGTACATGCATTGAAACTATTATTTGCATATGCATCAACGTAAATATGTGATTCATTAGAATTATACATGCATATAATATAATTGAATTGAAATTTTTTTTTTGCGATTGGGGAATTAGGGTTCTTCGAACCCGTGCCTTTCCCGAGCCGAGAACCAATCCTGGAGCCACGACTCCAGGCCTAACACCCAGACCCGACGCCCAGCAGGCGTCGCCACCCTTGAAATCGTCAACCAACATGGCCTGCAGCCATGCCCAGTTACCCCTGACGACCTGTAGTCGTCCCCGACGAATTTTTGTCTGAAAATTCGATTTTTTTGAAATTACAATCGAATTTCTAGGGTTTTACAATGAATATCGATATTTTTTTAAATCTCCGTTCACCCCCATGGTCACCATGACTCAAATCGAGTCTTCAACAAAACCCCGACCGACGCCAGAAGCGCCAGGTCCGGTGTTCTTCTCCGGCGACACACACCCACCACTCGCTGGGGTGTTTGATCCCAAAAACCCGAGCCCCAGTGGGCTCCTGTCCCTCGGCCTGCATCAGCGCCCTTTTGGGCTTGCTGCTGCTCTGAGATGTCACGGCCCAGCCCGTGCCGAAGAAAAAAAAACAATTTTTTTTTGTTTTCTGGGCTCGCTTGCAGCGGCCCAGCCCGAAAAAAAAAATAGCCCATGTGTCCCCGTGAGCTCCATGAGCCACCTGTGGGCTTTGCCTATGTTTTTAGGCCCCGAAGACCACATAAATTAATTATCATTATACAATATTTTTGCATACAATATTTGTTGCATATTTGTTTGCATATATATTTGTGTTTGCCTGCAGGAATATATGAACCTGAAGTTCATAATTACTTTGAAACCCGAAGTTTCTTATAAACATGCCTTGTTTGAAAACCTAAAGTTTTCACTTAAACATATCACCCATGAAACCCGAAGTTTTTCATGCGAAATTAAACCAATACATGTCTATTAGAACCTGTATGTTCTACTCCTATGTGAATGGATTGATCTTTCTCCATTACACTAACCACATCTTGTCCATCTATTTTGTGATAGGAACATGTCGAATTTGAACAAACTCGACTTCACCGCTTTGGAGGTCTCTGGAAGGAACTACCTCAAGTGGGTTCAAGATGTGAAGCTCCACCTCACTGCAAAGAACTTGCGTCCTGCTATTGAAGAAGCAACAGATAAACTTGTTGGCGAAGCGAAAAAAGCCACTGCTATGATCTTCATCCGAAGACATATTTATGACACTCTGCAAACTGAGTACCTTGCTGAGGAAGATCCACGTGCATTATGGGTCGCTTTGGCTGATCGTTTCGATCACCAAAAGGACATATTCTTGCCTGAAGCAAGACACGACTGGCAGCACTTGCGCTTCCAAGACTTTAAGTTTGTGAATGAATATAATTATGAAGTTTGTCGAATCCGATCACTTCTAAAGTTTTGCAATGAAACTTTGACTGAAAATGATCTCCTGGAGAATACCTACTCGACCTTCTCTGCTTCTAATATTGTCCTGCAGCAACAATATAGAGCTCAGAAGTTCACTAAGTTCTCGGATTTGATCTCTGTTTTACTTCTTGCTGAAAAGCAGAACCAGTTGTTGATGAAGAATCATCAAGCTCGACCTACTGGGGCTACTGATGTGCCTGAAACACATTATAGCACTCATCAGCACCCAAAACGCCAAAAGAGGCGTGGTAAGGGCGGCCAGAAGCCATCCCACCAAGGTCAACAGAGCCAAGGCCCATCCAAGGGAGGAAACAAAGCCCAGAAGTGCCCAAACCTCGCTCCCAAGGCCCCGAACTTCAAGAATAAGGGCAAAGCACCTGCCACAATGAATGACGATATGTGCTATCGTTGTGGTTCAAATGACCATTGGTTCCGTATTTGCCGTGCTCCCAAGAAGGTTGTAGATGAATATCATTCTCGTCATAAGAAGTTTGAATCAAACTTCATGCAAGTGGACGAACTGGAGACTACAAAGATGGAGGTTTCTGACTTTCAGGAGGATACCACCCCTATGGAAGATTAGAATCTTAGACATAGACTTATTTTTCAGTTAAAATAAGACAATTGGGGCCGAATTCCACCTAGTGGCCGAACCCCACCTTGTTTTTTGGTTGATTTTGAACAATTTTCCTTTATGTTTTGGATTATTAGTTGGCGATTTATTTTGGATATTAAGTTTTTAATCCTTGAATAAATGAAATTATTTTGAATTGATACTTGTTTTTATAAACTTTTATGCATGTGACCGATTCAAATTAATTTTTCATTCTAGGTATGACTAGTGGGAAAGTTAGTTGTCTGGCAGATAGTGCAACCACGCATATTGTTTTGCGTGAACGCATCTATTTCACTAACTTCGTACCTAAGAATGCACCTCTGACAACCCTTTCAGGCCCATCCAACCTGATCGAATGATACGGTAAGGCACGTATAATGTTGTCCAATGGTACAATCTTGACCATTGCTGAGGCACTCTATTCTCCACGTTCCGGAAGAACGTTACTAAGTTTCAAGGACATTAGAGATAACAATTACCACGCTGAAACCCACGTAGAAAACGGAGTTGAATTTCTGTGCGTAACTTCCTACGAATATGGCCAGAAGCGTATTCTAGAGAAGATGGAGCGTAACCCGAGTGGTCTGTATACTACGACCATACGCCCCATAGAATGCCACTATGTGGCCGGCCCTACCACAGGGACCACACACGAAATTACACTTTGGCATGATCGTTTGGGACATCCTGGACGAATAGCGATGCGCCGTATCCTCAAAACTTCACGTGGGCATCCACTAACCCGAAGCTTAGGTTCGATCCATGAAATTGCATGTCAAACATGTTCTATGGGAAAGCTTATTACTAAGCCTTCTTATGACAAGATTCGTTCGAATCCTCCCATTTTTCTACAACGGATTCAGGGGGACATTTGTGGACCGATTCAACCTCCATGCGGACCATTTAGATATTTTATGGTTTTGGTTGACGCTTCTACACGTTGGTCACACGTGTGCTTGTTGTCCACAAGGAACGCTGCATTCTCCAAACTGTTGGCTCAGGTTATCAAGCTCAGGGCTCACCACCCTGATTATCCGATCAAATCTATTCGATTGGATAATGTTGGAGAATTCACATCTAAAACTTTTGATGACTATTGCATGTCGGTTGGGGTTGAAGTTGAACATCTTGTACCCCATGTTCACACCCAGAACGCCCTGGCAGAGGCTTTCATTAAGCGTTTACAAATGATTGCTCGATCGTTGGTCATACGTACCAAGGTCCCGATCGCTGCTTGGGGCCATGCAATATTGCACGCAGCAAAGTTGGTCCGCCTGAGGCCTGTTGCGACACAACCATTTAGTGCCCTTCAGTTGGTCACCGGATGCGAACCCGACATATCGCATATGCGCGTTTTTGGTTGTGCGGTCTATGTGCCGATCTTGCCGCCCTTACGTACAAAAATGGGGCATCAGCGAAGGATGGGAATCTATGTCGGATATGATTCCCCTTCGATTATTCGTTACTTAGAACCTTTGACAGGCGATCTGTTTACCGCTCATTTCGCGGATTGTCACTTCTATGAGACAGTCTTCCCGTCGTTATGGGGAGATAAGAACGTCAACGTTCCTAATGAACGACGCGAATTATCGTGGACGACTCCCACTTTGTCTCATTTAGATCCCCGCACCGCTCAGTCTGAAGCTGAAGTGCAGCGCATATTAGATCTCCAGAGCATAGCTCAGAGCATGCCAGATGCTTTCACCGATCTAGCGCGCGTGACAAGATCACATATTCCAGCTGCGAATACGCCTGCAAAGATAAATGTACCAAATGTACGACGGACTACCCTTTTGGAAGCCCGGGACGCCAATTCTGGTGATCCACGTACATTAGCGGCTAGCCAATCCTCTGCCCCTACACAAAAGCGTGGTAGACCTCTTGGTTCAAAGGATTCACACCCCCGGAAGAGGAAAACCACGACACAAGGTCCTGAAGAGCCTACCGTGAATCCGACTATCGCTTACTCATTTTACCCAACTCATGAGGAAATTCTAGATTATGGAAGCGTCCTTGAAAAGACGAATCCTCCTCCCGAGAATCGTGAGATTTCGGTCTATTATGCTAGCTTAGATGATGTGTGGCGTAGAAATGAGATAATTGTCGACGATGCATTAGCATTTGCAGTAGCTACTGAGATCATGTTGAGCGATGACATTGAACCGCGTTCCGTTGATGAATGTCGACGTAGAGCTGATTGGTCAAACTGGAAACAAGCAATCCAAGTCGAACTTGATTCACTTGCAAAACGTAAGGTGTTTGGACCTGTAGTTCCTACTCCTCCACATGTGAAGCCCGTTGGCTACAAGTGGGTTTTCGTTCTGAAGCGTAATGAGAAGAACGAAATTGTGCGTTACAAAGCTCGTCTTGTAGCACAAGGTTTCTCACAACGCCCCGGGATTGACTATGACGAAACTTACTCACCCGTTATGGATGTGATTACTTTTCGATACCTTATCAGTTTGGTAGTTTCCGAAAAACTGGATATGCAGCTGATGGACGTAGTAACCGCGTATCTCTATGGGATCTTGATACGAAAATTTATATGAAAGTTCCCGAAGGACTTACATTGACTGGTTCAAATATTTCCAAACCCCGGAACACGCTCTCAATTCGGCTGAGGCGTTCACTATACGGTTTGAAACAATCCGGAAGAATGTGGTATAACCGTCTGAGTGAGTATTTGACTAGTCAGGGATATGTGAACAACGAACTATGCCCTTGTGTGTTCATTAAGAAGTCACATTCCGGATTTGCGATTGTTGCAGTATATGTCGATGACATGAATCTCATCGGAACTCCTGAAGAGCTCGCGAGAACTGCTTCGCACCTGAAGTCGGAATTTGAGATGAAAGATCTAGGTAAGACTCGATACTGTCTCGGTCTCGAGATAGAGCATTGTTCGGATGAAATCTTAGTACATCAATCGAACTACACCCAGAAGGTGTTGCGCCGTTTTAATGAGGATAAAGCGAAGTCTTCGAGTACTCCTATGGTCGTTCGTACGCTAGATGCAAAGCGAGATCCATTCCGTCTGAAGGATGATGATGAAGAGATTTTGGAGCCTGAAGTTCCTTATCTAAGTGCGATAGGCGCTTTATTGTACTTAGCTCAATGCACTAGACCCGACATCTCCTCGCTGTTAATCTTTTGGCAAGATACAGCAATGCACCAACACGCAGACATTGGACTGGCGTGAAAGACATCTTCCGTTACCTTAAGGGTACTACGGATTTGGGCTTATTCTATCCCTACGAATCCTCGAGTGATGCTGCACCTTATGCTCATCGGGTTGATTCTCGCCTTGTTGGTTATGCCGACGCTGGATACTTATCTGATCCGCACAAGGCGCGTTCTCAAACGGGTTATGTCTTTACCGTTAGAGGCACCGCAATATCTTGGAGGTCAACTAAACAGACCTTAGTTGCCACTTCGTCTAACCATGCTGAAATTCTCGCCTTACATGAAACAACTCGGGAATGCTTTTGGTTGAGAGCAGTAATGGGCCATATTCGAAGCTTCTGTGATCTTCATCCCGCCGTTAATGCCCCAATGACGATTTTTGAAGACAACGCAGCTTGCATCGAACAGCTCAAGAAGGGTTACATCAAAGGAGACAACACCAAGCATATTGCGCCGAAGTTCTTCTTTACACATCAACAACAAGAGCATCAGAAGATTGAAGTCACGCAAATCCGATCACAAGACAATCTGGCCGACCTCTTCACCAAATCACTACCGAATGCGACGTTTCAGAACCTTGTTCATGGAATTGGTATGCGTAAACTTTCTGAGTTGTAACTTTGCTATTTCTCTTTGGAATTATGTCAAACTCAGGGGGAGTATCTTCTGGATACTTGCTTGATCTTAATGTACTCTTTTTCCCTACGATTATGAGCATTTTTCCCACTGGGTTTTTGCTACCTAACTAGGTTTTAACGAGGCACCCACCTTGGGCTGGTCATATCCCTGATGACGTCCTGTAGACGTTTCTTTTGAGTTTGCATTTCTCACGCATTTTTCCTTAGACTATGGATTTTGTCCCTACTCGGGTTTTTGCCATAGCCTTAGGGTTTTTAGTGAGACTTACTACTTATGCAAGTTCCTACCTTATTGAGAATAAGCGTTGTTCCTTGGAATCAGTGCCGACGAGTCGACTTCCTCAACTTCTGCATGATGCTGAATCTACCTTAAGTATTTGCACACTCAAGGGGGAGTGTTGTAAACATTCCTAGAATAAGTATGATTGTGTAAATCCTATATTAGATTTGATTCTAGTTATCCTTTCCTATTACAACTTGTATTACTTGGAGGAGAAGGAATATCTTCTCCCCCTTTACTACTATAAATAAAGGCACAATGTAAGAGGGATAACAACACACACATTCCCCTACAATTCTACAAACACACATCTCTCTCCTCTCTCTCTCTGCCGCCGGCCCTAGTCTCTCTGTCAGATAAAAATAGACCACAACAATTCTCTGAAATTGTAGGTGTATTCAATTAAAATTATGGTGTATACTTAGTGTACATCTAATCATTTATTATGTGTTTTCACATAACTCTGGTTAACTTTCACATTAAATATTACTTTTTTAATTTTGAAAAAAATTAATCAAAGTTAAGTGAAAAAACACGTAACAAATGTTTAGATGCATGGTGAGAAATTTTTTTTAATTATCAAATTTTCTAACTGAGTGAATTGGTTAATTATTAAAAACTAATGCTAATTACATTTTTTTATTTTTTTAAAATCATTTAATCAAATAATTTTTTTTTTAAATATAGTACACAAAAAATATGTAAATAGTATCACTCGTTATCGTTTCTCAAAAAAATAATCACCACTCATTATTAAATTCAAAGCATTTAATAATCAATTTAAATTTGCTATCAATTTTGAAAGCAAACATTTGATTTGAACTTTTTGTCATCGGTTATGTGATGCGGCCCGTGTAACTAAAGGCCCAATAGTTCCAAATGGGCTGAGTGGGGCTTGAATCTGGCCCATTACCCACATCGTCACTTGGCGTTTGATGCTTTCAAGTTTGAAAGCTCAAAACTTGGTGGCTTTCTCTGTGACTTCAAAAGTTTGAAACAAGGGAAAGAGAGCAAACCATCAGCAAGAGAAGACACACTCTGAACACAAATGTACCCGGGATTTGGCAAGGCGTCAGGACCAACAGGACCGCCGGGATCGCAGCCACTTTTCGGAAACCTTGGCGGCGGTCGGCCGCCTTCGCCTTCTCCCCCGACCACCCCTCCTTTTTCCGGCGCTGCTCCGCTGCGTTCTCCGTCCAGGTTCGCTCACTCAATTTTTCTCCATTGTTCATCACATGGGTTTCTTTGGGTATTCGAAACTTAATCCAAAGTATCAATCTTTTTTTTTATTTTTTAAATTTTGTATATCGCTCTCCAAGAATTTCTGATATTATATTTCTCTTTTTTTGGTTTAAGCATATGACAGAAATTTGGATAAATGGGCAGACTTTAGTGCCCAATTTTGTATGAGTAGAAGAGTTTTTTGAAGAAAAAGAATGTATTCGGGTGATCGAGTTCAAATTCTTGGGTGCTTGTTGAATCAAATTCTATAAAAATAGCTCACGTCAGCTTTCTAAATCTGTATATCTTCTTTGAGTTTAAGGGTTATGTGCAAGTCTGGATTGATTCGAAGGAGCATTGTAAAAATATATGATTGAATAGCAATTGAGCAATTGGGTTCGGTTATGTTAGGGGGCCTGAAGCTCTAGGTCCTTTGGCCTTTGAAAGAGCTCCTTCTGCTGCGAGTCATCCCTGCAGGAGTCCCAATGCGATCACAAAGTTATTGTTGTATGTTTAATTTATATGCATATGTCATAGCAAAATATGGTGCTGTGATATATTATTGATGTATGAATGTGCTGAGTCACATATAAAAACCTGTGATTGAATGGTCCTTGAGCATTTGGGGTTGGTAAAATATTATTCGTGTTTATTTGAACATAGGGGGCCTGAAGCTCCAGGGCAGCTGTATTCTCCTCCCTTAGGCTTTGAAAGAGTTCGTCCTGCTGCGAGTCAACCTTTCCCATCTGCGGGAGTCTATAGATAAGGACAACCCTTGTTACAGTAAACAGCTAAATTTGTTATTATGTTTTTCACTTGGTGTTATATGATTTTTGCCGTATGTATCTGTCTCAATGCTGTCACATTCTTATGGTGTATGTGTAATTTATGACACCGTCATAGAAAAAAAATAGTATTGTGATATATTATTGATGCATGAATGTACCTGAGTTATGCATAAACACCTGTTATTGAATAGCCATTGAGCATTTGGGTTCCGTTACGTATTAAAAACTTATTGATTTTATTTCACCATAGGCGGCCTGAATCTTCAGGGCAGCTGCATTCACCTCCTTTGGCTTTTGAAAGCGCTCGTCCTGCTGCAAGTCATCCTCACCCATCTGCAGGAGATCATAGGTACAACAACGCCTGTAATTGTACATTCATTATTTTGTGTTTAAGATAATTTTAGAAAACCAATTACAATTAGCATCTCTTCTACCCCTTGGTGAGTTACTTTTGCATGTGGTCTTGGAGAACTGAGTGCTTGAGGCTTGTCTTTGTAAACACAAACACCAACCTATAAGCTTACTGTAGCTTTAAACTAAGGAGCTGGATATACGTTTTGCACGTTTTGACTATAACAGTGTACAAATATTTTTTTTTTCTTCGTTTCTTCTGAAAGATATACTAGCCGTTGTTAGATGTTTTTTTAACTTTATCAAACAAGCATCCTCTGTAATATAATGGTTGTTGTGTATACATTTCTGATACATGTACAGACCCATATGTTTAGCAATAGCAACGTGATTCTGTGCTTTACATTTTCATGTATGCATTTATTCGCATGTAAGTCATTTCTGTTTAATGTCACTCCTGTGTTTTATTTTGATTGGTCAGTTGTGCTGTGAAATCAGAAATGTCATAACTTCATATTCTTTTGCTTCCAGGTCCACAGAGTCTCATCCTACTTGGGATCATGGGCAGAGATCCTCCTTTAAGAATTATGATACCCAAGCTCATCAAAGGCCATCTGCTGTCACATCATTTGTTGTTTCTCGTAATTCTGGAACTAGTGTTACTGCCAAGGTGTCCAGATTCCAAGACACTAAAGGGATCAGGTCGCCTCCCTTTCTGTCTAAAGATGTCAATTTTAGAAATTCCACTCAAGGTGCCCCTAGAAGGTTAAGTCCTTTCTTTCTTGTTAGTTTTTTCGTTTTGTTGTCTGTGTTTGATCTTGATGAATTTGCACTTATTTACATTAGAAACTGCATTATGCCAACCTAGTGACTCTAGCTGTCAGAAGTGTGCTTACTTTTCTGCGAATGAAACTGTATTATATGACTGCAAACCTTTAATTTGGCCAGTGTATCAACTTTAGGGATATGATCTATGCTTGTTATATTGATCCATAAGGAGGTTAATATGTTTTCTTTACCTTTTTCAACTTGAGGATGAATAGTTTCTTATAGCCACTCAGATTTTTTTGTAAATATGTGCAGTCACTTAGTTGCTCCGAGAATACGATCTCCTCCCTTGGTCTCTTATGAGGATTTGCATCCTTCTGTTGGAGTTGAAGGGTAAGTTCTTAGTTCAACTCTTTGTGTGTGCGTGTTTGAGTTGAAATGATGGGTGACATTTAAACTGTTAATGTTCTGATGAAATCCATCTGTTGTATGCTTACCGTAACGCTGCCATGTATGGTACTTGGGAAACTATGTTTTGGGCGAGCACATAATAGTTCAGCTACATTATCTCCAAAAATACTGGTCTCTTTATTTTTGCATGTCTGCTTATTGCTATGGGATCATCATAGAGAAGAAAAGTATCTTCCCCGTGAACACCTTTTTTTTCTTATATAGGTACATGCTTCATCTTTTATTAAAGATAATATGGATGGTTTCCTTTTGTGTTTTAAATATGGCTTTAATCTGTAAGAGAACTTTATTCAATCCCACAATTTTTTGATCGGGCTGTTGGTTCGCATATAGGCATGCATTTCCCTCTCCTGAAATGGATAGTCGTCAGAAGTTACTTGATCATGCTGAATTGCGGTCTCCTCAAGAACCTTCTCTAGTATCACCTTTTGATGGGTCTTATGCTACTGGTAGAAATTTTCCTCTGAAACATGACAATGGTCAGGCCTCGAAAAGAACAAGGTTCCTACTTTTACTACATACTAAGACTAAGGAAGTTGTCCAAGAAAATTCACATTTTCCTTGAGATGACTATAAAACTTATATAAACATATATTGGTAGACACCTAAAATTTTTAAGATTCATTAAGACAACTGGGATCTACTTTCTGTAGTGTGGGCAGCCAAAATAGGTTATGATATATGTGCAATGCATAGCAGCATAAGGAGAGAAATAGAAGAGTTCTTATTATCTTCTTCTTCTACATATGGGACAGTTTCATTGCAAAGTTTATCCAAGCGGTTGTTTACTGTAAAGTGAAAGTGGGTCTTTAGGTTTGGAAAAAGAGAAGTTCAATGGAATTTGTGCACTTGTAAAACCTGTTATTCTTAGTGGCATTTTTATGGCATATGCCCTTGTATCCCCAAAAATAAGGTGGGAAATATTCTGAGTGAATCTCATATGACCCTTTCCAGGCCTTCTGTATCTTCTGTTGGGTTCAATACTAGATCAAATACCAGTTTTAGTACTCCTGATTCTCGGGTACATCAAAAGTCTTTGCCATCTGCAAGCAATACTATTTCTGAAGCTGCTGCAGGAAATGTGACCAGCATCCCTGTGGCCAAAAGGACAAGGTCACCACCTTTACTTCCGGAGGATCAAGTGTTTCATGGAAACTCTCATGCCACTCAAGATGGTACTGAACGGTAAAATTTAAGGTGTGTTGGTTATTTTCTACATGCTTACTCAAGCTTGAGGTTTACTAAATTATTTTTCCTGATGTCATTTGCAGAGAAATGCAAGCCAAAGCTAAGCGGTTAGCCCGGTTCAAGGTTGAATTAAGTAAAACTCCACAAAACAATCCTGATAATGTAGAGCCAGGGGTTACTGCAAATAGACATGAGCAATCTAATGTTGAGAGGAACAAATTAGCTGCATATAAATCTACCGAACTGGCTATGGATGGTAATGATGGCAATGCTTTACCTGAGGATGAAGGCGTGGAGTCGTCTGGTATCATTATTGGGTTGTGCCCGGATATGTGTCCAGGTATGCCTCTCAACCAAGATACACAATTATCTATGGTTTTTTATGTCTCTAGCATGACCACTTGATAAAATGTGGAGGAAAGTAGGACAAATGGCCGATAGTGTCATCCATAAATGAGGAAATATCAATGAAACATTAACACTCCAGATTTTTAGTAATTTATATCTGTTGCCTTTCTTCTTTTGTGCTAGAAGAGTATGAGACTCGGTCCTTTAATCTCGCTAAATTTTCCTTGATATTTCAGAGTCAGAAAGGGCAGAACGAGAAAGGAAAGGGGATCTTGATATATATGAGCGCTTGGATGGGGATAGAAATCAAACCAGAATGTCCCTTGCTGTTAAAAAGGTATTCTTTGTGCTATTCCCTCCCGCCCCCACTCTCCTAGAAATTACTTCTGTAATAAGATAAAGTGTGATGGATGTTCAATGTCATTTGTATGCAGTATAACAGAACAGCTGAGCGAGATGCAAACCTGATAAGACCAATGCCAATCCTGCAGAAGACAATTGATTATTTGCTCAATTTGCTTGATCAGCCTTACAATGATAGGTTTCTTAGAATTTACAACTTCCTGTGGGATCGGATGCGAGCAATTCGAATGGACTTGAGAATGCAGCACATTTTTAACCAAGAGGCTATTACTATGCTGGAGCAAATGGTGAATCCTCTTTACTTTTCTTCCTGTTTGCTGATATGCTAGTGAACATAACTACATAATTATCAACATTTAGTGTGAAGAAAAATGTGCGGATTTTTTTTTTTTTTTTAATATGAAAGGAGTGAGGATAATGGGATAGCAAAATTCTCTTATTCTTATTGCTCTTCCTCATAGTTTCTGAGGTCCTTTTGCATCGTCTGGTTTCGAGCAGTATAAAAAACACTGGTTAAATTATTCATATGTACTCATGTTATGTTTTTCTTTCTTTGTATAGATACGTAACCCAGAAACTCCTATTTGCCTTTCTATGTATTTCACATACATATTATCTCTGCATTTTTTTTTCTTCAAGAAGATGCATCTGGTTGGTGATAAATACTAAGCTCTGTTTGACTGATTGTTACGCATTGAGTTTCAGATAAGACTTCACATAATTGTCATGCATGAATTATGTGAATACTCAAGAGGAGAAGGCTTTGCTGAGGGATTTGATGCACACCTCAATATTGAACAGATGAATAAAACATCTGTTGAATTGTTTCAATTGTATGATGATCACAGAAAGAAAGGAATAAACATTCCTACAGAAAAAGAGTTTCGAGGTTATTATGCCCTTCTCAAGCTGGACAAGCATCCTGGGTACATGGTAAGGTCTCTTGCAGTAGTCACTCTGTTGTACATGGTTCATTTTGTTGTTGTCTAAAATTAAGGGATTCCTGCTAGGTTGAACCTGCAGAGCTCTCGCTTGATCTTGCAAAGATGACTCCAGAAATAAGACAAACTTCAGAGGTGCTATTTGCACGTGATGTCGCTAGGTAATCACTTCCTTCACATGTGTTTTCTAATTTTGGTGTGTAAACTGGAATATTGATATCAATTGATTTCCTCTTGCAGAGCTTGCAGAACTGGTAATTTTATTGCTTTTTTTCGACTTGCAAGGGAAGCAAGTTACCTCCAAGCATGCCTAATGCATGCTCACTTCTCAAAGGTATGGTTAAATTTTGCTTATTTTGAGGTACTGCTTCACAATTACATTTAGGATCTTTGACCTCACACAGAATAACAAGCTGCTCTATCTACCAGCAAGGCATTCAGTTGCTAAAACATCAAGTACTGTAAAATGCAGTATGTGCTTGTGATTGTAGAAACTTGCTGAGCTGGATAGACAGAATCATATTAAAGATTTTGTTTCTTCCCGTCCAGCTGTATCAATCACATATTTATGTTCATCCATGACATTCAAGGGAAATGTTTTGAACAGACTTTTGAACTCTGTGTTATCAAAATTATAGGCTTAAAAGATAAGTCTCAGCCATTGTTCTAATATGCTGTTGTAGAGTTTTAGTGTTCTACTAAACCTAGCATATTTTTAAGATAAGGTTTACCTAGGGTTTTCTGAGTGTTTTCTTTGAGCATAAGTGTTTAAAGTGTTTGATTGGTAGCTTTCTTACTCAAAGAAGGGAAGAAGTTGCGAAATCAACCGTGTTATACTCGGATGGAAATCTTTTGTGAATAGAAGTTTGGGTTGAACTTGATTAAAGTATGGTTGCAGTGTCTAGGGCCTAGGCTCTAATGATTTTCATACTTATGACCCAAGGCAGTAAGATTCGGCCATAGGGTCTTGTAACAGAATCATAACACCGCTCATCTTCAGGCTTCAGCTGATGTGATTTACTTGTTGCTGCTGAAGTTAGATTTGTTTATTGGTACAGATAAGATAACTAACGATCTTTTCTATTTTGACCAGTTACGAACCCAGGCGCTTGCTTCTATACACGCAGGTCTCCAGAATAACCAAGGTCTCCCTATTGCGGATGCTGCCAAGTGGCTGGCAATGGAGGTATGATTCTTTGGTTTGATTACAATTCCATTTCGGTACCCTGTGGCGAAGGAGGAACCATTTTAACTTATCTGATGCTCTGCTTTGATGATTGAAATTAGGAAGATGAAATTGAAAGCCTTTCAGAGTATCATGGGTTTGTAATAAAGTCATTCCAGGAGCCATATATTGTGAAGGAAGGTCCATTTCTCAATGGTGATGAGGATTATCCTACCAAGTGTGCTAAACTTGTTGATATGAAAAAGTCAAGAAGGATAGTAGAGGATGTTTTGGCTTCTAGTCAAGTCATACCCTTGTCTTCTAAAGCAACAAAAAAGACTCAGTTGACTAAGTCAAATAAGCCTGAACCAAAAGTTATTTCATATGTTGAAAAGAAAAGTCCTGTTCGTCGTGCCCCAGCCATTGAAGTTACAAAACCTGTCCATGAAGTTGATGAAGAAATGCCTAATTTTGAAGCTTTTTCACCCCCAAAAGATGCCAGACAAAATCAGCAAATGATTCAAACACCAATTTTTGGTCAATACAGTGAAGATTCCCCTAAGGTGGCTGCTGTGTCTCCTTCCCTGTGGGGTTTCTCATCATTTACACCTCAGCCGGATAAAGTTGGTACCATTGAGAAGCGAAACTATGATGCTCCTTTTAGTAACTCTCCAGAGACAAGCATGCATTCTGGCATGGAACGAATGCCACTGCAAATTGAGTCAAAAACATATGTACTAGAGAGATCTGTTGGTATATATTCCGGGAAGGAATACCCAGATATCCAAATTATGGTAACTGATAAGTTGGAAGACGAGGAACCTCCAGATCTTCATCAGATAGATGAAAACAATGATGTTATGGAGAGTTCTCAACAGGAAGAAATTGCGGAGGCAAAACTTAAGTTGATACTGAGGTATATAGCTTGTTGTACTTCTTTGGCTATATGTTGAGGCTATTGTTATCCTGTACCTTCATGCTCTCACTTTTCTTCTCATCAGATTATGGAAGCGGCGTGCTCGGAAGCTAAGAGAATTGCGAGAGAAAAAGCAGTTGGCAGCAAATGCTGCATTGAATTCTTTATCATTGGGGCCACCAATTCAACTCAAGACAGATGTAAGCCTTTTCAATTTTATGAAACTAAAATACCTGTCTGCTTTATTGTGCAAGTTTGTTTTTGTTTGTGCTTAAAAGATAGTCATAAAGGCAGTAGATTTTCTTCTTTGTGAGCTTAGGTAGCTGTAGTTGGGTGTTGTTGTGGGTTCGAGCATGATTCAATAGTTTCGTCAATGGAAAGATAATTAAATTGTTGGATTTTAGAGATTGTTTCTTTGTTCACTGCTGTCTTACTGGATTTCTTGTCCCATAATGTTCTTTTCTGACTTTTTGAAGCATTTGTTCCTATAGGAGAGCTGTGTTTACATCTATTAGAACATAGTTCATTAGCTAGGAAAGAAATCCAACTGATTATTTATCTTGGCCTTGGAACAATTTTTTGTTTCATTTTGTAGCAACCAAGCACTTCTGGCGAGTTTGACATTGATCTCGTCTTGAGGGAGAGATATAAAAACCATGGTCAGTCATGGTCAAGACTTAATGTTTCAGATGTAATAGCGGATATACTGGGCACAAGAAACCCGGATGCTAGATGCCTCTGTTGGAAAACTGTTTTATGTTCTCAGATGAACAATCTAGAAGGTGATGACCTAGGGCAGAGGAGCCATGTCTTGGGAGCAGCCCCCTGGTTGCTTTCAAAGCTCATGCCTTCAGCAAATGATGTGGACAATGATGATGAGGATCTTGTAGTTTCATCTCCTGGTGTCTCTGTATGGAAGAAATGGGTTCGTGGCCAATCTGGTTCAGATCTGAATTGCTATTTGTCTGTGGTCAAGGATGCAAGTTTTGATAACCTATGTCAGAGTGTATCTGGTGCAAGTGCTGTTTTGTTCCTTACATCTGACAGCATCCCTTGGAATTTGCAAAAAGTCCGTCTTCATAACCTTCTGATGTCGATACCTTATGGTTCCTGCTTGCCCCTTCTGATCTTAAGTGGCTCTTACAAGAACAATGTTAATGACTCCACTATTGTTGATAATTTGGGTCTCCATGACTTGGATAAGTCACGAATAAGCAGCTTTCTGGTTGTTCCGCTTGTTGAAAGCCAGCAAATGGGACGATTGGATGGTTTTTTCAGTGACAACCGACTTAGGGAGGGGCTCCGGTGGCTTGCAAGTGAATCGCCCCTTCAACCCATTCTTCATCATGTGAAAACACGCGAACTCGTTCTTACCCACTTGAATTCTTCACTGGAGCCACTAGGCAGAATGAAAGATTATGAAGCAGGTCCAGACAACTGTATCCTTGCCTTCAATGAAGCATTGGATCGGTCACAGAAGGAAATTGCTGCTGCTGTCAAATCAAATCCATCCAGTTGGCCTTGCCCTGAGATTGCTTTGCTGGAGGAGTTCAGTGATGAGTACAGGGTTGTGAAATGGTGCTTGCCAAGCGTAGGATGGAGCTCAGCGGAAAAAGTTGAACCGCTAATGTCAGCACTAGGGGATTGTAGGCTTCCAGCTTTTCCCGACCATATTTCGTGGCTACCCCAATGTTGTAATGCAAGAAAGGAGATTGAGAACCTGAGAGGTGAACTTGAAAATGGCTTGATCGAATACCTGACGAATTCAAGTAAGATGATGGGACTTGCACTTGCTATAAAAGAGGCACCTGTAATGCTACAAAGAAGCTGTTGGCTGGAGCGCCATGACTCGTGCTGCTATATAGTCCCGAATTGGGTTATGATCTTCAGACGAATTTTCAACTGGCGGTTAATGGGTTTAGCCAATGGGGCCTTTTTGTCAGCTTATGTATTGGAGAGTCCTCATCTTAACGCAGTTTTTGAAAATCTGGGTAAGTTGGGGCTTGAAGATACCGGACCTTCACCCTGTTACCTTAATCAGCTGTCTCTGGATGAAATCCTCGAAGTTGGGCGCGCCCCTCTTTCATCCCATAGAGGTCAGCCCTTGGTAGAATCTGGTGTAGCTGTTCCTGAAACATCTCCTAATGGTGAAATCCACAAGACCCCGAATACAACTGACTGGATGGAGGATGAACGAAGTTTAGCACATGATGGTCAAGGGGAAATAGAAAACGTACCCCACGAAAATGGGAGATTGGAGAATGCTGGCAGAGAAATGGTGGTGACTGGAGAAGTGGGCAAGGGGGCTGAAAAATTAAGCATATTGTTAGAACAGTGTAACATGTTACAGAATGTGATAGACGAGAAGCTGTCCATTTTTTTCTAACTCCTAACGATTTTTTGTACGAATTTTGTATTACGTGTAATATTTGTTGTAACAATATTGTATTTGCCTGACGAGATATACCAAGTTCGGGATGCTTTACTCCGAAGTCCTAACCCCATCTTTCAATTATTTTTTAACATTGCAAAGCGTGAGTTGTGCGTGTGCATAGCGCGATCTAAACCCCCAATGATTGGAGACCATATCCCCGCGTGACAGTGTCTTAGCCGTTGATGATTGTGTATGACATAATAGATCCGCTCTCATCAAAGATCGCATCACTACTTCACGCACGACAAACGCATGCTTGCACGTAAACTTTAATCTTTTTCTTTCTTTGGCCGCGGGCGCCCAAAAAAGAAGGTGCTCTGCTCTGCTCTGCTCTTGCACTGAAGATTTTGCCACTTGATGAGGAAACAAACAACATGAAAAGAGCCCCACATTCCATGACAATCTCATACCTTGATCACATTATTGAATCCAATCCAACATTATTGCTCAAATATCAGCATCCAAATAACACCACACGTCTTCTCATCTTTAACAAAGTTAAACAAGATTCCAATTCTGAAACGCTAACCATAGCGTTACATAAAGCGCATTTTACTGCTCATAAGTAGGTCATGCCTAAATCAGTTAAGAATCCAATTCAGTCTCAAGAGGAAATCATATTATACATATAGAGAAGTGGTGGTAGGAGCATACACAATATGTTATATCTACTCATCATCGTTAAGTTTTAGGAGATGACGAATTACAACCGAAACTAACAAGAAGATTAACTATGTGAAATGTTCACCCTAAATTCCATGTAAATGAACCTTCTGTATGTACCTCCTACTTCAATCTCATTTCCTCCCTCTATCTATATTGTTGGATTAGCAGAAGAGAACATGTTCTCCAGGCATATCACATAGGTCAGAAACCGTGTTATTAGTGAGATTAGCATTCTGGGGAACATCTTCTACATGCAGAACCAACGCTTCTGGTAACGGCTGAATGCACCGCTAACACACATCCTGCAATCAGAAAAAGTTGAATCAGGTATTTGAACAAAGGCATTGATTGACTCTCCAAAGTGATCTCTCCAATAATAAGCTTGTTATGGTCAACTTAATTGGAATTGTATCTGATATAAAAGGACTGAAGGGAACATCGAGTAAATAAGTACCACTTAAGAAAAATAACAAGGAGACGTGTGGCAGCTCCATTAAGGCCCTTCAGTTCAACCACTGCATTCAATGGAGGGAACATAAATGGATAGTTGTATCATAATAGTCACAGAATGATATATGACAGCTTAACAGACATACCAACTCACAGGGCTCTGACATGTAGGAGATGGAACAACAATAGCTGGGCTTCGATTCATCGAAAGCACAAGCTGACAAGACTGTATTTCTGAGGAATCACTTCTCACAGAACGGTAAACTTCCGACCCGGTGGTAACAGATGACTCGGAAGTTTTTCTCACCCTTGTTGCTGGCCTATTATTGGCCCCACTAGCTCCATCTGTAGCACCGCCAGCTGACTGTAGCACGCACAATATAAAGTTGGTAAACGAGCCAATCAATAGAGCGTACATCGGAAAACAATGCCCTCTATAGCTAATATCAGATTATGCATGTGTCATGTGCAACGCAATAAGAAGCAGCAATACGATACGAGTGTAATAGGATTTCTCATATTCCTCTATTCCTTCATGTTATAGATAATATCATCAAGCTAGTTGTAAATTTAAATCCTCTTCTGGACATGGGGCATATGTTACCCAGCGTCCGATGTCACCCTGCTAAATCGGATGATCAGAAATTTACCGCTTAAAATGTGCAACTTTACAATAGAAACCAAACAGAAGCAAAAGTGTAACCTTATTATGGAAGCCCCTAGGGACCACATATCCTACACCCAAGAATCTTACAGCTTACCGCTATAAGGACCGATGGGAGTTCGTACAAAGCAGGGGCATTGGAATCAGCCTAAAGAAAAGGTATAAAATTAAGATAAGGTTTATACAATTCATACATTGGACAAGCCTTTGATGTGAACAATGATTATTGTTATATCATCTGTCCGGATTTCATGTTCCAACCATAATTTGTATGATTCTCCAGCAATGGCAGCACATGCATCTCGAGGATCTGGATATCTTGCCGCCTGAACGAAGAATTGTGTGCGAATATTTGTGAGCAGGAAGGATAGTAATAGAAATATTTAAAAATTAAAAAGAGAAAACTGTTTGACATTTTATTCTTTTTGGTATAGCATTGATGCTAAATAATTATATATTTAATGAAAACTCTGTAACCATACAGGATGAAATCCACATATAAATTGGTCAATTACACAGGTAGAAGATATATGGACACGAAAGGGCAGTACCTCAAACGCTAACTTGCTTGCAAACTGTAAAATGGCAAAAGACTTAGCAGTTCATAGATGCTAAAGAGGAAAAGTACACAAGCAACTTCTACTTTTGGAATATTCTTTGGTATAAATACGACAACATGACATTAATGATTCTAAATGAGCTACCAATAGTGCAACCATTAGTTTATATTCAGCTCAGACTCAACAACCATTTTAGATATGCCAATGACAAGATAGTTTTATCAACGATGTTCCACAACAATATTTGAAGTTTCTTCCGTACTTATAAAATCAACTCCAAATAACAACTTATTTTCGGATGGCAATAGAGGTTTCATCCGTACTTATTGCTTTTATATGTCGAGAGCTAACAAATCCCAATGTATCATAGACCAACATGGACACAAGAGCATACAAACAATCATTTGCCTTGGTCATTGTACAACATGCAAGATGATGAACTATCCGTGAGATACCAAAAGCGGCAAAAGATCAATGTATTAGCAATGAGACATTCAAATACAATGCATCAATAACAAATTCAGTTGAGCATCATTTAAAAGGGTAACAAACAATGGAAGAATAGCTTTATTGCAGTCTACAAATGGTCAAAGTGACATACCATATCAACCACAGCTTGGCTTGAGAGGAACTCGAAAACTCCATCACTTGCAACAACAAAGAAGAGATGATTAGGTGTCAGCTTAACCATTGAAACCTCTGGAGTGGCAACCACACCAATCGTCTCAGCGGTACCATCACCTACACTCCTTGTAAACGCAGTTCCAGGATACCTTCCGTTTGGAATCCACAACCTTGGAGGATCACTACTTTCACTCTCTTCATCACCCCACGTCTGGATATCTGGATCCTTCAGCCCGTCCACTTGATCAACACTCATAACTTTGGCCCCACACAGCTTTACTCTCTCATACTCGTCTTTCCTAAATGGCGTTTGGTCACAAGACAAGTCCTCTGCAATAATTCTATTACCATCTTTAACTGCAATCACTGCTCTCGAATCACCCACATTCGCGACATAAAGGGTATCCCCAATAACAAGCACAGTAATTGCCGTGGTACCACTCATAGTATCATCAATCTTACTATTATGCAACTCATAATTCGTCGTTAGAAAAGCAGAATTGTAAGATTTCACAGGATCAGCTGACAATGTGAGATCATTGGCTAATATCTCTATTAACCTGTCCTTAACAAAATTAGCACACTGGGTACCAAGTTCGCCATGCCCATCAAACACACCAAAGAAATGGATATTCGGGTTACCTCGGACTTGCGTACTAACACAGAAACTGTCCTGGTTTTCCTTATCCGGCGAGTCAGGATAGTAGCCGCGCTGTGTTAACAAAGAGTACTCCAAACGATAGCCGTGTGAAGGAACAGGGACGAACTCCAATGACCTCCGTGAGAGTATGTGCTTCCTCTGAGCGCTGTACGGACCATCATCTCTGAAGTCCCGGAGATCACCATCGGAAGACTGGGGGTAACGGCCGCAACACTTGCCATGGACACAACCCATGGCTTCTACAAGGGAAAGAATCGAGATGAACAGAGCCAAGAAATTCAAATCCAGGTCAATTGCACCCAGGTGTTTGTAAAAATGCCTGAAAGAAACCAAGCGTGATCAGCTTCCAAAACGCAATTCTTGGTGCGAATGGTGAAATGGGTAATCTTGGAATTCGACAATGTGGAGCTTGAAGTGGTGATTCTGAGCAGAGCTCATGATTCAGAACCAGAATTTAGGCACGATGAGCAAAACCCTAAAAGCAAATGAACTGAGAAATGGATCCCTCTGAGCTGTGACTACAGAGGATCAAGCTTCCCCAGATGATAATTTCAGGTGGGTTTTGTTTTCCACCCTCAAAGAAATGAAATTTCCGGGAAAATTCTCACAAGAGAAAAATATCCGCCACCCAGAAACGATGTTCAACACAAAACCACAGAGCAACCTAAAGGAATAAAAAGTTTAAAAGGTGGAGACCTTTTTGTGTTTCAGTTATCACACGCGCAATGGGGGAATTGACACAGAAAACCGAGGAGTTTGTGGGTTTTCAGAAGAAAAAATACAAATTCTACTTTCTTTTGAGGGCACAAGATCAGGGCTCAAGAACTTAAAGAATCAAAAATGCGAAACCCTAAGAAAGGAAGAGTCCAAGGAAGATGGGGTCTGTGTCTGTCTCTGTCTGTGACTCTGAGAAATGGTGGCGAAATGGGGTTTCTTGAGAGAGAGAGAGAGAGAGGGAGAAAGGGGGATGAGATTCTATGTGTGCATGGGTTGAGTGTGTGAAAGAAACCCATGTCCCAAGGAACCAACCAAACCATGTAGAAGTAAAGGTCCTGTCCTTTTTTGTAATTTTAATTTATAAATATATAAAGATTTTTTAACCAATACAGTTCCTGAAATTTGCATAACTCATCATTTTCGTCATTGAGATTTGAAATCGATAGAATTGGTCCATGAGTTTGTGTCCACAATCAATCATTTTGATTCTTCCGTAAAAAATCTCCATAAAATAAGAATAAAATAACAAAAATATCCTCAATTTTGGTCAAGTCATTTTGGCTTATTGTTTATTAAATTGAGGGTAATTTTGTCATTTGGATCCTTATTTAACATAATTTTTCACTCAATGACCAAAATGATTGATGGTGGACAATCTCAGGGATTATTTCTATTGATTTCAAATCTTAGGGACCAAAGATATGAGTTCTGAAAATCTTAGGGACCATTTTGGCTAAAAAGTCATATATAAATTTTTAAGCATTGATTCATGGACTTTGGTCTAATTAGAGTTTTGATTCCTCAATTAAAAATTGTTGTTTCAAAAGGAAATATTACATAAGAATATCTTGAGATCATGAGCCTCTGGCTATATCTGCAACTAGCAACGGATGACATGAAGGAAGAGCTTGCTAAAAAAAATTGGACCCAAACTGCATGACAAACCCAAACATGCCAAATCATCACCAACAAAATTCTTTTTACGGCAAATATGTCAAATTTCACAAAACCAACTTTGGTGCATAAGAGCATGACAATTCGATACTAAACTTCCCCAGGAGTGATTATCCACTTTTGCATTTAAAATTAATTGTACTGCAAGTGCATAATCCAATTGGGATGTGATATCCACACACATTTTTTTACTTCTCTCACACCCTTTTAATTTTCAGCCGTTGGATCGGATGAATTGAAAAAGATCAAAGGATAAAAATTAATAAGGGGTGTGGGAGAAGTAAAAAGGGATGTGTGGATAGCACACCCCAATCCAATTCTATCATAATCTTCTCAAACTCATTATTCCAAGCAAGTTGTAGTCCAATAAAAATACCCCTAACTTCAGCACATAGAATCTCACCTCGACCAACATTAGCAAAAAAACCAGAGACCCATGCTCCCGACGAGATTTTGAGAACACCACCACCAACAATGAAATTGGCCAACCCCTTGCGACACACATCAACATTAAGTTTTACCCAACCCTTAGGAGGAGGTTCCCAATGAAGAAAAGTATATGTTCGAAGGGGCTCTATGGCTGAAACCATATTTGCCTAAGCCAATCTTTTAAGTAGGCAATAATAACTAAGTTAGAATCACTAAGGAGAGAAAATCATGTTCAAAAATCTTTTTGTTTCGCCAATGCCACAAAAACCAGTAAGTTAGAGAAAAAACCAAGACTAATATTTTGGAAGAGATATGATTTTGGAAATAATTATTAGTACATGCATCAGTAAAAAACTATGAAGAGCAGGAAAATTTCTTCAAGCCTTAGCAGCAAAAGAACAATTTCTAAAGACATGAACAATTGATTTTAAAACACCATCACATTTCCCGCATGAAGAATCCTAGCCAACCCACGTCTAACTCGGTGTTCATTGGTCAATAATTTGTCTAGCAACAAAAGCCAAAGAAAAAAGAACACTTTAGGAGGAAGATACAACTCTCAGATAAAACTTTATCGCCACTTGGTGTTCATATTAGCGTCTAGGTCCAACACATAGGCAGACTTCATAGTAAAATTACTATCACTAGTTGGTCTCCATATACACTTGTCTAACAAGCCACCAAAATACTATCCACAATAATATTACCAATTTTATAGACAATTACTTTAGGAAGGAAATGGATCAAGCATTCTGCATCCCAATTCCCACTATAGTAAAAATCAGCCACATACGACATAAGAATATTGGCAAAAGACACCATTTTGAATTAATTTTGATAAATCCTTTAATAATAATAATAATAATAATAATAATAATAATTTTTTAAATAAAACCAACCAATTTTGAAGTAATTTTGAAAAATCCGTATCAATTAAATATTTTTTTTAAAAGAGTACAATATTCATTAAGATGACAAAGATACATACACAAAAGATAGGACAAGGATTGTCTGCCCTCCACTTCTGGTGCTCTTCCCGTGCCCTCCTGTTTGTGTGGTCACGGTTAAGCCACGTCAACATTTTATATTACTATTCATTTTTGTCTTATTATATCTATAAAAAATAATATAAAATGTTGACGTGGCTTAACCGTGACCACACAAAACAGGAGGGCACGGAGAGGGCACCAGAAGTGGAGGGAAGACAATCCTTGTCCCAAAAGATAATAGAATGCGTAAGTGGGTCTCGATAAATATTAAAGACACCATTTTGACTATTGGGCGTAAATGAAATCGTCTAGGTTGAATACACTCCAATTATCTCCAACTTTTTGAGTAATTAATTTGTTGAAGTTAATTTTGGTCAACACGTTATTGAGTCTTTTCCTTGAATTGGAATATCGAACCGAGTCCTTCAAATTGGAGCCCTAAATCTAATTAAATACTTGTAAATAATATACTTACCTTGTATGGAACCAAAATTTATTATATAGTGCGTTCAAATTTGGAATAAACCTACAAAAAAGCAATGTTATAAAAAACAAAGCAAATGCATCAAATCACTAATATGGACGGGTGACGTATGGGTGGGGTTCGCATGGAATAATAATCTTTGCAAAAGCTGAAGAGAGACGGCTTTTCGAAATGATGCCTTGCTTCCTTGCTTTGCGGAAAGACAAGATCAACAGAAACAAAAAGAAAAGGGTAGTGCCGTCCACACATGTCATTCTGTTTCTCATGTACCTTTCTTAATTTTTTATCATGAGATTAAATGAAGGTAATTAAAGAACAAAAATAAAAAAATAATATGTGAGAATTAAAAAAATGTATGTATAGGACAACCCAAAGAAAAATCAAAATATTCATGTTTGTACAACTTTTCAAGTGACAGAAACATTAATATTAATTCACGTGTTATAATTATGAGTTGGTAATAATAATGATATTTTATGAACATGATGCAGTGATGAATTGAATTTCAAACATCTTCTTACCTTGAAAAGAAAGATTGATGCTAAGAACATAAAAATTATAATGAGATGTCAAATGGGTACATTTCTTCAACTATCAGTTTCTTGATGAGAAAAGAAATCTGCACAACCAATAATATAATTACCAGGGCCATCTCTGAGATTTTAGGGGTTCTTGTGCGAAATTTATAAAAGCAATCACTTTTTTTTTTTAATAAACGATATTATCTATACTAATGGGGTGGAGGAGTAGGCTAAGGTTCACAATGGGCAGCAATAATGTAGTTCAAATTCGCATTTGGCAAGAATTGAACTTAAGACCTCTGACTTACAAGTGAAGATAAATAGTACTAGACCGCAATACTAAGTGGCGAAAGCAATCACTTAAATCAAAACAAAATTTAGCATTCAATGATTGCAAGTTTAAAAATATCATTAATAATAAGTAAAAAGAGCAACAAACATAATGTTCACTAAATAATCAAAAGCAGTTCAATCTTAAACAACCACATAAGAAAAAAAAAACTTCAAAAACTCTAACTTTAAAGTTTCAGCTGAATATATAACATTATTATATAATAAAATTGAGAAAAATACCCTTTTAAGGTGTTATTATTGGCACTCAAAATATCTCATTGTACTCCAAATTTTTATATTTTGAAAGGACAAAAAAATTACGCTTATAAAGAGTACATGATGAGATTTTAAAGTGATAACAAAAACAATTTTTAAATATAGAACATTATTACATAACCAAAGTAATTTTTGAATATAAAACATTAATACATAAAAATATTAGATGACAAAAATTTAGAAGTCCTTCCAAATTTTAAGATCATATGCGACTACACCTTTTACTCTCCCTCGACGACCCCTCTGATCATTACAATAGCTATACAGCCACCACTAGACAAAATACACAAATCTCCTAAGCTGCACAAACTTGCTAAGCGGAGCGTCGTAAAACACTAAAAAATATTACCTAAACTAAAAAGGAAACCACCGGTCAACTCGTCTCCACACGCATGTAATGTTCAAAATTGACTGAAAAATAGAAATCAAAACTCCACCAATATTCCATGAAATGATTTTCTTATGGACGTGAAAGTCAAAGTTCCAATATGATGTGCTATATCCCGTAGAATTAGATCCTCTCTAGATTTTTTCACTGTGAATCCTAAGAATCAATTAATACCAACCATTTATCAAAAATCGTGAACCTACAGTTTTTTATTTATTTATATTTTTCACACAAAACGAATTTGCCTTACTGTTGAAAACATAAATAAAAAAAAATTGTAATCACACGATTTTTGATCAACGGTTGATATTAATTGATCTCTGGAATCCCTAATGAGAAGATCTGGAGAGGATCCAATTCCATATCCACAACTCTTTAGTAATTGGTGTTTTGTAGCATTATTTATTTGTCTCCGTATCTGTCTAAATTGGAAGTTGCCCCTTGAACTCTTATGAAAATACAAATTATTAACATGGACACCTCTCAAAGCTCACAGTTTCTCTCCGCTGTGACTTGTTGAAGATCTCATAGCAATTTTGCGGTCTACCCAAAACACAATTATGTAACATTATTATGTCACTCAAATTATAACATATAGAACATATTTATGAGAAATGATAAGAATACTCTCTCAAAGTGCGACATTGACTCTCTACCACCTTATAGTCTAACTTTAATTCTTGTTCCAACACTAAAAAATATTGTGTAAAAAACATGAGGTGATAGAGAGATCATTGAGAGTTCCACTTCTGATAGAGTTTCCTTAGCATATCTTTTATTTTATTTACATAAATAAGACATATTAACTTGTCGTTCACTCTTATTAAAAACACATAAAATAATGCATACACATGATAATATCTCGGAAGAACTTGAGCCTTGTTAGGAAGAAAATTCCGAAAGTGCTTTTGGGAAAAGAGGGTATTGGGCTGCTGAGTAGAAATTTAATTGCAATTTTCAAGATGATTGGGGGACCAAAAGCATTGTCTCATGAGTCCCACTAGATTCTGTCATACAAGCTTTTGATGTGTAGCCTTTTTCTCCATCTAATCTTCAGCTTTTGATAATAAAGCTCCAAAAGTTGATGGGGTTAATTAAGTTTTTTTTCTTTTTTGGTTAATCATCTTAGATTCTTAATGCTTTATTACTTGATTAAGGCATGCACTTTAAAAAGGGTAACAGCTCAAGCTCAATCATGTCAATGTTTCTCTTGCTAAACCATGTTTAATTTGGAGCATCGCTCAAGTTTAATATCTTCTCTGTGTTATCACATTACCAAGGAACTACCAACATCATAAGCGTATAAAGGAAGAAATACTTCTTTGCTTCAATCTCTAGGTTGACAAACACTTGTGCTGTATGAATAACTTTCCGAAATAATGTAAACATGCATACTACTTCATAGATGGGTTTTCATTTTAACGGGAAGTATGATATCCCGTCACGCAAGGGCGGAGCTACCTAAGGCCCAGAGGGGGCATCCGCCCCCATTCCGATTTTTGGGCGATAAAAAAATTGTTATGACAATTAAAACAACAATTAAATTTTTGATTTTGGTTCCGAATATTCCACGTTAAATCAAACTCAATTGAACTGGGGGTTTCATAAATAGATTGGATTCAGCCGATGAAGTATCATAACTTGATATAAAAAATTTACTCTGCAAAGTATTTTATATGAATTTACTTCATCTATTCGTTTGTGGCATTACAATTTAAAATTTAACTTTTTAATTTAGAGATTTTTCATTGTACCTGATCCTCAACAACTTAACACCCATTATTTTACTTGGTTGTTTTAGGACGCCCCCAGTCAAAAACATTTCTAGCTCCGTCCTTGCCGTCACGCACCATACAACTAGTTGTCTGATTGTTTCACATCCCTCAAACATAATCTTGTTTAAGTAGGAAGTTTTTTTTTTTTTTTTTTTTTTTTTTCCTGTAAAGGAAGCATGTTAGTTGAAGCTCGCAAAAATGAACAGTAAAATATGATTGAAAATACCTTGTAGTCCGGCCCAATATCAAACTTAGATGTTAGAATTTTGGGTTTTCCGACATTAATCTTGTAGCCTTGTTGAGAAGCCAGACATCAACTTTCAATTGCCATCAACGAGGGAGGAGAAGACAATGCATAACATATTATGGCACTCAAGTCAGTGTTTGTTCATTGTGCTAGTATGGAGGTACTTGTGTTTGTGGTAGTCCTTTGGAGTTTTATTCTTATACTTATTTGTGTAGATTATCACTAGATCAATATTTGGTCTCTAAAGAATATACTCATACAAAAACCTTTGCAACTACATTATCGTGTGTTTATAATTGTGTTCTTATTTGTTAGTAAAAATTACTATTACTTCTCGTCGTTAAAAAAAATTGGGCTCCAAATCCCATTATCTCGTCTTTCTCCTATGTTCCATGGGAGTGTATGTTCGTTGATTATAGATACACTCTCCGAAGTGCATCTAAATTTGAATTCTCATTCTTATAATTTTTTTTTAAATTAAACTAAAATATCGCTCGAATTAAAAAATATAAAATAAAAGATAGAGAGTAGAGACCTTCATTTGTAGGCGGTTCTTTTGACTTGCACCGGGTCCTTCGGGCAAGAGCTTTAGGTCCTTGGGCTTAGAACTTTTTCTTGTCATGAAATGGGCCTTAGCCTGTTAACAGCTTTACCCAATTTACGAATCAGCCCACTTACCAAAAACAGAATGCTTAAAAAAATGAACCCATTTTTAGACAAAATAAAGTTATAGCCTCCAAGTAATAATTTCATATCATATGAACCCCTTGAGTAATAAATCAACTTTAGACAGGTTGTTCATTATGTGTGTCCTGTCCGACCACTTCAACTTAATAATAATTAAGGAAAACTAATGAAAATGGCTTGAAAATTTTGAGTTTTAACAATAATGACAAATTAAAGGGTAAAATGAATAGTATCAGGATTGAATTTTTAGTGTAAAAATGTGGTTTTTCGTTAAAGTAAACAGTACCAGGAGTTTTTCGTTAAAGTTCCCTAATAATTATCACGTGCAAATTATATGATATTTTTTATAAACGTGAAAGTAAAAAGGATGAAAAATTAATTAAAATTATATGCGACAAGGAACTATTGGATGACATCATAGTGAGGAGGGGTCGTGACTTCATTACCCATCGCATATTATCATGGACGGAGAATTATTTTGTTCATGAAAAAATTCATTTAACTCCCCATGCATGCAAACTGGGGTTGACACTTCAAAACAAAGGAGCTTTTCAATAGAATACCGATGTTGTTTTTGTTAGGGTCCCAAGGTGTAATATGCCTATAGTACAAGAACGATGACTTGATCATTTAACGTGTCGGTATACTTAGTTGCATACTCGTGAAATGAACAAAGAATATTCAGGATTAAGGGCTAGTGTTTGCATTGTAGACTTGTGAAAGGAACAAAACATATTCAAATAATCACACTGAAGAGTTTGAACACATTTTTGAACGTCTACATATAATATATTGTCATATTACGAATAAACGTCCAACTGCAAACAAATGTTCAGCTGATTGTCTAAACATTACTCCTCACTTTCAGCATTTGTGTGAGACAAGGGGCGTTGGATTAGAAAATATGGAGAATTAAATAGGAGATCGAAAAGGATTGGGGAAAAGGAAAATGAAAAGAATAGAAATCTTGAGAATATAGAAGAAGGAAACTCCAAGTAAACATCCCTCTCAACATTTGGCACTTAATTTTGATGTACCCCACTAACAGACAAAAAACAACCTCAAAATCCTAGGCGTGACAAACCTAAGTGGGGTGCATTACATCGTGCTACCTCATACGCGATGCTTCCACGTCGTCTCTACTGCCTATCCCCACAACTCCCACATTCTATCATTACCTTCTTTCTCCTCGTACCTCCACCGTACGATCGCTCTAAATTTTTCCGCTAAATTTCTAATTAAATTTAGAAGAAAACCCCACTTAATTACGATTTAATCCTACTTATTATTTTTCTTACTCCGACGATCGACGAACGTTTGGTACACGACGTTACCGGAGGCGGGAAACTCGTCCACGGAGCAACTCCGGCACTTCAGTCCAAGCGGCTCCAATGCCCCCGCGACACGCGTCCACACCTCATGGCTCGCACACGTGGTCGATACCGACATCGTCGCCGGCCTGAAGATTTGGACGACCTTCTTCAGCACCCGAACAACGTCGTCTCGGTCGTCGTAGACCGACCCCACGCACTCGAAGCTCGCGTAGCTGTAGCCGTCTTCGGGGGTGACGTGGATGGTGGAGTGGCGGTTCCTGTAGATACCGTTCATGGAGTACCCGCAGGGGTCGAATGCGAAATCGCAGATCAGAGCACGAGGGTTAATTCCGGATATTCCAGTGCCAGTGAGCGCAGTCATTTCTTTTCCGGCGGAGTCTCCGTCGTATTTGGTGCCGGGACGGAGGAAGAAGTTGAGGGCGAGGTCGCGGTCGAGCTCGGTCATGCAGATTTCGAGTGTGAACAGTCCGCCGTCGCTGTCGTCTTCTCCAAAAGGACATGTCGTGTTTTCTGTGGATGCGGAGAACACGTTCCATGCATGTGAGGGGGTTTTGGAGGGCATGACGTTTGCCTTGCGGTAGCAGAGAGTGTCGGGAAGAGATTCCTCCAAATAAACGACCTCGTTTTGGAAGTTGGTGTAGGGAAAAGGCTGGGCATTGGGGAAGATAAAGTTGCCGCGGGTGTAGCGGCAGAAGACGAGGGTGAGGCCGAGATCTAGCGACGCGTGGCGGAGAAGTGGAGGGATAGATTTGAGGAGCTGGGTGGTCCCACAGGTCTTGATGATGATCTTGGTGGGGTAGACGAAGAGGCTGGACTCCGATAACACGTAGGCGTCGAAGTAGTGATTGGCTACGGCCGAGACCACAGTGCATTGGACGGCATGTAGGACATGTTGCAAGGACTCGAAGTCAAGGAGGCGAAGACCAAGACCGAACGACGACCCTACATTTTTACGGTCGTCCCCAGAGAAGTGCAGCTCCAAACGCTTCTCGAACCCTTCAAAACCAGAAACCGCCATTTGGGTTGTTTAGGTTTAGGTCACACTCAAATTGTAGGGTAAACCCTAGGAAGATAACAAACAAGTGCCCTGAAAGAGAAGAGCACAAATCAACAAGTTCCAAATGAAAGAATGGGTAGGAAGAGATGGAGAGAAAGAAATGAGATATGAGAGAGAGAGAGAGAGAGAGAGGTTGAGAGGAGGAATGTGGAGATGAGAGAGAGATGGTGGGGTGTGTGGAATTTATAGGTAGGTGGGAGAGAGAGAGAGAGAGGAGGAGGAGGAGGAGGAGGGGCATGCTGGTGTGGCAACCAAGAATCATGATTGCAGGCATATATAATGAAGTGAATAAGGATGATGACATGTATATTGAAATTTGCTTACGATTTTTATTTTTTTGTGAGCAAAATCTTTTCCTTTCAGAAGAGCAGAGAGAGACAGAGAGACTGATGTGCAACCAGCGGAATTTATGTCCACGCGTATAATTTGTACCGGAACCTTGCACTTGTCTCCACTTACTTCCAGTCGGCAGACATTCACTGTTCTTTCAAAACAATGCATATTGCCAATTAGTGATTTGTTACCACTTAATTAATATCAATTTGATTAAGATGAAAAACATATTCGATCTATTTAATATGTTCAAATGTAAAGTTGAAATGGCACAAATAATGTTATGTCTACATAGTTTTAACGACGCATAATAGTTAACGAATTCAATCATGTAACAACTCGATAAAGATACATTACAAGAAACAATTTTGAGTTTTCTAAAGTTAAGTTCACAGTTTTTTATTTGAACTCATAGTACGTATTTCGAAGAAAACGTCGAGACTGTCAAAATTTATTGTTTGCTATTAGGGCATTTTAAGGGTTTCGAGGTCATTTGCATGAGTTTGGTAGAAATATTAATAAACTTTTAGAGGTTGCACTTGAACTTAATTTGAGAGTTTTCTCGTCTCTTGTGGATTCCGGATTGTGTTATAAGGTGTAACACTGGTTAACAAATATTATTACGATCGTTGCTTGCTTTAATTAACAAGTTTAATTTGCATGGTATAAGTTGTGCTAAATTGCATATATAATTTCATTTCATGTTTCTCTTGTTGTATAAAAAATAAGCAGAAAAACAGGGGAGGTCCTTGACTGATTGATGTTGGACCAAGAAACAAACACCATCAATAGGCCTAGTAACTAATTTAAAAATTAAAAAAAAATGGGTAAAGTTAACCCTAGCTGCCAGAGAGAAGAAAACCTAAGAAAAAACCTATCGCCGTCGAAGCCTTTGGTCTTGGGATCGGCGGCATTTCTTCTTAATTGATCCCTTCTCTTTATTTTCTTGTTTTCAGTAGAGTCGGTATCGCGCTTGTTGATGAGAACCTTTGTAGTTGTGGTCATTCTTTTTTCATGAGGATGAGAGCCTTTGTAGCAGTTATGACTTACTACTTAACTCCGAATCTTAGAGTGAAAATTACGTTGTGTGTCTTGACGGTATTAGGTCTGGCTCGCAGAGTTTAGGCTTTGTGAGCGTATCATTCTTATTGGTTAGGTGTGGTTCTTCCGTCCTTGAGAAATCGTACATCTAAAGAGTTTATTTTGTGTTGTGTCATTTTTTTGTTTTGTTTTGGTTATGGTTTCGTTATTTGTTTGCCAGGCAAGGACTACGAGGACATCTTTGTGATGTCTCATAACAGGGCTTTTTTGCCGAATGAGCGTAGTCTTTTGCGAGTTCGTTAGAAAAGTAATGCAAGATTTTGTTCTCATGAGCGTATTTTTCCGTTTGGTTCGATGTGGTTATGTGGGGTAGGTTTTCTATTGTCTTTTTGTTGTGTTTGTAATCATAAAATTGTATTCCTGATCAATGATGTTTCTCATTCTATTTCATTAATGAAATATTTATTACTTTAAAAAACAATAACTATTTTACGATTGTAAGAATTGGACATATGGATTGGTCCATATATGTCTGCTCAAACACAAGTAGGTTGTAATTAGCCAGGGAATTGTTGTTTGAACAAGAACCTTATCATCACAAGTACATGAGGAAGATAATTATATGTTTTTCTGCCAAATTTTGGGAAACTTTGGTTAATTTTGAATGTCAATAATTGAAAATAAGACGGGTCAAAACTCAGCATCACAATTACAAGGAATTATATCTAAGTCATAGCTTGAAAATTCGGGGACACAATTATAGACTAGGAATATATATATGTTCTTGTTTGTTCCTATCCATGCATGAATTATTAGCATTGTTGCTAAATTCAATATGTTTTTTTTTATAGGCGTACTAATTTTTCCAAGTAATACATTATAGAAAATTAGAAAAAGTGGTAAAGAAAAGAGATAAAAAAATGCAAAGATTTGAATTTAGTCAAGTTGATTAGAATAGTGGGCTTCATCTTCTGAACTCAAATTCGAATCCTCATTCTCGTAATTTGATGGTTTTATTACTACTTATGCTATTTTTTTATATAATAAAATAAAAAGTTTACAAAAATTAAAAAGAAACTGCGATATGAGCACTCAAAACTTTGAAAATGCGCAGTGGGACAATGGAAAGGTGAAAACTACACTAAAAATATGAAAACAACCGGTTGATAGGGACAATGCTGCCATATATATTCCTGAGCATTGATCGAGCAGGTGCGCGCTGATAGCAACAAAGGTAAGACGTGCCCAGAATATCATGAATATTTTAGCTTATAAGTTAAAACAATAATATACAATTTCGTTTGCAAAAACCAAAAATAAAAGGAATCAGGCGTGACTGATAAAAATAATGAGAATATCCTTGAATTAGGGGAGATGCGTACGTGAAATCAAAGCCAATATTCTCCCATCATTTTTACTCTCCCTGCAAATACATGTAGCCAGCTAGATGGCATTGTCATGTTAATTTGTTTCCCCTTAAAAAAATGTAAGACTAACTTGTTTTGAGTTATTTCAAGATCGTGATAATCACAGTTAAGATAATCAAGATATAAGCTAAAATCGAAATACGAGATCTTAACACGTATGTCTAGCAGTATACTGGAAACGTACTATCAACATGATACTTTTCGAGGAGAGTCGAGGTTGATATTTAAGCATTCACCCAAAACGAAAAGGAAAATTAGGAAAAAGATTGCCATACTTATAATTATGTCAACTTTGATTAGCCAAACCTTTTCTTTATACAAATATCTTAAACCTCTAGCTATTACAAACTGCATGCTGCCTAACATTTCGTATAATTTTGTTGGTCCATATTTTTTCATTTGCCAAAACTACCGACATGATTTTCGTGTTAATTCTGGTCAGACATAAACTATTGAGGTACAGTAACTTTGAAGGAAAAGGGAGTAATTAGTGCTTGGTGGGCTTTCCAATGAAGTTTTGCTACTCACCTAATTACATTTCTGGTTCTCCATGGCTTTTAATTCAAGACTATTGCTGAAGATTACATCTACAATTCAGAATGATCAGCTAGCTAGGAAGAAGCTTTCTCTTGTCAAAAGTTTTTTTTTGCATGTTAGGTTATAGATGCACAACTAAAACCAAGTTATGGTGTCGGATTTTCAATCTAAACCGCACATTCAAATGAAATTTTGCATGATCAATTATTAAAACATCATAACTAACTTCTGTTAAATTTGAACTCATAACATCGTTTGTCACTGTATACCGTATACTGTTAGGGAGGAAGATAAAAATCAATAGAAAAGCAAGCAACCAATTTGTATTTTTATGATGCATATCGGTATGCACTATAAGGTGTATGGTATAGAGGGGTAAAATTTGAATGAAGAGAATTAGGAAGGGTTGAGAAAGCAATGATGAAAATATGTGAGTTTAGTAAAAAAAAAATTTGCTGTTTTAAGAAGAGGAATGATGCAGAATGTATGGCGTCATGAATAAATCTTATGGATATGTGGCTGGCAGCCCCCCATCATGACCACAATCCCACCTCTTTGTGCTGCACGCGCATCACCAAACTCAACACACTATCTCAAAGCCCACACCACACCACTCTCTTTCTTCTGCACGCAATCTTCTTCTTCTTCTCTGCTTCTTTCTCTCTCTATCTCCCTCTCTCTCTCTCTCTCTCTCTCTCTCTCTCTCTCTCTCTCTCTCTCTCTCTCTCTCTCTCTCTCTCTCAACAAGTCTTCCTTTTAACTTCAATCTGCTTCTCTCTCTCTCTCTCTCTCAACAAGTCTTCCTTTTAACTTCAACTTGGGAGGATTAACTCATATCCTTTTTGAAAGAAAATTGTTGTTCACACTTTAAAAATTTAATAGTGCATTTCAAACTTTATGTATTTAGAAAGAAAAATACTTTTATAAAGAATGCATGATTAAATTTTTAGAATGTTAATAATATTTTCATTTTGATAATTTGAAGGGACAAAGAAAGGCATTTTGAAAGCCTTTACCCACAATCGTTACTTGGTCCCCCTAACCCACCATTTTTATAATCTTGTATAACCTAATCCCACATTCCTTGTACGGTTTTTCTTATTTATCAATATACTAAATGCATACAATGTTCCTTTTGCAATAACGAGTCACAAAATTGGCACATGAGAAAGTTGTGCTTATATTGTCTCTGAACTTAGAATTAAGCTCTCTAGGTTAAACTTTGCATTATAGGTTTAGACTTATAATTAAGAAAATCAAAACATACAGGTATCGTGCCATATGAGCACATAAAACATAAGGAGAAGATACAAATACAATCATAACAAATACACATTAGCTTATACAAAAGTTTATTTCTCTTCGTCCTCAGCCCAAATAAATGAAATCATGGATTTACAACATCTCCAACACTATATAATTGGTCCCACTCAGCGGCCTCATGCACCCCTAGACAGCCACCATGAACGACCCTACAAAGCGACACATCATCTAGCATGTGTCCCAATTCCTTGGCACAATTGGTCCCACCCCTCCCCTCGGGCCTCCATGTGTTTCAGTTTGAAGACACGTTAGCCCTACAAGCCCCTCCATGGTCGCACCATTTGCAATTGTTGGGATGAAACTAATAATTGAGAATGAACGAGAGGGTGGGCTTAATTATCTAGCCGCCATGCCATGACTGATGAGTCATATGCCATACTTTCACGCGTACAATACATATTTACACGCATGTATTAATTGGAATTCCAATGTTCGGTTTGTATGAACGATAACTAGTCTCTCGGCGGGCACTAGTGCGGATAGAATTTTCATACCACATATGTACATAGTACTTCCTATGCCGCGCATACTTTGCCACGAATGAACCTTGTTTAACTGTTACAGCTAGTATTGGGCGAGATTTGAAGTGATAAGAGTATGAGATGAGGCGAATAACTTTACAAAGTAGTGGATGAAATAAATCTCTTTGTTTTTTTACCTCTTCTTACTATTTTTCTTCATATTATCAATCGTGTTTTCTTAGCATAAGAACTGATGAATGGAATTTTAAGGAACTTCTGGAAATTTACTAAGGATTTGGTTTGCTATATATATGTGGTATACGTAAAAGGGTGTTGATGTTTATATATGGTGTGTATTTTCTTGAAGCAGCATATATCTGGAGAAGAGCAGTCGTGAGTGCTACTGTTCCATGCGCGCAGAATTTGCCTTTAATGTATATCATTTATTGTATGGAGGTGCCCACCACTCTCACTTGGAGTGCCATCTGATGATATGTCAATGTTTTTAGTGCACAGCTGAGCAGCAGAAACTAAGAATTGAAATCTTGGAAAACGTTGCTTCTCAGTTTCATCATGATCAAGTTCATGGCCGGGTTTTCACTCTCAAAGCTTTTTAGTTCCTTTTGGTTTATGGAGATCAAGATCATGTACTAAAAATGATTGAATCGGTTTGATGTCCTATTCTCATTCTTTGACTTTCATTCTTATGAATTTTAAACGTTTGCTAGTGCCAACAATACATGGATGTATTATGCACGAATTATTTGTTTTCTCAAACAATTTTTGGCAACGTACTACTGGTTTGGAAACTTCACAAATAAACTAATAAAAAGAATTCGCATATATTACCATTGTCAATAAGATCTCTTGAAAGTGTAAAGCTTAGACTTGATATATTATGATTCTCATGCATGAATAAGTTTACCAATGTAAATAGTTAGTATAGTAATATAACATTGTGTTGAATAGCGAGTTTGGCCTTGATTTTTAGATATTAATTTCATTAAGAATAGTCAAGAACGTACATAAGATGGGGCATGTCAAATGTGGTCTTTACAACACATCACACACAACTCCACAATCACAAACTCATCAAAATACAATACAAATCCTTAGTCACGGAGGACCTTTAGTCCTAAACCTTAAACCCTAGTCACGATGACTAAACCTTGCAAACCGAAGGCCTAAAGGCACCGCGAGGAAAGGATGGCAGCACCCTATGATGATCTTGTAGTTGTCTGCACAGAAACCGTGCTATGAGTCACCTCTAACAAACGTCGAGTTTCTTTGCCATTAGTTCTTTGCTAAGTGCACAAAATGCAACCCTAACCACAAATACTAAGTAGAGTGTGGTGATACTACTACGTACACCATGATTAAAAACAGTGGATATATTAGATTGTATTCTATTATCTCTAGAGAGGAATTATACTGACACACGTAATGAGAATATTGATCTTCAAAAGGTTAGAGATGATTTTAAGTATATGATAGATAATTAATCGCTAATACAAGGTTACTTCTTCACATGTTAATTAACCTAATAGAATGTTCACTTTCAATTATTCATCCTTATGAAGACCAAAATTTTAAATTAAATTTGCAAACCAAATGACGTGTCATCAATAGAAAATAAGCACGTTAATCAACATTTGCATAGTAAGAGTAATACTAGGAGACCAAATTTTTTATACCAATTTGCAAACTAAATGATGTGGTTAGAGATAATTGAATTATTAATTAAGTGTCGATTAACGTGTTTGTTGTTTATTGGTGACATATCATTTGATTTAAAAAATTTGGTCTCCCTAGCGTTACTTACATAATAATCCAAGAGTAATGCTAGGGATACTAAATTTTGAAAACTAAAGGACATGAAAGTTGATGATTGGTTTATTACTTAAGCTTTGATAAACATGCTCATTTTTATTGGTGACACATCATTTTGTTTGCAAATTTTGTCTTCAAATTTTGTCCCTCTAGCATTACCCATAATCGAATTATCAACAATTACATTATATAGTTTACAAAATTTGGTTTAAAAATTTGATCTCCCAAGCATTAATCTTCACCCATTGTGCATTGAGAATGGTGCAAAATTATAAAAACCTAGGATAATGCTAGGTACATCAAATTTGCAAGCCAAATAATGTGTCACAAATATATAAGACATAAGTACGTACGTTAATCAACACTTAAGTAATAATCTAATCATCAATAACCACATCATTTAGTTACAAATTTAGTTTAAAATTTTAGTCTCCCTAGCATTACCCATAAACCTAAACCAAATTTGTAAATAACAAATCAACCACAGGTTAGAAGAACTTTGACGATTACAGCCTCAAAAGGCCAATCAAATTCTCAAGTGGTGGTGGCCATGCCTAACTATATTTTTCTTTTTATATCAGTAAAGAGTTTACTTGTTATCTTCATTTTATTTAAGCCTATCTAGCCACTTAGGCAATCACAAGGGTTATCCTAAGTTTGAGTCTCTATACTCCTGATTCGTAATTAATTAACAAGCCACAGAGAAGAAGAAAAACACCTAGTTCTTTTTTCTTTGGGTGTTTAATTTTTTTTTAATTTTTTTTTCTCACTTGCTGTTATTTTTAACTTTTAATTCTCATCATGAATAAATAAGAGTATAAATGAAAAAAAAAATCCTAAGTAGCTTGATGATCAGATTTTAACAAAACCTCGAAATTAACAAAAAGGACAATGTTAGAGAGATCAAATTTGTAAATCAAATTTTGTAAACCAAATGATGTGGTTGTTGATGATTAATTACTAATTAGGTATCGATTAATGTGCCTTCTTTGTTATTGTGACACATTATTTGATTTGTAAATTTAGTTTAAAAAATTTAGCCTCCCTAACATTATCCTTAACAGAAAAATCTAACGAACCCTAATCTAGTGAATGAGTGATGGTTCCCACCAAAGAATGACATGATACATCCTACTAGGTGATAAAGATCGATGAGTTCTGAAGCAAACAAAGCATGTTAGGAAGTTTTAAGTGGCCATAATCTTCCGAGTCACACACTGCCCCCACATATTCACAAAAGCA
This sequence comes from Malus fusca, assembly GCA_035220775.1. Lineage (NCBI taxonomy): Eukaryota > Viridiplantae > Streptophyta > Magnoliopsida > Rosales > Rosaceae > Malus > Malus fusca. The sequence continues at coordinate 13,141,571 of CM069071.1, forward strand.
AAGGGAATATTTTTCTCACCACCCTCAGGTGGTAATGCTTACCACCATATTTATTACGTTGAATGAGTTTAATTTTCGAGATCTGTGTAGTGGATAGAAAAAAATTAAAATTTAAACTCATCAAATGATAACAAATAGGATGTTAAGTATTACCACCGCTTAAAAGTGGTGAGCAAAAATGCATTCCAAAAACAAACAAAGCCTCACCCAAGTGACCAAATAATAATAATCTTTCCCCTTTCAAACAGAGTCTCCAAGTCCTCGAGCCCTTCCAGAACAAAATGCAAAATCTATCTCGAAGCTTGGGAGATGGGGTTAGAGAGGGAGGGAGGGATGCTTGGGAGATGGGGTCAGAACAAAATGCAAAATCTACCTCGAAGCTTGGGAGATGGGGTTAGAGAGGGAGGGAGAGCAATATCCTAATCCTCCATACACGCCACATCATTCCTCTCGCGCTTTTTTCATTCAGAAATCCTCTTTCTCTCACAGTTGGAATCTCTCTCAATTGCTCCACGCAAGCATCAATTCATTCTGATATGTGACTTTGTATAGTAAGCCTTTCACTTGTTTTTTCTTTCTGCCGGCTCACCAGTCACCATTGCCTCTGCTGTCTTATTCACTTACTTTCCTTCCTTAGCCAAAGGCCTCACTCAAGTACATAACAGCAGAGCAGTTCTTATCCATTTTAAATAGAAGATAAAATATGGATGATCTCTTTCTCATCCATTAATTCTAAGCTTACGCAAAATTAGCAAATTTAAATTGATTAATATACTATTACTCAATTTGATACTAATATATTTGGTCAATGTATACACGAGTTGTCTGATTTTAACTTGATATATGAATTTTTTGAGTAATGCTACTTAGGGATGCAAAACTAAACACATTTCCTGACACACTTTCTAATACAGGTGGAGCCTATATACAATGATAGGATTCACCTATATTAGAGAAGGGTAATCATACAAAATGGTCCATGAGATTTGCATGATCAATAGAAATGGTTCCTGGGATTTCAAATCAATAGAAATGGTCCCTGAGATTGTCCACCATCCATGATTTTGGTCATTCCGTTAAAAACTCCGTTAAGTGTCCCGGAGCTATTGGCCGGAAGTTTGGGCAATTTTCAAAGCTTCGTAACTCAATCGTTTCTTAACCAAAATTGACCCATAATATATCAAAATGAAGATAGGAAAGTGAGAACAAGATTATACTTATTTGGAAGCCCAATGATTGCCGGAGATGGCCGGAAAATAGCCTGAAAGGTGACTGGTCAGCGGGAAAACTAGAAAACTCGCCGGAAACTGGTAAACTTTAAACGTTCATAACTTCTTCAATACTCAACGAAATCGAGTGATTCAACACGAAAATCATACTTCTTGACGAGAAGAAGAGAATGGTATCTTTATGTACTGCTAACTCGCCGTGTTTTGGCCGGAAAACGGTTCGAAAGTGGCCGTCTTGGTCTCAAGTTAGCAACTTTCGAGCCGTTTTTCGGCCAAAACACGGCGAGTTAGCCATTAAAAAAGGTATCATTCTCTTCATCTCATCAAGAAGTATTATTTTTGTTTTTGAATCACTTGATTTCGTTGAGTATTGAAGAAGTTATGAACGTTTAAAGTTTACCCAGTTTCCGGCGAGTTTTCCAGTTTTCCCTCGGACCAGTCAATTTTGAGGCTATTTTCTGACCATCTCCGTCAACCATTGGGCTTCCAAATAAGTATAATCTTATTTTTCACTTTCCTATCTTCATTTTGATATATTATGGGTCGAATTTGGTTAAGAAATGATTGAGTTACGAAGCTTTGAAAATTGCCCAAACTTCCGGCCAAGAGCTCCGGGACACTTAACGGAGTTTTTAATGGAAGGACCAAAATCATGGATGGTGGACAATCTCAGGGACCATTTCTATTGATTTGAAATCTTAGGAACCATTTCTATTGATCATGCAAATCTCAGGGACCATTTTGAATAAAAAGCCTATTAGAGAATGTGAGTCTTGTGTATCTAAATAGAATTATTGAAAATTTAATAGGTTGAAATCAATTCAAATTACAAATTTAGGAGTAGGTTTTGGATTGGTTTTCCATGACCATTTTGTTGCGAGTTGTTTCCCATCGCAAAATGAGTTTATGCTTAAGTAGTTTGAATAATCTTTTCGGTCTCTTATTGCCAATTGATTTTTAGTTAGATGTTCAGTTCTAATATGATCATAGAGTTGCTAATTACTTTTAGGTTAGAAGCTTACATTCTAATATATTTTAGTTTACTGACATTTGGTAAATTTAAGTTGGATTCTCACATTTTAATTTACTCATACTTTATTTTCTACAGTATTATAATTAGTTGTAAATTCATTTTAGTTTACTGAATTTTAGTCTCTACGATATTGTAGGAAGATCTAAATTCAATTCCCATTAATAAAAAATATGTGTTGACAGGTCAACTTTTTATTTTTATTTTTATTTTTTTATGCTCATCTCACATCTATATATTATACATATACTAAAACCCAACACAAAAAACACTGTTCATTAACAGTGTGATGCCGATTTTATCCTTACTTGATTTGTTTAGTTTCGTTTGGACCCTTTTTACACGAGTTGTCATCCGTGCTTCGTTTCTCTTTTCCTCGTTTCTTTCCGTTCGTCTTTTACACGTGTTGGACTCTTCAGCTCCATCTTTTCCACGTGTTTATCAACGATGGTGCTTCTGGTCTATTGATTACCCTTTCTTTCCGTTCGTCTTTCTCTCCCCATTCTCAGCTTTTGCTTATTCTAGAACCTTGGGTGTTTTTTCTCCTCTTTCACACAACCGTTGTTCATGCTGCCCGGCGTTGTCGGGTTTTTCTTGCCGATTAACTACGGTGGTTTTCTTGCTTCACATCGCTCTTACCCATGGTCGTTTTCTTCCTGGAAAATTTTCCATCTTCTGCTTTTCCTTCTATTTATGGACTCTGTAATTTTTGTTGTGGTTGTTAAAACCACACCGGTGCCGGAGAATCAATCTCACCGGTAGCTAGGTAGTATGGAAATGGCGAGAGGACAAAGAGAAAGGGAGCAAAGGAATATTCTATTAATTTCCAAATCTGCCTGTTACAATCAACTCGGGAGCATGTATATCCCATATGCTGCATAATCCCCAATACAAGAATGCCACATGGACACTACTATTAGTAATTTCTAAAACCTCTAATAGCTCTTGGCTCGTTACAATTGAACCCCCTCATGCTTAACTCCTTACAATTACCCTTAACTACCTTACAATTTAGCCCTTACTGTTATTAGCTAAAACCTCTTTGTGATTAAGGCAATCACAACCAGTTCATAACAATACCTTCCCCTTATAAAACCTTGTCCTCAAGGTTTGCTCAGAGTTGAAATGTAGGGTATTTAGCCTTGAACTCATCAAAATCTTCCCAAGTAGCCTCTGATTCCTCTTGATCCTACCACTTCACTAACAACTGGACCCCTGCAACATTGCCTTTCTTATAAATTCTTCTTGCCGACACTGCTACTGGTGTGTTTCCTGCTAACCCATCTTCGACCGCCTGAGGTAGGACGTTCTGAGGCATCACATTACTCCCTAATTGTTTCTTCAAATGACTCACATGGAATACATGGTGGATTTTCGTGTTAGATGGCAGATTCAATTTATAGGCTACCTTACCAATCTTCTCACAAATCTCATAAGGCCCACATTACCTTGGTTGAAGCTTATGGTAACTGTGAGGGGATAGAGCCTGCAACTGATAAGGAACTAACTTCAGATACACGGAATCTCCCACTTCAAATTGCCTTTCAGTTCTCTTTTTATCATGCTGCACCTTCATGAAATTTTGAGCCATCTCCAGGTTGTTTTTTAAGATAGATAAAACCTTATCCCTTTCCAATAGGCTTTGTTCCACTGTTTCCACTCTTGCAGTACCAAATTCATAGGGTAGAATTTGGGGTGGTGGGTAGCCGTAGACTAACTCAAAGGGTGTGAACTTGGCTGATGAATGGTAAGAAGTGTTGAAGCACCATTCAGCCCACGGAAGCCACTGAACCCATCTCCTTGGTTGTCCTCCAACAAAACATCTCAAATAGGTTTCAAGGCACCTGTTCATCACTTCCGTTTGCCCATCGCTTTGGGGATGTTAGCCCAAGCTCATACACAGTTTTGACCCCTGTAATTTGAACAATTCCATCCAAAAAGCACTTACAAAGATAGGATCTCTATCACTGACCACTGAACTTGGTACACCATGTAGTTTTAGGACATTATCAACAAAGGCCTGTGCTACTGTGATTGCAGTGTAAGGATGAGCCATAGCTATGAAATGAGCACTCTTGGATAATCTGTCAACTACCACTAATATCACTGATTTACCCTTGCATAGAGGTAACCCCACTATGAAATCCATGTTGATGTCTATCCAAATTCTTTGAGGAAATGGCAAAGGTTGCAGCAATCTTGGTGGGGCAATGGTCTCCACTTTGTTTTGTTGGCACACTTGACAATTTGCTACAGAGTTCTGAATATATTTCTTCATTCCTTGCCAATAGAAGCTCCTCTTGACCCTGTAGTATGTTTTTAGGACCCCTTGATGACCAGCAGATGGAGTACAGTGGTGCTCTTCTAGGATCTTTCTTCTCCACTCAGAGTGAGGGCTTAACACCACCCTCTTCTTGTAAAGCAACAAACCATTATCGACAATGTACTTTCCCAAAGTAGATCCGCCTGTGCCATTCATTGCAGATTCAACCACTTCTTTTTTCTTTGCTACAATCCACTCATCTTGTTCAATACCTCTTCTCAAGTCATCTATCCAACCATTGTAAGGGTAAGAAATGGCATTGCATTCCCCCATGAATCGAGGAACGGGTTCATGTAACTGAGTCACTCCATGTAATCGAGACAATGAATCGGCATCTGCATTTTGGGATCCACTTTTGAATTGGATCTCATAATCATACCCCCAGTAACTTAGAAACCCATTTCTGTTGAAATGCAGTGTTAGCTCTTTGATGCAGGAAGTATTTAAGACTGATATGATCAGTCTTGATTATGAAATGCCTTCCCTGCAAATAATTCTGCCATTTCTTCACTGCAGAGACCACGACAATCAACTCTCTCTCATAAGTGGAGAGTGCTTGATTCCTTGGACCAAATGACTGACTGGAGAAAGCAATAGGTCGTCCACCTTGTTGCAACACAGCTCCAATACCACAACCAGAAGCATCACATTCCACTTCAAATGGTTTCGAAAAATCTGGTAAAGCCAAAACTTGTGGAGAAATCATGGCGACCTTAAGCTTGTCAAATGCTTGCTGCGTTTTTGCAGTCCAATGGAACCCATCCTTCTTTGTCAACCGATATAAAGGCTGGCAAATTTTGCCATAGCCCAGGACAAACTTTCTATAGTAGCCTGTTAAACCTAAGAAGCCCCTCAAGTCATTGACAGTTTTTGGTGCAGGCCAGTTTTGTATAACGTGGATTTTTCCAAGGTCAGGTGCCACTCATTTTCAAGATACAACATGTCCCAAATACTCCACCCTATTTTGTCCAAATGAACATTTGGATTTCTTGAGAAAGAGTTGATTGGCCTGTAAAAGCTCAAACACCGCTTTCAAGTGAGCTAAATGAGCCTCCCAGGTCTTACTATAAATGAGGATGTCATCAAAGAAGACTAACACAAATTTCCTCAAATGAGGCTTAAACACATCATTCATCAAACTTTGAAATGTAGTAGGAGCATTTGTAAGCCCAAAAGGCATTACTAGGAACTCATAGTGGCCCTCATGAGTCCTAAATGCAGTTTTTTCAATGTCTCCAGGTTGCATTAATATTTGGTGATATCCAGAGCGTAAGTCCAACTTAGAGAAATAGAGGGATCCATGCAATTCATCCAATAGATCATCAATAAAGGGTATGGGGTACTTATCCTTAATAGTGAGGGCATTGAGCTCCCTATAGTCAATGCACATTCGCCAAGTGACATTCTTCTTCTTCACTAATAGCACAAGAAAAGAGAATGAACTATGGCTTTGCCTTATGAAACCGGCCTCGAGTAGCTCTTGAACTGCCTTTTCGATTTCGGTTTTTTGTAATGGTCTATAGTGGTATGGTCGAATGCTTGGTGGTTTTGCTCATTGCAGGAGGGGAATGTGATGATCATGGTTTTGTTGTGGAGGTAGCTGAGTAGGCACGGCAAAAATAGCCTCGAAGTCATGCAATAGATGCTGCAATTCCTGCAACTGAACTGAACTCAATTCACAGGATTCTAACTTCTCATTTTCCATGGAGTACAAGAACAACCCCAAATTAGAGTTAGTTAACTCTTTTTCAAGCTGATGCAATGAGACTTCTTGAATGCCTGAGGCATTGGAGGAATGATGGGACAACTTATAAGTATGGTGGTTTTTGGTGAACTCCATAGTAAGGAGCTGGAAATCCCATAACACAGGACTTACGGTGGAAAGCCACTGCACCCCCAAAACCACATCACAACCACCTAGTGGCAGGGAATACAAATCTGTGGAACAATGATACCCTGCTAAAGTCAACTCCATAGCCTTGCAACAACCAGAACTTGTAATCTTCCCCCCATCTGCGATCATGACTTCAAAAGACCTGGTGGTGTGAGCTTGCAATCCACATTGTTTTAATAGTTTGGAATCAACAAAGTTGTGAGAACTACCCGAATCGAGTAATATCTTCACGGTGTGGCCATTAACTTGACCAAGCACCTTCATAGTTTGAGCTGTAGAACCGCCATTTGTGCCATAAAACGCACATTCACTGAGCTCTATGTTTTGCAATTCAGGTTGATCATCCCTTATATCTTCTTCTGAAACTTCGGAATCTGATATTTCCATCATGAGCAGTTGCTTAAGGCCGCACTTATGCCTATGGACCCACTTGTCATTGCAGAACTAACATTCACCACGTTCCCTCTTCCTTTGAATCTCAACATGAGTCAATTTCTTAATAGCAAGATTGCTAGTTTTAGGCATAGTATGGGAAAAAGGGGTGACGGTGGTAGATGAGGGTTTAAAATATGTAGAAGGCCGAGGCGGAGGTAATTTCAGCTCTGTGAGTTTTGAATCAATTTGCACTGCAATGGCAATAGCCTCATGCACATTTGCAGGTTTAAAAAATTTAACATCGTAGCGCAGTTCCTTTTTTAACCTCCTGAGAAAGCAACTACGTAATAAAAGATGACTAATCTCCGGTGATCGAGTAGCCAAACGGCGAAATTCAGCAATGTAATCACGAAGAGTACCTGTATGTCGAAGTTTGAAGAGAGCCTCGACACTGTCATCAAATTCAGAGGGTCCAAACTCGCGACAAAGAGCTTGGGTAAACTCCGGCCAAGTGGGTGTGGTGTTGGTACAGTCCATCCAGCGAAACCAGTGAAGAAGCTCCCCCTCAAAATGGAAGGAATCAGTGTGAACACGGTAAGCGTCCAGGATCTCGTAGAAGGTAAAAAACTGCTCCGCTTTATAGATCCAAGCAATGCGATCATCGCCTTCAGTGAAACGGGGAAATTCGAGCCGCTATTGCCAAGGCGATCGGGGAGGCTGGTTGTCAGGACTGCGAGGTGGCTGAAGTTGTGCCAGATCTGGAGGAGCAAGGAATTCGGAAGGGGGTGGGTGAGAGGACCTTTCACCCTCCCGACGACCGGGCAATTCATGGTGGAGCTCACGACGGAACTGCTCAAAATATGCGGGAAGACTTGCGTCAAGCCGAGATGAGAATTGATCATCCAGAGCGGATTTCACCGCCTCACGAATGAGGGATGGAAATTCAGCTTCGAAAGCAGCAAATCGAGCCTCCATGGTGTTTGAACGAGTGTTTGGTTTAGGACGGGGCATACACGGAAGTTAAAATACAGGATCGGAGGGTGATACCAATGTTAAAACCACACCGGTGCCGGAGAATCAATCTCACCGGTAGCTAGGTAGTATGGAAATGGCGATAGGACAAAGAGAAAGGGCAAAGGAATATTTTATTAATTTCCAAATCTGCATTTTACAATCAACTCGGGAGCATGTATATCCCACATGCTGCATAATCCCCAATAAAAGAATGCCACCTGGACACTACTATTAGTAATTTCTTAAACCTCTAATAACTCTTGCCTCGTTATAATTGAACCCTTCATGCTTAACTCCTTACAATTACCCTTAACTACCTTACAATTTAGCCCTTTCTGTTATTAGCTAAAACCTCTTTGTGATTAAGGCAATCACAACCAGTTCATAACAGTGGTTGTCGATCTAGGTTAAATTAGAATCCTTTTTTTGCCTATGCGATCTAAAGTTCTTTGGTGAGTTATTTGGTTTTCTTGCCACACATGATTTTAATATTTTTTTTGTTTTTTCCGTGGTTCTGATGTGTTTTGATTTTTGATTTAAGGAAGAGAGGATACGATCAAACGTTTACTGGTGAGTTTTCTATTTTTCTGATTGTGTGTGATTTAATTTTTTTTCAAGCTTTGGGTGTACTTTTCTGATCTGCTTTGATTTTTAGTTGCAACAGAAGTTGTTACTCGAATTTTCCAGTTTTTCTCTGCGGCTTTCCAAACTCTTTATCATCAAGGTATATAATTTTTTTTCTTTTTCCTAAATCTTTGAGTGAAGGTAAGCGAATTTGGTATTTTGGTTTATATTAGAGTTGAAATAGGTTTGATTTCAATAACTTTTGGGATTATTGAATTTGTATTCTCTGTTTGGTTTTCTGGTTATTGAGTTTGGATAGGAATTTGAATTTGATTCACAAATTTCTGATAAACCCCAACAAGAAATTTAGGACTGTGTATTAGGGTTTTTTTCTTCTGTGTTTTGGGATTGTCATCCTTTGTGTTTTGGAATGGCCATGAACATTCTCCAGGAAAAGTAATGCAATCAGCAATTCACATTTAAAATTTGCATTTTCTTTGCCCTCTCTAATGCAAATATATTTATGCTAATTCATTGGTTTTTTATTTTTTCAAATTTGCAGTATTATTTTGAGGGACGAATATGATTTGGTCAAGTTCATCAAGATGGTGCAACAAGCAAGCCTATTTATTAATCTCCAGATTGGCCCTTATGTTCGCGCTGAATGGAACTTCGGGTAATTATTTTTGTTAAGAATATTTTGTGATTTTTTTTTTATCTTATGTAAATATGGTTATATTCTTTACTCTGTGTTTTGTTCTGTTTCTGAAACAGGGGATTCCCAGTTTGGCTGAAATATGTCTCCGGAATCGTTTTTCGAAGGACAATGAGCCTTTCAAGGTAGGATATTATAAATCTTCCGTTTACTCCAATACAATTTAATTTTTTTAATAAATAATTTTGAAGCTAAATTTAATTTCTAATTATTTGTTATGATGAAGGCAGAGAAGCTGTTTCAAACTCAAGGAGGTCCTATAATTCTTTCTCAGGTTAGAAAATTGGTCGAATTTTTAAGTTTTTATGTGAAATATTGTTAGAATCGCTTTTCGTTGATAGAAAAAGCTTTTAGCCATTTTATAAGCAATCTTAAACATGACTCCAGTCTTTTAACTTAATAATTTGTTTGTTACTAACTTTTTCCATCTTCATTCAATCATGTAGAAAGATGATTATAATTTAGTTGCTCCAAAGATAAAACATGGATTTGTTAATGAGATTTCACATTTCTATACGAGCGAAGTAAAACATCACACAAAATTGTCCTACTAGCCGCTCATTTGTTCTTCAATAGCAGAGCAGAACAATTTCCAAAGAGTTGTTAGATTTTCATCAACAGATTCTATGATCTCAGTTTTATTTTCTCGATTCCCAACTATTGTCTCTCATTGATAAGAACAACATTCTCACAGGTAATAATTTACATATCCCTGACAAAGACCCATTTATTGACAACATGTGCTTATCAACATTTTTTTAAACATTTTAAAGAAATCTTACTAAGCTAATTGTCAAATTGCAAGATATTTTGAAATACGTTACTGCAGTACAACCTTTGGAAAAAAAAAATGGTTGCCAATGAAAGGTTTGAGACCAAAAGTTAAATTTGTATTGAAAATATGAGGTACAAAGTATAATAAAGCATTTATAAAAGGATGATTACCCTTTTTTACATTTTTTAAGGTTTATAATTCTTTTCCTACATCTATGCATTTGTCTCTCTGAGTTCACAATTTAGCCTTTATTCCTTTATTCATACGTGCAGGCTAAGAATTGTGAATTCTAACCTTTATTCATACGTGCAGGCTAAGAATTGTCGTAGAAGAGTTTATTGTGGTTAGCTTAGAGGAAAATGTGAGGTTAGCAATTTGAAGAGTCTACTTTCTCCTCATATGTTTGCTTTAACATGTGTAAGTTGTAATTATTATTTTTCTCTTCATGGCATACTTAAAATTTGTAGATCAGCATATATTTGTTTTTGACATTTCTTATTAAATGTATTTGAAGACTGACTGAAGAAAGTATCCAATTTTTTAGCAATTAAAAAAAAATCACCTCAATAATTACAGTTTTATTCCAATTTGTAAGCAAGGGGGGAAAAAACTCTGAAGTTTCAATGAAGAGAGTCGGAAGTTCTGAATAGTATGTTTGTGTAAATAGGATTGTAAATATGGATGTACATATATATGCAAATAGAGATGTAAACAGAATTGTAAACCCGCAGCAACGCGCGGGCTCTTTTGCTAGTATTATTCTAAACTCAATAACATCATATATATTCCAAGGTGAGCTATGGTTAGAGTGTAGCATGCTTCACCACCATTATCTTAAAACGCATCTATGTAGTTAAGAAGATAATCCACTAATTTTAGGCAATACTTATATTTCAACTCCATACAATTCCTAAAAACATGAATTCCCGAGGTGTTGGCCGCAAGAAATTTAGGTCTGATCCAGATTGGGGGAAATCGTAGCTACTGAGTCAGTGAAATCCAGTTCAGTAAATGGCAGCGGTACGTAGTGCACCCTTAAGAGAAGAGAAAAGTTGGGTGTGTGGAGGGGGGGCCAGTTTCAAGAGAGATTCAAGTCATTGAGTGACTCCTTTTCCCATGCCTCTTTCTTGAATGAAGCCATTGATAGTGTGTGAGTGAGTCTGTCTGAGTGAGTGAGGGAGAGTCGGGCACTTACAGGCATGGATTTGTAAGCATGGAGGCCATCGTGTTCCCTCTGCTCCAAACTCTCTGTCCTCTCCAAAAGTTATATAATTATCAGTAAGTTCTCTTTTGTTGTTGGTTAAACCGGAAAGGGATCATCTCTGAATCCCTTCCTCCTAATCCACCACATTAGGTAATCTGTATCATTGAAATTTGATCAAACAGCTACAAATAGGGGTTCACTTTAAAAATTATAATAACTTTAATCATTTGATTAAATTTTAATAGTACGGATTACCTGATTTGGTGGATTAAGAGGAAGTGATCAAAGAGGATCCCTTTCCGTTTAAACCGACCTACTTTCTACGTTTCTGACTCGAACCCCCTTTTAGAGTTTGGATTTTGCAACTTTTGATTAATTTTGTACTTTTACCAATGAGTAAGAATGGAAAGTGTTCTTTGGCTTTTGGAACTCTTAATCCTGGCTTTAATAAATGTTTAGAGGCAGTAAACAAGATCCTAATTGGACTAATCAGTCTATCACCTATGATTAATTACCTTTAGCATATATTTATAAAGATATCGTGGTGGTGTGAAGCATGTAATGCGAAACTTGGTTAGTTTAATTTCTTGTTTGCCTGTACTATTGTATCCAAACCCAAAACCTTATATAGTCAACTATTAAATAAGCATGGTCATTAATATAAGATTAGATACGAACTCAGGTAGTCGGCACCCACGTATACCATTAGCTAGCTTAGAGAATTTTTTTGCAGTCACTCACGCCATCAGTTCTTATTCGAAGGTGCACAAGGTCTCATAATGGAGCTACGTGTTGAATATCTCTTATGCTTCCACATACAATTGGCTTTAGCAAAATCTTTTAATATTTAGGTTTTTAAGCTAGAGGACAATCTGTCAATGTATCATATTATGAATTTCTACATCTAGGTTTTGCGCATTTATGTGTATTTTACTAAATTTACACCATTATAATATTTCAACGATTTAGTGCATGACACATATGGTTAAGTTTAACTTTAACTAAAATTAAGTTTTTAAAATTTTAGAAAGAAACTGCTAACAGAAGTTAACCTTATTTGCCGTTAGTTCAAGTATATTGGTGTAATGACAAGTGGCGTAATCTTATGTTGTACATGTGGCATAATGATCCTGTAAACCTACGTTGTTAGATAGTTAGAAGGTTGCTTACTCATTAAGCTAAGTGTGTTGTACATAGTTAGCTGAATTTCCCTTGTAATCAATTCAAATAATTAATAAAAACTTTCCTTTTCTCTTTCTTCTTCTTCAACATTTATTTTTTGTACGGAAAAATATATTTTGAAAAACATAAATACAATAGTTTGTGTTATGGAAAGAGAAATAAAAGAAACATTAGCAAAAAATTAAAAAAAAAACTAAAAAATAAAATAAAAGGGGGGATCGGTACGACGTTAGTGATTATTACAAAAGCAGTTTCTACCTCACCAGCAACAATACTTTCAGGCAATAAGTAAGGAACTATTGATCGTATCCATTTCTATTTTATTTATTTATTTTCTGCTTTTTTTTCCTTGAATTTTTTTTCTTCCTATGTTACTTTATTTAGATTCAAATACCTTTAGATTTAGATTTATATTCTTGTTATTCGTGCACTCGACCACCTCGTTTTGCGTGCTGCATTTTTCGTGCGTTAAACCGGCCTCAGTAAGCGCGATGGATCCCGCCTTCTTTTGCGTGCACAAAGCCCATCATGTTTCCAGTGAGTGGAGCTTGCCTCATTTTGTGTGGATGGATTACACCTCGCTTTCCTTGCACCCAGGTTTGCCTCGTTTGTGCAGTAGTCAACCATGTTTTGCGTCCGTCAAGGCAGCCTAAAACCAACGTTTTTTTGTTAAAAATTTAAATTTTTTATTTTTGTGGAATATTTTCCGTGAGTGTTAAGGAAATCTTTATAAGGCATTTAGAAGCAATTTTATGGTTTATTGAGCAACAAATGTATATTTAGTATAATATTTAAGTTGAAAAATAAGAAAATATGTGAACAATATAGTAGTTAGGCCCAAAACATTTTTAAAATGGGGCTCCACCCTCAAGAATATCAATAGAAAGTCTTAACTTTAATTTTCAAAACTTCATGGTGAGGCGAGCGTGAAAATAAACAGTTTGAACGACGATTTATGTACAAATTTTTCAAAACCAACTAAAAACCGTGAGTGTTAACCCATGGTTTTTGTGAAAAATGCAATTTTTTTTTATTTTCACGAAAGGTTTTCCGTTAGCATTAAAGAAAACTTTATAAGGCATTTGGAAACGGTTTTGTGATTTATTGAGCAACAAATATATATTTAGTAGGATATTTAACCTAAAAAACTAAAAAAATAAATGAAAAATATACTAGTGAGGTCCAAAACATTGTTAAAATGGGATTCCACACTCAAGAATATCAACGGAAAGTCTTACCTTAATTTTCACAACTTCACGGTGAGGCGAAGGTGAAAATAAATAAGATTGAACAATGATTTATGTACGAATTTGTAAAACCGACTAAAAACCTTAACCCACGTTTTTTGTGAAAAATGCAAATTCTTTATTTTCACGAAAAGTTTTCCGTGAGCATTAAGGAAAACTTTATAAGGCATTTTTTTATGATTTATTGAGCAACAAATGCATATTTAGTAGGATATTTAGGTCGAAAACTAAAAAAAAAAGAGAAAAATACTCTAATGAGGCCCAAAACATTGTTAAAATTAGGGTTGGTTCGGTACGGGATACCGAATCAAAACTCTTGTCCCGATTCCCAAACCGAAGTTTTCGGGAATCCCAATTTCAAGACCGATCCCAAACCAAATTTTCGGGAATCCCAAATTTCAGGAATCCCAAAATAGTTTCAGGATTTCGGGACAAATCGGGAATCCTGAAATAATTCAAAGGATGGGAACTTCTGCAAGCATGCAAACTTATGCAAAGAAAAACGAAATAGATGAGCCAGACATTCTAATTAATTCAAAGGATTATCAGTATCTATGACAAACAAATAACACGTAGCATTGGAAAACAATTCGTGGATCCTTTGAATACAAATTGCATAATAGAATATCACCATTCACCACATTCAGCAAGCATGCATCACTTAATATAATGAATCATTCCATAACATATTAAACAATTGAAGCATCTTAAATCATGAATCATACACCAAAATATAGCTGCTTTCAGGCCTCAGCTAATAAGAAATCATCACAAACTAACCTTTCTTGATTTCATCAGTCCTCAAACCCACAGTCCTCAAACCCTCACACATTCGACAAAATGCTCAGAAATCAAGTTAATCAACATGAAATTTGACCCTAAACCCTAAAGAACAAAAACCCAGTGAAAATCAGAAACCTTTACCTAGATTTTGGGACTCGATTCGTATCGGAATCACATCTTCTTGCGTCTTTGTGTGTGGCCGGATGAGAGTTGTTGAATTGGATGAAGGAGTCGCGTTTGAACTGGACGGGCTCGACGGAGGAGCGCTGGAGCAGCATTCGAATTTGTTTTTCAAGAGAGTGAGCGATTGAGAAAGAGTATGAGGAATTGAGGGTGAGCGATTGAGAGAGTCTATAAAGGTAAAGGGGAGAGAGTGAAAGAGTGGAGGTCAAGAGAGATAGAGAGAGAGAGAGAGAGCGAGAGAGTTAATGAGTAAAGGTGGGTTTGGGGCCAGGCGGAGAGTTTCAGACTCAGATAGTCTGAAAGTGAAAGTGAATGTGAGGACCGTGAGGTCGCTGCAACCAAGAGAGGGTTTCATTTTGAATGAACGACTGAGATTAATTCTCAACCAATCCAACAATCTATAATATCTAAAACATTATATATTTTAACTTCGGTTAGGTTTGGGATTACCGAAAAAATCAAATTGTGAGACCGATTCCTGTATCGAAATTTTGGGATCGGTTCGGGATTGAGTACCAAATTTTTTGGGATTTTCAATCATTTTTTCCACTCCTAGTTAAAATGGAGTTCCACTCTCAAGAATATCAACGGAAAGTCTTACTTTAATTTTCAAAACTTCACGATGAGGCAAAGGTGAAAATAAACAGTTTGAACGACGATTTATGTACGAATTTGCAAAACCGACTAAAAACCGTGAGTGTCAATGCACTTTTTTTTTGTGAAAAATGCAAATACTTTTTTTCTTTTTGCAAAAGGTTTTCCATGAGCATTAAGGAAAACTTTATAAGGCATTTGGAAGCGGTTTTATGATTTATTGAACAACAAATTTATAAAATTTTCCTTCATGCTCACGGAAAATATTTCGCGAAAATAAAAATTTGTTGTAGCCTATTTTATCTGACTAAGGGAAGGGTGGCTGGCAGCAAGGAGAGATTGAGGGAGAGATGTGTTTGTAGAATTGTAGAGATGAATGTGTGTGTTATTCCCTCCTACATAGTGCCTTTATTTATAGTAATAAGAGGGAGAATAAATCCTTCATCCCAAGGAATACAAGTTCATATTGGAAAAAATAACTAGAATCAAATCTAATCTAGGATTTACACAATCACACTTAAACTAGGAAAGTTTATAACAATCCCCCTTAAGTGTGTAAATATTAAAGGTAGATTCGGCATCATGTAAAAGTTGAGAAAATCGACTAGTCGACACTGATTCTGGGAACAATGTTATTCTCAATAAGGTAGGAACTTGCATAAAGAAGTAAGTCTCACTAAAAAAACCTAAGTCTATGGCAAAACCCCGAGTAAGGACAAAATCCATAGTTTAAGGAAAAATGTGTGACAAATGCAAAGTCAAATGAAACGTCTAGGGGACGTAATCAGGGATATGATCAGCCCAAGGTGGGTGCCTCGTTAAAACCTAGTTGGGTAGCAAAAACCCAGTGGAAAAAATGCTCCTAATCGTAAAGAAAAATAGTACATTAAGATCAAGCAAGTATACTTCAGGACATTTCCCTTGAGTTTGAAACAATTCCAAAGAAAACTACCAATGTTACAACTCAGAAAGTTTACGCAAACCAATTCCATGAACAAGCTTCTGAAACGTAGCATTCGGTAGTGATTTGGTGAAGAGGTCAGTCAGATTATCTTGTGAACGGATTTGTGTGACTTCAATCTTCTGATGCTCTTGTTGTTGATGTGAAAAGAATAACTTTGGCGCAACGTGCTTGGTGTTGTCTCCTTTGATGTAACCCTTCTTGAGTTGTTCGATGCATGATGTGTTATCTTTATAAATTATCATCGGGACATCCATGACGGGGTAAAGATTGCAGGAGCTTCGAATATGGCCCACAACTGCTCTCAACCAAAAGCATTCCCGAGTTGCTTCATGTAAGGCGAGAATTTCAGCATGGTTAGACGAAGTGGCAACTAAGGTCTGTTTAGTTGACCTTTAAGAAATTGCGGTGCCTCCAATGGTAAAGACATAACCCGTTTGAGAATGCACTTTGTGCGGATCAGATAAATATTATGCGTCGACATAACCAACACGGCGAGAATCGACTCGGGAAGTGAGGGTGTGGCATAACTCGAGGATCCGTGGGGATAAAACAAGCCCAAATCCGTAGTACCCTTAAGGTAGCGGAAAATGTCTTTAATACCAGTCTTGTGTTTGCGTGATGGTACATTACTGTATCTTGCCAAAAGATTAACAGCGAAGGAGATGTCGGGTCTAGTGCATTGAGCTAAGTATAATAAATCACTTATCACACTTAGATAAGGAACTTCAGGCTCCAAAATCTCTTCATCATCCTTATTCGGACGGAAGAGATCTCGTTTTGTATCTAGCGATCGAACGACCATATGAGTACTCGAAGGTTTCGCTTTATCCTTATTAAAGCGGCGCACCACATTTTGGGTGTAGTTCGTTTGATGTACTAAAATTCCATCAGAACGGTGCTCTATCCCAAGACCGAGACAATATCGAGTTTTTCCTAGACCTATCATCTCAAATTTTGACTTCAGGTGTGCAGTGGTTCTCGCGAGCTCTTCAGGAGTTCCGATAAGATTCATGTCATCGATATATACTGCAATAATTGCAAAACCAAAATTTGAGTTCTTAATGAACACAGAAGGGCATAGTTCGTTGTTCACATATCTTTGACTAGTCAAATACTCACTCAGACAGTTATACCACATTCTTCCGGATTGCTTCAAACCGTAGAGCGAATGCCTCAGTCGAATTGAAAACGTGTTTCGGGGTTTGGAAATACTTGATCCAGTCAATGTAAGTCATTCGGGAACTTTCATATAAATTTTCGTATTAAGATCCCCATAGAGATACGCAGTTACTACGTACATCAACTGCATACTCAGTTTTTCTGAAACTACCAAATTGATAAGGTAGCGAAAAGTAACCACATCCATAACGGGTGAATAAGTTTCGTCATAGTCAGTCTCGGGGCGTTGTGAGAAGCCTTGTGCAACAAGACAAGCTTTGTAATACACAATTTTGTTCTTCTCATTACGCTTCCAAATGAAAACCCATTTGTAGCCAACGGACTTCACATGTAGAGGAGTAAGAGCTATAGGTCTAAACACCTTACGTTTCGCAAGCGAACCGAGTTCGTCTTGAATTGCTTGTTTCCAGTTTGACTAATCGGTTCTACGTCGACATTCATCAATGGAACGAGGTTCAATGTCATTGCTCAACATGATCTCAGTAGCTGCTACATATGCTAATGCATAGGGCAGATGATTGGCTAGCCGCTAATGTACGTGGATCACCAAAGTTGGCATCCCGGGCCTCCAGGAGTGAAGTCCGTCGTGCATTTGGTACATCCATCTTTGCAGGCGTATTCGCAGCTGGAATATGTGATCTTGTCACTCGCGCTAGATCGATGAAAGCATCTGGCATGCTCTGAGCTATGCTCTAGAGATCTAATTTATGCTGCACTTCAATTTTAAACCGAGCGGTGTAGAGATCTAAATGAGACAAAGTGGGAGTCATCCATGATAATTTGTGTCGTTCTTCAGGGACGTTAACGTTCTTATCTCCCCTTAATGACAGGAAGACTGTCTCATAGAAGTGACAATCCGCGAAACAAGCGGTAAACAAATCGCCTATCAAAGGTTCTAAGTAATGAATAATCGAAGGAGAATCATATCCGACATAAATTCCCATCATTCACTAATGCCCTATTTTTTTACATAAGGGCGGCAAAATCAGCACATAGACCGCATAACCAAAAACGCGCAGATGCGATATGTCGGGTTCGTATCTAGTAACCAACTGAATAGCGCTATATGGTTGGGTAGCAACTGGCCTCAGGAGAACCAACATGGTTGCGTGCAATATTGCATGGCCCCAGCAGCGATCAAAAGCTTGGTACGTATGACTAACGATCGAGCAATCATTTGTAAGCACTTAATAAATGCCTCTGCCAGGCCATTCTGGGTGTGAACATGGGGTACTGGATGTTCAACTTCAACCCTAACCGACATGCAATAGTCATCAAAAGTTTTAGATGTGAATTCTCCAGCATTATCCAATCGAATAGATTTGATCGGATAATCAGGGTGGTCAGCCTTGAGCTTGATAACTTGAGCCAACAATTTGGAGAATGCAGCATTCCTTGTGGACAACAAGCACACGTGTGACCAACATGTGGAAGTGTCAACCAAAACCATAAAATATCTAAGTGGTCTGCAATGATGGTTCCACAAATGTCCCCCTGAATCCTTTGTAGAAGAATAGGAGAATTCGAACGAATCTTGTCATAAGAAGGCTTAGTAATAAACTTTCCATGGAACATGTTTGACATGCAATTCCTTGAATCGAACCGAAGCTTCGGGTTAATGGATGTGCGTGTGATGATTTATGGATACGGTGCATCGTTATTCGTCGAGGATGTCCCAAATGATCATGCCAAAGTGTAATTTCATGCGTGGTCCCAGAGGTAGGGCTGACTACATAGTGGCTCTCTATATGGCATATGGTCGTAGTATACAGACCACTCGGGATACACTCCATCTTCTCTAGAATACACTTCTGTCCATATTCGTAGGAAGTTATGCACATAAATTCAACTCCATTTTCTAAGTGGGTTTCAGCATGGTAATTGTTATCTCTAATGTCCTTAAAACTCAATAGCGTTCTTCCAAAATGTGGAGAATAAAGTGCATCATCAATGGTCAAAATTGTACCATTGGACAACATTATACGTGTCTTACCATATTCTTCAATCAGGTTGGATGGACCTGAGAGGGTTGTCAGAGGTGCATTCACGCAAAACAGTGTGCGTGGTTACACTATCTGCCAGACAACTAACTTCCTTACTAGTCATACCTAGAATGAAAAATTGATTTGAATCGGTCACATGCATAAAAGTTCTAAAAAACAAATATCTATTCAAAATATTTTTTAAGTATTCAAGGACGGAAATTAATTAAAAACTTGATATCCAAAAACAAATCACCAACAAATAATCCAAACATAAAGGAAAATTGTTCAAAATTTAACCAAAAACACAAAAGGGGTTCGGCCACTACTGTGGAATTCAACCCTAATGTCTATTTCAACTAAAAAAATGGTTTATGTCTAAGATTCTAATCTTCCATAGAGGTAACGGCCCCTTGAAAGTCAGAAACCTCCATCTTTGTACTATCTAGTTCGTCCACTTGCACAAAGTTTGATTCAAACTTCTTATGACATGATCGATATGCAGCTACAACTTTCTGGGGAGCTCGGCAAACACAGGACTAATGTTTCTTTGAACTACAACGATAGCACATGTCAACATCCATGGTTTCAGGTGCTTGGCCCTTATTATTGAAGTTTGAGGCATTGAGAGCGAGGTTAGGCCGCTTTTGAGCTTTGTTTCCTCCCTTAGATAGGCATTGGCTCTGTTGACCTTGACCGGGGGTGAGGGCTTCTGGCTGCCCTACCATGCCTATTTTGGCATTTTAGGCGTTGGTTCATGCTATAGCGTGCTTCAGGCATAACAGTCGCCCCAGTAAGTCGAGCTTGATGATTTTTCATCAACAGTTGATTCTGCTTTTCAGCGAGAAGTAAAACAGAGATCAAATCCGAGAACTTAGTGAACTTCTGAGCTCTATATTGTTGCTGCAAGACAATATTAGTAGCAGAGAAGGTTAACTAGGTCTTATCCAGGAGATCCTTTTCGGTCAAAGTTTTGTTGCAAAACTTGAGAAGTGATCGAATTTGACAAACTTCAGAATTATATTCATTCACAGACTTAAAGTCTTGAAAGCGCAAATGCTGCCAGTCATGTCTTGCTTCAGGCAAGAAGATGTCATCTTGGTGATCAAAGCGATCAGCCAAAAGTGACCCATAGTGCTCGTGGATCATCCTCAGCAAGGTACTCAGTTTGCAATGCGTCATGAATATGTCTTTGGATGAAGATCATGGCAGTGGTTTTCTCAGCTTCGCCAACAGGGTTATCAGTCTCATATTTAATGGCGGGACGCAAATTCTTTGTAGTGAGGTGGAACTTCATATCTTGGACCCACATGAAGTAGTTCCTTCCAGATACCTCTAAAGCGATTAAGTCGAGTTTGTTCAAATTAGACATGTTCCTATCACAAAATAAAGGACAAGATGTGATTAGTGTAATGGAGAAAGACAATCAATCCATTCACATATGAGTAAAACATTCAGGTTCTAATAGACATGTATTGGTTAAAATTCGCATGAAAAAACTTAAGGTTTTCATGGGTGATGTTTTTAAGGAAAACTTCAGGTTTTCAAATAAGGCATGTTTTTAGAATCTTCAGGTTTCGAAATAATTATGAACTTTAGGTTCATATGTTCCTGCAAACAAACGCAAATATATACACATAAATATGCAACAAAAAAAATATGCAAATACAACTTCAGGTTTATAATTATAATTGAATTAATTATATGGACTTTGGGCCAAATTTAAAGTGTGGGTGAAAAAATATAAAACCCATTGGGCCTAAAAAAATTAGGCAATTAAACTCGAGGCCCAAAAACATGTACCAAAGCCTACAGGTGGGCTAATCAGATAAATGTCGTGCGTCCCAAGCCCAAATATTGGGTAGGTTAGGTCTTGGGCTAAGCATGCATGTTGGCCCATGCATCACAAAGTAAGTGGGATGCATGCGCAAGCCCAAAATAGAGGCCCGTGAAGGGCACAGATCAACTGTGATGCAGACACGAGAGCATGGGTACTCCAACGAAGCTGAGATCTGATGCGGCACACACATATATTAGCAGAAGCTTGGATCCTATGTGACACGATGCATGGGAGAAATGGCATGAGCCTAGATGGGCTCAACTGGTTCTCGGGCCAGGTTATCACCAAAGCCCAAAGGGTTGATGATATGGGTTGAAACACTCGGCACAAGCAGGCGGGTGTTGTGCTAATGGACCTAATGGAAATTGAGGCTCATTAGGGCTCGGGTGGGATCTTTAGGCCACCCCAGCGGTGCTGGGTGTGGGGATCTGTCGGAACTAGTCGATGACGCCACTTCATGCAGTGTTTCCATGGTCGGTGCAAGCCATAGTTCATCGGATAACCAATTTTTGTGGACGAAGGTGACGTCAGGGTGGGAACCCGAGGAATTCAATCGAATTCGAATAAAAAACTCATGAATTTTTTCTGGAATTTTGAAAAAATCGTTGGTAAAAACGATAAGTTTCGTCCAAATTACACGACTAATGGTGTTTCGTTGGAAAAATCGACGGGAATGACCTGGGCTTCAGGCTGGGGGTCAGGATAGTGGTGCCTCAAATGCACCGTTTCGGTTTTAGGCTTGCAGCTTGGGTTTCGACGCTGGGCTGGGCTTGCTAGGCTGACCCAAATTATTAGCTTGGTGCTGGCAGCTTGCACGGTGCAGGTCATGGGTTCGAAAAACCCTAGCAGTCTGATTTTTTCTTTTTCTGTTTTTCAATTCAATTCAATGCATTTTAATATATAATTCAATGCATGGACATATATTTGATGCAATTCATGGCAATATTAAATTCACATAATTCAATAATTATGAATATAATGCATACACAATTTATGTAGAATCTAAAATTCGAAAAACGTAAAGTTGGGTCATGCATTATGGTGAATGTTCATGTTATCAAGGTTGCAAAAATATCGAGATAAAAATTGTTGTTTTGGAAAAACCTGATTGTGTGATGATATGGATGAACATGTTTGATGCAGAAAAAGCTTCAACGTCAGATTCCTAAGCGCAGCGATAGGAGCGTGCTGATAACGTGTTATAGGCTATTTTATCTGACTAAGGGAAGGGGGGCTGGCGGCAAGGAGAGATTGAGGGAGAGATGTGTTTGTAGAATTGTAGAGAGGAATGTGTGAATTATTCCCTCCTACGTAGTGCCTTTATTTATAGTAATAAGAGGGGGAAGAAATCCTTCATCCCAAGGAATACAAATTCATATAGGAAAGAATAACTAGAATCAAATATAATCTATGATTTACATAATCACACTTAAACCAGGAAAAATTATAACAAAATTTTCATTTTTGACAAAAAAATGTGGCTTCCCTTCCAAGTTAGCTTCAACAAACCATAACACGTGTGTGTGTGTGTGTTTTGTATTTTTTTTTTCTGTTTTCTAGTAACGAAAATATTTGCTTGGTGGATATCCTTGTTTATTAATTTTTTTTAATGTAAAATATACTTGCCATAATTTTGTTTTTATTTAAGAATGATATATGGGCCGTGAGGCCATTGAGCTTTATCATTGGGCCCAACACTTGCATTTCTTGGGCCTAAAATGTAGCCGATTGTGCACTAATATGATATTGAACACTCTTGTGGTCGTCAAGAAAATTAATATAAAAAAAAAGAATTATTTACGCACCATCTTTCACCTCTAACATTTGTATATTGTTGAAAATTCGTGCACAACCGTAGATATAAACAATCGCCAGAATGTCATGAACATCGAGGAATAGGAGATTGTTTGGGAGGTGTGATGTGAGCAAGCGGGATGCGTTGAGTATGTGAACATCAAAGCATGTGTAGTTCCTTATGTGAGCATGTGGTGATGTGAGCAAGCGGGATGCGTTGAGTATGCACATATGTGTTGAATGAGATGTATGATCTTTTGAGATATGAGATCCTCTTTTGAGATATGAAATATATCATTGGATTAGATATAATATAAGAGAGATCATGTCTCCTTTAAGCCCTAGAAGAGCGTATATATAGTGTTTAATGAGCGTTCTTATGAGGATGAGAATCCATATATAGAGAATCATAATAAGAAATCTAGAAAGATATGCTTTCCTATTAGGTCAATAATTACTGGGGTGCACACCAATTCTTATGATAATTGGAATTCTCAAGATTCTTTCCTAATTAGAGTATGATCACACATACGTTTCTTGAGGGCCAAGTAGGTCATTCTCGATAAGGGTATACCTTATCTACCGTTCTGGTGGTTGTCGGATTGATCTGATCATTTAAGGTAGAGTGTCTGGAATTGGATCTAAGCTATTCTTTCCAGAGCTCCGCGAGTTCCTGCAAGTTCCAGTCTTCATAGATTTCCCCGCCTTGGTTCGATCGTGCGAAAATTATGGTCCACATATATTTTTCTTCCATTCTAGCTATTAAGTTAAATAATAAAAAAAATCACATGCTAGAATTAACAAAAGGAGTGCAGGAGGTGAAAACAAGTATGTAGAATGTGAAACAAAATAAGCACAAATAACTCCCTTAAACTATATGACATTCCCGGTTTCAACAATTCTCGTACTATGATTAGGACAGTAAAACATATACTTGTTTGTTATAAATAGGCAAAAGTTAGAGAAATAACATTTGCTAAGAGCGATGACGAAGTGGTGCAAAATATCACATTGTTTAGTTTTTTTATTACCACCACAAAACTATTGTAGGTATTAGAAAATGAGGGATACTGAGAGTATTATATTTCTTCCTTTGCTCTTCTTGATATTCTCTAACTTTGAACAATCGAAGTGCTCTATTTATAGAGCCACTTCAATGGAAACTTACAAAAGGGTCACATGTGGGCAAACAT
This sequence comes from Malus fusca, assembly GCA_035220775.1. Taxonomy (NCBI): domain Eukaryota; kingdom Viridiplantae; phylum Streptophyta; class Magnoliopsida; order Rosales; family Rosaceae; genus Malus; species Malus fusca. The sequence continues at coordinate 13,165,635 of CM069071.1, forward strand.
ACCCACTATTTACAACACTAACCCTTGGATGCCCACATATCAGTATCAGTTGTCTCGTTAAAACCTTGCTTGGAAAAACTCAGTGGGAAAAAAACCATAGCAAAGGAAAATAGTACAACTTTACCTGGATGCAAGGTATTAAATATCGATAATATCGGAAATATCGGTAGTCCGAAAACACGGAAATATCGGAATAATATCGATATCGATAAAAATAATATGGAAACCACGGAAATTGTACGAAAAACTTGGAAATTTTTATTGAAACTTTGCAGGATGTTTATTTAGTCAATTATCTATTAGTTTATCACAAAAAATTGGAAGGAAATGCATTGCATGATGGATTTACCTGATTTAAGTTGATTATACAGCGAGCTGGCAAACACTGTGAGTGTAGAAAATATGTAGCAATTAACGAAAAAAATATTAAACACACCATAATCATTTATATATAATGATTTACTACAATATTTTACACTTTATATATTGCATGGTAAGATACATGAGTGATTTAGAATCTTGATGAAACCACCATTACTTTTTATCTTGTCAAAAGTTGTAAAAGTTGTCAAGAGTCAGAGACAGAGAGTCAGAGACACGGTTTTGAATTATTTGGATGCTGTTTTTTTTTTCTCACACGCCACCACACACACACACAGAGTCAGAGACTTTCACACGCCACCACACATGCACACAGAGATCGAGAGCCCACACACGCACACAGAGACCTCAGTCTCTCGATCCTTCTCTCTTCTCCCTTTTCCCTTCTCCCACACACACGCCAATGTTCTAAAAACGCTAGGCGTTAGTTGGGCGGTGGGCTAGCGCCTAGCACCTAGGCGGAGTCTAGGCGGCCTGTACGGATTTAGGTAATTTTTTTATATATTATATGAATTAATTAACTTTATTATATCAGATATAAACAATTATTGAATAATATGTTATTTCTTATAGAAGAACATACATATACAAATGTTTTATGTACATGTATAATATGCTTACCTAGAAAAAAAAATATTATCTAAATAATTTATAATTTATGTAACATTTATATATATATATATATCCCAAACTTTTTAAATATATAAAAAACCCACGCAAGTGGGTGTGGGTGGTTTCAATTCCTTCAATTAAAACCATCTGATGGACAAGGAACTTTTTAAATATATAAAAAACCCACCTTAGCTCTTTCTTCTTCTTTGCCATTTCAGAATCTCAAAGATTTATTTTACTCTCTCTCTCTCTCTCTTCCCACTCCATCTTCCCTCAGACATCTCGATCCTTCTCCATCCCTCTCTCCCTGTTTCTTCTCCGGTTCTCCCCCCTCATCTCTTCTCTGCAACTCACCTTCCCAGAGTAGACAGACAGACACACACCCCATTTCCCCAATCCCTCGAACTTTCTCCCTCATTCCTCTCCTTGTTTCTTCTCCTTTCATCTCTGCAACTCTCCTTCCCGGAGCACAGACACACCACACTCACCTCACCATGACCTCCACCACAGTGACGCACACTCCGGCAAGCACCATCACCACCTGTGGACCGTTCCTCCTCCCTTTCTCACCTCCCGGCGGCGGCGAGCACCATCAACCTAAACTTTAGACTGTATGAGGCGGATGATCCATCAAACCCGAGCGGATTTTGGGATCCGGAGAGAGGATCGGCTACCGTTGCGACGACGGAGAGAGCGATATTATCGATACTATCGCGATATTATCACGATAGTCAAGTGGAACACTGTGAAAATATCGTTGTTGCAAAAAAATGATATTATCGGTGATATTTCGCCGATAATATCGATATTTTAGACGTTGCCTGGATGGTGTTGAGCATGCTTATGTTGCCTCGTTAAAACCTTGATAGGAAAAATCCAATGGGAAAAAATCCTCATCGAAAGAAAAATAGTACAACATGCATGTATCATGGATGCTCCCCCTGAATTGTATCTCCCCCTGATTCCGCATTCTTCAAATTTGTAAGCCGACGTAATCCAATTCCCGGCACTAACTTCTGAAATGTGCACTTTGGTAGAGATTTGGTGAACAAGTCTGCTAAATTTTCATTGGAACGGATTTGTCTGACTTCAATAACTTTAGCCTTCTGAAGCTCATGTGCACTGAAAAATCTTGGAGATATGTGTTTAGTCTTATCACCCTTGATGAATCCTTCCTTCATCTGGGCGACACAAGCTGCATTATCTTCATGGATGACAGTTGGAGTGTCTGTCTTTGAAGGTAAACCACATGAATTCCGGATGTGATGGATCATTGATCTTAACCAAGAACATTCACGACTTGCTTCATGTAAAACAATTATTTTCGAGTGATTGGAAGATGTAGTAACTAGCGTTTGCTTCGTTGATCGCCATGAAATTGCAGTATCTCCATTAGTGAACACATATCCATTTTGTGAGCGGGCTTTATGCGGATCGGAGAGAAAACCAGCATCTGCGTATCCAACAAGGATTTGTTCATTTGTGGGCTTGTCTGAGTAGAAGAGACTCATATCTGTTGTCCCGCGAAGGTATCGTAGAACATCTTTGACTCCGTTCCAATGACGAATTGTTGGAGTAGAGCTGTACCTGGCTAACAAGTTAACTGAAAAAGCTATATTTGGTCTAGTACATTGTGCTAAATATAATAAAGCACCTATTGCGCTCAAATATGGTACTTCTGGACCAAGGACCAGTTCATCATCTTCTTTTGGACGAAATGGATCTTTCTTAATGTCCAAAGAACGAACGACCATTGGGGTGCTAAGTGGATAAGCTTTGTCCATGCCAAATCGCTTCAGTATTTTTTCAATGTAAGCTGATTGATTGACCAAAATTCCATTAACACAATGCTCGATCTGCAGGCCGAGACAATATTTTGTTTTCCCAAGGTCTTTCATTTCAAATTCGCTTTTTCAGATATTCAGCAGTTTTATTGAGCTCTTCAGGGGTTCCAACTAGGTTCATATCATCGACGTATACTGCCACTATAACAAATCCAGTATTTGATTTCTTAATGAACACACAAGGGCATATGACATTGTTGGCATATCCTTCTTTAATCAAATACTCACTGAGACGATTATACCACATTCGCCCAGATTGTTTCAGCCCATACAGTGATCGCCTTAATTTGATTGAGAACATACCTCGTGGTTTGTTAGTTGCTTCAGGAAACTTAAGTCCTTCTGGGACTTTCATATATATGTCAGTATCTAATTCTCCATATAGATACGCGGTGATGACATCCATAAGTCGCATGTCAAGTTTTTCTGAAATCACCAAACTTATTAAGTAACGGAACGTAATTGCGTCCATTACAGGAGAGTATGTCTCTTCATAATCAATTCCAGGTCTTTGTGAAAAACCTTGTGCAACGAGTCGTGCTTGATATCTTGCAATCTCGTTTTTCTTGTTGCGTTTCCTTGTGAATACCCATTTGTAACCTACAGGGTTCACACCAGGCGGGGTTTGGACTATTGGTCCAAAACACTTCGTCTTTCCAAGGAATTTAATTCTACCTGGATTGCATCTTTCCACTTAGGCCAATCTTGTCTCTGTCTGCATTCATGAACAAAGTGGGGCTCAATATCATCACTTAATATAATTTCAGTGGCTATTGCAAATGCAAACATGTCGTCGATGATTATTTCATTTCGATCCCACAATTCATTAGTACATGCATAATTTATGGATATTTCTTTTCTTTCATGTACTTCTGTCTCTTCAGGGACATGTGTCTCATCAAGGACATTTTCTTTTTCTGGAAGTACAGAATCATGAATTGTGGATTTATCATTCATTTTCTTTTCTTGAATGATTTCATTTGGGTTCAATTGTGCCCTCATCTTTCTCTTTCGATGGGCTGAATCTTTTGAACCTGGGGGTCTTCCACGCTTCAGGAGTGCACTGGATGAATCATTCGCTGCCATTTTATTTTGTCTAACAGGGACATCAATTCTTGCAGGTGCGTTTGCAGCTGGTATATGTGACTTTGTCACTTTCGAAGCATCATTAAATGCATATGGCATTTGATTAGCAATACCTTGAAGATGAACGATCATTTTTACTTCATTTTCACATTGAGTGCTTCGGGGATCAAAATGAGATAAGGTGGGAACAACCCATGTCAGCTCTTGCTGTTCTTCTGGAACGGTCTTTTCTCCCCCTAACGACGAGAAGATTGTCTCATCAAAATGACAATCAGCAAAACGAGCTGTAAACATATCACCAGTCAAAGGTTCCAAATATTTAATAAATTCCCAGTCTGCGCTGAAGTCTCATTTTAGTTCATTGTGGCGGTGCAATAGGCACATAAACATCACAACCAAAAACTCGTAAATGTGAAATATTTGGCTGATGTCTAAACACGAGTTGTATTGATGAGTATTGGTGGTTGGCTATGGGTCTCAGTCGAACCAATGATGCTGAATGTAAGATGACATGTCCCCATGCAGAGACTGGCAATTTTGTTTTCATGAGCAGAATGCGGGCTATTAATTGAAGCCGCTTGATAAATGCCTCTGCTAAACCATTTTGAGTATGGACATGAGGAACAGGATGTTCAACATCAATGCCCAGTGCCATGCAGTAATCATCAAAGGTTTGAGACGTAAATTCACCAGCGTTATCCAATCGAATGGACTTAATGGGATGATCTGGGAACTGTGCTCGCAACTTAATTATCTGAGCAAGAAGTCTCGCAAAAGCTACATTTCGAGTAGACAATAGGCAAACATGTGACCATCGGGTATATGCATAAACCAAAACCATAAAATATCGAAATGGTCCACAAGGTGGTTGAATAGGTCCACAAATATCCCCTTGACTTCTTTGCAAAAATGATGGGGATTCATTATCAACCTTTAGTTGTGATGGTCTAATTACCAACTTCCCTTGGGAACAAGCATTGCAAGGGTTATCATTTGAGACATCAATGTGTCTGCTCAATAATGGATGTCCATTAGAGTTGGTAATGATTTTACGCATCATGGTAGATCCTGGATGACCCAGACGGTCATGCCAAAGCATGTAAACCTTTGAATCCATGAACTTCTGGTTCATGACAGCATGTGTCTCAACTGTCTTTATGTATGTATAATACAATCCACTCGATAAACCATGCAACTTCTCCAATATATGCTTCTGGGTATCATTGGAGGTAATGCATAAATATTCCACATTTTCTACACTTTTCGTTTCAATGTGGTATCCATTTAGACGTATGTCTTTAAAACTCAACAAATTTCGAATGGATCGAGTAGCATATAATGCATTTTGTATAGACAATATTGTTCCATTTGGTAACATAATCTGGGCTTTTCTTGAGCCTTCAATTACATCTGATTGCCCTAATATTGTTGTTACCTTTACTTTTGCAAGTACCAAATTCGAGAAATACTTTCGATCTCGAAGTATTGAATGCGTAGTTGCGCTGTCTGCAAGACAAAAGTCTCCGCCATTGCTTTTGTTTTGAGAATAACCATAATTTTTATCCATGTTCTCTGAGTAAAGAAAAAACAGTTTATTCATACTAGAATACTACTTTTATTGAATTGAAAATGCGAGCATTAAACCACAAGTACAAATAACAAGAGTACATTAAACATAAATAATTCAATCGGACCCATAAACTTCATTCCCTCTTTCATTAATAAAGTATGTAGCATCCAGGTGGGTTGTGTTTAACTGTCCTGATAAATTGGTCACTGGATCATGTGTTTCCATTGGTTGAGCCTGGTCGAAGAAATTGATCTCGACACCCTTCTCCTTGAATGAGGCTTGATACCGATACACCAAATGCTTTGGGGTGCGACAAGTACGCGCTCAATGTCCATTGCCACCACACCTATGGCAAACTCCTTCAGGATTTCTAGGAGTGTTCATATGAGCTTTTCCTTTCTGGCGATTTGCATTTTTAAAGCTCGGGCCTGGATTACGCCTTGGAACCTGGTTGTGAAACTGGACACCATGGTTCTTTCCTTTCCCGTTCCACCGGCCTCGCTTGTGGCCACGTCCTCGTTTGTAATTATTGCCACGAGAGGATATGGTATTCCCTTCAAGGGAAGCAGCATTCACTTCTGGGAACAGTGTTGATCCGGTCGATCGGGACTAATGATTTTTCATCAGGAGCTCATTGTTTTGTTCAGCTACTAAGAGCACAGATATCAGCTGGTTGTATTCAGTGAAGCCTCGCACTCTATACTGCTGCTGCAGGAGCACGTTAGAGGCATGAAATGTGCTGAAAGTCTTTTCCAGCAAATCTTCCTCAATAATAGTATCCCCACATAGCTTCATCTGAGATGTAATTTTGAACAACACATAATTGTACTCTGCCACTGACTTGAAATCCTGGATCCTTAGGTGAGTCCATTCATAGCGAGCTTTTGGAAGAATCACCGTTGTCTGGTGATTGTATCTGTTTCTCAAGGCCTTCCAGAGGGCTAACAAATCTTCAACCATTAAGTACTCGCTTTTTAGTCCCTCATCAAGATGGCGACGAATAAAAATCATGGTCTTCGCTCGATCTTGAGAGGATGAGATGTTTTCTTCCTTAATGGTATCTCCAAGATTCACTGCTTCCAGATGGATCTTGGTATCCAGTACCCAGGTAAGGTAATTATTTCCAGTAATGTCCAGGGCAACAAAATCAAGATTTGCCAAGTTTGCCATTTTCTTTTCTGAAAGAAAAATGAGGTGTGTAAGAACTTGCAATAATATGTGTTCCGAAGGAATATATTGTTAGAACTTCTGGTTCTTACAAATTTTTTATCTTCAGGCCAAAATGATAAGTACTCGAAACTTCAGACTCGAGATTTACATGATTAATGAGAAGGGCGATTGTACCGCACCATTCTCATCGAAACAAGTATAGGATGGGCGATTATTCCGCACCACTTTAAACAGCAGGAAAATTTAAATATGTAGAGTAAGGTGGACGATTATACCGCACCACCTAAAATTGCGATAAAATTTAAATATGCAAAGCAGGGTGGACGATTATACCGCACCACTTAAAATTGCAATAAAATTTAAATATGCAAAGCAGGGTGGGTGATTATTCCACACCACCTAAAATTGGGATAAAATTAAATAGCAGGAAAATTTAAATATGCAGGATAGGGTGGGCGATTATACCGCTCCACTTAAAATTTGCAGTAAAATTAGATCTGCAGTCCAAGATAGGCGATGATACCGCACCATCTTGGATTGCATAAATAAACACTGGGTTAGTAGTCAAGAGTTACACCAAACAAGAAATCAAAGATATAAGTAACTGTTAGGTTGAGAACTAGAAGTAAACATGGTGCAAACAGTTCTTCGCGAGGGTATATCCAGCAATTGAGGCAGAGGAAGAAGAAGAACAATAAAAACCTTGGAGGAAACTTCTTTTTTTCTTTCAGTGAAGGGAAATGATAAATGATTAGAGAGTCATGCTGATAACGTGTTATAAATAGGCAAAAGTTAGAGAAATAACTTTTGCTAATAGCGATGACGAAGTGGTGCAAAATATCACACTGTTTAGTTTTTTTATTACCACCACAAAAGTATTGCAGGTATTAGAAAATGAGGGATACTGAGAGTATTATATTTCTTCCTTTTCTCTTCTTGATATTCTCTAACTTTGAACAATCGAAGTGCTCTATTTATAGTCACTTCAATGGAAACTTACAAAAGGGTTACTATTTAGCATATGAATCTTTATGTGGGCAAACACTATTTACAACATTGTTTAATTTTTTACATTGTCAACACCCAAACAGAATTATGAACAAACTAATACTCCAAATATGATCATCCAAGATTGCAAGAACACAATTAGAAAAGGCAAAATACCTCTTTTGACTTTTCGGCAACCCAAAATACCCGGAGATTTTCCGACCTTTTTTGTCTTCCTCACAATTTTACTTCCTTTCTCTCTCTACTAAAACATCCCAACTTTCCCACATGCAAAACCCCCCAATTTCTAATGTTTCAAATGGATTCGGTTGCCTTTGCAATTAGAGACAACCTCCCAAAAGTCCCCAAAAACTAATACCAAAACACGACAGGATGGCCTTGTTGAGTACGCCAACCCCTCTCCCTATACTCCTTGGCCTCCTGTCCATCCTCCTCTTCCACCCCATCACCACCACCTCCGGCATTCGCCTAGGCATCCTTCGCCGTCCCTCCCCTCACCTCCCTGTCTTTCGTGAAGCACCCGCCTTCCGAAACGGGGAGCAATGTGGCTCCGAAAACACGGATGCCATCCATGTTGCCATGACTCTAGATGCCAATTACATCCGCGGCACAATGGCTGCCGTGTTCTCCTTGTTGCAACACTCGACGTGCCCCGAAAACCTCTATTTTCACTTCCTCTCCGCGCGTATTGCACCGGAGTTCTTTTCCAGCATAAAGTCTACGTTCCCTTACTTGAACTTCAAGACATATGCCTTTGATTCGAACCGGGTTCGCTGGAAGATATCAAAATCTATAAGGCAAGCATTGGATCAGCCAATTAATTATGCTAGAATCTATCTTGCTGACATCCTTCCGACCGATATGAGGCGTGTTATATACTTGGACTCGGACCTCATTGTGGTGGACGACATTGCCAAGCTATGGAGCGTGGACATGGAAGACAAGGTGGTGGCTGCACCGGAATATTGCCGGGCAAATTTCTCACAGTATTTCACTGACGCATTTTGGTCTGACCCGGATTTGTCGAAGACATTCCAAGGAAGAAACCCATGTTATTTCAACACAGGAGTGATGGTGGTGGATGTGGATAAATGGAGGAAAGGAGGGTATACACAGAAGGTTGAGGAGTGGATGGCGTTGCAAAAGCGAAAGAGGCTATACCATTTGGGGTCTTTGCCGCCCTTTCTGCTGGTTTTGGCCGGAAACATCAAGGGTGTGGATCACCGGTGGAACCAGCATGGGTTAGGAGGTGACAACTTTGAAGGAAGGTGTAGGAACCTCCACCCTGGTCCCATTAGTCTTCTGCACTGGAGCGGGAAGGGTAAGCCATGGTTGAGGTTGGACGCCCGGAAGCCATGCACCGTCGATCATCTCTGGGCACCGTACGATCTCTACCATTCGGCGAGACACTTTCTGGAAGAATAAAAGAGAAGAAAGTGAACCGCGAAGAGACAGAGAGCATGCAATGAAGGAGATAAAATGCAGACTCATGAACTATGCACATCATAACACAGCCCTTGAATGGCAATTGTATTCCGAGGAGGCAGACTTCGCGACGGGATCTCGGGTTCTCCTGCGAAGAAGCTGGGGCCTGGATGGTACTCTAGGCTAAATTTTGTTGCCAAGAGTAGACCATCCAACTTGTAAATGGCCATTTGAAGGCTTCTTTGTATGGTTGGAAACCTGTATATTCTTGTATTTCAACTTTCAAGGAACAAATGTAAAGGAATGACAGTTAAAAGCAAAATCAAGTAAGCGAAAAAAAACCGGTCAGTTCTCAGCCGAACGCATTGATTGACTTCTCACTTCCAACACTAAATAAAATTACACGAATGATCTATTCAGAAACTTCAATTTCCGAAAGCCATTCCATAACAAACCAGACCATAAACTTTTGCTACAGCAGCAGACGGGCATCTACCCAACGGATTCCACAAAATATAATCGCCCGAAGTAACCTGTTTAACAAATGAAAAGAAGCAATATGGATTGACAAGAGTACTCTAACTTTCACATTTAAACAACGAAATTGTTACCATTAGAAGAAACAAGAAACCGAGGAGAATTTTACTTTCATAGGTTATGAAGCCATCATTGATCGAATACATTAACAGATATTTGTAGATTATCTGCAGCATTGCTTTGCTTACATATAATATACTTATGCAAGTTCTATATCTGATGCGCACAATGATGTCGGCAAACATTTTCTAACAATTTTTCCGCAGCATGCACTGTCAGAGCTAAGAAAAGTATATCAAGCTTGAAGATAGAGAACTCTGATGAAAAACCCACCTGAGTCGAGAACTCCACTGGTGCTTTAACAGTTGGATAAACGCTCACCTGCATGTAGCAGAAACAATTAAGAGAGCCAGCAAAAAACAAATAATACAAGTATATATGAGCTAAATACAACAAGAATACTCCTCTTATGGCCTATCCCTGGGTTCCTGTAACGACCTAGGCCATGAGAGGAGAATTAGAGGAAGCAAAACTTACAGATTTTGGATCCGATGACATTCAGACAATGAAGCTCCAACAATCTTGAACAACACCTATACAGGTGAGTCAGAAAACGCCATCCTCTGTTAAAGCTTGGTCTTCAATAAATGCTTTAACACTTTAAAGTCCAAAAGTGTGCTTGACTGACACAGAAAAAATATACACTCGACATAATTTGTATTATCATTACTATTTTAGTATTCAATTCACATACACTGGCAATAACAATAACAGAGACTCAACACAAATTTAATTTCCAATATACGACCAATAGAATGGAAGCCATATCTCCAATTTCTAACAGACTTTTTTGGATAAGACATCACTCTCTGTTGCAAGAAATCCCAACTGATCTTTTAGAAGAAACAAAAAACAATGAGGAAGCAGGTACCTTGGCGTAATTGTATGCATGCCAGCAAAATGGCTCCCCCAAATCAGCTGGATGAAGATCCTTGCTCATTTTTTCCGTTAAGAACTCATCTACATTTACCATATTATTATTGTTACCATCTGTCTCAATATCGCTATCCGATGTAACAGTTCCTGTTGCTGCAATGCCGGAAGAGGTTGAGGATGCAACTGGTGCAGCTACAGGTTTCGCCCTTGAGGAGATGCTTGATAGTCCTATGCTGGCAGTTAGTGAGTCTAACAATCCTCCGACAGATGGGGATGCACTTACGAACACTTCAGGTTCCACCACATCACCAGTTATTATGTCACCAATAGCATGTGCCATGCCACCATAAAAGCACTAGGGGAAAACGAAAAAGAAAAAGAACTGCTTAATGTCTTTAAAGAAAGTCGCACATGCCATTTACACAGTAGATTCAGTTTATACTTTATAGAGTTCATACAAACAAGCAATGCCAGCCCCCCTGAAATGTAACGGAGAAAAGAGAAATGTGGTGAAAAAACAGGAAAAGAAAACAATTCGGAATCAGCTGCATCCCATCGATAGAAGGCAAACACGGAATGTGCAAGGTTTTATGTTATTTTCCCCCATAGCTTTAGCTCAAAAGACATTCGCTAGAGGAGGCACAAGTTTAATATTTTAGGTTCGAGTCTCGTTGTAAGAAAATGTGTGACAAAGAAAAGACAAGAGAAAATTGGCCAAATAGTCACACCATCAGAACATGTACTTCTTTTATTTCTTTCTCCAACACTCTGAATACTTCTATTATTACAAAAACATTACAAACATTTATTGCTAATATTACAGATATGGCCACAAAAATAAACAACAAACAAAAAATAACTTAAAAAAGGAAACAAAAGATCTTGGGCATGCGTACATAACTGGCTTTTACATGGAACGGGATACTACGGTGGCGTTGAATGCGTTTCATGTAAGTCCAACTAAGGGAGGTTGTGCCTCCAGATTTTGTCTTCCATATAGTGCTGTTCTGAATTAAGCAAGCTGTGGGTATGCACATAAATGTAAGCGGACTGCAGACATTACAGCCTACAGGTCCACGCAAAGATAGGAAATGACAGAGGCTGCCCTCCGTTTGGTCCTCGGGCTAACCTTACACTTTTCAACCAGGACCTTCTTTATGTTTGGGCAACTCGAAACCACAGTGGCTACTCCGGCAGAAGTTATGCCCGGGCAATAAACCATGTGGCAGGATGTAAGCATTGTGCAACTTTTAACAAGATGGTTTATACCAACATCTGTTAACTGACGGCAATGTGACAGCACAATGTCCTTCAGGTTTGGACAACCTTCTCCTAGTTCAGCCATTGCCATGTCCCCCAAATTCTTTTCAAAACGAAAATCATGTTAGATTGAACAGGGATTGGAAAAACACATTCATGTTAGGTTGCGAGTGCATCAATATGAACATGAAAAACTTCTACCATTTCTATCAAATGTAACAAGGGTGCATCCGGTGCTTCAGATATAAGCCACCAGAAGCATGTGTTCGTTGGTGCGGGTGGGTGGGAGAGGGAGGTGGGGTGGGAGGGGAGAGGAGAAAGGAAGAGAGAACACACCTGCAGAACACTCACGTCTAGGTAACTAAGTTGCGGGCACCCTCTAGCAATGGCTATCAATCCAGCATCACCAATTTGGTGGCATCCACTGACATTCAGATATTGTAGGGAGCTACATTGAGCAACAGCAATAAGGGCCTGGTCCCCCACTCTAGTAGTAAAAGGTAAGATTAGGATATATCTCATGTGATATACAACGTTAAAGAAATCTTTAAGTAATCGAGGATGTAGATTCCGACCACAAAACATTGAAAAAAATTTGATTGAATGTTTGAAACAGCACATTCTCAACTGAGCAGATAGAACATAAGCATCTGACTTGCAAAGAAGTGGTGTGGTACAAGAAAACTAAAGAGAAAGATACGGAAGATGAGAAGAAACTTTACCTATCACAAAACCGGAGGCTAAGGCCTGTGAGAGACCTACAATATTCTCCAACTGCTACAACTCCCTTGTTTCCAATCTATACCAAAAGGCAACAGATATTATCCAAATAGGTAACGAACAAGGAATTTTTTACAGAAGCCAGATAGCAAATGAATCTGTTCAACATAAAAGAGCACATTTATCGTTAAAGATAACATATCAAAAAAGGTGATACGACTCAAATGTAGGACAAAGCAATGCATTTTCTTGTTCCTGCATATTGTTCCGCTCCTCCAAACTAAAGGAAATATCAAATAATAGCAAACTTTTGCAAAAATAGCTATAATCATATTCTGTAAATGAAGAATAAATATGGTGGTGAATAAATCATTGTTAAGGTTGAGAGAACCTCATAACATCGACGAATATGAAGTTTCTTCAAATTTCTACAGCCTTTAGCTATATTACAAATGGCTTCATCTCCAATGCTTGAGCAATCTACCAGATGAAGAGACTGCAAGAACTGACAGCCTCGTCCAACCTCACTAAGTGCAAAGTTGCCTATCCTTTGGCAATACAATAATGCTAACTCAGTAAGACGCCTGCACATTTTCAAATTCTTCAGATTAACCAACCATCAACAGACAAATGAATACATACTTAACATGAATGTAACACCAACTAGGTATTACCATATGAATGCAAGAAATTATATTAACGAACACAATCATAAAATCTTCCAACTGAGCTCAATGTACCCCGTTCCAAGGATACAAATTCTGAATGTACATAGTTTTCCATCGACGGGCAAAACTGACAGCTAAACATCCATGCTAAATGTATCCTATAACCCATTCAAAGAAAAATACTAGTGAAAGCCTGTAGCTTAATGGAATTCTTCCACAGTTAAGCAGCATCAATAAGCTAAACATGAGAACCACTCAAACCATCCATATAATTATTACCAGCAAAATTACCAATTTAAGTTAAACCAAAAGAGGAACATACGGGCAAGATTTTCCAATGGATTCCAGACCCAATGTTCCAATATTGTGACAACCATTCACTTCAAGATGTGTAAGTTCCTTGCAGCCAGTTGCAATTGATTCCAAAGCATTGTCACTCAGAAAGTAGCAGTCACTAACAATAAGATTTTTTAACTTCTTACATCCTTTCCCAATAGCCCGTAAACCTCTGAAATGTCGCAGACATGAAAACAAAGAGATAGTCATTTAACTGCAGGAGCTGAATTAATAAAATGAAAGAGACAAGCTCAAAACTTTTTATTTTTTCTGTAATCTTATAAAATAATGTGTACAGGCACAATCTGAAGTTGAGTGAGAAACTGTAGTGACTCGCTCCAAAAAGAAGTTTCTTATTGGAAAGAAGCCAATAATAAACTACTAAGGAACAAAGAGAATAATGAGTACTCACTTATCAGTAAATTTCTGGAAGCTGTATAGAGCCAACACCTCCAGCGACGAACAAGAAGTTCCAACAGCAGTCAAAGCCTCATCTGTGACATTAATACATTGTAGCTTCAAAGATTTCAAAGCAGGACATCCTTGGGCCACAGAAACCACCCCTTTGTTGTGTATGCACTCTGCATCCAACGACAAGTTTTCGAGAGACTTGCAGTGCAGCCCCACTGCTTCCATTGCAGTATCAGTTATCTTTGCACACGCAGTGATACCAAGAGACTTTAATGAATTCCCAACACCAAGGGCTAATTCAACCACACATACGTCAGTCAATCCCTCACAAAACCGCAAATTCAAATCTTCGAGCTGCTTGCAACACTGTCCCACGGCAGCTAGGCCCTGATCCCCAACATAGCAACCCTTCATAAACAGAAAATTAAGGTTACCTGATGCTTCAAGTCATGGACTTGCCATGTATATCAAAGAGCAAATATATGATTTTAACATTATCAGGAACAGTTATTGGCACTCCAAAAAAATCATCGCACTCCGCTAAAGTGCAATTTCTCTCCTATGTTTTTACAAGGAGTGCAGGATAACATTTATTTCCAATGCTTACGGAAAAGATTGCATCTTTAATGAAGGCAAGACTGCAAGACAGCACCTCAAAAGAAACCCCATGTAGGAATGTACCAATAATTTCCACTTAAGTATTCAAATGAAGAATTGTAGACTTCAAGCATTAAAATTTAACTTTAACAAAGCAATAATAGACGAGATTAAAAGCCGATTAAGCAAAAACTCACCTGCAAATCCAATGATTTCAACATTTTACACTTATCAGCAAGCGAAATTAGACCGATACTGGAGACATTGGAGCACCAGATTAAGCTCAACTTTTCGAGCTTGGGGAATCCGTCTCCGATAGCAGTCATACCGGCGTCCGATAAGCTGTTCGAATCAAGCACGCCGGAGCCATTGGCAGAATGCAGCCTCACCGACGAAACCGCCGCAATATCCGTCCCGCGCCTCCTCCCCTTTAAAAAAAAACAAAACAAAACCAAAATCGTTAAGGCCCTGTTTGTTTCGACGAATTATAATAACCCAATTCGAAACAAAACCAAAATCGTTAAGGCCCTGTTTGTTTCGACGAATTATAATAACCCAATTTGTACCGAATTGGGGATCGATCGAATCGGTTGAGTGATTACGGGGTGAGTAGGGAGCGAAATGTTGAGGCGCTCGTCAATGTGTACGGTGCGGACGTTGCGGAATAGGCGGGCGAGGAGGTCGACAACGAGGTCGGGGCTGCCGGTGGCGCCGATGCGGAGGGTGTTGCGGCTGAGGCGCTCGAGGGCGAGCCAGCGCTTGCAGACAAGGGAGCAGGCGTCGCGGCTGGGCTTGGAGTCGAGCCGCCGGAAGACCTCGAAGATCAGTTCGTCGGGGAGACACGTGTTGATCCGATCGTGGCCTCGCATCGCATCGGGATTCGAGATTGTTGAGGTGAGCTGATGAGCTGATGAGCTGATGGGGGGGGGGAAGAGAGGAGGTTTTGGGGATCGAAATGGATGGATGAATCAATGAAAAGCGGTTTTTGGAGGGGATCGGTGGAGTCGGCGGTTAAGATGCGAGCTTCTTTGTTGATAATGCCCCTGATTGTTCGACATAACTGCCGGGATTCCAACACAAGATTTTGTACTTTCTACTTTTGTTTTGGTCCATTTTCGTACTTTCGTTCCTCCTTAGCCTCCCCCTACATGCTTTGCTTTCCCTTGTTTGAGTGGCCTGTCAATTTCAGTATATTTTTAGGAAGTTAATCTCGTAAATGGCGAATTCGATAGTAAATTAAATTATTTATTGTGTGACCTAGCCAAACTTTCTCACCTCTCACTACAGAAATATTAATGTACTAAAAAAAACGAATTTAATTTAGAGAAGAAATAAAAAATAAAAACTTAAATCAAGTTATATCTCATATCTCTAGTGTAAATTACTAAACGGGTTGGGTTATTATTAGTTAACAAATCGATTGTTTTTTTGACATTTACTATTTTTGAAAGTGAACTACTCAAAGGGGTTGTGTACATTCTCAAATAATCTCCCTCGTCGCTGAACTCGAATGTTTATATTTTAAACTTTGAAAGTAATGTTAATAGCCCAATTGAGACTAATTTTTTGTTTTTAACAAAACTGAGAGTGATTTTAAGGGAACCAAAATTACTTCGAATGAGAAGTCTCAATCATCTCTTAATCGCTTCTAAACATGTTCTAATAGGCTACTTTCAATGATTTATTTTCTTCTTGATTCTTATAGATTTTTATTATAAAAAAAACATTCGATATTATAAACACTAACATATGAAAGAGCAGACTAAACATCTCAATAGGCTAACCTTAATAATTTAGTTCGAATTCATTTTTTGACGAGAATTTAAGTGACAATTCTTCTGAGGAGAAATGCTAAGAGCATCTTCAAATGAGATGTCAAAAAGTCCACATCAACATTAACGGTGAACAATAAATTATAGATATTTGAAAATGGTCTATGAAGATTTTCTTAGAGTGGAACTCTCTTGTACTCTCGACACCTCAGGTTTAAGTAAACAATAAATTCTCAATATTTGTCCCATTAAAGACATTATTCAATCATGATCAAGGTTTAAAATATCGATATTATCTCGATATTTCCATCCAAATTTCCGTGTTTTTGGACTACCGATATTTCCGATATCATCGATATTTATGTATAAAGTGTAAAATATTGTACTAATTCATTATATATAAATGATTATGGTGTGTTTAAATTTCTTTCATTAATTACTACGTATTTTCTACACTCACAATGTTTGCCAGCTCGCTATATAATCAACTTAAATCAGTTAAATTCATCATGCAATGCATTTCCTTCCAATTTTTGTGATAAATTAATAGATAATTGACTAAATAAAGTTTTTCTTACAATTTCCGTGGTTTTTAATCAATTTTTATTGATATCGATAATATCCCGATATTTCCATCGAAATTTCCGTATTTTTAGACTACCGATATTTCCGATATCGTCGATATTTTAGACCTTGATCATGATATAAGTAAAAAATGTCAACTACCGAGGTGTCATGGTTTATTTAAAAATTAATTATAATTTTTTTTGTTTTACCTTTTTGTTTTTTGTTTTTTTTGGCCAAAGTAGGTACATATTATTTCACGTTCATTTTTACATACCCGCGTTTTATCGCATAAAAGCAAAAACATAAATAATTTTTTTGTTTACGTCGCGAAAATAAAAAGCTGAGATTCGCACTGAGCCAAAAGAGACTGGCTTTTCTCAATCGCCATTGACGAAAGCTCCGCTGTATTTCCCTGAATTCTTCTTCGAGAGATAGAGAGAGGAGAATTGAACGACACCGTCGATCATGTCGTTCTCGTTCTTCAAGCCGTCGAGGCCCAAAACCCCACAGGAGGTGGCCAAGGCCATCAACGACAGCCTGTCAGCCCTCGACACCCAGACCGTCGTCGAAGTCAAAGCCCTCGAAAAGGTCCCCTCTCTCAATTTCTAGGGCTTTTGATTAATTGTTCTTGTTCCAATTTCCCAAACTTGCATTTGTAATTTGGTTATACAATTGGGGGCAAAATCTTTGCTTGGTTTTGCTTTGTGGGTGTGTGTGTCTGCAGCATTGCATTTATCAGTGGGAAACTGTCAATCGGGTTGATTTATATGGACCTAAATCTAAGAAATTTGATTAGTACAAGCAAATTTGCAAGTGTAGAAGTGCTTTCCGAGTCGAATATCGTGCGTGAGTATTCAAAGTTACTAGCTTTTGTTTCCCCAATTTCGTTGGCACTTGGCACTTGGCGTTACGAAGCTTCATTGCTAGATATACAGTTGCGATACGAAGATTAATGCCGTGATATATTTCTTTGATTAATGATTTGCTAGTTCTTTTAGTATGATGCTGCTCTACTTTATTATAGGCTTTGGAAGAAGTTGAAAAGAATTTCACAACAATGAAATGTTTGCTTTCCGGAGATGGGGAGACCGAACCAAATATGGATCAAGTTTCGCAGCTTGCGCTCGAGATTTGTAAGGAGGGTGTTTTTGACCTTCTAATTCACAAGTTACCTATACTGGGATGGGAAGTAAGTTATGGTCATTTGTGTCGTAATGTCTGGCATATGAAGCATTGGTTACACGGGATGATAAATTGTTTTCATTTCAGGCAAGAAAGGATTTGGTCCATTGTTGGTCCATATTGATGAAGCAAAAGGTTGAATCGACTTATTGCTGCGCAGAATACATGGAGAACCATTTGGAATTATTAGACTTTCTTGTCGTGTGGTAAGTTTATTTAATGCTTTTTTAAGTACTTCTGTGTAAAATATATATTCTTTCCTTGGTCTTTTCCTAACATGTTGTTTCCACATGTTTGAGGTGTAAGTTTAATTTAATCTTTCCCTTTCTCCTTCACTTTTAGGAGAATTCGTTTTCTGTTGCCAATCCAGTGTTTCTGTTAAAGATAGGGTTTATTTGAGGGAAGTTATCAGAATGAAACCATGTGACCTGTGTAGCAACTATATCATATTGTTGTGTAGTGACAGGATAATAATGATGATGCTCTTGCGAGACATTTGGTGGAAGAGGGCATATGAAGTGTTGGATACTAGAAGTATATCTGAAGTGTTAGGATACTAGAACTACGTCGACGGTATAATCATGATGATTCTAAAGCAACATACCCGCAAGAATACTACAGCCTGTTTGCTAATCAATCATCAATTATTATATTGTGAATTGGCAAGGTCTCTTTGTTTACTGTCATGTCATATTTTGACCGCAGACATCATGTTCTCTATCTATGCAATAAACATTTTGCATTCATAATTCTGTTTCACGAGTGCATGTATTTTTCCATTCATAATTCGACTGTTTTAAAATTTTTTATAAAACATTTTGCACAACCAGAGTTGTCTTGTCTAAATTCTGCTGATGTTGTCTTGCATTTTCTTTACTTAAAGTTTATGTAAGCAAATGACAGACTCATGCACGTAGCTAGGTGTAAATTTCACCATCAGCTATGACTAATGAGACATTGTCCCTAATGTTTTATAAATTATACTTGTCGTCATACTTTTTCAACTGGTAAATTAATAATTGCACGACACTTATTGGTTTCTTTTTCAAGCAGCTATGATAACAAGGAAATTGCTTTGAATTGTGGAAGTATGTTGAGGGATTGCATTAGATTCCCTGCACTTGCAAAGTAAGACATTTAAATTTTTCACCTCCCCTAATGGTTGTTGCAGGTCGGTAAGCCTAAAGTAGATCTTATTTTGTAAAAGGAGCTGCTCTGTTGCGTTTCATTAGAAGATTGTTAATGATTGTAAACCAGGAAACTTTTGGATTAACTGATATGTGGGTGCAATAGAGCTGCTACCCTCTTTTGTTCGTTCTTTTTATCTTTAAATATTTCAATTTTCCTTCAAAATAGCAAAGCAAGTTTCTTTTATTCACACGTTTGATTTGTGTAGTATTTTTCAGATACATACTGGAGTCTGCGAGCTTTGAGTTGTTTTTTAAATTTGTGGAGCTGCCTAACTTTGATGTTGCTTCTGATGCGTTCTCTACCTTTAAGGTCAGAACCTCGATCTTCATTGATGTTGGACCTTTGTATACGTTGCTGAGCTTTTATGGCCCTATCTGTTCTTTCATAATATGTCCCTGAATTTGGCAGGATCTACTTACTAAACATGGAACGGTGGTATCTGAATTTTTGACTGCTCACTATGATGAGGTTTGCTCAATCTTTATCTTAATATACTTTTCTGTACAAATATAGTCAGTGGCAATTGTAGCTGTGTGACTTTGTCATATGTTTATGTTGATTGAATATTTTTTTCACCTACGATATCTGCTCGACTACGATGCGTCTTCACTAGCGTATTGGTAGATTGTAGTGTATATTATTTTGAGCTTATCTGATAAGAAATTGTTGTTCCAGTTCTTTGATCTATATGAGAAGCTCTTGACATCTCCAAATTATGTGACCAGGAGGCAATCTTTGAAGGTT
The DNA here is from genome assembly GCA_035220775.1 of Malus fusca. Lineage (NCBI taxonomy): Eukaryota > Viridiplantae > Streptophyta > Magnoliopsida > Rosales > Rosaceae > Malus > Malus fusca. Next base: position 13,185,652 of record CM069071.1, read on the forward strand.
GGTTCTGGTTATCTAACTTTGCAGCTTCTGTCTATTATTCTTTTGGTCCATGAGATGCACTAAAGGATAAATTGTATATGGATTTTAGCTTCTCTCCGAATTCCTCTTGGAGACTCCAAATTCACATATAATGAAGCGCTACATCTTAGAAGTTCGGTACTTGAAAGTCATGATGACGTTGCTCAAGGTATTGAATTTACCATTGATATTACTGTCTAGGACTATGAAGACCAAATCATGGGTTCTACATTGAAGTGTGCGTAAATATTGTTACTTCGTGCATTTAGCATGCTGTTTAATATCTTTTTTAATATGAGCAGGATTCAAGTAAAAACATCCAAATCTCTGCCTTCCACATCTTCAAGGTGCGTCCCCTGCTCATTTTTCCTCTCCTGCTCCCTGGATGTGTGTGTTTTATGAATGTGATTAGAATATGGAGTGCATTTTGTACGCTGCTTTTTGAACTTCATGCAGTGAGGGATGTGGGTTGGAACAATGTAAAGATGCATATAGCGTACAAGTTAATCGACTTTGTAGGATGGGAATGTTGACTGGCCGTCTGATATTGATCCATAACTTAACGTTTGTCAACTTCATAAATAAAAGTCTGAGATTACTTCGATTCCCAATCATGTTTCTCAATTTTTTGCATTTCATTTAATACTGATTATTCTATATCTGTGTTCTAAATGCAGGTCTTTGTTGCGAATCCTAATAAGCCACGGGAAGTAAAACTTATCCTGGCTAAAAACCATGAAAAGTTGACGGACTTGCTTCAGAATCTTTCTGCTGGAAAAGGTTCTTAACTTTTTACTTTTCTGGCCATTCAACTCTTTGCAGGAATTGGCTTGTGAAAGAATGATGGCGCTTCTAAAAATATTTTTAACTTTAATGTCATATTTATCCCCGCTGATTTATAGTCTCATTACAGGCGATGAAGACGAGCAATTTGAAGAGGAAAAGGAGCTGATCATCAAGGAAATCGAAGGAGTATATCAGCTAGTTAATCTGTAGAATACCTCTCACATCTACTTGTCGTGCTTGTTCTGATATCCGATTTTCTACAATTATCGTCTGACAAAACGCCATGTGCAAAAGAAAAGGGAAAAGAGTATGGATGGAGTATAATGCTTTCCGGAGTCGTGTGTATCAACAACTGTATGCCCTTGTAATCTTTGTTGAACTACGAAAAGAGAAGAAAAAAGGAAAATTGTTTTGATACATGTCGTAAAATCTCCTAAAAAGTATGTAAAAATGGTTGTTTTTCAGTGCTCATGAGCACTTGTGAGCTATATATTTGTTCTTCTGTGGGTTTGCCATCTTATAAAGGTTTTGTGTTTGCAAGGTTTTGTGTTTGCTTGATTGATCAAACTCCTACAGATTGGAGAGTTCTACATGGTAATGATTGAGAGAAGAATTTTAAAACTAGTTTGCTCAGAAGTTGCCCATAATCTTTTGGAATTTGATTCTTAGAAGCATGTGTTTCCTCAACTCATGATTGACTTGGAGATGTTAGTTGACTTTTTTTGGCGGCTACAATAATTTGGTATCAAATGCCGCTATTTACAAGATACGGGATTTCATTTTCACTTACAAACAAAGAAGAATACCCTTACCTCTACACCAAGAGTCAAGTCTCCCTCTCTCCATATTATTTGTATAACAAATAGAGAATAAAAGTTAATTTGGTATGTAATGATTTGAATTTTTATGATCAAATCAGGACTTGGTCTGACACTTAATAAGATATGAGTGTTGTTATTTCTACTAGTATCTTATCTTCCCACTCACTTTTTAAAGAAATTTTCAATGACAAGTTTGTTATTTGTAAAATGACAGATAAGGACCTTATTTACCCTCTTTTAGGGTTATCTTTAAAAAAAAAAAACTAATGAAAAATGCTTGAAAACTTTGAATTTAATCAAAAGCACAAAAGTGTGTTTGTAAGTGATTAGTACCAAGAGTGACTTTTTAGAGTAAAAATGTCATTTTTCGTTAAAGTGACAATACCAGGAGTGTTTCAATAAAACTCCCTTTAAAAAAACCAAAATGTTGGTGCAATCAATTTGTTAAATAAACAAGTTGGGCGTGATAACTCCCATGTTTTGTTCATAAACGATTTGTCTAGCCTTAAACCCTAACTCATTTTTTCATCTCTTTTCATTCAGAAAAAGCAGAAAGCAAAACGAAAATGGGCTTAGAAGATGACGTTTTTATTGAAGAGGTAGAAGATTTAAGTTTTCATGAAAAAGATAGAAGATGACGTTTCCATGAAAGAGGTAGAAAACGATGTTTATATATTATTTGTTTATAATTTTTTTAACTTTTTATGGTGTGTGAATTAAATTGTGACTCAAAAAATAAGACAACAGAGTGAGTATAACAGCTCTCAGTTATTTTTTTTAACTATATCAAAACGCCCGTTTGAACAACTCTATTTACAAAAAGAGATCGGACTTAAGTAAAGAAATACAGTATTGATCAACTGATTTAGTTAATGATTGCTTAGTGAGAATATTCCGGTGGATATTGTATTTAAAATTGTTTACTTATTTTGCAATTTCGGTGCGTCATACATGATACCAGATACATCTTAATTCTATAAAAATTATTTTATTTAAAATACATCTTGTGTAGAAGAATTAAGAAGGAAAAAAAATTCTAATTTAGCATTTAAAGGGATATTTAATTCACATTTTCCTTTCAAAATATTAAAAGTTAGATTACGCCACCTTGTCGCTATTATTGTAAAGAGTATTTACTCGATACGGATACAGAGTCCCGGTTCATCTCCGACTCCGAATCCGATTTCAGAAAATCTCTATCCCCCCAAATCCCAGAAAATTCCCGCAAATCTCCAAAACCCCAACCTCTCCTCCTCTCACCCATGGATTTCTTCAAGTCGGTCTTCTCCGACGACCCCCTTCCCTCCGACGATCTGCAACCGGACACCCAAAACGACGGCGGCCACCCGAATCCGGACTGGGAACCGGACCGCAGTCCGCGTCCGAATTACGGCGTCGGGGCGTGGAGCTTCGGAGGTCTGATCACGACTCTGGCGACGAAGTCCGAGTCTGTCATCCAGAACTACCGCCGCGATCTCGAGGAGTTCGGGTCCGGGTTGAAGAAGGAGACGGCGGTGATCCGGGAGGTGGCTTCGCGCGCCGTCAAGGATCTTCCTGGTTCGCTCGAGGTCGGCGCGTCGGTGGCTCAGGAGTCGCTGGAGACGGTGGGGCAGGCGATCGATGATATCGGAAGCACCGTCTGGAAATCGACGGCGGAGATCATCTCTCACGGTAGGGACGCAATCTTAGCTGATGATGATGTTGAATCTGATAATTTGGATGATAATGTTAGTGGTAATCGTGAGATTAGTGGTGATGATAAGAGCAGTGGTAGTGATTTGAGAAAGTACAGTAGGTTTGAAGCTCAGGTGCGTGCGGTTCAGAGTAATTTGAGTACTTATTTGGAGGAACCGGAGGATGTGGAGAGCTATGGGAGCTGGAAATTAGGGTTTGTGCTGGACGAGAAGGCGGAGGAAGTCGAGAATTTGATGAGGGAAAATGGAGTGATTGGTGAGATTCATGGGGAGATTGTGCCTGGTAAGGCTGACAATGAGAGCTTCTGGGCTAGGTACTTTTATAGGGTGCATAAGCTGAAGGAAGTCGAGGAGGCGAGAGCTAAGCTCGTGAATCGCGCAATTTCAGGCGAGGAGGATTTGAGTTGGGATTTTGATGATGATGATGAAGAAGATGTAGGGAAGGAAGAGGGTGATGGGTCGGATTCGAAGGTGGGTTCGAGTGGGAATGTAGAGTTGGAGAAACAAAAGGGAGCTTCTTGTGAGGTTGCTGCAAGGGAGGGTGCTGATGTTGAGAGTGTTGAAGTTGCTGCAAGGGAATCAGTAAGTAGCGATGGTGGGGATAAGGCGGAATCCAAATTTGATGTAGTGTCGGAGGGGAAGACGGATGGTGGTGATTCTTGCAAAGAGAGTGATGTATCGATTGTTTCGAGCCAGCCCTCAATGCCTGAGGAAGAGGATCTTGGGTGGGATGAGATTGAAGATTTAGGAAGCATAGACGAGAACAAAGGGGATGCAACGGGGAGCAGCGCAAACAGAGCTGATTTGCACAAGCGGCTCAGCGCAGCAGAGGAGGAGGAGGATTTGAGCTGGGATATCGAAGATGATGAAGAAGATGGCGCTATAAAATCACATTGAAACTGTTTTCGCAAGAAGATCGCAAATGGTATGTGAAAATAATTGATTTATTTGGTTGTTACACGACGTAAATATGTTCTCTTACTTATCTGTTACTTTCAAGTATAAGTGATTTACATTCACATTTATGTCACATTTTGTGGTTCACTTAAATTAGAAAACCCGATACGGGTTTCCTACCTTTGCTATATGTTCAAAGGAGTTCCTTGCACCCTAATTTGATACCTAATTCGATATGGCGTGTGTGTCATAATTTCTCTTTTGATCAAAACACAAACATGTCTAGCGAAATAAGAAAATCCGGTGTTCGAACAAGTTGAGCAACCAAATCCATAAAACGGAAAATGAATCGCATAAATGAAAACGAATCGCTCGGTATTCGAACTGTTTAAAGAGTAAAAAGGAAACATATACTCTACATCCACAATGATTATGTTCAGGCTTGGACTATATACTATGTCCACAATGAGCCAAAACCAGACTGCAGAGAGTTGAGTCGGTACTCGGTACTCGGCATGACTAATTGTTGCTTTCCCTCAGCATCCGCAATATAGTCAGGAACAGGTTCAGAATGTCAAGATAAAGAGTGATGGAGGCCCAAATGTACTCATCGTATGTGAAGCGCTTGATCAGGTTGTCGGTGTCATAGACAATGTACCCAGAGAAAATGATAGCGCCAATGGCACCATATACGGCATTAGTTGTAGGGCCAAGAGGGAAGAACATCTACAAAAGGGCACAAGATCACCAAGTCAGATCGATATTTCAAGTATTTAGGGTATAGTATACGCATGCATTTGACTAATTAGACTCAAAGAGTTAGCCAAACAAAGTAATAGAAAGACAATCCGACCTGCATGAAACCAGTTAGGAGGAGGACAATGAGGCCGGTGAACAAGACTGGTCCGAGGAAGCTGAAGTCCTTGCCCTTCCTCGAAGCCCAGAAGGTGTAAGCAGTCAAGGATGCAACCACAGCCGAGGTTAGAATTAAGGCTTCAAGCACAATTGCTCCTGAAACCACAAACATAATCAGATGAAAAATCAGCAACCGAAATAAACCCTACAATCGTTTCCCGATTGCAAGATATAAATAAAACATTCAAAATGTTGGGAAATAAAACTAACCGTCTGTATTCGCAACGGCCACACCAACTGTGACACTCAAACTCAGAGTGAAAAGTCCGAGGAAGACAAAATTGAGGGGATGCTTCTGCTGATACACATGCAGGGGCCACAACACTGCAGCAACATTCACAGGTTAATAAGATGAAGCAAATATTTCCCCAAGTGTAAGCCACTAGGAATAGCCTAGTGGTGAGGGTGTGGGTAAGGGGTGGGGTAGTTCTAGGTCCCAGGTTCGAAACCTGGTGTGTGTGTTTGTGTTTGTATTTGTGTGGGTGGTGGAGGGTAACCAAAAAAAAAAAAAAAAAAAAAAAAAAGACTTACATGTGAAACACCCAGCAAGCAATTGGTTCACTGATTAATTCAATATAACGAGCACAAATCTTCCTTAGAAAGCAGGCATTTTTCGAGTTAGACATCAATACGATCATATCACCGACACGATAAAAATCTCTAATTTTCCAAGTATTTGTAACAATGTAACCGCATCACAGATAAGAAACTAGATAAACCAAACAATACCCAAATTCGATCACCATTTAAAAAGACCAAGATCGCCCACAGAATACTCAAATCTGAAGCACTTTTAAATCTAGTACCAAATAATCACCCACCAAAACCCCAAATCAACGAAAAAGCCTCCATCTTTGAATCCAAAATCCAAATCTCAGATCTAAAATCAATATCTATAAAAACAATTACCACAACTAATGCAAAAAACTAGAGGTTTTGAGTTTAGGGTTACGTACAGATTAGGGGAAGGATGGCGAAGAAGAGGAGAATTCCAGGGCTGCCCTTGAGGAGATCGTTGATCGGAGCGTAGAGGACGGTGACGAAGGAGACCAGAGTGGTCAAAACCATCTGGGCGGCCAAGATTCCGTACACCTTGCGGATGAATCCCCATCGGAGCTGGTTCTCGCCTTTGCTCAGACCTGGGTACAACAACTCCCCCGACTCTATGTCTACCTCCGCCGCCTTGCCGCTATTCGTACCCACCTCCGTGTACCCGTGCATCTTGTTCATGATTTTCTCGCTCTTTCTCGAGAACTTTCTCTATCAGAGGAATTTTCTCGGGAAAATTGGGAGGGAGAGGGGAAAACGTTGTTGGGGAATGATAGGGGTTTGTTTCTCTTTGTTGGTGGATGACTCTATTGGTCTTTCTGGCGGTTTTGATAGGATGAGTGGCGGGTCTTTTTTGGACTGTCACGCTGCATTTTATGGTCGATGGATTCGAAGACGCGTCTGATTTATGACGATGATAATGATTAAAATAATATAATTTAATTGAGACTTAATTAAATCGTTAAAAATGCATTAACATTATATTAGGTCAAGTGGCAGGGAAAGGGATCTCTCTGGATTTCTTCCACCCAATCATCTAATTCAGACCTTTGAAATTTGATCCAACGGCTAAAATTATTATAATTTTTTAAGAGTCCTCATATTTGTAGCTGTTGGATCAAATTTCAAGAGCCTTGATTGATTGATTTTGTGAATTTGGTGGAAGGGAGCTGGAGAGGATCCATTTCCAAGTGGCAGGCACATATGTCAGATTCATATAGAAATTTTGGATTTGGATCTCATCTAGATCCAAATTATGGGAATCCTAGGGATTCTCACATCTTAGCCATTTATCGTGCATCGTGTGGTCATATATCATTTGACTATTTTTTATTTAAAATTAAACACAAATAGTACCTGACAAAAAACTGACCGCACGATGTACGATAAACGGTTAAGATGTGGGGATCTATAGGATCCTCACAAAGTGAATCCGGAAAGGATCATCTGGCAGAAATTTTGGGAGGGGTCATAATATCCTTCTCCCCAATCCCTATAGAAGAAGTGGTAATTTCTCTCTTATGCACATGGTGATTTTTTTTAATTTTTTTTTATATGATGATATCTAATGGTCACAGCGCCACGAAAATAGAGTAAGGCCTTGTTTGGCTCACCGTATAAGAATCGGATAGTAATATATAATATGAAACAGGTGTTTGGTGAGCTTTCGTGCTAAATAAGCACCAGATTATTAATCCAGCCTCACCTATTTTGTCTCCCTTACACCCGCTTGTTTATCCCGTTCAAAACCTTGGTGTTATTTAGTCGGGTTCACGGAAACAAAAACACACGGCTTTTCTCCAAGCCATCTCGCCATCTGCTCTACACATCACTAACTTCTTAAGATATACTTTCCCTCCCTATTTCTCCATCCCCACCTCTGATTAGTATCAAGTAGATTTCAAAACGGTATTCTTTCTCTCCCTCTTTCTCCATCCCCACCTGCAATCAGTATCAAGCATATTTCAAACGAAAAACCAGAGGTGGCAGATCGAACTCAAATCACGCCAAGAGACATTATCTGAGTTTTTGGCTTAACTGTTCCTTGATTTTGTTGATGTGTGGTGATTGAACTCAAAAATGGGCAAGATTTTATCTGGGTTTTTATTATTTCAAAATTTACACTTTTTTTGTTTCTTTGACTGCAAATAAGAATTTCGTTGAATTGTGGAGATTACTTGTGGAATTTTTTTTAGTGCAAATAGGAATTTCGTTGAATTGGGGAGGTTACTTGTGGAAATTTGGAACTGGAAGAATCAATCAATGCTTGAGAGTGGAGTGCATAAGTGTTAATATTATTGCTTTCTTTTTCTCGAGACTGACTTATCTTTTCAACGTGAAATTGTTTCTATGTTTTTTATTCTTCTTACAACGATATATATTCACGAGAAAAATAAATTTAAGCGCTCAAATTTTATATTTTTTTAACTCTTCAAATTTTGATTAATGTGCCTCCACCTTTATCTATAACATTTCTCAAATTTCCAACTCAACATTTTATATAAAGTTTAAAGAAAATAAGAATTTCTTTTATTATTAAAATTGAGAGCGTCCCTAAATTTGGGTTCTCTTTCACCAATTCATCTACCAATTGGTGAAAGGAGAATCATTGTAAGAGCTTATAAAATGTTGCCTACTCCTCATATTGCCAATTGGTTTATGGTGGAGTATCAACTTTCTTGAACCAAAACATAGCCACATTTTTATCTAGATAAAGTTGCCAAAATTCAAGTGGGAATGTATTGACTTGAATTAGTAATTTAAAGTCTTGGTCCTTGGAATTATTCGATCGTAAAAAATTTAGATGAGATTGGTTACTCTCACCACCAGCATCAGGACATACCCACAATCTCGAGCTAGAAGGACTTACGCGTGGCACCTAACTGCCAATTGCTACTGGTATGGATTTACATAAGAATTTATCAATCGCGCACCAACGAGGACTGCTGGCAATGAGACTCGAACCTTGGTGGGACGACACACAAAGCAGAGACCTTACCAACTGAACCAACCTTTGTTGGCTCTTGGAATTAGAAGTTCAAAACACATTATATTTGTTTTCACAGTTTTTGTTCTTTTTAAATGTTGTTTGCCTTAGCCCCTTGGCATGTGTGTGATTTTCGTCCTAATATTTTTCATCTGCTTCAAGCAAGTGCAAGACACAATTAAACAGCACTCCAAGGAGGTCATACTCAAAACTCAAAAGGAGATAATTATTCAGAAATGATGCACAACTTAAAGAGGCCCTTGCTAACAGTCTCACGCTAATCTCGGTCACAGTTGTACATGATTAGGGATAGTTAGCACTTTGGTCTTCAATTGTCATATACAACAAGACCGTAATATTAAGTGGAAAAACTTTATTTTGAGTGTGAGGTTTCTCTTACAAGTGAAGAGAGAGAAATACGACTAGATTATAGTACTAAGTGACAAAACTTTTTTATGCTTATTTTGTCAACATTTTCTTAGTTTTTTATAGAACATTTAAGCCAAAAAAATCTTTGAATTTAGGCAATAATAGATTTCTAATCTTGTTTAGTCAAGTTTCGCATATAAAGTTGTTGGATTTACGATACAGAATCCTATTTGGGTTCTTAATATGGCATTTCAAACAGAACAACAAGACAATGAGTGCTAGTGTTATAGTGTTATAGTGAAAATTAAGCACTCATGTGACCCTTGTCACTCGGGTTCGAAGCTCCTCCACCCTCCTTCTCCCTACCCTGTCAGAACCACACCTAAACTATTGATAAAAATAAAAAAATAAAGCGGATTCCGTGCCTCTATATTTATTTATACAATACATTGGATTACTGATTCCCCCCCCCCATAAGTATAAGTTATCTTGAATGCATGTGTCAAAGGTGATCTCGGCAATTTTGCCATGTACAGTTTTCTTTTCTAATTCATAAAATTGAACTATAAACTTGGGATTTCAACATAAATAAGAATTTATTAGACATCATAAACTTAAAGAAATGAACAGCGTATATATAAATATATATAAAGCATTCACTTTATTATCAAAGGAAACGATAAACTGATGAAAAAGCATGACTCATCTATTCTACTTACTTTTTTTTAAGCCATTTTTTAGTTGGGGCTTAAATCACACGCTCCCTTGAATCTTTGAACTATGGCCACTCTTGTCATCATTGAACTTATCATACAACATGACACCTCCATACTTACAGATTTCTTAACAGAGGGCAAAACTTGGTTTATCAGATCATTTGAAGGCACATAGCCAGTGCCAGCAGCCGCCCGCGCAGCAGGGAGCCCCACGAAGAAGTATTGAGGAGGTCCATTTGTTCCATGAGTTCTTGAAGGCATCTGGATTGCTAGAGGTGAATTCACACTGTGGATTGTTGTAGAATTGAACCCAAACATAGTCAAATAGGCCAGTGGTTAGTGCACCATTAAGTTTCTGGTCAGGAAACGGACATTGCGGTGCTGCACTTAAGTGCACTTTTCTGCCTCTCTGGCTATACTCAGACAGCCTCCTAGCAAGTGCAGCTTAGTGAATCTCACCTCTCTCGATATCGAAATCCACGCCATCCAATACGGCATCTCCTAGAGGCCTCGAGTTTGATTGCCCCCCTAAGAAGTTATTCCATATGTAGTCCGCTACACCTCTAGCATCATCTGCAGATGATAGCGTGTAACACCCCAAGCTGCCACCAATCGAAAGCAGGACCTTAATGCCTTGGTTCTGGCAGTTTCTGATGCCGGTGCTCACTTTTTGACAGCCGTTAGATGCCGGATCACAGTGGCCGGCTAAGTTGATTTGAGGGGTTTGGCCATTGCCAAACTGTGAGAGGAATGCTATGTTTACAATCTGGTACCTTCCTGTGTTACATGTTGCTGTTAGTGTGCCCTCCATTTTGGCCCCAATAAAACACAATGCGCCCGACGCACGATCTTGAAACCAAAAATGGGAGAATCAGTAGGAAGGTAATGACAACTTTAGAGCAAGACTCGGTAAACAGGGAAGCCATAGTAATGCTAAATTGCTAATGAGTTTGTTGGTACCAGTGGTTCCTTTGGTGTCAGTTTATTTAATATTTACAGGTGTATTCATAGACGTAATTTCACAAAACTAAATTTTGTTATTTTTTTCTTAAGTCTTACCTACATGTGATTTTAACACCTCTAATTAAAAAAAATTAAAAATTGAACCTCTCTCACTCTCTCACTCTCACTCTCTCCATTCATCTCTTCTCTCCTTCAATTTTACCAGAAATTTCTGGTAAAAAAGAAGTAACTTACAGAAGTTGCAAGGAACATATCAAGATGACTTGAAACATCACTTTCCTTCTAAGATCTCCCCGAGACATGTTTCAACGAAATGGTTGTTCTCCCCGCCAAGCTTATTGACCTGAGAATAACATATGTGTTCTTCTAGTGTATAACCTGCCCTAAACATAATGTCTAAAACAAGTAAAGAATCATCCAACCTATCTCTTTGTGAAAGACATTCAACTAGTCTCCCAAAAGTTTTCCGCTTTGGTTTAAGCTTACTCTTTAACATGTCTAAGAACCATTCCATTCCCTCTGCAGCATCTCCTTGATCACACAATCCAATGATGATAAAATCTTGAGTGCGGAATGTTGGTTCCAAACCTCTATTCTTCATATCATTCCACAAACTTTTTGCTTCTTGTACAGCTCCAACCTGACAAAGCTTTTCAATAAGTGGGGTGTAGGAGTAAGTTGATGGCTGTAAGCCTTGAGTCAGGAGCTCTTGGAATAAGTTCGTATTTTCTACTATCTTGCCTTCCTTATAGAAACCTTGGATTAGAATGTTGTATGTTATCAAATCACGAACAATACCCTTATGGGGCACTTCAGTGAACAATCCATATGCCTCATCGGTCCTTCCATGTAAACATAGTCCTCTCATCATTGCGTTGTAACTGACTGTGGTTTCTTTATAACCTCTATCACACATCTCCTTGTGATCTTGGCCTCTTCAAAACTATCAATCTTACAGAACCCCAGAATCATTGTATTGTATATGTACTCATTTGGACAATATCCCTTCTCAATCATCTCAAACCAGAGCTTCTTAGCTTCCCCAATACAATCCATTGTGCAAAGACCATGAATCATGGTAGTATACATGACCATATCTGGGGCATAGCCTCTATCCTTAAGATCATTGAAAACCCATAAACCCTCACACCCCTTTCCTTTCTTACACAGCCAATTGATTACCTCCTGCTACGTATAATTATCTGGGTCACGGTTCTTTGCAATCATGATGTGGAGGAGTTCGGACACTCGAGTATAATTCTTCTCCTTACAAAACCCAGATATCAATTTATTGAAAGCAGCATTTCCAGGGACTAGTCCATCTACCAAAACCTGCCGAAGAAGCTCATATTCTTTTGAAACATTGTTATCAACACAGAATGCTTGAATGAGATACCCAAGAGTCTCAACATCAACATCAGCTACAACACCACATTCTATCATTTCTTGATACAATTTCCAAACAATGTCAGTTATCCCCACTTTAAGGCAACCCGACAAAGCCGCATTCCAAGTCATTATAGACGGGCACACTCCAGCCCCCTTCAACCTATAAAACACATCAACCGCCTCCTGAACATATCCACCCTCGCAAAGACACCCAATATAACTTTCTAATGAAACAGGATCAGGGCTAAAACCGGTATGTTCAAGAAACGATTTTGCAGCATTGCAGGCCTTAGCCTTGACGAGCGCAGTGAAAAGCGCATTACACGAGGGGGTCGGGCGAAAACCCATTATGAGAGCTCAACCAGAAGAAAAACCGAAGCGAGAAAAGCACATTCCTTTGGTGCTTCAAAAGCTCAGTGAAAAATTGGGGGCCAGTGAAATTAAAAGAAGGGTACTGGGATGGCAGAGTCTGCTCCCATCTGGGTTTTGTTCTAATAATCTTACAAATCTGTTGAGCAATTTCTGTAAAGTCGGAATCTTTGGTTTCGGTTGTGAGGTATCTGATTTGGGTATTTGGGTTTTGCCGGGCACGGTGGTTGTGGCGGAGGAAGATTAGGATTGACGACGGCGCTCTGGCCATGAACTATTAGCTCTTTCTTTCTCTCTCTAGCTATGAATTGAATACAAAACTCTGTGTTGATGTGGAAAATGAAGCTCGAAATTATTTACACAAATGGCGGAAAAAAAAAAGTTCGAGTGTGAAGTTTCACTTACTGGTAAGAAATCCATGGCGGCTGTAAGCGAACCAACGAAGTTGGAAGAAGGGCTGTTCTGAATCTATCGTCTCTCTCCCTCTCTACTGCCCAGGACGGTGGCTGAACGATACACCAATGTTTTTCGAGGGGTTTTTGTTCCGGTTTTGTTTTTGGACGATGGGTCGGCAGCTTGCACTTTGCCATGAAACGGCAAGTCGTATTTGGGAATTGTGGGCACATGTCCATTTTTCATATATTTTTAGACTATTTTTATTTTTTATTTTTAACTTACATAGAAGGATTTCTTCCCATTTTCGGTAAGGCAAGTGAGTTATTTTTTAGTAGAGCTATAGTATTACTATATTATATAGTTAGTTGTTGGGAAATAGAATCAGTGGGATTGAACCGCACAAGGGTGCATAAGCACGATGATTTTATTCTGCTGTTGTGGTAACACACCATCTATGATAGAGTCAGTGAGTTATTATCTAAAATAATGAAACTCATCGCAATATTGTACATCACAAAAAAGAATTTAAAGTTTATCAAAACATTATTATTTAATAGTAAGTGAATTATCTAAAACGACATGAAGTGGTGAAATTCGTAGTGTAAATAACGAAGAGCATATACCGGTACAATTGCTAAATAAACGCTAGTGTTTGATGTGAAACTAAATAGGAAGTTGGTGTCGGGTCAAAAGTTGACATCGAAATCACTAGTGTTAGCTTAACCATGTGTACATATAGAAGGATGTTGATACTTGTTTTGGCTATCCTCAATATAATAGTTGACATTCTGTTAATACTTTCACGCACTCGTGATAACTTAATTTAATAATTAAAACTCTCATTCAATGTACACTTTATGAGAAAAACTTTAGTTTGGCACCTTAACCACGGATTTTACAAGGTACATGAGACAAGCACTCACTCTCTCTTATATAGATTCAATTAGCAATTGAACGAACCATTTAACTTCAACTCCAAAGAGATTTACCAGCATCACAAAGTTTCGTTCATGTTTTTTAATAAATAAAGAATATTGGGGGTTGAAAATTTGAGTAAAATTAAACAACAGGTTAGTTTTAGTTAAATGTTGAATTTATCATTCATGTAAGTTGAACATGTGATTTATATAGTTTATCCGAGCGTGCATTTGTCTTTTATTTTTTATGACAAATAAAAACAAATGGATCTGGAAAAAAAAAATACAAAGAGATCATGCAAATTCCCAAAAACAAAAAGATAAAATAATCCTATCAAAATAAAAAAATTGGATGACGATGATGTCAGTGGATGCCCTAAATTACAATCGAATTAGGTCAAACCCTGAAATAAGGAGCACAAGAACGCCAGCAGAGCAGAGAGATCGAAAACCCAATACACTTGACATTTCATTCATTTCACAAATTCGTTAGATTTCTGAAGGGCGCCCTCTGAATTTTTCCCCAATCAATTTTCCCGCCAAAATACGCAAACGAAATCCCCCAAATGGCGTCTTGAGCTTCGAAATCATCGCTCGCCACTCGCAGTGTTGTTAATCTTCCGAAATGGGCTTGGAATCCAGCTCCACCCACTTCACAAATATCAGAAGGTAATTTGGAACTTAAACCCTAAGTATGATTTTTCCCCAATTTGATTTATGTCCTACCCAATCAAGCTTAATTCTTTGTTATGCATTTTGTATTTGTGAATTGGGTGTTTTTGATTTTTTGTTGGGTATTTTTCTTTAGTTTTTTAAGTGGATAATGCTGTGTTTGGTTGCTGAGAAATTGTTTTTATTGATTTCATAATTATGTTTTTATTTTATTATTTTGCTAATCAGTGTTCACATTCATGACTGCTGAGTTGCTGACCGTGTTAATTGATTAGTTTTTGTATAAGTTTGCTTTCGAGGATCAGTTAATGTTGCTTCAGATTGTTAATCAAGTTGTTGTGGCTAAGGTTGTAGTTTGTAGTGATTTTTCATGTCCTTTTATTTTGTGTGACACGCAGCTTAGATACCGATTCTAAGATTGAAGACAGTGGGAACAACTTAGTTATAGAGGCATATCCTTTAGGAATGATGCCTCCGATGAATGCTGTCGATGCAGAGGATGAAGGAGAGTCTGGAGTACTGGAACCATATGTGGGGTTAGAGTTTGATTCAGCAGATGTTGCCCGTGATATTTACACTCTCTATGCAGCACGGATGGGGTTTAAAGTTCGAACTGGTCAGTTGTATCGCTCGAGAACAGATGGGTCAGTTTCTTCTCGAAGATTTGTGTGCTCCAAGGAAGGATTTCAGATTAGTTCACGAACAGGCTGTCCGGCATTAATAAGAGTGCAGAGACGCGATTCTGGGAAATGGGTTGTAGACCTTTTCCTGAAGGATCACAATCATGGTCTTGAATCATCTACGGAGGAAAATCATACTCTGATTTTGCAGAAGAAGAGTTCCATGCCGACAAATACTGTTGTTGAAGTGTCTCATAGGCCAAAAGTCAAATTGATTAAGGCAATTGAGGATAAACCACATTGCCCGTCTGGAGTTATAAGTGCCAAGCGCTTAAAACGGGGTGAAGAGGAAATGCAGTCAGAAATTGATCTATCTGCAGGTCTAGAGTTCAATTCGGCCAATGAAGCATACCAATTTTATCATGCGTATGCTGAGAATACAGGATTTAGAATCAGGATTGGTCAATTGTTTCGTTCAAAGCTTGACGGGTCAATTACATCTCGGAGATTTGTGTGCTCAAAGGAAGGGTTTCAGCATCCATCAAGAGTTGGTTGTGGGGCATATATGAGGATTAAGAGACAAGATTCTGGAAGGTGGGTAGTGGACCGTTTTGATAAAAATCATAACCATGAGTTTGAGTCTCACCTGGAAGTTCAAAAGAAAAATCTATTTTCTTCAAAAAAGTTCATAGAAGAGGAGATTGGAGGGCTGGAAATTGAAGATATTGTTGACATAAACAGTGGAAACCTTGTCAAAAGACGAAGAGAAAATCACATTGGAAGCGATTGGTACAGTGTGCTGTTTGACTATTTTCAAACCAAACAGGCCGAAGATACAGGATTCTTCTATGCAGTAGAAGTTGATAATGGTAGTTGCATGAGTATTTTCTGGGCTGATGGGAGGTCTAGGTTTTCATGCAGCCAGTTTGGTGATGCCATTATTTTCGACACCTCATATCGGAAAAGTATTTATCTGGTGCCATTTGCCACTTTCATTGGAATCAACCACCACAAGCAACCAGTGCTTCTTGGTTGTGCCCTAGTTGCTGATGAATCTGAGAAATCTTTTACTTGGTTGTTTCAAACATGGCTTAGGGCAATGTCAGAGCGTCGTCCTCTGTCAATAATAGCTGACCAAGATGATATGATCCAGCAAGCCATCATGCAAGTTTTTCCAGGAACCCATCATCGTTTCTCCTTGTGGCAGATCAAGGCAAAAGAAAGTGAGCATCTAAGTGTAATGAATAGTTCTTTTAAATATGAATATGAAAAGTGCATTTATCAGTGTCAAACAGCCGATGAATTTGAAACCGCATGGAATGCACTCCTCAGCAGGTATGGGTTGAAGGATAACGCTTGGCTGAAAGCAATGTACGAAAAGCGCAGGAGTTGGGTTCCGTTATACTTACGAGCTACATTCTTTGCTGGCATCCCCTTCAATGAAAGTATAGAATCATTCTTTGGTGCACGTTTCAATGCCCAAACTTCACTTAAGGAGTTTGTTTCACAATATGAAAGAGGCCTCGAGCGACGGCGTGAAGAAGAAATAAAAGAGGATTTTAACTCTTTTAACTTGAAAGCCTACTTGCAGACAAAAGAAGCATTAGAAGAACAATGTAGAAGATTTTATACACTGAACACATTCCGGGTATTTCAGAAAGAACTTCTACAATCCTATAGTTATCTAGGATTTAAGATTTATGATGAAGGGGCTATCATCAGGTATTTGGTCCGCAAGTGCGGGAATGACGATGAGAAATGTGTAGTCACTGTTGGTGCATCTATTCCTGAAGTGAGCTGTAGCTGTCGAATGTTTGAATTTGAAGGTATATTATGTAGGCATGTGTTGAGAGTTTTCCAAATCTTGGACATAAAAGAAGTACCCCCCTGCTATATCTTACGCCGTTGGACTAGAAATGCAGAATATGGTATTCCTTGTGAATCTGAATTGGGTGGAAATCCCCGAGAACTGAAGACCTTGATGGTGTGGAGTTTGAGAGAAGCAGCGTGTAAATACATAGAGGCTGGGGCAACATCTCTCGAAAAGCACAAGCTCGCCTATGAAATTATGCGAGAGGGTGGACGGAAACTTTGTTGGCAGAGGTAAGCGAGTGGGGATCAATAGTCAGTCATCTCGGTTACTCTGTCTGTATGGATAGATTTTGAAGTTTTTGAGCTGCATAAGTGGCTAGTCCTTGATTTGCCTTGGATAATTTGCTGTTGGTGAGTGGATCAGTCATGTAAATATTTTGTTCCCAGTTGATGTAATGCCATATTTTCCTGGAGACTTGACTTCCACTGTATTTGCTGTCAATTCCATCAATTGAAGCGTCACTGGGAATGCATGAAAGTCTAATGTCAATTCCCCCTGGAATTTTACTTCATTCTCTCTTTACCCACTGAATCAAATTTTGCAACTTAACCCCTTCAAACTCGATTTTCATTCCACAATGTCTAAATTCCGTCTACTCTGTGACTTATGCTGACATGGCAACACAGATTGCTTATTCCTAAATACATTATTGTATCAAAATCGATCATTTTATATTCCCCAATTTATCCAGAAATAAAAGCGTTCCCAGTTTATGTTGTAGTCATGCGTGTAAAGAAACCACGCTTTGAAATTAAACAAATCATCTCTCTGAACACATGGTCTTAAAACAAATGTATTCAATCTCTTCAATTCAATTCACCAGAGTCTGTGTCTATTTCTTTGTCCTCACAATAAATTTTGTTAGATGTACGATATTCATTGATACAATAAATTTTGTCCTCGCAAAGACACTCGATAAAAACCCCTGCACGAGCAACTTAAAGAGTTAACTATCCTCAATGAAAATACAATCAATTAGCAAATTCAAATCAAATGGAGCTATCCTCGACCAAAATGTCTGACTAGATCCGGTGGTTCCAAGACACCTCCTGTTGCCGCCCAATTCCTGCACAAGCAAGAGCCTGCGTGCAACCTGGTTTGCCTCACTACGGAACGTGGTTAAATTTTGGCTGGGAGAAGGCTTGAAGAAAAGCTCGAATATCGTTGTCATCTTCTTGACGATTCATAGCAGCAAGTGTAATAAGAGAGTCCCCTTCAAACACCACGTCCACACCACCTGCATATAACTCTTGAACAAATAAGACAGCCCTCCATCTCCATGCAGCAAGTAGCTCGCTCCCGTCCACACCACGTCGTCACAACTAATTAACACCGCCTTACCGCATCTGCCCGCATCTGCCTAGGATTCCTTAATAATCAACCATAACCAATGCAGAAAACATCTGAGTCCGTATTATTAACACTGCCACTACCGCATCTGACCGTATAAAAGAATCTGGACCGTTTTATTAATTCGGCGACTATTTTATACATAAGAGCACTAAACACCCGAGTCCGTATTATTAATCCTATCAAATTCCTTATAGGAGCTGCCAAATGAGGCCTTATTTCAGTATCCCCTAATTAGGATTTCTTTCCTCTTTGACCTCCAATCCGACAATGTAATCCTAACAATAAACATAAAATAAACCACAAGATAATCAAAAGTAATAAATATCGTAAGAAAATTGTATTCGCACGCTTGTTAAAAACACGCATATTTACGCACGAGTGTTAGTAATTAGGTTACCTTTTCTTTTTGTGAAAAATTTGGTTACCTTTTACCGCAAGAAATTTTGATGCCTATATAAACGCAAATCTCATGTTCGTATTTTCATCTTTTATCATAGGAAAATTTGAGATTAGTTACAATTCTTATGGCCCCAACTTCACGCTCGTTTGTGAAAGTTGTGGCTGTGCTCGTTTTCATCACCACAGTCACAGCGGCTGCCGCAGTCGTCCCTGCTGAAGGCAGAGCCGTGGTAGTCTCTGCCAGAGGCGGCACTGGAGTTGGTAGTCGTGGCGGCAGTGGAGTTGGTAGTCGTGGCGGCAGTGGAGGTGGTGGTCGTAGCGCCTATGGAGGTGGTGGTCGCAGTGGTAGTGGAGTCGTAGTCCCAGTAGGTGGTGGTAGTACTGGCGGCAACAGTGGACATAACGGCAGTCCGCATAGCACGCCGCGTAGCTCATCTAATAAGAATGCCAGGGTGCCTACATATGGTATTAGTAATACGATCGTTTGGTACACAGCGTTTCATTACTTACTTAATGCCATGGGGCGGTGGTAAAAAAAAAAAAAAAAAAAGACGGCTTAATTTTGTGTTTTTTACTTTAATACAAATATCGGTCATATAGTAGTTTAGATTACAAATACCCCTTCTATTAAAAATACAAAGATTTGGACTCTCAGTTCCTAGCTACTAATGTTATTTAACTGAAACTTATTGGTTTTCAATTTTGATCGAAGTCTTTAGCTTTTAATATTAATGTATTTCCATATTAGTTATTTTTTTTAAACTTAAAATTGGAGTTTGTAGTTGTGTATATTTATCTATATATATAAAGTGAGCACTCTAAAATTGTGAAACATTCAAAATACCATAAATTGCCCTTTAAGAATTTCATAAATTACAATTGAACCAAAAGAAGCTAAAGTATTTAACCATATTTTTATTTTGAATGAATTTGATATTTAAAATTATAAAAAAAACAAAAAACAAAAAACAAAACCTCCCACGTTAGTGGGTGGTTTCACGTCTTTAATTCATTTTTTTTTTTTAAATAATTTTTTTAAAATATTTAAATTAATTATTTATATACAAATATATATAAAGGTCAATTGTCACACGTATACGCATGTGGCAAAAGGCTATTAATATTTTAAATACAATCCATAATATTGAAAATATTGAAAGATAAAAAAAAATTCAAAATCAATAGAGAAAATTATGTTTTTCCATGAAAAAACATGTACATATAAAAATAAGAAACATATTGTATACATACATACATATATATATATGTATGTATAACTGTTGAAACTAAATTTGCGCACAGCAGAAGATGGAGGTGCTCAAACCCATTTATCTATAAAAGAACACATCGGGGGTATGACGGTCAAAGACTCTCCTATGTTCCCACTTTCTTTTTCTGAAATTACAAGGACAGATTCCACGTCAGAATAGAAAAATATAGAAATAGGATTGGGCACGGGTCATTTTGAGAAGACAATTTATGGTATTATCAACGAGTAGGTGATGTACGATCATCAACTGTAAGGAAGGGAGACGACTCACGCACATGCATGATTGCTTCATGTAAAACTTTTTATACTTTTTATGTGTTGCATTTGTTGTGGGCTGCATACCAGTCCGAAGAAAAATCTTTTTAGGATAAACTTCTATATTAAATAGAAAGACTCTCAAAAGATGTATATATATTGTATTATTTTTGGAGTGTGATTTCTTGCGCACATCAATTCTGAAATTGTAGAAACTTCATGAATATAACGAATTGGCTGAAGACTTGTTGGATCATGTTCCCGTGTTTTGAGAAATAAGAATGGTCAATCTCAACTAAACTTTTGAAGTAACCGATCTACTTTCCTTGGAAAATCATGATTCCACACCCGCACAACGCTATACTTTATTGCAAGGAAGTCGAAAACAGGATTTCAACCAATACAGGCACAGGAAGATTTCCTTGCGACCAGATCCCATCGGCATCAATAAATTCAATTAGTTTTTCTTCTGCCAGCCTCCTTGCATCTTCAAAACCAAAATCATGACTTTCATCATTATCGCCATATCCCCTCGACCGCTTCCGGTAATTCCTTCTCCTGCTGCTTCCTAATTTGGATTCGGAATCCCCTCCCCTGGTGCTGCTGCTGCCGCTGCGGATGCGGTTAGACTATACATCTAAATCTATTCAGAAATCGCAACTGGTTGATTGCTCTAGTAATCTTTTGCGTCTCAGTTTTAAATCCTCTTCCTCTTTTTTGGTGTATAATATGGCTTGTAATAAAAAAAACCTCATCAGAAACCAGCTTAACCAACTGTACAGATTGGTATTGCAAATAGGGAAGATGAAGGGAGCCAAACAGAAGATTGTGATATCCATATAACCCTCCCTGAATCCTGAACCAGGAGCCAAACAGCAAGAAAGAAAATAGATGGCCAAGGCCCAAACATCCCAAAATTTCGATAGAAAGAGAGCGATTACAAGGCCCAACAAGCAGCAAGTAACCACCAGTCCACTGCATTTATAAGAACCCTGTTTAAAGACTCTTTTTCCTCTCAAATCATAAACCCCCACTCTCTCTCTCCACAGTCTTCGAGCTCTCTGCCTCTGCCTCTGCCTCTCTCTCCTCCATTTCTCACTTCTTCCGAAATCAGATCTCTCCTCTGTCGACTCCAATGGCTTCCCCTGCCCTTTCCACCTCCTTCATGCCCACTCTGGTAATTGGATAAAGTTTCCGTCTTTCTTTCCCCTGTTTTTTTTCATTGTTTTGTGTTTGGGTTTGTCGTTCTAGATTTGGATCCTCAGATTGTGGAATTTGTGAATCTAGGTAGATTTTTTGAGCTGGATATTGATTGTTTTTGGTCAACTGTAAATCTAGTAGCTTTTGCTTCCATTTATGATTTGATTGGAATTGCTTTGGTTTGAAATTTTACTTTTTCTGGTCATAAAGTTTGAGATTTTAATTATCCGAGTGTATATCTCTGGCGTTTACTTGGTGCAGATCAAATTACTTAAGCAACTCAATTCAGTCATAAATATTGTTTTTGGCCACCTGTAAATCAAGCCTTTTCTCCACGATGGTGGATTTTCTATCCTTTCCGTTCCATATAGTTGTTGACTACATTGTCTCCCTGTTACGTTCGCGGACAGCTGTCCGAACAAGCATCTTGTCAAGAAATTGGTATTCCATCTGGACCGCATCAGAGTCTTGAACTTCAATCCCTAATCATCCCTGGAATTCTATAGCACGGTTCACATGGATTGGCACCAGTAATCAACTATAAATCAAGCCTTTTTTTCCACGATGGTGGATTTTCTATGCTTTCCATACCATATAGTTGACCACATTGTCTCCCTGTTACCGTTTGCGGACGCCGTTCGAACATGCATCTTGTCAAGAAATTGGTATCACAGTTGGACCCGCATCAGTCTTAAACTTCAATCCCTAGTCATCTCTGAAATTCTACATCGCCGTTCACATAGATGCAGACATTGGCACCAGGAATCAAGAAACAGCAAGATTCGTTCGTTGGGTAGAAAATACTATTCGGAGACACACAAGTGCAACAATCGAAACCTTCCATGTTGTTTTTCCATTGGATGTCCTACAACAAATTGGACCCAAGAATCTCTCGATGCTTGCTGCTGGACATCCAACGGAAAAACAACATGGAAGGTTTTGATTGTTGCACCTGTGTGTCTCCAAATAGTATTTTCTACCCAACAAACGAATCTTGCTATTTCTTGATTCCTGGTGCCAATGTCTGCATCCATGTGAATGACGCTGTAGAATTCCAGAGATGATTGGGGATTCAAGTTTAAGACTCTGATGCGAGTCCAAATGTGATACCAATTTCTTGATAAGATGCTTGTTTGAATGGCGTCCGCCAACGATAACAGGGAGACAATAAGGTCAACTATATGGGACGGAAATGATAGAAGATCTGCCATGGTGGAAAAAAAGGCTTGAGCTTTTTGGAAAGTGAAAGAATCTCTAGAAATCTACTTTTCAAAAAAAGGGTCTGTGATTGGCAAAGAAATGCCGGTAAGAGTTTTGACTCTGCACTTGTGCTTTTCCATCCTTTCCGTTCCATATAGTTGTTGACTACATTATCTCCCTGTTACGTTCGCGGACGCTGTCCGAACAAGCATCTTGTCAAGAAATTGGTATTCCATTTGGAACGCATCAGAGTCTTGAACTTCAATCCCCAATCATCCCTGGAATTCTATAGCACGGTTCACATGGATTGGCACCAGGAATCAACTATAAATCAAGCCTTTTTTTCCATGATGGTGGATTTTCTATGCTTTCCGTCCCATATAGTTGACCACATTGTCTCCCTGTTACCGTTTGTGGAAGCCGTTCGGACATGCATCTTGTCAAGAAATTGGTACCACAGTTGGACCCGCATCAGTCTTAAACTTCAATCCCTAGTCATCTCTGAAATTCTACATCGCCGTTCACATAGATGCAGACATTGGCACCAGGAATCAAGAAACAACAAGATTCGTTCGTTGGGTAGAAAATACTATTCGGAGACACACAAGTGCAATAATCGAAACCTTCCATGTTGTTTTTCCATTGGATGTCCTGTAGCAAATTGGACCCAGGAATCATTCGATGCTTGCTGCTGGACATCCAACAGAAAAACAACATGAAAGGTTTTGATTGTTGCACCTGTGTGTCTCCAAATAGTATTTTCTACCAACGAACGAATCTTGCTATTTCTTGATTCCTGGTGCCAATGTCTGCATCCATGTGAACGACGCTGTAGAATTCCAGAGATGATTGGGGATTGAAGTTTAAGACTCTGATGCGAGTCCAAATGTGATACAAATTTCTTGACAATATGCTTGTTTGAACGGCGTCCGCCAACGATAACAGGGAGACAATGTGGTCAACTATATGGGACGGAAAGGATAGAAGATCCGCCATGGTGGAAAAAAAAGGCTTGAGCTTTTTGGAAAGTGAAACAATCTCTAGAAATCTACTTTTCAATAAAGGGTCTGTGATTTGCAAAGAAATGCCGGTAAGAGTTTTGAGTCTGCACTTATGCTTTTCAACGCAAAGGTGGGGGGGGGTTTAACATGGACAAGGATTGTCTGCCCTCCTTGTTCCCGTGCCCTCCTGTTTTGTGTGGTCACGGTTAAGCCACGTCAACATTTTATATTGTTTTTTATAGAGATAATAAGACAAAAATGAATAATAATATAAAATGTTGACGTGGCTTAACCGTGACACACAAAACAAGAGGGCACGGGAACAAGGAGGGCAAACAATCACAAACCCTTTATTGATGACGTGGCTTAAACCCCTCCACCTTTGCGTTGAAAAGCACAAGTGTAGACTCAAAACTCCTACCGGCATTTCTTTGCCAATCACAGACCCTTTATTGAAAAGTAGATTTCTGGAGATTCTTTCACTTTCCAAAAAGCTCAAGCCTTTTTTTCCACCATGGCGGATCTTCTATGCTTTCCGTCCCACATATTGACCACATTGTCTCCCTGTTATCGTTGGCGGACGCCGTTCAAACAAGCATCTTGTCAAGAAATTGGTATCACATTTGGACTCACATCAGAGTCTTAAACTTCAATCCCCAATCATCTTTGGAATTCTACAACGCCGTTCACATGGATGCAGACATTGGCACCAGGAATCAAGAAACAGCAAGATTCGTTCGTTGGGTAGAAAATACTATTCGGAGACACACAAGTGCAACAACCGAAACCTTCCATGTTGTTTTTCCATTGGATGTCCTGCAGCAAATTGGACCCAGGAATATTCCGATGCTTGCTGCTGGACATCCAACGGAAAAACAACATGAAAGGTTTCGGTTGTTCCACTTGTGTGTCTCCGAATAGTATTTTCTACCCAACGAACGAATCTTGCTGTTTCTTGATTCCTGGTGCCAATGTATGCATCCATGTGAACGGCGCTGTAGAATTCCAGAGATGATTGGGGATTGAAGTTTAAGACTCTGATGCGAGTCCAAATGTGATACCAATTTCTTGACAAGATGCTTGTTTGAACGGCGTCCGCCAACAATAACAGGGAGACAATGTGGTCAACTATATGGGACGGAAAACATAGAAGATCCGCCATGAGGGAAAAAAAGGCTTGAGCTTTTTGGAAAGTGAAAGAATCTCCAGAAATCTACTTTTCAATAAAGGGTCTGTGATTGGCAGAGAAATGCCGGTAGGAGTTTTGAGTCTGCACTTGTGCTTTTCAATGCAAAGGTGAGAGGGTTTAACATGGACAAGGATTGTCTGCTCTCCTTGTGCCCGTGCCCTCTTATTTTGTGTGGTCACGGTTAAGCCACGTCAACATTTTATATTACTATTCATTTTTGTCTTATTATCTCTATAAAAAAACAATATAAAATGTTGACGTGGCTTAACCGTGACCACACAAAACAGGAGGGCACAGAAATAAGGTGGGCAGACAATCCTTGTCCATGTTAAACCCTCCACCTTTGCGTTGAAAAGCACAAGTGCATACTCAAAACTCTTACCGGCATTTCTTTGCCAATCACAGACCCTTTATAGAAAAGTAGATTTCTAGAGATTCTTTCACTTTCCAAAATGCTCAAGCCTTTTTTTCCACCATGGCAGATCTTTTATCCTTTCCGTCCCATATAGTTGACCACATTGTCTCCCTGTTATCGTTGGCGGACGCCGTTCAAACAAGCATCTTGTCAAGAAATTGGTATCACATTTGGACTAGCATCAGAGTCTTAAACTTCAATCCCCAATCATTTCTGGAATTTTACAGCGCCGTTCACATGGATGCAGACATTGGCACCAGGAATCAAGAAATAGGAAGATTCGTTTGTTGGGTAGAAAATACTATTTGGAGACACACATGTGCAACAATCAAAACCTTCCATGTCGTTTTTCCGTTGGATGTCCAGGAGCAAGCATCGAAAGATTCTTGGGTCCAATTTGTTGCAGGACATCCAATGGAAAAACAACATGAAAGGTTTCGGTTGTTGCACTTGTGTGTCTCCGAATAGTATTTTCTACCCAACGAACGAATCTTGCTGTTTCTTGATTCCTGGTGCCAATGTATGCATCCGTGTGAACGGCGCTGTAGAATTCCAGAGATGATTGGGGATTGAAGGTTAAGACTCTGATGCGAGTCCAAATGTGATACCAATTTCTTGACAACATGCTTGTTTGAACGGCGTTCGCCAACGATAACAGGGAGACAATGTGGTCAACTATATGGGACGAAAAAGATAGAAGATCCGCCATGGTGGAAAGAAAGGCTTGAGCTTTTTGGAAAGTGAAAGAATCTATAGAAATCTACTTTTCAATAAAAGGTCTGTGATTGGCAAAGAAATGCCGGTAAGAGTTTTGAGTCTGCACTTGGGCTTTTCAACACAAAGGTGGGGGGGTTTAACATGGATAAGGATTGTCTGCCCTCCTTGTTCCCGTGCTCTCCTATTTTGTGTGGTCACGGTTAAGCCACGTCAACATTTTATATTGTTTTTTTTATAGAGATAATAAGACAAAAATGAATAGTAATATAAAATGTTGACGTGACTTAACCGTGACCACACAAAACAGGAAGGCACGGGAACAAGGAGGGCAGACAATCCTTGTCCATCTTAAACCCCCTACCTTTGCGTTGAAAAGCACAAGTGCAGACCCAAAACTCCTACAGGCATTGCTCTGCCAATCACAGACCCTTTATTGAAAAGTATATTTCTGGAGATTCTTTCACTTTCCAAAAAGCTCAAGCCTGTTTTTCCACCATGGCGGATCTTCTATGCTTTCCGTCCCATATTGTTGACCATATCGTCTCCCTGTTATCGTTGGCGGACGCCGTTCAAACAAGCATCTTGTCAAGAAATTGGTATCACATTTGCATTCGCATCAGAGTCTTAAACTTCAATCCCCAATCATCTCTGGAATTCTACATCGCCGTTCACATGGATGCAGACATTGGCACCAGGAATCAAGAAATAGGAATATTCGTTCGTTGGGCAGAAAATACTATTTGGAGACACACATGTGCAACAATTAAATCCTTCCATGTTGTTTTTCCGTTGGATGTCCAGCAGCAAGCATCGGAAGATTCCTGGGTCCAATTTGCTGCAGGACATCCAATGGAAAAACAACATAGAAGGTTTTGATTGTTGCACTTGTGTGTCTCCGAATAGTATTTTCTACCCAACGAACGAATCTTGCTGTTTCTTGATTCCTGGTGCCAATGTCTGCATCCATGTGAACGGCGCTGTAGAATTCCAGAGATGATTGAGGATTGAAGTTTAAGACTCTGATGCGGGTCCAAATGTGATACCAATTTCTTGACAACATGCTTGTTTGAACGGCGTCCGCCAACGATAATAGGGAGACAATGTGGTCAACTATATGGGACGGAAAGGATAGAAGATCCGCCATGGTGGAAAGAAAGGCTTGAGCTTTTTGGAAAGTGAAAGAATCTCTAGAAATCTACTTTTCAATAAAGGGTCTGTGATTGGCAGAGAAATGCTGGTAGGAGTTTTGAGTATGCACTTGTGCTTTTCAAAGCAAAGGTGAGGGATGGTTTAACATGGACAAGGATTGTCTGCCCTCCTTGTTCCCGTGCCCTCCTGTTTTGTGTTGTCACAGTTAAGCCACGTCAACATTTTATATTATTTTTTTATAGAGATAATAAGACAAAAATGAATAGTAATATAAAATGTTGACGTGGCTTAACCGTGACCACACAAAACAGGAGGGCACGGGAACAAGGAGGTCAGACAATCCTTGTCCATGTTAAACCTCCCCACCTTTGCGTTGAAAAGCACAAGTGCAGACTCAAAACTCCTACCGGCATTTCTCTGCCAATCACAGACCTTTTATTGAAAAGTAGATTTCTAGAGATTCTTTCACTTTCCAAAAAGCTCAAGCCTTTCTTTCCACCATGGCGGATCTTCTATCTTTTCCGTCCCATATAGTTGACCACATTGTCTCCCTGTTATCGTTGGCGAACGCCGTTCAAACAAGCATGTTGTCAAGAAATTGGTATCACATTTGGACTCGCATCAGAGTCTTAAACTTCAATCCCCAATCATCTTTGGAATTCTACAGCGCCGTTCACATGGATGCAGACATTGGCACCAGGAATTAAGAAATAGCAAGATTCGTTCGTTGGGTAGAAAATATTATTTGGAGACACAAAGATGCAACAATGAAAACCTTCCATGTTGTTTTTCCGTTGGATGTCCAACAGCAAGCATCGGAAGATTCCTGGGTCCAATTTGGTGCAGAACATCCAATGGAAAAACAACATGGAAGGTTTCGATTGTTGCACTTGTGTGTCTCCGAATAGTATTTTCTACCCAACGAACGAATCTTGTTGTTTCTTGATTCTTGGTGCCAATGTCTGCATCCATGTGTACGGCGCTGTAGAATTCCAGAGATGATTGGGGATTGAAGTTTAAGACTCTGACGCGAGTCCAAATGTGATACGAATTTCTTGACAAGATGCTTGTTTGAACGGCGTCCGCCAACGATAATAGGGAGACAATATGTTCAACTATATGGGACAGAAAGGATAGAAGATCCGTCGTGGTGGAAAAAAAGGCTTGAGCTTTTTGGAAAGTGAAAGAATCTCTAGAAATCTACTTTTCAATAAAGGGTCTGTGATTGGCAGAGAAATGCCGGTAGGAGTTTTGAGTCTGTACTTGTGCTTTTCAACGCAAAGGTAGGGGGTTTAACATGGACAAGGATTGTGTGCCCTCCTTGTTCCCGTGCCCTCCTGTTTTGTGTGATCACGGTTAAGTCACGTCAAGATTTTATATTGTTTTTTATAGAGATAATAAGACAAAAATGAATAGTAATATAAAATGTTGACGTAGCTTAACCGTGACCACACAAACAGGAGAGCACGAGAACAAGGAGGGCATATAATCCTTATCCGTTTAACATTGCAACGGTTAAATAAATTTTAAAAATAGAACAAAGGCACAAATATTTACATTGTAAAAAAAGGAAAATGAGTAAATTGTTGATTTCTTTTCTAAACTTTGTTAGTTTTCGATTTTTTCCTTGAACTTTTTTAATGGAAAATTAAGAACTCAAATTAATTTTTTTAGCCGATTTGCCACCGTTATTTTTTCATATATTCCATCAATATTTATGTTAAGTGCACAGTTGCTGTTTAGAAATCTAGGGTTTATAGGCGATTTGCAAGGTGGGTGTTCACTGAAACTTGGGAGAAATTGACTTGATAGTTTGTTGATGGTGGATTCGACAAAATCATTGAGATTACAATAAGTTTTGAGAGTTGAAGATGCCTTTGGAGGTGCGTAGTGGGGGGAATCGTCCAAAGTAGTGTAAGTATATTTTATACCTTTTGTAATTGTTTGTTTAATAGAAGATATCGGCTTACATGATTTTCTCTCTCTTTTATAGCTTTGTATGAGATTTCTTTTTGGTTTCAAATGGTGGTCAAATGTATATGTGGTCTTATAGAGATTCACCATGGAGGTCATCTTAAGGATGGAAAGTATGTTGGTGGTCTTGTACAGTGGGTGGACAACTTGGACGCTGACTTAATGTCTATGCTAGACATATATGGTATGTGGCTGTATCACTCGGCTACAACCTCTTGGACGCTGAATTAATATATGGCTGTATCACTTGGCTACAACCATCTACAGACAGGGTTTCACTACAAAGACAAAGTAAAGGGGTTTGTCCCTCTTATTGCAGATATTTGCCCATGTTAGTGAATTTGTTTCTGATATACCTTAATCTAGGGTTCAAGTTTTATATTTCACAAATACTGGACTATGTTAAAACCAAGAATAAACGTTTGACAAGAATGTATGTTTGAACGTGCACACAAGAACTGGGAGAATATTTCTTATTTAAATTCAAGAACATAAGATGGCATTAAATAGCCATACAAAACAAACTGAAATGAAAGCGTAACAACCCACGATTTCACAACCCTAATTACGTGGTGCATGACTAGTGATGGAAACAAACTAAACAACGTATCCCTCAAAGTTAGGGATTATTATCCACTACTTGAAACAAACCTACAAACAAGGAAGCCCAACCCTAACGGCTAGGTAACCCTAAAACTTCAACATCCACCATTAAACTGATTCCTATTAGCAATCAGTTTATACTTGGATATAAACAAATACCCAAAAAGTCACGTAGCTTCAAGAACACATCAAGCTTAAGAGGTTTTGTCATTATATTTGCAACCTGTTATTGAGTACGGCACTGAACCAACTGCACAACTTCATCTTTGGTGAGCTGATGAAGAAAGTGAAAGCGTACATCTATATGTTTGTTGCGGCCATGCATCACAGGATTCCTTAAAAGCTTAATTTCTGAGATATTGTCACAATATACTGTTGATACCTTACATTGATCATAACCAAGCTGCTGCAGAATTCTTCTTAACCATACTGCTTGACAAGCACTCGATGTTGCAGCAATGAATTCAGCTTCGGTGGTAGACAAGGTGACCATTGATTGTTTCTTTGAAGACCATGACATTGCCCCTGAGCTTAGCATAAAAACATACCCTGAAGTACTATTCCTATCATCCTGATCACCGGCATAGTCACTATCTGTATACCCAATAAGCTCCTTATTTCCTCCCTTCCTGTAAAACATCCCAAGACTGACTGTGCCCTTCAAGTATCTCAACGCCCTTTTAGCTGCTCGTAGATGAATTTCAGTGGGACGTTCCATATATCTACTAATCAAACTCACTATAAACATCATGTCAGGACGTGTGGCAGTCAAGTACATTATACTTCCCACGATTTGTTTATAAAGAGTGTCGTCAACCTGTACCCCATCTTCATCTTTGATAAGCTTGAAACCATGACCAATAGGATTATGGACTGGGTTGCACTGATCCATGTTGAACCTCTCTAACACCTCATGAGCATATTTCCGTTGACTAATAAATATACCATCCGGCCTCTGCAGCACTTCAATACCGAGGAAATAACTCATCCTCCCAAGATCAGTCATATCAAACTCAACCATCATAGACTGCTTAAACTCTTTGAACATTAACTCATCATTTCCAGTAAATATAAGGTCATCAACATAGAGATAAACAATCAACATTTTACCTTCATCTGTTGCTTTGATGAACAAAGTTTGTTCATAGGGACACTTTGTAAATCCTTCCTTGATAAAGTAGGACTCGATACGACTGTACCAAGCTCGGGGAGCTTGTTTAAGGCCATATAGAGCCTTTTAAAGCTTGTATACCTTATGATCGTGTCCCTTTTGTACATAGCCAGGAGGTTGTGCAACAAAAACTTCTTCAC
The DNA here is from genome assembly GCA_035220775.1 of Malus fusca. Lineage (NCBI taxonomy): Eukaryota > Viridiplantae > Streptophyta > Magnoliopsida > Rosales > Rosaceae > Malus > Malus fusca. Next base: position 13,216,638 of record CM069071.1, read on the forward strand.
TAAGTTCTGCATGTAAGAAGGCCGATTGGACATCTAACTGGTAAATAGACTAGTTTTCTTGTGCTGCAAGTGAGATCACAAGTCGAATGGTGTCCATGTGAGCAATTGGTGCAAACACCTCAGCATAGTCGACTCCATGAGTTTGACTGTATCATTTTGCAACCAAGCGAGCTTTGTATTTATCCACTTCACCTTTCTCATTGATCTTCGTTCTGTAAATCCATTTTACACCGATCATTTCCCCCCCCACGCGGCAGGTCTGTTAACATCCATGTGTCATTTTTCTCTATGGCTTAAATCTCTAAGTTAATTGTTTCTCTCCATTTTGCATGCTTCTCGGCTTCTTCATATGAAATGGGATCACTGTCAACAAACATGGCCATATAAGCCATGTCTTCTTCCTCAGAAAGACCCTGTCCGCTCTCATAATCCCTCATTTATATGGGTTGTCTTCTGATTTGTCATTCACTAGGGGAGCTAGAACCTTCATTTGTTAGCTCATTAGATGAGTTATCTGAGCTATCAATCTGGTCAGAATCTCCATCTTCCAGTGTCTTTTTAGTTTCCTCTCCATTTTCTTCAATGTCTTCCCCTTCTTCTATTGGCCATTCAAGATCTTCCATAGCTGCCTTATGATGATCACTATCTCATTCCTAGCCTTTGTCTTCTTCGAAAATTACATCTCGGCTCACAACTATTTTTTGAGAAACTGGATCAAATAGTCGATAAGCCTTTGACTCCTCACTTACTCCAAGCAAGATGCACTTTGAGCTCTTGTCATCAAGCTTAACTCTTTTGTTATCAGGAACATGAACATGAGAGATACATCCAAAAACCCTGAAGTGGTTCACTGATGGTTTAGATCCACTCCAAGCTTCTTTTGGAGTCATATTCTTCACTGCAAATGTCGGGCTCCTGTTTAGAACATGAATTGTCCAGTTCATTACTTCTGTCCAGAATATCTTTGGAACCTTCTTTCTCTGAAAGCATACTTCGAACCATATTCATGATGGTTCGGTTCTTCATCTCTGTAACCTCATTCTGTTAGGGAGTGTACGCAGCAGTTAACTGCCTTTGAATCCCATTTTCATCACAAAAGTTTGTGAACTCACATGATGTGAATTCGCCCCCTCGATCAGTACGAAGCCTCCTTATGCATGCTCCAGTTTCTTTTTCAATTTTAGCCTTGTAACTTTTGAAAGTAACAAAGGCTTCTGATTTTTCAACGAAAAAATACACCCATGTCTTTCGGCTAAAATCATCAATAAAGGTAATGAGATACCTTTTCTTGTTGTTTGAAGTAGGGTTAATTGGGCCACATATACCTTTTCTTGTTGTTTGAAGTAGGGTTAATTGGGCCACATATATCAGCATGTACCAGTTGAAGAATCTGAGAAACTCACCACGTGCTTGCTTTTAGGAACGGATCTCTTTGTTGTTTTCCCACCAAACAGCTCTCACACACTTTCGTAGGGGCCTTGAACTGTGGTAATCCTTGCACCATCTTCTTATGTTAAAGGATCTTGAGACCATTCCAACTTAAGTGACCATACCTACGGTGCCAAAGTTGAGATTGATCTTCAATGGCCGAGTTGAAACATTGTTGCTCTTTTTGCAGTGAGCGAGCAAAAATGATAAACATTATGTTGGAAGACATTTTAGTTTCCATGATTAAACCCATCTCAGGATGATAAATCTTGCATTTTCCACGTTGCATGAGGATGGTAAGGCCCTTCTCTTGCAGTTGACCAATGCTAAGTAAATTGTTCTTCAATTCCGGCACATAGAATACTCCTGTAATCACTTGCAAGAAGCCATTCACTTCCATTCGAATATTCCCTTTCCCCAACACATCAAGGCTTGAGTTGTTTCCCATCTTCACGTATTCTCTAAAGCTTCCATCAAACTCTGAGAACAACTCATTTTTCCCACTCATATGGTTGCTGCAACCTGAGTCAATAAACCAAAGTTCATCTCTGCCAGCTTCTTGGACATCCACATAAGCCATCAGTAGCATTTCTTCACTTGTCTTTGCGTAATTGACTTTTCCATCTTTGTCTTTCTTGGTACACTCCCACTGAAAATGACCAAGTTTGTGACACTTGTAGCATTCAATGGTAGACCTATCAAGGCCATACCTACCCCTTCCTCGACCTCGTCCTTGAAACGCACCATGTCCTCCTCCACTTCCCCCTGATTGATGGTCATAGGTAACCTTCAGTGCTTGTTCGTCCACAGTGTGCCCACTCATCCGTTGTTCATGAACCAACAAGCTACTTTGCATCTCATCAATGGACAGGGCATCCAGATTGTTAGACTCCTCAATATAGCATACAACATAGTCATATTTTGGAGTCATAGATCTCAGAATTTTCACAATAACCACCACATCCCCCATTATTTCTCCATGAACCCTCATCTTGTTGGCTATGGTGAGGGTCCGTGCGAAATAATCGTTCACAGATTCGCCTACCTTCATATGAAGCACTTCAAACTCTTTGCGAAGAGCTTGCAACTGTGCACACTTGACTTGTGCAGTTCCCTGATACTTCTGCTTCAATGAATCCCAAATGTCCTTCGCAGTTTCTTTCTTCAAAATCGTCTATAGGATGGAGCGATCAATAGCTTGAAACAAATAGTTCTTTGCCTTCAAGTCCTTCAACTTTTGATCTTCGATCGTCTTCTTCTGTGCATCCACTCCTTCTGCTGCTGCAGGGATCCCAGTCTCCACCAGGCTCCAATACTCCTTGGAACGTAGGAAATTCTCCATGAGCATACTCCACTGATCATAGTATCCATCAAACTTTGGTATCGCAGGTTGCACAAAACTACTCTCCGTTGCCATGTCGTTGTTCTAGCTACGGTCTTTTCAAACTTCGATCAGGCACCATGATGGGGCTCTGATACCAGATGTTAAAACCAAGAATAAACATTTGACAAGAATGTATGTTTGAACGTGCACACAAGAACTGGGATAGGGTTTTCGGGGGGTTGGTAATTTTGGTTTTGAAGAGGGAGGTAAAGGCGAGCGGAGATGCTAGGGTTTTGTGAGATGGTAATGCCCTTGGAGGAGACGTTGGTTTCTGGGTCACGAGGAGATGGGGGCACGTAGGGAGAGTCCATGACGCGTTCCACCGTGCTGTCTTTGTATATTCTGATCAAAGGGAGGAGCTTTGAAGCTATTTCTTTTGCGGTGGGGGAGCCATTAGAGACTTTTTTGACAAGTGTTGAAGTGTGAATCTTTTGAGGAATTGATGAGGGTAGAGAAACTACAATTCAAATTTATAAATGGAAGACAGATTGTTTGTTTATAATTTCATTAGGAAAATGAGAAAGAGAGCAGCTCAAGGCTGACAGCTAATGCAGCAAGCAGCAATGGCAACAAAAGTAGCCGCCATATGTCCTTCCGCGCGGTGAGTCAAACTATACGTACGTCATGGCCATTCGTAAATCTACAGTACAATGATTTGTCGATAAATGGGAGGAAAAAGGGCGCAGTCAAATTTGTACCGAATATTTCGATTGACCAAGAAAAGTAAGCATACAATACACGAGTTTTAAAAATTTTGTTTGCACATTCTCTACATACTAATACTAATTAGTTTTCCTTAGTTTTAATGGCATCGATCGGTAATGTAAGTGTACAATATGCATCGGTCTCAAACAAGGAAGTGTGTCAAATACAATCATGTAGTGCAGGGTAAACACATAAGTTGTATATTCTTTTTGTCGATCTAGAAAGAGGGTTTCAGAAAACGGGCTCACTTAAATATGATGTCACAGTTTATTAATACAAGGTCATTCATAAGTTTGCTTCACATCCTCTTTTATTAATAGTCCATGAAACCACTATGACAGTAAACTCGTTTCTTACAATTATTTATGCTCTTACAAGCATCCTATTTATTTTTCTAATGCTCTAGTTTTCTCCCATTAAACCAAAGAAGGGTGCTCTTGTGATCTGGACCATTTTTTGTGTGCAAAAAAAGTTTGAGTCGCACAATGTTTCAGTTGGGTGTTGTATTATGAAAGAAACAAGTCAATAGATCATATTAGAAAGTGAAGTCTAGCTAGGAGCTCTACAAATTAACCTTCTTCCGCTCATCCATCATCTAACAAGTATATGCCGGAAAAGAGGAATGAAGAACCATATATGGAGGAGGGAGAATTATGGATAATGTATAAAACAAAAGCATAGCCGTACAACATTATTATTAATTAAACAAAAGCATAGCTGTACACTGGTAGTATAAGCTTGGAATACAACGACCAGAAACTACAGGAGACACACACACTCTTATCAACATTCACTCACTTGTTCAAGTACTCCTGATGTGTCTTGCATCCAGCGCCATGTAAAAACCTTCCCCCACCGAAACGGATAGAAGTTTAGCTTTTGAAGAGAACGACGACACAGCACTCTATCAGGAAAAAGCTCCTACTTTGTGGCTGCAAAAACTGCTGGCCCTTCCACCTGAAATTTCACCCCGTCAAGTTGACGAATATGCGGTCAAAATCAACATTATTAAAGTTGGTGTGAATTGTCATCATCTGGTCCTAGTCCTAGTCCTAGTCCCTGTCAATAAATGGTACAACTATAGGGATGGACGAGGGGGTTTGCAATCACGAATACCTAGCCCTAGTCATTGGCTTCATGAGATCTTGTAAATGATTCTCAAATCAATGGACAATCTTCATCTTCAAAACATACACTTTCTCTTTTTGCTCGGACTATAGTGTCGTCAAAGAGGAAGCTTTAGCATTTCAATTCCAAGAGCCTTAATCAGGAACACTTATACTGTTATACATCATCAGCTAACTCGCTGCAAAGACTAAGCAGATGATGTGAAACTTATCCAACTAAGGCTCTTCGTGTTGAGATGCTACTGCAATACTGTTTGAATATGAAATAATGAATATAGTTCTTGCATCATATGATCTAACTCTTCACTCAGCCTATTTATCATCAGCGACGTAAGTCAATCAAAATAGAAATTATGCCTATCCACTATAATGACCTTACAGAAGGAATAATCAGGCTGGAACCCGGACACTACATAACATCAACAGGTGTTCTTGAAAATTTAGTCAGTTCTCTTACTAAAAGGAAAAGTAGGCACTTTTTTATTTACCTTAAATGTTGCACCCCAGATCTCTTCATCAGTAGCAGGCACAGCAGTGATCTTATTTTTAGGATTCTCATAGCTTCTCAGTCCCCCAACCGTCGTGGAGTAGAAACATCCTGTACAAATCAATAACACCATTGTTAACAAAGAACGGTCATTTTCTTTTTCAACTACTCCTTATACATCATGCTGTAATTTGTCAAATTACTGGTGGACCGAAAACTCAAAGACTTAGGTGCCCCTTGGATCCTGATGCATCCACTAAAACTTTTACACACCTTGTGGGAATGAAGCAAGTGACTTGCCACAAGCACCCTTAAGCAGTTCTGCATCATCGGCAAAGGCCACATATCCATCAGCAGTAATTCCCCACGAGAGCAGAATCTTGCCAAATTGGTCCTGTCACAATTACAACCAAACCCAATTGTTGTTAGATGCGAATCAAATCCATTAGCTTTACCAAGGCAGATCATTGTTTGGCTGGTGCGGAAGGATGACTTACAGATGCCACGAACACCATTGAGGTGGACTTGTCAAATACTATGAAAGCAAAATTTCCACTGAGGTGGCCAATAACATGGTTTGGGGGGGTAAGGAGCGCGACCGCACAGGGCCTTGTAAGCCTCGATCACCAAAATCACTTCATTTGCAGACTTGGCTAGTCCATATTGCTGCCTCAAACTTCCCAAGTTGTCAAGTGCTCCCTCAAACAAGCAGAATATCTCATCCTTCACTGCAAATGACCTGAAAACTTTCACATGATTAGAGCAACAAGTCCATGTACAAGTTGCCAATATGATCCCAACTCTCCTCACCTATGGATACAACTGTTACTGTCTGTGTCCTTCAATGATGCATGCCACAAATTAATTTTGTGATTTAATAAATTAGTACTAATATAAGTTCTAATCTCTATCTGTAAAATAAAAGAAATGATAAAAACAGAGCATGTCCCTTAAGAGATCTCCATGACACATCATCTTGCCATCTTCTTGGCATCAAATCACACCTAACAAACAATAATGATCCCTATAGCCTCTCCGGGCCCGCAAAGAATGAATAACCGTGTTTTGCCACCATTTGTTCTCTTTTTAAAAAAATAATAATAATAATCACACCTAACAAACAATATTGATCGCTATATTCTTTTGTCACCAATTTGCTATTAAACAACTAGTTTACTTTTTGAATCATGTAGGTATTGAACCCATGACACCAGTTAAATCTATATTCGGTAGCAAGGGAGAATCTCTCCCTCCCACGCTCCGGTTACATCATCCTCCTCATCAGCTCCTTCCACTGCAATTCTTTGGAGACTTCCAGATTGATATTCTTCTTTCATCTCATTAGATATCAGACTTATCATAACTACCACTGCACCTTTTATCTCATTCAAATAGGCAAGTGAGCTGATCAATAACTTGCCTCCAAAAATTGGACAACCATGAACTGCACTTGGCATGGTTTGTTAGCCTTTCACTCAAAAGTCAAGACCAACCACAGGCGATGAAAATCGCATCCAACCGTTCATACCCAAAAGCGTATGTACTCTCCCCCTTCCCCCAACAGAAGAACCAAAAACAATACAAAACAAAAGGTAGAAACCTTCTAACGAGTTGAATAACCTTCTTCCCGAGTGAAAAAGACCCGAGTCAACTCGAAGTCTCAATTCTCCGGTCACTACCTCACCAAAGTCAGATTCTACAGCAACACCAACCCCAACCCCAGAAAACATGCTTTTGGTTCTGGCTTCACACATACACACACCCCCTTGTCTATCATACTTACATATACCCCCACAAACAGTAAATTCACCACACTCAAATCAAATCTACGTTTCAGAAACCCTAAAAAGTATTCAAGAACAAATAATAAGACCAAATTTCACTACTTAAATACAAAATCTCAATTAATAACAACACAAAAAAAAAAATCATAAAAAAAATTATATAAGTCATGCATGAAAGTGAAAAACACAAAAACTGGTACCTTTGGCTCACTGCTCTGTTCCCCAATTCTGGGTTTTATCCAACCACCAAAACCCTAAAACAAAACCCAAATAAATTAACGAAATTCATACACCAATTGAACTGAAGCTCAAGGCAAAAATAGAGGCCTGCAAACACTACAAAAGGAGAATTATTTAACCCAATATCTTGAAAAATAAATATAAAAATCCAACCTTTTGAAGTGAATTTCTAGGGTTTTTCTGGAAAAATCGATCAAATAAAACTGTAAAGGAGAGTGGAGTGGGGATCGCAGTGGAGAGAGTGGGAAGATTGAAGGTATGTGTGTATGTTTGCCTTCGAATATATAAAAGCGCCAGGTTTGATTCGTCGTCGCAACTATAAATTTAAGGGAACTTTAACAAAAGAGTAAACTGTCATTTAACCCCCTAAACTATCACGTGAATTTCAATTTCTCCTGAACTATTTTTTCAGCCAATTGACCCCCTAAACTATATTAAAGTGGCCAATTAACCCCCTACCATTAAATATCTTTAACTTCATCCAATTTTCTGTTAGAAAGTGTCATGTGCTTGGCACATGACCACCTTTTTACATTTTATGTCTAAATCTTTAGAAAGAAAACATATAAAATAAATATTAAAAAAAAAAAACATACAAACCCTAAACTTAATCATTCAAAATAATAGAAAAGGTAAGACTTTTTATATTAACACCCCACAAAATGTTGAATGCACCCCATATTAAAATTTAATATTAAATGACTTATTTACTCTACTATGCAATGACAATTTTGACCTTATTAGGTTTTTAAATTTTTTTTTTATAAATACACCTCAAATCACTTTTAGCGTATTATTTATCTTCTCAACTATCAAAACCCTTTCATCCTCCATTGTTGAACAAAATCCTAACCAATGAAACTACAAACATGTTGATTGAGAAAAATTATTTTTGATGAATCAAACACGAAATCGATGTTTCTGAAACTTTACATGAGGTAAGACTTCACATTTTTCATTGTTTTAGTGATTTCGATGACATCGATAATTATTTAATCTTGCGTTTGCTGCATTATTTTTCAATATGAACCCTAAAAGATGAATATGAATATATAAGTTTAAATAATGCAACAAACGCAAGATTAAATAATTATCGATGTCATCGAAATCACTAAAACAATGAAAAATGTGAAGTCTTACCTCATGTGAAGCTTCAGAAACATCGATTTCGTGTTTCATTCGTCAAAAACAATTTTTCTCAATCAACATGTTTGTAGTTTCATTGGTTAGGGTTTTGTTCAACAATGGAGGATGAGAGGGTTTTGATAGTTGAGAAGATAAATAATACGCTAAAAGTGATTTGGGGTGTATTTATAATTTTTTTTTTAAACCTAATAAGGTCAAAATTGTCATTGCATAGTGGAGTAAATAAGTCATTTAATATTAAATTTTAATATGAGGTGCATTCAACATTTTATGGGATGTTAATATAAAAAACCTTACCTTTTCTATTATTTTGAATGATTAAGTTTAGGGTTTGTATGTTTTTTTTTTTAATATTTATTTTATATGTTTTCTTTCTAAAGATTTTGACATAAAATGTAAAAAGGTGGTCATGTGCCAAGCACATGACACTTTCTAACATAAAATTGGATGGAGTTAAAGATATTTAACGGTAGGGGGTTAATTGGCCACTTTAATATAGTTTAGGGGGTCAATTGGCTGAAAAAATAGTTCAGGGGGGAAATTGAAACTCACGTGATAGTTTAGGGGGTTAAATGACAGTTTACTCTTAACAAAAAGCTCCCGGTACTGTTTACTTTAAAGTCAATCATGATACTATTCACTTTACCCTTTATTTTGTCCTTATCATTAAAACTCAAAGTTTTCAAGCTTTTTTCATTAGTTTTCAAGCCCTTTTTTCCTCTGACGATTTTGCCCTCCAAATTAATTAATAATATTAAAATAAAAGAAAAAAAATAAACATATCTTCCTCCACTAATCAGCTGCCTAATTTTTATTTTTAATTAGTTTTAAAATCGAGATATTGTGCTTAGTAAAATGGTAGTCGAGTGCCAGGGGTCAATGGGGGTACGAGAGGGATCCGGCTTCTCTGCCCTCCCATTTCCTATACATTTTCATCCCTTATTATTTTGTGTAGTCACGGTTAAGTCACGTTAACATTTTATATTGAATTTTTTTTATAGAGATAATAAGACAAAAAACAATAGTAATATAAAATGTTGACGTGGCTTAACCTTGACCGTACAAATATGAGAGAATGGGAGTGTATGGGAAGTGAGAGGGCAGAGAAGCCAGGTTCATACGAGAGAGTACCAAACGCTGTATAAAATAAGTGGATCGGATCTTTCAAAAAAAAAAAAAGTGGATCGGATTAAAATAGTCCGGTCCAATTTAATACGAGAGAGTTTCAAACATCCGATTCTGTATTAATAGTCATATCCAGTACTATATACGGCGTATCAAACAGGACCTAAGAGAGTGAATTTATACCAGTTGATTTTTGTTCCACAATGCCTAGATTTCATCTCTTTCGTGGTTTTTGCTGACATGGCAAAAAAATTGCTCATGTGGAGTGTGGAAACAAGAGAGAGGATATTATGGTCAAAACCAACCATTAATAATTTATTAATCAATAAAACATTAAAAGAGAAAAAAACCTAAATAAAAATCTAGGTAGAGTGAAATGAAAATCAAGTTTCAAAAGATTAAGTGCCAAATTTTAAGTTTCATGAACAAAGTGATATTGTAGTCAAATTCCAGGGAGCAATAGCAAAAACTGGATGCAAGGAAAGAAAAAACTTGCAACACACAACACTCAACAGGGACCAATTTGAAAGAACAAAAGTATCAAGAATTATATTCAATCAAAAGGACGGTTGGCGTTTCAGAATTATATTCAAGGGTGATCGTTCATCAGTATTTAACCTCTAATTGCCGTGTCACGAACATAAGACTACGTATTATTAATTTCTACATTTGCTAAGATAATATAAATTGTAGCAGTTGGAATTAAAGAAGCCGTCTTTGAAACAACCCATGAACATGTCCATCTCCGCCGCAGTATGATTAGCACCGCCACAACGCATTCAGCAAGTAATGAAAGGCTATGCACCAGACAATACCATACGCAGGTAACATGGCATTATTACGTACCAAACGACCCACTCCTGCACCAGTGCTAGGCACACCACCACCAGTACTTCCTCCGCCAGTACTGCCATCTCCTCCACCGCTGGCATCTTCACCTCCGCTGCCTTCACAGTCATCTCTGCCTCTGGCAGCCACCGTGGTGATGATAGCGAGAACAACCACAACTTTCACTAACGTGCGCCAAGTTGGAGCCATATGGATTGCAACTAATCTGAGATTTTCCTATGACAAAAGATGAAAATATAATAAAAAGTACGATCATATGCGTTTATATAGGAATCATAATATTTTGGGCTTAAATACCTAATTATTGACATGCATGCGTGAAAATGATTTTCTAAGACGCGTGCGAATATAATTTTCTTACTATATTCTTTTTATTAACACTTTTATTATAAAATTAAGAACTGACACAAATACCAAAGAGTACATTCGAGATAACATTTAAGAGGTCCTCAATCTAACAAAACTTTAATATAAAATAAAAGGCCAACTTGGCAAAACTAATTACCACTGTGCTCTCGTTAGTTTGAGGGCGAAATCATTCACATCCAAACTCAGAGGATTGAAATGGCACTCCACAACTAGAGAAATGTCATTCTTGATAAAAACTTCTACGCACAAAGCCTTGAATATAATGAACAAGAGGACACTCTTTGATAACGAGCAACGCCGAGTCCGAAAAGTAACTAGCAACAAACCAACTAGTCTCCTACTAGCACGAATTTTGTGCGAACACTGTCAACGAAGATAATGATTCTAACAAAATAGATCCAAAGGAGCTGATGACACACCAACACAAAATTAAATTACTTACGGAGAAAGAGTCACACACCTCACTAAGGAGGCACTTGTTGACAGAAATACTAAGACGAGAAATAGATAAGCAATAATTCACGAGAAGTTAAATGAGAAAGATTAGAAAGTCGAGAGAGGGGTTGCCACCGGTCCCAAGTCAGAGTAGGGAGCCGACGACTAAGGAGTTTGTAGATTTAGAGTTTGGTAAGAGACGTTTTATACATTTTAATTTTTAACTTCCACGCGCAAGTTAGTAAAAGTTGTGATTGTACTCATGATCCTTTTTACAGAACTTTTGGTTATCGAATAATTCTTAGTTCAATTGTTTGTCACCTTGACTATCATCGGGACATGCCGTCGTGCGATCGATGACTCAAAATTGCGTTTTATCTTAAGTATTTCTGATTATTCACTAATCGCTTTTAATCAGTATCTGATAATAATTACTTTCAAATCAAACAACCATCCTCAGCAGCACAAATTACTGAGATTGTGCATTGTTTTCTTTAATCATGTACAACCAAAAGGTTCAATCCATAAGAAGGCTTTACCAGGAAACATTGTCGGTAAGCCAATCCCAAAGTTTTAAGTTTCAACCATCCAACACACTCTTAGTTCGATGTTGATCTTCGTTTAGTTGGGACGGCCAGAACCCTCGAGGTCTCTCCGATCCTTTAAGCACTCTGTGTAAATTCTTGATCGCCATTCCAGGAACCAGGAAGGACCTTCACCGCTTCTTTGTAGGAACATTGATGAATTTTCTTCCGACTGCAGAACTCTATCTACTGATAATACAGTTCTACCAAAATTACAGCAGGCTCATATGTGTGTCGGTATATGGTACTATGTCATCAACAATATTTTTCCCCTGTAGGACAAATTGATCGAATCAGAGACACAAGCGCAAAGCTAAAACTACCTGTCCCAAACAAATAGGCGGAGAAATAAAAGGGGGGGATTACCGATGAAAAGTTTCACAGCGGATCAGACTAGAAAGTAGCCAAACCATACAGAAGCACCTATTACACCAAACAGGCATAACAGGGAAATGATATCTGCAGTCCCGATGGATGGATCTGATAACAAGTAAATCTTATGAGCATTGCTGTCCCCTCTAAAACCTCTGACAATCATTGCCTGTAAAAGCCATAACATTGGTGAAACATGCAAAACCAGAATTACTTTTTCTCTCTCGTACTTCTGTGAGTTAATGCACAAACCTGTGAAATCTGCTCTGCATGGCTAAAAATATTTGTGAAGATCCGACGGAAGTAGGCAAATAAAACTGAAAAGTAAGAACCAAATCATAAAAGGAAAGTCGCCAATGACAATCCAAGAAAAAGGTGATAAGACGGTGTTCAAATAGATAAATGTTTAATATCAGTTTGTCCCTCATCATCTAAGCTGACAGTTACACTAAAGCAATAAGAGCATGAAGTAGTTCTACATGTAGGCAACGAAACATCTTTAACATAGCACAGAATTCATAAAAGATGAAGGAATCAGATTGATAAGATTACTCAGTCAAGCTGAAAAGATATTTACTAGACCAAACTAGACAATATCCATAAACAAAGGGGGGGGGGGGGCTATAAGCGTTATACAGTGTGAACAACACACAAATATGATAAAATTTAGATAGCAGAAACTCTTCCTGCTTTGAGGACCCTATAACTCAGATTCATTTGTAGCTAAGGACGAGAAGACCAACAATAACAACACAAAAATTCATATGTTGGATGCATGCTTACGATCGATTGTTTCCACCATTGTCAGCTGTTCCCAGTTTATCCTACGAGATACAATCCCCAATGCAACATTCCGAACCTACAAACACATGAGAAGTATATTCCAAAGGAGTGGATATCAGTTTGAGTAGATTTTAGAGCTAAATCACTAATCCTCTGTCAAGAAAATCATCTGAAAATTTTGGAATCACTGAACACAAATCTTATTGACCAATCCCCATACCTCATCAAAAACCAGATTGATGAACCTCAATGAAAGCATGAGGGTAAGAATAATTTCAGCCACTGGCACACCAAGATGTGTCAAAGGGAGCATAAACCACCGCAAAGCAAATGCAAGTTCTTCAGGGGTTGTGGTTGTAAGGCAAAGGCTCGCACTTTGAAAGACCTTTCACAAAAATACAAACCCTAATTATCAGTATAAATAAAAGCTTCTTCATCAATTGTATGGTTACATCACTTTAATCTCAAAATTCGTGTCCCCACATATACAAACACACCCTTATAATGTGATTATATCAATGGGCACCAAAACATATCGTTATTTAATAAGAGGCAAAAGGTGCACCGAGCAGAGATAGGAACAACTTACAGTAAAGGTTAAGCAAGCAGCTGTGCTCGCTACAGACAACCCCTTCCTTGTAAACTGTATTGGACCTAGCTTCATAATTAAATATGAGTAACCTTCCAGGGATGCAGGAATATTTGATAATCCCATCATTGCAGGAGGTGGGGTTCTCAACTGAACAAGCGGTGGTACACCATCTGAACCCAGCCCCAGCATAATGAATAAAATTCCAGAAATCAAGGACACTCTTCCCAGTTGATCCTGTAACCAAGAAAATATTCTGCATTAGTATATTGATTATCGATTCACAACAAAGGAAGAAGGAATAACAAAATACTGGATGCATCACTAAGGCCTTGTTAATAAAATACTAAAGACTAAGAAGTTAGTACAATTAAAACTAGCTCCTGACTCATAGGAAGGTGCTTGGTTATTTACCATCCATGTGTGTCTCGGAAGAATCCATATTGACAAAACGGCCAAGTATACTACTAATCCAAAGCGCAGTATTATATGTGACCTTGCTGGTAAAACAACTAGAGCCAAAAGCCAAACCTGCATGATCAAAATGAGAAAAGGTAATAAAACAGAAGTTACATAACCCCATATGCCCTTTCCCAAAAAAAATTTATCATGTAAACTTTACCAACAGTGAGGTGTTATTTACAAGTATGCATTTAACAAAAGACAGAAGCCCAGGATGCAGAAGGATATCATTACCATCTGATTGTTAAGTGCATTTAACAACGTAAACAGCCTCCGGTTTTGAAACCATTTGATTGTGCTCAAAATTTTGGTTGATCTAAAAAATTCTCATTCCATATGATGTTTCTACTTGACTTAGCTAGTATATCATTTCAATAGAAATGTCATCTCTTAAGGTTTGAGAGTCGCCGCCTTTCAATAATAGTTGGAGATCTCAGGTGTATCATATGCATGGAGTTCAACTCCTCTCATCTAAAATTTTAAAGGACATTGCCGTTGCAATTTCTTACACTACACAAATCGGTTCTTCCTAAACCTCGCATGTTGACAGGCCAAGTCGAAACTTAGACACGGAAACAACCATTTAATGTTCCCTAACCCTCTCTCTGGTACAGAAAAAAGAAAAGACAAGCGAACAACAACATTCTTTCATATTAAAGTTCTATGTTGTAACACAATTAAAATCAGGAAGAAGAAGAAAAGGGAACATTTTTTATCAGTCTTATCAAATTGTTCCGCAACATATACATATCAAACACATAACACTAGAAACTCAATACGAAACAAACTGAAATACCTAAAATCAAAAATAAAAACTTGAACTTTAAATGCCATCAAAACCCAAAACCCATACACCAATTCATCCTTTTCAGCTAAATATACGGTACCAAATTTGACCAAACCCACCATTTATCATAAAAAACCAACAAATACCCATCAAAATTAAGCATACCAATTTGATTCTGGGGTCCACAGAATGAAGGAACGTGGTGGGTTCCGAGACGTACTGGCAGATGGGGCTAGCAGTCGCGCCTGAAATCAGCCTGAGGAATTTCTCGGCTCCGAAAGCTTTGGTCGGCAAAACGTTCACCCACCACGGGCTTTGGCTGCTATCGCTCGCCGCAGCTCGAATTTGGAGGCTTAATCTCGGCTTTGCTTGTATAAGGGTTTTGTTCAGTGAGCTCGGGTGAGTGAAATTTGGGGCAATTAGGGTTTTGGGATTAGGGTTCAGCGGGAAAGAGGGGAATGTTACCGTTGTGACGGCACGGTAAGCGAAGCTCATGGGTGAAGCTGAGTGTGGGAGAGATAGGGAGGATTTTAGGGATGTTTCTGTACAGTTGGTTAATTTCCAAAGTGGCGGGAATTTACGGTTTATCTCAGCTTATGAGAAAATTTTGCAGCATAGGGAGGTTAATATAACCATTAAATGAAGATATTTTTCGGTCTATCCCATCCAAATACAAACCGGTACATTACATGTATAGCTACGGAATTGTTGATATTTCCGTTGAAATATTTGCAAAATTAAGGATTGATATGAAAAAGGATGGTAAAATACAAACTTCACCTTACATCGGTAAGATATAAGAAAATCAATTAATAACGACCATATTTATCAATTTACTACATAAATTTTTCCATAATCCATTGCAGATTTCTAATTTTTAATTTTTTTTTGAGATTTTTCTTTAATTTCGACTAATCTGAATGGAGTATTTACCCTCTTCATTGCAAACTTCCATAATTTCCGTTGAAGGCAACCGATATCAATATCGATGTCGATATTTCCACTAAATCAATATTTCAAACATCAAATATAACACGTAGTCTGTTTTGTATTATGAGTACACATAAAATATATACATTAAACAGAGAAGTGACAACATTATTCTTTATATACACATTTTTTTTTTCTAAAATATTAGATGTTTATTGAAAATATCATAAGATAGTATAAAGGATAGCTCAACCCATTTCTTATTAATAATATCGGATTGAATTGATCTGGATTGAAATCTAATCCATTAATTGGTAATTGGCAGTTTAATTGCACTTTTGTATTCTAGTTGCACGTGAGTTGAGATGCAAGACGCTTATTTCTCAAGACCAGTTGGTATTTAACAACAATTAATACATGAATAATCAATATTCAAGCAGTGTATTAGTGTGAAAGATAACACTAATTAGGGCGATTAAACTCTTCCAGTGCGACTCCTTTCTTGAGCAATAACATCTTCAACCCCAGCATGGATGGCACACGTCGAAAACAACTGCGTTGCAGTTACAAGTATTGTTATTGTCTCCAAAGTACGCTGTTAATACAACACATAACACCGTGATTAGTCATGTAATTAGTTAAGCTTCTTCTGTTTCTGCAATAAAACTTTCAAAACTATTACTACCTGCTCTTTCCCTAGCTTTACAAGCCGTCAGTAAATTCTTGCATGTGATGAATGTATTGTGTATACAACTTCCTTCTTATAGCCATTAATCATGTGATGACTAGTAGGTGAGAGTTATGTGTGAAAGGACAATGTGTATGCATCTATGCAAAAAGGCTGCTAGTACTAATTGTAGTGTGCCACAGTGCCTAGTACAAGGAAATCTTAGGTGCAAGTGAAACTGATTGTATCGGTCTCTCTTGTCACACGACTAGTCACGTATGAAAGAGTTATTACACGTAATTGTATATACAACCGGTGAGAGGGAAGTTTTCCTCATCAAGTACGGTAATTATGCTTACATTGGTTTTCTGTTTCATATATATATATATATATAAGAGCAGCAACTTACCAAGTTGGAATCTGTCCAACCAAGGTCAATCTCTTTACATGCCAATCTGAAACAGAAAAAGTGGAGTAGAAATACATAAATGAATTGGAGAGCAAACAGATCAAGTGTACCAAAAAAAATTCACAATTACGCATTTGATAACATCACACTTTAAGAAAAAGCTTCAAACTCCGTACTTTAAATCAAAACCCAACTTTGTAACACTAAAAGAATTTCACAACTAAGAATCAATTAGAGCATAACAAGTAGATAGAAAATGATTTTCCCCCCTCCAATCGGGCTCTTGAAGTGTTTTTATATAAAACTTGTCATTGTCGGGTCGTTTGTTTTTTCCTAATTTACTGAAGAACAAAAAGAAGCAGAAGTATTCACCCCATGGCAAGAAGGGTGAG
The DNA here is from genome assembly GCA_035220775.1 of Malus fusca. NCBI lineage: Eukaryota > Viridiplantae > Streptophyta > Magnoliopsida > Rosales > Rosaceae > Malus > Malus fusca. Next base: position 13,233,692 of record CM069071.1, read on the forward strand.
TGACCAAGTAGCAAGAGAAGCAGCAGCAGCTGTGTGCAAGCTGGGGCCGTCCCATTGGAAAACGTTGTGGAGTCCAGTGAGTGAGGTCCCAAATCCAACAACTCCAGCAATGAGGGAGAAGATCACAAAGAACCCAGTAGCCGTATTCCCAAATGGAAAATATATTGGAAATATCCGAGCAGGAATCGACAACACAGATGCTGCATGCATGCACGTTAAATGTTGTTAGTTACCACAATTAAGTTGTAATTGACGAGAAATTGTTCAATGTGATTGCCACAATTCAATCACATGTGATGTGATGGTCATGCCAGAAGATTTCTCGTAATTGAAAGACTCTGCAAATCGATAATTACCGGTTTCGCGAGACCTTTGGATTCCATGGTTGACAGCCCAAGAAGCAATGACAATCACAATGAAATACAGAACAAGATTAACAATTAGGAGAATTGATGCTGCAGATTTTGGCCCTCCATTAGCCATGGCCTTTGAAGTTTTTTCGGAGATGGAAGGAGAAGAACTAAATGTTGTCACCCTTATAGAGCTCAGCTTACAGAACTATATATTCTGAATTTTAGTATGTGTCTTTAATTCAAAGAAATGGCTTACATTCTTTTCCTTCATTGGGATTGCCTCATGGAAGGGCCAAAGAATCCTTTATTTGATTTCTGCACACTCCTTTTCTTTACACATTGCTGTTTAGTTTTCGCTTTTAAATTAGATTAAATAAATCAAATGAGATATGAGAATTAAAATACGGAAATAAACAAATTATAATCACTTCTGCGCGGCAGCTCTTTAGACTTTGATGGAATAAAGGATCCCTGCTAAGCACACAAAATAAAAGAATAAAGTTATACTTTTCTCTGTTTAATGCTTCTTTTCTAGCAAAAGAAATGCGTATTATTGTATACAGTAGAGCTTGAGTGCTAACCGGATCCTCATTGAAATCTCACTCACTTCTACCAGAATTTGATGACAAGGTTTAGCTGTCTGTGTGACTATATAAATAGATGAACATAGTGTTTTCAGATTTTGGTGAATTTGCAGGGAAGATCTTCGAACGAGGACTTAAAAAATGAACAGTTCGAATCAGTTATGAACTTTATTTCTTATGCAAAAACCAGAGTTCATATGCTGCGTAAAATATCCAATAAACTGTCAAATGATTCAATTAAGGCTCTCCGATCTACACGATTTCTTTGATACAAGAAAACATTCTACAAAGTTGAGCATGACATGAACGATCACTGACAATGGGACCTTTATTTACAAAGGAACTTCTCAAAAGGATTTAAAAGGTGAAGGAATATGTTGCCCACACTTGGCTGCTTTGTCCCAATCAGCTGCGTTTTAGGCCCCAGTGGATTATCTTCGGCGAATTGGTTTCAGACGTTCAATGCAAGCTTTTGAGCTGCAAGAGCTTCAGCCTCAAGGGTTGGCTCCCACAACAATGTAGTTTCTGCCAGCAGTGAGGTCACAATGTAAGGGTCCATGTTTGAAGCTGGACGACGGTCCTCCAGATAACCTAACACAAGAGTCAGCAACATCGAAAGGTTCAGTGGTGCAGGTCGTTTATAAAAGTGACATAACAGAAAGGAATGCTGGGAGCATGCCGATGAAGCTTAAAAGACAACACAAATATATTTACACATTTAACCACAGCTTAAGATGGTAAATACTGAAACTGGGGGTAGTACCTTTTCCTTGCTTCTCAGTTTCACGACCAACGCGGATTGAGCAACCACGATTAGCCACTCCCTACGAGTTCAAGTTAATGAGTATTTAGTTATAAATTTTATAATCTGAAACTTTCTGGTTCCATAGTTTAAAGTTCAAGAGAAACAGCTAACAATTGTTAAGGGCATACCCAAGAAAATGTGTTAATGCTGGCTGTTTCATGCTTTCCTGTCAACCTTCTCTCATTTCCTTCTCCGTAAGCACTAATGTGCTCACCGTGGCGAAGGGAAAGATTCAAAATGGCCTTCTTAATAACTTCAAAGCCTCCTTCTTCCCTCATGCTCTTTGTACTGTGAAAGCAATGATTATTCAATATATTATTTTTCCTAAGCATACTATCCAATTATACGTAAATATTGTCCATTTCATCAATGTTGTATTGGCTAATTACCTGTAATTGGTGTGGCATCCTGCACCGTTCCAGTCACCCTGTCGATGCAAAATAGGGGATAAGTTCATTCATCGGTGTACAAATACTGATAATATCGGTATATGGTAAAATCTATATTACCTCTATTGGTTTTGGATCAAGTGTGAGAACAACACCAGCTTGTTCAGTGATTCTCTGCCAGGGTAGGGAAAAAATAAACAATTTTTAGTGAATCATAGGACGCATCGACACACCAAAACTAGTTGAATGATACCATTCAGTTGCAAAACTGCCACCAAGTTATGATTAGGATGAGTTACCTCAAGAATATATCTTGAAGCCCAGATATGATCTCCAGCTTCAATTCCCACACTCGGACCAACTTGATACTCCCACTGCATGATAATACTGATGATTATTACTGATGGATGAAAAAAGGTATAGCTACAGTACTTGAATTCAGAAGCAGGACAAGATAGAGAAGGGAGAAAGGAAAACCTGGCCAGGCATAACCTCCCCGTTGGTGCCGCTGATGTTAATTCCGGCATAGAGGCACGCCTTGTAGTGAGCATCTGAGATGTCACGGCCGAATGACTTGTCTGCACCAGCTCCACAGTAGTAAGGACCCTGTGATAAATAGATGCATCATTACCCGGTACTTATTGATTGCGAAAGATTTTATAAGACAGACGTTTAAATATTAGAAATAAAATTATTGAGGCTGAACTGACAGATACTTGCAAACAGAATAACAACCTGAGGACCAGGGTAGCCTCCAACTGGCCAACCCAAAGGCCATTTCACATCGGTTTGGAGTAATGTGTACTCTTGTTCAATCCCATACCTGAAAATAATGGTCAAGATTAGTAGATTCTCGAATCCAAATAAACACATACTTGACACATTAATGTACATAACCATGACTACGTTGTTAATTACTATGTATTAACACAAAGGGATGAAAACTATAATTCCAGTCCGAATCACCTACGAGACACGCAGGCACACACACACAATTTAAAACTAAGACTTAAGTTATCAAGGGAGAAATTACCATGGGACTTCGTCTATAACCTTCTTGTTCTTGAAAATCTCAGCAGCCCTGGCGCGCTTGTTAGTTGGGATAGGCTCGCCTTGCGGTGTGTATGCATCGCAAATTACCTTTGTGAATTACATAGAATTATGTCAATTAAGTTTTTTTTATATGCTTAGATTCACTGGACATCACAGTACTAACATTTATATGTGATACCTACCAAAATATTGTTGCCACCACGGAAAGGGTCCTTAAATATCGCTTGAGGGCTGGAAGATAGAAGTTATATAAATTTCATGCTGTAACAATGAAGAGATACAACCATAAATGTGGTTTTGTTCTGAAGATCTTACTATAAGATTACTTCACTGTCTTCACCGGGTGCTTGTCCGGTACTTGATCCATCATAGTTCCACTTTGGAAGCTCAGACGGATCTTCAACAGGTTTTGATATTGTCTGAAACATTTGTAAACAAATATACGCATGAGAATAATCAAACCTCAATCTTTCAAAGTTAAAATTTAAAGTCCATGGACATTTATCATACCCTTGACTTGCTGCGGACATCAACCCCTGACCCTCCGATCCTGTTTCAAAATGATAAAACATCATAATATTTTTTGGAAGCAACCTACCATGATATCAAAGATTAAACAACTGACTGCCGAATTTCTTTCAGGTGCAGTTAGTTTGCGAGTGCTAACATGCATTACAAATATCAGATGGGAGAAGATGAGGCATACCAAATGTACTCGGCAATAATCCTGTCAGTGAATGGAGTAAGGTCCAGGTTCAGTAAACCCTCTAGCCTGTTGATTGTATAACCTTCGGCCTTGGTGGCGAGCACTCTAAATTTAGTAGAGCTCCTAGCTGGTCCTTTCTTGTTCTGTTTCAACACAAGAGAACCCCACATCTTTGCTGTCATAGGACTGGCAGTGGTTGAGCTCCTTGTAATCTTCATCTGCCATTGTGAAGCGGGTGCCAAAATCTGCGCCATTTCGGCCTACTCCTCACTGAAAAACAGTATAAACCATCATCAAGGACTTGTAAGTAAACGGATCATGGCGTCTTAACATCAAGATCCATCGAACTTACGAAATTAAGATCAAAATACAACAGTTTGATGATAAAACTTCATGTTAGAGTAAGAATACTCAGCATTGCCACTTCAAATTACTGTATAACTAATGAAATTGCATTCCTTCCATTATATAACATGAGATGACCAAGTGTTTTCTTGTTATTATACAATTTAACTATGAAATTCATCGAATGGACCGCCTAATCTCTCCTTTTGTTTTGTTTTTTTGTATGAATATGCATTATCTATTCTTTCTTGCTATTCCCAAATCTATGTTTAAGCGTTAGTTTCTTAGCATTACCACAATTGTTTTTACATGGTTAACATCTTGTGAGCTTTACAAGTTAGCGCTAGTTTCTTAGAACAAAATTACCACTAGTTGGTATTGCACAACAGCGTTTCGAAATTACTATTCGTGAAAATTGTTGTATAAAAAAGTCAACTTTTAAGTATTGTTGGACGAGTAGTGCTATCTACACACTCATTTTTACCCCCACACACCTCTTATTAATTTTGTCATTTAATCTTATTCAATTCATTCGATTTGATAGTTGAAAATTGCGTGAATGTGCGAGAGATAAAAAATGGTACGTGGATAATGCCAGCGTATTGAACAAGTGGAAAGGAATTACAAAAAATAGTAAACGCACATTTGACAGCTGACAACTTTGACATTGAGAAGCATATACCAAATGACGAAACAGAGCCCCGATAAATAAACAAGGTAATAATAAATCTCACAAAAAAAAAAAAATGAAGAAGAAAAAGAAACAGAGAAAACAAATGTAGTCAAAACCCTACCATTTGGCAGACTTTTTGCAGCAGAGTTACAAATACAAGGCAAGAAATGATAAAATGTAGTATCAGACACTGTTAGTTTTGACCGAATGCTTGACTACCCCATCAGCCATTAATTAAAAAAAGTACATTACTTTCCAGTCCCCCATTGATTTACCTGAAGACTGCTGCAACTTTGCTGGGAACTGGGTTGTGCTGGAACGAGCTTAAGAGAGAGAGGAGAGGAGATGTATTTTTGGTGGGGGAGTTTTATGTATAAAATAGTGGGTGATGGGCAAAAGATTTTGTTGGCCTTTCCTTAGCAGATAGGGGTGTGGATGTGTGGAGGAAAATAGTTTCTGGTCCCTTTAGAGGCTCCAAGAGAGGATCCAAGAGAAAGGCTTTGGATTATGTGAATATTTATGATAGGCATATGTAAGGAAAGGAAATAAAGTATGATTTTAATGCTTGGTCAAGGTTATATATTGCATTGTAAAGTAATATATTTACTTCCCCATAACAAGAAAGTCAATGGGGGATTGAATTTCATTGTTTATTTTTCAATCACTTGCTTGTTTCATTTGATTAGAAGAGATTTCACGTTCAATTACAACAAACGAAGCAAACAACTAAGCCGGCAACGGTGCAATCTGTTACAACCACCCCCAAAATAATTGAAAAAGTTGTTATTTCCACCCCATTGCCATGTGTCGATCATCAAACTCATTTCTTATTCTCTCTTTCTGACCCTCACCCCGTGACCTGTTTCTTCTTCGTCTCTCCCTCCCGTAGCTCTCTCAACTCTCCCGTGCATCTCTCTCTCCCTCTCTCCCTCAAACCCTCGTCTCTCTCTCTATCCCTGGACTCACGAAGACCTTATCACCCACAGAAGAGGCTCGCAACGAACCCAGGATCCCTGCCCTGTGAGTTCGACGACACGAAGCAAGCTCCGGCGAACCTTTTCTTCACTTTCCGTTGGGTAAGTCTCGAACCTCTCTTTCTCGTTGTTAGCTTGCTGCTTGGTGGTGTTTTGTGAGCGTGAACCTTCCTTTTTTACGTAGGTTTTACCTCGGGAACGTTTTGGGTGAGCACACCCGTTTTTCGACGAAACCGTGGGCTTTGGAGGCTTTTTCCGGTCACCTCCGATCGAGTTACGGTGTTTGGAAGGTAGCAATCTATTCCTCTCTCTTTGTTCTTCACATTCGTACCTAGATCGGAGCTTGAAGCTCCAGTTTTCAGGTGATCGGAGCTGTAGCAGCTCCGGCCTTCTCTCTCGGCAAGCCAGGCCACCCGGCCTTTCCCTCTCCCTCGGGCCTTAGGCCCGTGTTGTCTTAGCCCAAAACCCTAGCCCCCTTTTGTTTTTAAATCCATAACCCTTATTTACTTCTTATTCTTAGTTTTTGTATCAATTAATGGCTTTCGTCACCCTCGGGTGTCGGCCAGCACGTGTCTATCCTGGTATTCGGGGAATATCAGGGTCAGGGCGTGTCAGATTGGTATCAGAGCGTGGTTTGTTCAGAGCATACTTAGGATTCTCTTCTATCTCTTAAAGTGTCGGTTTTGACATCATTTGGATGTCACGATTTCCGGATTTTGTGCCAGTCGGTGCAGTTGTGCAAATCTCTCTCTGATTGAATTGTCACTTTCTGGTTGAAATTCAAGAATTTGTGTCGGGATTGTGCCTCAACAGTGATGAAGTGGATTGTTGGACGACTTTAAACATCGGATCGATACTCAGCGACGTGTTTTAGAAATCTCAATTTGAAGAATTCTGGTTAAGACCAGCTGTAGATTCGAAATGGCGATGCCACTCTGCAACATGCGTTCCCTAGGAATTGCGGGCGGAGTCGGCTCTACATCGAAATATTTGGAAACTCCTCGGTAGCAGACGCTATTCTCATTAATTTCCAAAATGAGTTGCAATTCTTGTTGTTGTTGTAGTTGGATTTGGATGATGAAGATTCAGCCTTGTTTGGATAAACAAATTCCTTGAACTTCACCTGGGTTTGGTACTTTGTGGTAAACCCTAGCTCCTAGCCTTCGTACTTTTCAGTGGAAGTGAATTTAGCCTCTTGTTTGCCACCTAAATGTTCAGCCTTGTAATTTTCAGTGTAATGGCTTAAGACTCTACCATATTCATCATTGTATGAAGATCGAGCTTTGCTCTAAACTTCTCTGGACTCATTGAGTTTTGGTTTGCTCAAGAGCATCACTTTAAGGTAGCCAATCGTGTCATTGCCTGCATATGTAGGCTACTTAGTATCTTTCTCCTTTGTCATTCTGTTGATTCAGAGGTTCTATATTTAATTTCTGAACTTTGAAACAACTCTCACAAAGTATTGTGAATCTCGAAATGTTTTTGACCTCGTCATATCTTATTATCAGTTCTTAACTATCCTTGAGCTTAGACCTATTTCCTTTTTGGTTAAGAAACCAGTTGACCATACTGTGATGATTTGCAAAATAATCAGAAACAATGACTTCTATTTCTGCATCTTTACCTTCCTTCGCTTGTTTGTTTCTCAATGTGAACGGGATCATGTCGGAACATTATACGGAGGGTAAAAAAAAAAAAAAAAAAAAAAAAACGTTTGTTCTCGGCATGGTTTCTAGTTCAAATCCTGATATCTTGTACTCTGGATTGGAATGGACTTGTTTTGACCCTTAAATTCTCGAGTGTTCTTTCAGCATTTCCGACATGGTTTCTCGCTCAATTAGTGAGAAATTCACGATCGATCGTTTCGGAGGAAGTGTGCTCCCAATTCTTATCGATTTGGACAGGAATGTTGAGAGTATAATCTTTTCACAAGCTTACCAGACTTACCAGAAAGAGTTCCATGTGGGTATGAGGTTTAAGCTGTATTTTGGTAAGAAACTGGTGAAGATTGTAGTGCAGGTGATCATCAGATTGCATCATTATCTTCATGTTGAATTGAATGGTTACCACTCATTATCTTGCTACAATTCATAACCATCATATCTTACTCTGGTAGACCTTTTTGATGATGTGATGTGTTCGCCTCAACGCAACTTTCCACTACCTCTCACCACGATCCTTTAGTTCGAGAGCACGTGGGCGTGAAGTTAGAGCGGTCTTTTAGTAAGAGTTGGTTGAAGGTTTGAGTACTGAAGGTCAACATATTGTATCACCATCTTACTAGAATTCATAGGCATCACATCGGTATCTCAAGGTACGGTTATCAAGTGAGTTCCTCGTTGACAAAATTTTGGAGTTGCTGGTCATATTTGGAAAAACTAAAGTGAATATGATGCTTGGTGCTGGATAGAGTGTTACGACTACAGTTTCTGTTTTGGTTCGGTTTGGTGTATGGCACTTTTTACGACATGGTACGAGAGTTTTTCACGGATAACACTGGTTGACAGAAAACTCTTGCGAACTTGTATTCGGAGGATCGATCCTATGATATGGGAAATTGTACACCTTTGAGAAATTACTACTTGCTTATCGAAACAACAAATGTGAGGTTGATATTACGGGCTGCATACTGTAATATCGATAGCTTATTTGTTGGGTTCGTTAAGCAAGTAGGTAAGAAGATTTGTCTACAGCAGCTGATGCAGATTCAGAATTGTTATTCTTGGGACTCGACCCAAAGACGCATATGTTCTCTGAGTACTTGACGTTTCGAATTCTTGGGCAAGACCCACTCTCATTTTCAGTTTTGGTTTTTCAGTAAAAGTATTTTAATTTCCATTACTAGTTATTTGTTTTTGTCGTTACAAATGTTTTGGAGAAAATATTTTCTTTTCAGTTTTAAGTTGATTTGAGTTTTTGACCTATATGTTATTACTTATCTATTTTGGCGTTACTGTATTTTACGTACTTACTTTTGACCTTAAGCTATTTTGGTGTTTTCTACTTTTACACTGATGGGGAAAGAAGGTATGAGCCTGGAGGCACGAAAGATGGAATCATTGCAGCCGATCGCGACGGCGTGGCATTTTCCCTTTTGTGTAACCGCTTTTACCTAATATCTTCGTTACGTATATGTATATTATTCTTCTTCCTATTTTCGAGTATTTTCAGTGTAGTAAGTTATTTTAAATTTCGGGGACGAAATTCTTTTAAGGGGGTAGATTGTTACAACCACCCCCAAAAGAATTGGAAAAGTTGTTATTTCCACCCCATTGCCACGTGTCGATCATCAAACTCATTTCTTTTTCTCTCTTTTTGACCCTCACCCCGTGACCTGCTTCTTCTTCGTCTCTCCCTCCTGTAGCTCTCTCAACTCTCCCGTGCATCTCTCTCTCCCTCTCTCCCTCAAACCCTCGTCTCTCTCTCTATCCCTGGACTCACGAAGACCTTATCACCCACAGAAGAGGCTCGCAACGAACCCAGGATCCCTGCCCTGTGAGTTCGACGACACGGAGCAAGCTCCGGCGAACCTTTTCTTCTCTTTCCGTTGGGTAAGTCTCGAACCTCTCTTTCTCGTTGTTAGCTTGCTGCTTGGTGGTGTTTTGTGAGCGTGAACCTTCCTTTTTTACGTAGGTTTTACCTCGGGAACGTTTTGGGTGAGCACACCCGTTTTCCGGCGAAACCGTGGGCTTTGGAGGCTTTTTCCGGTCACCTCCGATCGAGTTACGGTGTTTGGAAGGTAGCAATCTATTCCTCTCTCTTTGTTCTTCACGTTCGTACCTAGATCGGAGCTTGAAGCTCCAGTTTTCAGGTGACCGGAGCTGTAGCAGCTCCGGCCTTCTCTCTCGACAAGCCAGGCCACCCGGCCTTTCCATCTCCCTCGGGCCTTAGGCCCGTGTTGTCTTTAGCCCAAAACCCCAGCCCCCTTTTGTTTTTAAATTCATAACCCTTATTTACTTCTTATTCTTAGTTTTGGTATCAATTAATGGCTTTCGTCACCCTCGGGTGTCGGCCAGCACGTGTCTATCCTGGTATTCGGGGAATATCAGGGTCGGGGCGTGTCACAATCTAAGCGCTAGCGGTTCCAACTTCTGATTTATATAGCTCCTGATGGAATATCAATTGTAATGAACATATTTCTTCTAGGGTTCGTATCAAAAAGGAACTTCAATATAATGATAAAAATAGTCAACCATCTTGTATTTTGACTAACCACTAAAGAGATATGTCTAACCTTGCTAACGTGAAGCGGATACGAAGAATATATATATTGGCGGTCAGATTAATACCTACTTACCTAGTTGTGGTTGATTACATAATAATAACGCAGCTTTATTGTATGCATGTCACCTAGTCGTATAGGTATCATTATAAATAACATATGGTTTGTAGTATAAAAAAAAAAAAAAAGGATTAGCTTCTTGATTCCAAGGAAATATATCATTATCATATACAAGGGGTGATCAACGTAATCATGTTCACTAGAGATACAACTCAAACTTCAAAGTAAAAGCTTGAAAAGATGTATAAACTTCGATGACTTATGCTAAACTCATATTTAATCATACAATTCATTGGATGGACTAATAATTGAGTTGTATAATATTTGATACATGGAACTGATTTTAACACACTTTTTTTCTTCACACGTACACTCCATGCTTGTTTCTGAACTTTTAATTTAGTAAAGTAAAGAAAATCAATCGACGACATCAAACAAGCATGCAAACAAAAATCAAAGGGTGCGACGAAATCAGTTCCGTTGATATATAATAAGGAGTAAGCCCTCTTTTTCTTCATTTCGAATAATCCAACAAATGCTTGGTAATGTTTGTTGGAGAAAAAGACATTATGCAAATTACACTTTTGGGACCATGGTGTGTCTTTATATAGAGATTTGAGATGCACATTTCAAATGGCTGAGTTTTTCACATGCTTTCCAGCCAAGCTTTGTGTGGTAGTGTGGGAGAGTCACTTATTAGTCTTGCTAGCATCTGCACTTCTGAATCTCCAACAAAGCTCTCAGCTTTTTAAGGTACAAAACAGTTTATAAAATTTTGACGCCAGTGTGATAATAATGTAGTACATGTGCGCGCCCATTTTGGTTTAGGAAATAGGTTACTTTAATCTGTTGGTTGAATGGAAAGAAACTTACATCTGAGACATTACTGTGATAGTGTTTTAATCTATCTAACTTTGTCACATGATATTTTGTTACTGATTTAAGATACCCCACATCTTTGCTGTCATAGGAGTGGCAGTGGTTGAGCTCTTTGTAATCTTCATCTGCCATTGTGAAGTGGGTGCCAAAATCTGCGCCATTTCGGCCTACTCCTCACTGAAAAACAGTATAAACCATCATCAAGGACTTGTAAGTAAACGGATCATGGCGTCTTAACATCAGATCCATCAAACTTACGAAATTAAGATCAAAATACAACAGTTTGATGATAAACCTTCATGTGAGAGTAAGAATACTCAGCATTCCCACTTCAAATTACTGTATAACAAATGAAATTGCATTCCTTCCATTATATAACATGAGATGACCAAGTGTTTTCTTGTTATTATACAATTTAACTATGAAATTCATCGAATGGACCGCCTAATCTCTCCTTTTGTTTTGTTTTTTTTGTATGAATATGCATTACCTATTCTTTCTTGCTATTCCTAAATCTATGTTTAAGCGTTAGTTTCTTAGCATTACCACAATTGTTTTAACATGGTTAACATCTTGTGAGCTTTACAAGTTTGTATTGCACAACAAAATTACCCTCGAACTTGTGACATCTTCCAACATTCAAAACAAAATTACCACTAGTTGGTATTGCACAACAGCATTTCAAAAATACTATTCGTGAACATTGTTGTATAAAAAAAAAGTCAACTTTAAGTACAAGTAGTGCTATCTACACACTCATTTTTACCCTTCTCCCACACCCCTTATTAATTCTGCCATTTAATATTCTTCAATTAATTTGATAGGCATATGTAAGGAAAGGAAATAAAGTATAGTTTTAATGCTTGGTCAAGGTTATATATTGCATTGTAAAGTAATATATTTGTTGAACAACAAAATAACTGAAGATGAATGGAAGTAAAGCTGCACATCAAAACCAAAGAGATAAAAAAAATCCCACCGTTGTGTATGAAGACATCAGGCAAGCTTCCAAAGCAAAGAGTCACCACCAAAAGACACTTGCAACAAATCATGAATAAAAAAATGAAGTTGTGGAATATTCATTCAAATCCAAACAAAACGGAAAAAAATGAATGAAGCCTTACTGACCGTTCTGTTCTTCTTTTCAAAGAAAATAACGAATAGTAAAACAATGGTGCGGGAGAAGCTTGTGCGGAAGAACTGATCAAAAGAAATTCAAAAAAAGGTTTGGAAGAATGTTATTTATCTAAAACTACCAAAATGGGGGAATTTGAATTGCTTTCTCTGTTAGTCGCCTAGCTTGAGATAAACCCCTAAATAAAAAAAGAGTTTTGCAGCAAACAAACTTCTCAAAAGAAAATAGGAATGCTGCCGCCCACGTGAAGTCCTGCTTAGACTTGGAAATCCAAGTCGACAAGGAGAAGAAACGGGAACCGAAAATAAAAAATAAAAAAAAGGAAAAAAAGAAAATATGTATTTCTTCCTACAAAAAGGGGAAAGTTACGTGGAACAAGGGCTTCCTATTTTTTTTTGCAAGACGTGAAAGATTGCACAGTTAGTGGGAGAGGTTAAGAGAAAGTGCACAGTTAGAGGGAGAGGTTAAGAGAAAGTGGCGGAAGACATGGCCTCCATCTCCCCACGTAAAAAAAAAAAAACTCTAGAGCCCTCCTAGGATGTCTATAAATAGGCATCAGCTACAGTAACAAAAGAGAAAAGAAAAAAAAAATAGGAGGAGGTATTCTGCAAAAATTGAGAGACAACGGAGAAGAACAGAGGGCAGAGATCTTGAGAAAGTTGAAGAGAAATCAAAGAAGTGAACTGCTACGGAAATTCAACGAGACAAAGGCAAACAGAGAAGAGAATACACGGCAATGGAAAGCAACAAAGCATTTAAAGGTAAAAATCCATCCTTCTAAATCTTTCTTTGTTTGGTTTCTCTCAGTTTTGCAGGGAAAAAAAAAGAAACAATTTGCTTCTCCGACCTCTCCCATTCCCCAACTTTCTATCAAGTTGCAGCCCAACAAACTGCAACAAAACCACCACATCCCTCTGCCGCCGCGGCGATATACAATGGAAATTTCAGCAAAACACGCTGATTGGATTCAACCCAATTTCAAAAGGAAGAACCAGTTGCATGGGTGCCCAAAGAAGTTTGGAAGTATGATTTGCATGGAGGAACAACGCCTACCCACCGTGCCCGGCGATGATTCTGAAATTCATCAACGACGCAAGGGTGGTTTCCTAATGAGACAAGTCGTAGATGTACGAGAACGCCACCGAAAATCTCTGCCCAACTTGCCGATGCGATGCCGCCGAACACCACCACTTCAACAACACCGACGGCCACAGCAGCCACTCCGTCCTCCAGCCTAGCGTCGCAGCATGCTCCATTTTCTCACTGACGGCGTAAAAGAAGATGGTCATGAACGAAGTCCTTCGCCGTGAGAACAACAACCGCAGTGGCTGCCGAAGTTGAAATGGTTGCTGCTGCTCCATTTTAGGAGTTCATTTCGAAGAATTTGGTGGTTGCTGCTGCTCCGTTTGAGGAGCTCATTTCGAAGAATTTGGCAGTTACTGCTGCTTCGTTTTAGGAGCTCCTTGGGAAACTTCAAATTAAGAGGAATACGACTCGAAGAATTTGGCACAAAGTTGGAGAAAGAAGTCACACCAAAAAGAAGGATGCTTCCAGCAAAGAAAAAAACCCCGTTGCAGCCGTCGTCTTGGAGTTAAGAAGAATAGGGGTTGCTGACGATAAAGAAGAAGCAAAGTCCACCTAAACTGGTGCCTTTGTTCGGCAGAGAAGAAGACCATTGGTTAGTGAAGTAGGAGAACGAGCGTCCGTGGTTCGGGATGTCGACAAAGAAGAAAATTACTTGCAGAAATTACAAAAGGGTTCCCGTTCGAACCAAAGTCTCCTGTCGGTGCCGCTGCTGTCCATGTTTCATGACCAAAAACTCCCTGCCGTGATGCCTTCTTGAATTGCTAAGAGTGATCTAGATCACTCGGATGAAACTCGAATCCAAAATCAATCCTGCAAGAGGTGCTCTCTGCCGTCTTGCCAAGCCATTACTGACCCAACATGGAAGCCATTTGAAGACCCGGTCGTTATAAACGAAGCAGTCCAAAAATGGCAGTAGCAAGAAGTTTTCTTTATGTCTAAATGTGAAGAGAACAAGAGTACCCAAGAACTCCATTCACCGCCGTTGACATCAAAACCTAGATAAACATCAAAATGTCGGTTTAACCTATTGATCATGGTTATCCTCAAAAGCCCTTGGTGTTCTTGCTTGCGACAGAAACCCAAGGAAGCCCATCCAAAGAAGAATGGGCATTGCTTGTTGCTGAACAAAGTTTCTTTCAAATTCTGTCTAAATTAGGAATTGGAAGAAATGATTTCCAGCTAGCAAATAAAAAGGTGAAGAGGTGAAGTTTGTCATGACTCTAATTAAAAACTGGTTTGATCCTACGATAACAAATCCAAACAGGAAGTTGTAGCTTGAATTAATTCATGGGCATGATTGAATTAGTTCATGGACAAAAGAGAGCTTGTTTTAAAATATAAAAAAAAAGCTTAGCACATGGTGATTTTCAAATGAGCAGCTCACCGTTAAATGTTGGTTCAAAGTTTAATCAAAAGCATGGAGACAAAAGCTACAAGCCAAAAGCAAAGAAAGGGAAAAAGTTTAAAACTCAAAAGGAAAGACAAATAAAAAAAGTCTTTTTCACAAAAAAAAAAAGGACCAGCTTTCATGCTTTCAAAGACCAATTTCAAATAGGATTGAATTCCTACGAAACCTATTGGAGAAGGAAGCTGCAAAGGAAGAGGAAAAATAAAATACCTCTCATGTGAGTTTATCACAAGTATGACCTCCATCAAGTTAAAATTAAACATGGAGCAAGAAATAGTACCAAGCCAAAGTCAAATGCCAAAACTAAATATTAGTGGGTTTTATTACAAATATACCCGTTAATTTCATTTGACAAATGAAGTGGTACAAAACCACGAAAGCTTTTCAATAGTCATCCAACCATAAGGTTTTCTCATATGGCACAAAGCCACTCCAAATTTGAATGGCACAAAGCCACTCCAAGGGTTGGAAATAAATGAAAGCGTCGAATCTGAGAACATGCAAGTTCTGATGACTAGCGCATCAAACACCGAAGAACAACTGCTAGAAATGCAATGGAAACTAGCAGAAAAAGAAGCATAAATGGCATCTTTGGTGGCTGATAAGGAAGTGGAAATTGTGACTTTAGCAGCTCAGTTAGCCGCTCAAGCTAGCATAAATAATGTTGGAGATAGAGCAAGAAAAGAAACATAATGAGAAAGTTTCGTAGCCAGCTCACGCATCAAGATATCAATGCAATTTTCACTAAAAAAGATCAGAATTTCAAATGTCTTTAACGACACCAATTCTCGAATACCGAAAGCCTTATCCAGCTCACTATGACACAGTGCCATTTCCCCGAGGGTATAAAAAACGCAGCTATGATAAATTTGATGGTTTGAGTGGTTTTCCCCAAGAACACTTAGCTCATTTTTACTCAGCTTGTAGGGAAACATCACAGTCAGATCCTTTATTGGTTCAACAGTTTGTTCAGTCACTTAAAGGGTTTGCTTTCACATGGTACACTCAGTTAGAGCCATGATCTATTCTAACGTGGGATGATATGCAAAGAGCTTTTCTAGCTCAATTCGTCAATTCAAAGAAAAAGGTCACGTTAATGGATTTGGCTCAAACGAAACAAAGGCTTGGAGAAAGGGTGAGCGAATTCATCACAAGATGGAGGAGTCTTAACCTACAATGCATGGAAAAGATTTCTGAATTTTCTGTAGTGCAAATATGTTACAACAATCTTATCCCCGAGATTGCAACATTTGTAGGAATTGCAGAGCCCCGAACATTTGACGGGTTGGTATCCAAGGCAAGTAATGTGGAGAAGCAAATGTCCCAGAAAATGTGATTGGAAAGATGATCCAAGACTTAGAAAAGAAGTCTGACACCAAGAAAGGAGATAACAAAAGAACGTCGAAGAAAGGAGATTCTATGGTGACATTTGTCAAAGTAGACAAGAAAAATAACAATGCAAAAAGAAAAGAAGAAACCAAAGGGATGAGGAGGCTTTCGCTTAAGGAAAGAAAATAAGTTAAATATAGTTTCGATGATGAAGATGTTGGAACTATCTTCGACGAACTCCTTGCACCGAAGATGATCACCCTTCTTGAACCAAAGTGTCCCGCTGAAGTAAATAAGACTGATGATCCAAAGTATTGTCGGTGTCATCGACTCATCAGCCATACGATAGAGGATTGTTATATCCTTAAGGATATAATTTAAGAGAAGATCAACAAGCACAAGATCGAGGTAGATTCATCCTCGAAACATCAGACGGCAACGTCCAACATGATCGAAGGTAAATCAACACCATCTTCTCCATTACCAGAAGGGTCAATCCCTGTAGGATTCCATGTCGATAATGAAACCACAGTTGTCCATGCTTATCCTGGCATGCCTCGTTTCAGAAATCCAAAAATTCCAACTATGTACGAGCTCATGACAACATCAAGTTTTGATGTTTGGGAGGATTCGTCGGAGTCATCACTCGAATTCGAAGACGAGTGGCAAACCGTCAGAGAAAAGAAGGTGAAAAAGACCGCTAAACGTCTTTCTTCCATAAAATGATCAAAGAAAAATTATGGAGTTGACCACCCTCAAAGGATAGAAAGAATAAGAAGAAAAGTACTCAGAGAAGTATTAAAGTCTTTCAAGATGATGAGTACAAGCAGCCTTTCAGAGCACCAATAACTCTCAAAGACTACCTCCCTCCAAAACTTTTCAAGAGTAAGATAACCGAGGAAGAAATTGGAAAGTGTCGTGCAACCTCATGTGAAATCCATAACGATGATGAGGTAGATGAAATAACTTTAAGCTCTGGTCAAAGGATCCCGTATGAGAACAAAAAAGGATGTAAAGAAGCAGTTGATTCAGTCAATCATTCTGGCAATCCAAGTGCAAGAGAGGTTCCAGTCACTACCACTGCAAAGCCTGCGGTAGAAATTTCAGTCTCAACCACAAAATCAAGTACCTCTAAGAGACATGCAAAAGATGTACTACAGTCCTAAGATGGCAAATACGACATCGTCGACCATTTTAAGCTCAACCCATATCTTCTCAGTGTGTACGATGCTCTGAAAATGTCAAAGGAGCTTAGAGAAGCATTCATCGCTGCTTTGACAAGTCCTAAAGTATTTGAAACAAGCTTCAAATTTGCAGAAGTGGATACAACGTCGCCAAAGTATTGCGCTTGCTGCCTCGCAAGTATCACATTTGACGAAATTGACCTTATACTTGGAGACGAGTATCATAATCGGCCCTTGTACGTCAGTGGACTGGTAGGAGATACTGATATAAATCGAATCTTGCTTGATTGTGGATCAGCAGTAAACCTGCTTCATCTTCGAACACTTTGAGCTTTGGGGATGAATGTTCGTCAACTGACACCGCCAATGCTAACTACTCAAGGCTTCAATCAAGTGGGACAAAAAGTAATGGGAACGATAACGTTACAAATAGAGATAGGAGAGTTGTACTCCGACGCCATTTTCCATGTAATCGATGCTGACGCATCTTACAATGTTTTATTAGGACGTTCATGGCTTTATACATATGGTGTCGTTCCTTCTACACTCCATCAATGCTTCAAGTTTTTGGTGAATGGCGAAGTCAAGAAAGTTTTAGTGGACACTAACCTATTTAGGGGTGAAGAAGTGAATTATGCAGATGCAAAATTCTATAAACAGTCAAAAGTCACTTTTTCACAACCAACAAAAGATGTAGTGGTGTAGAAGGAATCACAATCACCAACTGTGGAGAAGGCAAAGTCGTCGAGGCTAGTCAAAATTGTGGTTCTAAAACTCCAAAATCCAGAAAAGTAGTTCTCAACCGTTCATTAAAGATCGAAGAGAACCTGAAAATAAGGCAATGGAGCAAATCCAAAATGCATTTGAAGAGCTCATGACCAGCTACACGAAGCCTCTACGTAGAATCAACCAATCAATTCTTGGAGGCAATTTAATAGTCTCAACAAATTTGCAAATGAATAATGGTCGACATGGTCGCATTATTTCGTTCAACGGAAATGAGTCCTCATCAAAAGTTCCATTAAAGATAAAAGCGAAGAGGCATTGAGTTAAAAATAGTGTTATCAATGTCATGGTGCACCAAGAAAATGGCATGCTCAAAATATTTGTCTCAGAAACCAAGAATCATGAGTTGGAAGGCTTTACTGATCTCGAGAAAGCAATGTTGGCTAGAGAAGAGTCAAAAGGTGACGATAAACAACGACAAAAATGATGATGCACAAGAAGAAGTACAAGACGTTGTTCAAGTTAGCATGGTTGGTATTAAAGAAAGAAGCAAGGAAGCTCATAATGAGCCAATTGCGCCTGTTAGACAATTCCCCACCTGCTTCATGTCAAAAAGAAAAATGGGCAAAGTCGTACTTGCGCAAGCTTCAGAACCATCAGCAAAGCATCACCACTTCTAGAAAGTGAAGCTTATGGAATGGATGAGGAATCAAGCACATAAAAAGAAGTTCGTAATGTTGCTAAAGTAAATTGTGTCACCATTGAAGATGAAAAAGAGGGGAATGATGACAAATCAACCAAGTTTATTGACAACGCTCAACCGACGCCACCTCAAATAGAAAATGGGGGGCAAGCCATTATGGTTGAACTTCGAGAAATCAATCTCGAAACAGATGACGAGCCCAATCCTAACTTTGTAAGTTCCTTACTAACACCGGAAGAATTAGAAGATTACAAATGTCTTCTCCAAGATTACCAAGATATATTTGCATGGGGTTATCAAGATATGCCTGGTCTAGACACTAAGGTGGCAGTTCATAGATTGGTTATATCAAAAGAAAGGCGTTATGTTAAATAGGCACCACGACATTTTCAACCCGAGCTTGAAGTACAAATTAAGGCTGAAATTGACAAACTGATAAATGTTAGGTTTATCAGAAAAGTTCAGTACCCTACATGGCTCGCCAGTATTGTACTGGTAAAAAAGAAAAATGGACAAATTCGTGTCTGCATAGATTTCAGAGATCTTAATGACACATGTACAAAAGACGAGTTCCCACTTCCAATTACTGAATTATTGGTAGACGCCACAACCGGTTTTGAGGCTCTATTTCATGGATGGATTCTCAGGGTATAATCAAATTAAAATGGCACCTGAAGACAAAGAACTTACGACATTCCGCACTCCGAAATGAGTCTATTGTTACACTGTAATGCCGTTTGGACTAAAAAATGCAGGAGCCACATACCAAAGAGCCATGATCGTCATTTTCAGCGATATGTTTCATAGCACCATCGAATGCTATGTGGACGATCTCATCATCAAAACGAGAAAAAGGGAACATCATTGAACTACTTAAAGAAAGTCTTTGACAAACTCCGAAAACATCAATTAAAGATGAATCCTTTGAAATGTGCATTTGGAGTGACATCTGGAAAATTTCTTGGCTTTGTGGTAAGGTACAAAGGAATCGAAGTTGACCTTTCAAAAATCAAGGCAATCATGGAAATGTCTCCTCCTTGAAACCTACGAGAGCTACGAGGACTGTAAGGAAGATTGGCATACATCAAGAGATTCATCTCAAACTTATCTAGGAGATGTCAACCATTCACGAGGATGATGAAAAAGGACGTGCCTTTCGTGTGGGATAACACGTGTCAAAACGTTCTCAGTAGCATTAAAGAGTATCTTTTGAAACCCCCCAGTGTTGATGGAAACCTTTAATTTTGTATATCGCAGCACTTGAACGCTCACTGGGGGCAATGCTTGCATAAAACAATGAAGAAGGAAAAGAAAATGCGCTCTACTATTTAAATCGAATGCTTGTAGGGGCAAAGCAAAATTACACCCCTATCGAGAAGATTTGCTTGGCCTTAGTCTTCACTGTACAAAAGCTACGACATTACTTACTGTCACACAACATTACTTTGATATCTAAAGCGGACCTGCTCATATACTTGATGTCAAAACCAATGCCATCCGGTCGTCTTGCAAAATGGTCTTTGCTACTATTGAAATTTGAAATCAAGTATGTCTATCAAAAAGCTATAAAGGGACAAGCACTAGCTGATTTCTTAGTAGCTCATCCTGTTCCCAACAACATGGAGTTACCGAGCGATTTGTCAGATGAAGAAGTATTCTCAACATACATTTCTCAATGGCAACTTTACTTCGATGGAGCGGCAAGGAAAAAAGGCACGAGGGCAGGTATTGTGTTCATCCCACCATGTGGGGGCCTAATCCCGTATTCATTTTCACTCATGGAGTTATGTTCAAACAATGTGGCAGCATACGAGGCACTCCTCATTGGACTTGAAATTACACTCGAACTGCATATTGATTACCTTTAAGCTTATGGTGATTCACAATTAATCATCAAGCAAATGAATGGTCAATACATCGTAAAAATGAAAATCTAACCTTGTATTATGAAAGAGAAATTTGCAACTTGGCTTGACTACGTATGACTTGATCCCTCAAAAAGGGTACGTAGGCAGCCTATCATTAAAAATAGGTGTAGTCATAAAAAATAATAATAATAAAAAAAGTAAAAAAAAATAATTCCCAAAAATCAAGGGATGAACTACGTTCGACTTGATCCCTTCACTGGGTACGTAGGTAGTCTAGTTTTATTACTAGATACAGTCGTAAAAACTATTTTCCCAAAATCAAGGAATGAACTACGTTTGGCTTGATCCCTTCAAACAAACCACTCAAGCTCTGTTCAACCAGATTCCAAAAGGTTAATAATGGGACACAAAACATCAAACACCAGATTCACTTCATCACGACAGCCAAGAATTTCTGTAGGTGAGTTGCAAGAGGAAAGTTTGACAAAAATATTCTTTACTTCACCAATAATATATCATTGCCTAAGATGATGGGACAACTTCATCTGACACATAAGCAGTTGACTTCTCCCCGTAAGGTTGGTTCATTGATAAGAGCATATTTATGCGACTGAGTTAGCTTGTTCTCATGCATTTATGTTGTTATTTCTTAGTTAATTATGTTTTTAAAGCTATTTTCGTGTGTTTATAGGTCCATAGGCCTTATAAAGTAATAAGATGCATTTTGGTGCATTTTGGAGCAGTTTTGGGCTTGGAATGGATAGCACATGCATGGAGCAAGGTTGATGGACAAAATTGAAGACTAAAGAGACTAGGAATGTGTTAAAGAGAAATAAGAATTAATGTAAAAAGGACAGAGAGCTCAGCCGCAAAGGGGTGTCACTCTACCATTCACTTTTCCATCATTGTCGTGCACCATCATTGCACTCCCTTTGGATTCCTATGTCGTGCATCATCATCCATGTTCCCTCCATTGACTCATTTGTTGCATCATTCCACTTCCTTTCCTTTGTCTACCATGTGCACAATATCCTTTCACCTCCCTGCACTCATTAATTCACCACTTACTCACATTTCCACCCATGGCATGCATAATCACCCTTGTCCCCTTCATGCACCAGATTTCTTGCACTCATTTCATGCACCATTACACTCATTACACTTCATTGTTGTGCACCACCCTTGTCTCCTTCATTATTTATGATTTCATGCATCAATACATTGAATCATTACACTCAATTGCTGCACACTCCTTGTTCCCTTCACCCATCAGATTTCATACAACTTTTACCTCCACTACATGCACTCATTGATCCACCATCCACCACCTTTGGAATCCCATGCCATGCATCATGACATTTGATGCACCTTTGACTCATTTCTGCACCATTCCACCTCCCTTTCCTTTCTATACCATGTGCACAATCATTCATGTTCCCTAGCTGCAACACCACTCCATTTTACCCCCTATGCTTTGCATCATCACTTCACTTTCACCTTTGAATCATTTCAACACCACTCCTTGCACTCATTGCTGCAACACCACTCCATTTTACCCCTCATGCTTTGCATCATTACTTCATTTTCACCCTTGAATCATTGCACACACCACCAATTCACCTTCCTTGCCGTGCACTTCCTTTATAAAAGGAAGTGTGTGTGGCAGCCATAGAGCTTAGTTTTTGCTTGATAATTCATCCCCATTTCGATACAACCTTCATCCAAACACTTCCATTCATCCTCACATCCATTCCTCCATACAAACAAACCTTCAAATACTCACCAACACCTTGTGCCGTAGCAAAGGAAGGGAAGGAAAGTGCTTGGACGTGCTTGCTGTCCAACTTAGATCGTTGGAGCGTTTAGGTGTTTTCTTTCTTTTGTTTTCAATGTCTAAATTTGTTTATCTTTGCTTTGTAAGTATGAGGAACTAAACCCCCCTTAGCTAGGGGGGAATTCGAAACCATGTTCATGCTTGCAATATGAATTGATTACCTTCAGTTGTGATTTCATAAGTTGTGAATTCAATTTGTATAACTGCTTGATTGATAACTTATTCGTGTATGTTTATTAAGAGTGCACACTTAGTTTGCATGCATGAATATGATGCTAGAGTATAAGGGAGTTTCACTTAATAGTTACAAACTTATATTCACAAGTAGTGGAGGTCGCTTATAAACGATCGCGTTCAATGAATTCTTGGCAGGAGTTTCATGCTCATCATAGTAACGAATGCCTCGTCAATACTTATAGTTTTCGTAATGCTTAATGATCTTTGATTGTATCTTTATTGTGCTGTTCACGTAAAGGACTTTTGAAGAAAGCTTGAATTGTTGTATGCACTTTCCCATCCAATTCAATAACTTAAGAAGAACTTAAAGGTTAATTTAAGCGGACTTAATTAACCTGAGGTGTTGAATTTCATGATTGATCGAAAGAACAACTGAAAATTGGTTTATGTGCAAGTATGTCATGTGTGGAGAAGAACCCTCTAGCTATCCCATCATCCATAGTTTACCCAAATTCGTCCAAAATTTGTTTTAGTTTACAATCTGTTTGTTTTGTTTTCAAATTCGTCAAAAATCAAATCCCCATTTACTTTAAAGTGTTTTATTAGTCAAAATCTATTTTGATTTGTGTTTTTAAGTGTCTTGAGTCAAGTTAGAACCTAATTTCGTCCAAAACCATCCCTAGAGTCAGTTTAGAGTCTGATTCATTGTTTTAAGCTGTTTTGAGTCTTTTAAACTGGTTTTGAGTCTTTTTGGTTTGTATTGCATCTTTTGAGTCTAGTTTGGTGGTTTAAACTTAATTTTACGTTTTAAAGTCAGTTTCAAGTGTTTTAGCAATCCCTCATAATCCCCGGCCTAGAACGATCCCTACTTACATTCTTTATTACAATTGACAACAAGAGGGTTTACTTTGTGTGTTAAGTTAATTCGCATCAAATTTTTGGCGCCGTTGCCGGGGATTAGCAACTTTGCTAATCCCTTGTTATTTCTTTTTGTTTATTTTCGTGTGTTTTATGTTAGTTACTGACCTTGTTTGTTTTCTTGTTTTAGGTACTAGTTTATGACTCGGAGTTCTCATCCAGTTCGTGAGCATATCTTGGACTTTGACGACGATTTTGAGAGGACTTTGAGAAGGAATAGGAATCAACAAGATCGTAACCCACCTATTCCTGAACCTGAGTTTGAAGAACATCCACTTGAAAAAGAAGAGGAGCTCACGACACAGGTTGTAGAGGAAGATCCCAACATGGCAGCGGACAATCGAACAATCAATGAGCTTTCCGCTTCGGGATTGGACAATGCCGCTCCCCTATGCATCCAATACCCCATAGCTGCCCTAGGGAAGACGGACGAGTTCGAATTGAAATCAAGTTGGTTGCATCACATTCCTAAGTTCCACGGGATGTCCATGGAAGATCCTAATAAACACTTGAAGGAGTTTGAGGTTGTTTGTTCGAGTATGACTCCCGTGAATGTTGATGGGAGCATTTTGAAGATGAAGGCCTTTCCCTTTTCTCTCTTGGACAAGGCCAAAGATTGGTTGTAGGAACTAGCTCTCGGAACTGTCACATCATGGGAGAGTATGAAACAGGCGTTTTTGGAGAAGTTTTTCTCAACTTCTCGAGTCATTCTTCTACGCAAAAGGATTAGTGGCATTCAGCAAAACCAAGGTGAAACCTTTCCAACTTACTATGAACGTTTTAAAACCCTTGTTGCTTCATGTCCACAGCACCAAATGAAGGAGAAACTTCTTCTTCTATATTTCTACGAAGGGCTTCTACCAATTGAACGCCAAATGCTAGATGCCTCGGCAGGAGGAGCTTTGGTGGACAAAACACCTATGGCTGCCAATACACTAATCGCAAACCGTGCATTGAATGCACAACAGTATGAAGGCATTGGGCAAAGGGATACCCCACGGCAGCAAGTGAATGAGGTAAGTTCCACATTCGACATTCAATCGCAATTAGCTAATCTTACTTCCATTGTGTCTCAGATGGCCAAAGGAATGAGGATGAAAGAACCAAGTGTATGTTGTGTGTGTTCTATCCAAGGACATGCCTCTGAAAAGTGCCCTCAATTGATTGAAAATGATGGATGAGAAAGCGCCAATGCAATTGGATTTCAAGACCAAAACCAGCCAAGGAACGATCCATAGTCTAATACGTACAATCCAGGTTGGAGAAAACATCCAAATTTCAAGTGGAGGGAACCCCAACAACCCCAACAACAAGGATGCTTTAGGCAGCAACCTCCGGGCTTCTATACCAAGCAATACACACCAACACAAGCCCCACAACAATCTGCCCAAAACACTTCAGGTACTTCTTTGGATAACGACACACTTCTTAAGTTACTCACCGATTTGTCTTAGGGGCAAGAAAATCAAGCCAAAGCAATGCAAAACCAAGACAAAAAGGTGGACCAAATGGAGAAGCAAATTGGGCAGATTACGGAGTTTGTAAGACAATTCAGAAAGCAAGGTAAGTTGCCTAGTTCAACCGTTGTCAACCCGAATGGAGGATTCGAATCTGCCAAAGCTATGAGTTTGCGAAGTGGAAAACAAGTTGGATCTGATCCTCAACCTTCCAAATCACGTTCCAATGAGGTTGAAGAGTTGATAATTGAAGAGGATAAGCAAAGCACCCCCACGGAAAGGGTGGAAACACCTTTGCTGCAGGCCCTAAATGCTCCTAAACCATCCAATTCGACCAACAAAGGTAAGGAAGTTCCAATTTTGATTAATTCTAACGTTGTTCCTCCAAATGTACCATTTCCTCGAAGGTTTATGCAATCAAAGAAGGATGAGGCTGAAAAGGATATTTTGGAAACGTTTAGAAAAGTTCAAGTCAACATACCACTTTTGGATGCAATTAAGCAAGTTCCAAGGTATGCCAAGTTTTTAAAAGAACTTTGCACAACTAGGAAGAGAATTTCAAGCAAGGAGGTTGTCAAGGTAAGTGAAAAATGTCTCAGCTGTTTTATAAAGTAAACTGCCCACTAAATGCAAAGATCCGGGTAGCTTTACCATTCCTTGTGTAATTGGTAATACTCATTTTGAATCTGCCATGTTAGACTTAGGTGCATCTATAAATGTCATGCCTTATTCAATCTATGCATCTATGCACTTAGGCAAATTGAAAAATGATGGTGTGATTATACAATTGGCCGATCGATCTAATGTCTATCCAAATGGAGTTTTGGAAGATGTTTTAGTGCAGGTCAATCACTTAATCTTTCCGGCGGATTTCTATGTGCTTGAAATGGACGAGTCGGACCATTCCCCTACATTGCTCATCCTCCATCGACGGCCATTCATGAAAACTTCCCGTACTAAGATTGATGTGTTTAATGGAACTTTGACGATGGAATTTGATGGGGAAGTTATCAATTTCAATCTTTCTGATTCTATCAAGTATCCTAGTGAGGATCACTCATGTTTCTCTATTGATGTATTTGCTTCTTTGGCACAATACCATTTGGAAAAATTGAATGACGATGCACTTGAATTGGTTATTGCACGAGGAATGGACATTCAAAACAATGAAGCAGTAACCATGCACCCCCACGTCATGAATGATTTTTCCCTTGCTGTACCCCCTAATGAAGACGTGATTGAGATGGTGGCTGCCTTCAAATCATTGCCACTACAATCTGGTAAGTTTGTGGACCCAATTTCCATTTCAGTTTCGGCTAATAAGTTACTTCCCTCAGTTGTGCAGCCACCTACACTTGAACTTAAGCCATTGCCAAGCCATTTAAAGTACGTTTTCTTGGACGATGATGAGACATTGCCCGTCATCATCTCAAGCACACTCACGGCACAAGAGGAAGACAAGTTGGTAAGGGTGCTAAGGGAGTACAAAACAGCAATTGGGTGGACATTGGCCGACATAAAAGGAATCAGTCCCACCACTTGCATGCATCGCATACTTTTGGAGGAGGGGTCTAAAACATCTCGAGAGGCTCAACGTCGACTCAACCCTCCGATGATTTAAGTTGTGAAGAAGGAAATAATCAAGCTTTTAGATTGTGGAGTGATCTATCCTATTTCCAATAGTCGTTGGGTTTCGCCCGTTCAATGTGTTCCAAAGAAATCCGAAGTAACTGTGGTGACAAATGCCGAAAATGAGCTTGTGCCTACTCGAATCCAAACAGGTTGGAGGGTGTGTATCGATTATAAGAAGCTCAACGCCACCACTAGGAATGACCACTTCCCTTTACCATTCATTGATCAAATGCTTGAGAGGTTAGCGGGTTATGCTTTCTATTGTTTTCTTGATGGTTATTCTGGTTATAATCAAATTGTCATAACACCCGAGGACCAAGAAAAAACCACTTTCACATGCCCCTTTGGTACATTTCCTTATCGTCGCATGCCATTTGGTTTATGTAATGCACCTACCACATTTCAAAGATGCATGATGAGTATATTTTCTGATTATGTTGAGAAAATTATTGAAGTTTTTATGGATGATTTCAGCTTTTTTGGTGATTCATTTGATGGTTGTTTGCATAATCTCAGTTTGATCTTAAAACGATGTGTTGAAACTAACCTTGTTCTCAATTGGGAAAAATGTCATTTTATGGTTAAACAAGGCATAGTTTTAGGACATATCATCTCTGAAAAAGGAATAGAGGTTGATAAATCAAAGATCGATCTTGTACGTCACTTACCCTCTCCTACTTCGGTTAGAGAGGTTCGTTCTTTTCTTGGACATGCAAGTTTCTATCGAAGATTTATCAAAGATTTCTCAAAGGTTTCCCAACCTCTTTGCCGTCTCCTTAAAAAAGATGTGGCGTTTGACTTCAATAAGGAGTGCACAACATCCTTCAAGCAACTCAAGGAGTTGCTAACCACGGCTCTCATTATTGTTCCACCGGATTGGAGCCTTCATTTTGAGCTCATGTGTGATGCATCTGATTATGCTTTAGGGGCTGTTTTAGGACAAAGGAAGGATAAGAGGCCGCATGTCATCTACTATGCGTCACAGACGTTGAATGATGCCCAATTAAACTATTCCACAACGGAAAAGGAACTTCTTGCTGTTGTTTTTGCTTTAGATAAATTTCGATCATATTTAATTGGTACTAAAGTAATTGTTTTCACTGATCATGCAGCTCTAAAGTATTTGCTCTCCAAGAAGGAAGCCAAGCCAAGGCTAATTCGATGGATATTGCTTCTTCAAGAGTTCGATATTGAGATTCGAGACAAAAAGGGAAGTGAAAACGTGGTGGCTGACCACCTAAGCCGTATGATGCATAATGAGGAGTCTCTACCCATTGCTGAAACATTTCCTGATGAACAATTGATGTCCATTAAGGTAAGTGAACCTTGGTATGCTGATTTGGTCAACTTTTTGGTGTCTAAACGAATTCCAAGCACTCTCACTAGACACCAACGTGATAAGCTCATAAATGATGCATGGTTTTATGTGTGGGATGATCCATATTTGTGGAAATATTGCCCGGATCAGATTATTCGTTGATGTGTGCATGATTCTGAGTTTCCATTTTAAGCTTTTGTCATACATATGCATGTGGTGGTCACTTTGGCACACAAAGAACAACACTTAAGGTGTTACAATGTGGGTTATATTGGCCTAGTATCTTTAAGGATGCTAGAACTTTTTGCTTAACATGTGATAAATGCCAAAGAACAAGAAATATAAGTGCAAGGGATCAAATGCCGCAGGTTTCCATCCTCAATGTTGAAATTTTTGACGTTTGGGGTATTAATTTTATGGGTCCTTTTCCTTCCTCACATGGCTTCCTTTATATCTTACTTGCTGTGGATTATGTGTCGAAATGGGTGGAAGCAAAAGCCACCCGAACTAATGATTCTCGAGTGGTTGCAGATTTTATTAGAACTAACCTATTTGCAAGGTTTGGAATGCCAAGAGTAATCATAAGTGATGGAGGTTCTCACTTTTGCAATCGAACCATTGAGGCGCTATTGAGGAAGTACAATGTCAACCATAAGGTTTCAACACCTTATCATCCTCAAACCAATGGGCAAGCTGAGGTGTCTAATAGGGAGATCAAGCAGATTCTAGAGAAGACCATTGGGCCAACAAGGAAGGATTGGAGCTTGCGTTTGGAGGATGCATTGTGGGCATATCGCACAGCATATAAAACACCCCTTGGCATGTCCCCATTTCGGCTCATCTATGGCAAACCATGCCATCTTCCCGTAGAATTGGAGCACAAGGCGCATTGGGCTATCAAAACATTCAACATGGACCTTGATGCCGCTGGAATTCATAGAAAGCTCCAATTAAATGAACTTGAAGAGATTAGGCATGAGGCTTATGAAAACGCTCGAATTTACAAGGAGAAGACGAAGGCTTTCCATGACAAGATGATTCGAGGCAAATCATTCCATTGGGCAGAAAGTGTTACTCTTTAATTCCCGCCTTCGCTTGTTTCCTGGTAAGTTGCGTTCCAAATGGATTGGTCATTTTGTGGTTACTAATGTTTTTTCCTCATAGTGCAGTCCAAATACAAAGGTTGAAGACGCAACAAGAATTCAAGGTAAATGGGCATCGTTTGAAGCCCTATTATGAGGCCTTTGAGGAGCATGTCATGGAGAATGTACCCCTTTATGTCGTGGGCCCTGTTCAAGCTTAAATGGAGGTAACGTCCGGCTGGAAGACGTTAAAGCAAGCGCTTCTTGGGAGGCAACCCATGTATTCAAATAAGGAAGATTTTTGAATCGCTTCACAATCAGTTTTGCGTTTCTAAAAACCTTCCATTTTCTGCATTTTTATTTTGCCATGATTGTCATTTTATTTTGTTGCTTATTTAATTATTTTTGGGTGTGGATTTATTTTTGAAACATTGATAGATGTGCAAGGTATTTTCACATTAAAATTCATGGAAAATGAATAGGAGACAGAAAAATACAAGAGGGAGCCTTCACAAAGGCTACTTAGGAGAAGTCTCAGTAGTCGGCAGAGCCTCAGCAGTCGGCGGAGCCCCAGAAGGAGGAGGCATCAGAGGTTGATCATTTGGAGCTTCATTACGCGATACAGCCCCAGAAGACTAAGGCAAATGCTGTTGGAACAAACCCACAAACCTCTGATGATCAAGTAAAATCTGACCATCAGATTCCTGCATCTGGTCAATCTTCATCTTCATGTTTGTAGCATAGTTATGTGCGAGCTTATGCAACTGTTTATTCTCATGCTTGAGCCCTCTAATCTCCTGTTTGAGACTCATCACTTCATCCGCCAATGATTCAACTTGACGGGTTCGAGCAAATAGGCGTTGGGCCATATTAGACACAGAACCTGCACACTGCACACTGAGAGCCAGAGAATCCTTAACAGCTAACTCATCAGACCGTTTAGAAAGTAGTTTGTTATCTTTGGGAGTGACAAGGTTCTGGGCCACCACCGCAGCGGTCATATCATTCTTCATCACCGAATCCCCAACGGTAAAAGGACCAGTAGGGGATATGAAGGATGAGCGCCATATGTTGTCTGGAGAAGGCATGGCTGCCTCTTCACCAAGGTTCAAGTCAAAATGACGGTCGAATGGGCCAGACATTTTCAAAGGTGCTGAAGAAATAAGAGGTCGGACAAGTCAAGATCTTAGAAGTGCAAGAAGAGAGTTTCTACAAGCAGAAATTCAAATGTGCTTTGAAACAGACTACGCGCCTCTATAAAAATCAGCATACGACGGGGTTTCAGAGATCGAAAAGGCGAGCTCAGAAATCGAAGATGCGCTAGCTTTCTCAAAAGCTGGGCTGCTCAGTAACCACGGGCCAATCTTCTTTTCCAGATTTGTCCGCACTTGTCACATGCAAACTCTGCACTCGACGGAGCTCAAAACTCGAAGAGGCGAGCTCAGAACTCGAAGAGGCAAGCTCAGAACTCGAAGAGGCAAGCTCAGAAATAGGAGAGGCATCTGCTTTTCCAGACGTGTCAGCATCTGTCACATGCACACTCAACTTTGCGGAAATCACGGGCAGTTTGTTGAAGTGCCGATTCCAGATATCGAAGAGGCACTTGCTTTTCCAGACGTGTCAGCGCCTGTCACATGCACACTCAGCCTTACAGAAATTACGGGCAATCTGTCGAATATTTCTTGTGAAGTAGAAAGCACGTGAAGTTTACTGTTAAATCATCCAACGGTTACCGACAAGAGTGAAAGAATAGTACCGGTTATTAATTCCTATAAATGTCAACCTTCACCCTCCATTGCAAGGCAGACATACATAACATTTCTTCATCTCCGAGAATGCCTTCCCCACAAAGCCTCTCGAGTCACTCAGTGTTCCTTATTCCTTGGGGTACATCTGCAAACAACTCATCCAAAGCAAAAGTATTTCGTATCATGAAGGTTGAAAGCAAGAGTATCTCATATCATGCTTTTTCCTTGTCCTTCTCCTTGTTGTTTTCATCTACGAGACAAGGAGAAAGAGAGCAATCAGCCATCACTTGGTATCCATCTTCCGATTTGGAACCGACTGCCTGGAACCCCTTCCTGATTGCTTACCTAGCCTTGCTCTCGAGTACTCATCTTCAACATCTTATGCTTCCTCTTCGTCTACCACATCTGCCTAGGAAACAGATAAGGGAAGTGAAAATGATACCTCGAAGCATATTGAGACAATGTGCTAATTCATCCTCAGCTAGGGACAAGGAGAAAGAAAGCAAATGGTGGGCACTTGGAAAGATTGAAAAAAGAAACAGACCATCACCTCTATCTCGTGCATGCCTGCCGTGCAGAAGAAACAAGCAGAGAAGAATGCAGACTGCACAATCAAATCAACCCAGCAGAAGGAGTCTGATTTGAAACCAAGGAACTCTCATATTCCTCGCTCAGAATTCCAAACCAGTTCGAGATCAAAGCTGTGGAAAGTCAACAAGATCATCTATCTCCAAAACCAGATTTGTGTTCTTAAACTCTACTCTGTCTGGTTTTTACTTTGCCATACTTGTCATGTTTATTCGTTGTTTGTTTGTTTGCTTGTTTTTGTGTGAGTTTATGCTTGAAACATTGAGGACAATGTTTGATTTAAGTGTGGGGGGGGTAACCAAGTTGTTTTGCATGAAATTCATAGGAGTTTATCACCCATTTCTTCTAGTGTTGTTCCTTGCTGTTTTTAAGCTGTTTTGGAGTGTTTTAGTGTGTTTTGACATAAAAATCCGAAAATCTCATAAAAATGTGAAGAAAAAAAAACCCAAAAAGAGTTGTTTTTTGTGTGTTTATTTGTGTCTTAGGGTACCTTCCAACACAATGATGAGGATTTGGTTTTTAATTACATGACTGTTAAAGAGAGTTATAAACATGGATGAAAATTTGATTTACTCTTTGGTGTATGCTTGGTTGTGGTTATAATTTATGAATTCACATGCAATCATAAAGGAAAAATCAGTTTTTGTAACATGCTTGAAGGAAGGAACTCAAATGAATGCTACAACCTTGTGAGACTTGAGCCTAAACATTTATTTGGAGAGTTAATAATCTGTGCAGCATTGTTTTCTAAAGTCGTTGCATGATCTCATTATTCTTTGCTTGGTTGCTACTTAGAAAGCGTTTCATCATTTAGTTCCAAATGCTAGAACTCATGCCTATTTCATTCAAAGCATGCTATTGATTTGCATAACACACATTCAAGATGAAGTTATGTAGTGACCACCAAAGCCAAATTGCCGTGCCCCTATTTCATTATGTGTTTAAGTTTACCCCCGTTGAGCCTTGTTAAGCCTATGTTCTTTGTTAACCCACACTATCCTTACCTAGCCTAATTTTAGGACCATCCATACCCTTATTCTTGAAGCATAGTATAGCATGACTTAAAATGAACTCTTTTTTTATCAATGTATTGCAGAAAGCAAGTGTGGGGGAAGTGATTCTTGTGTGTGTGTGTGTGTGTGTGTGTGTGTGTGTGCGCGCCAAAGTCCTTAATAAGGCACGGGTGGAAAAGGGTCCAAAACATTGAATTTGGCCCTAAGTGTATGAAAAAGAGCTCTAAAGTGTTGTTTGTTAAAAAAGGGTCCAAAACATTGAATTCGGCCCTAAGTGTTGCATGAATCTTCCCTTTGTATTTAAAAGTTGATTCTGCATTCTAAAGTGAATTCCAAGTGTCTATTTCATTGCTTTGCTTGCTATCGCTTTAAGAACGTTTGTTATTCCTATCCTTTCTTTGTTAGCCATTACCCCCAAGCCCTATTACAACCCTTGACTTCAATCTTGAGTGTTGTGTGTTTCAATTTGTGGAGTTCGAAATTGGTATGAGCATATGGTGTCACTGGTTCTCACATCTAAGTAGTAGCATTCCATTCATGAGATCATATCTAAACATGCTTAATAACTCCAGAAAATTGCTTTCTTTGTTATAACATATGTGAGTCCTAGTCTTTTGTGTTTACATCAATCTTTTCACATATACTAGTGTAGGGTGTGTAGTCAGAAAATGTGTGTGAAAATAGAGAGTATCCTGTAAGGAATTGAGCAAATTCTCTAAGGCATGTTACTACATTCAAAACATTGTTTTAATTGGTTAATTGTGAACTAGTAAGTGGTGACTGTGATTAAGTATGTGCTCAAGTGTATAGATGACCAAAATTTGTGGGAATGATGATTTTTAACATGTTATGTTTCATTAAAAATCTCTGAGGCAAATGTTGGAAGGTCTAGGCTGTGTTTTGTTTTGCTCGAGGACTAGCAAAAGCTAAGTGTGGGGGAATTTGATAGGAGCATATTTATGCGACTGAGTT
Organism: Malus fusca; assembly: GCA_035220775.1. Classification (NCBI taxonomy): domain Eukaryota; kingdom Viridiplantae; phylum Streptophyta; class Magnoliopsida; order Rosales; family Rosaceae; genus Malus; species Malus fusca. The sequence continues at coordinate 13,266,913 of CM069071.1, forward strand.
AGCTTGTTCTCATGCATTTATGTTGTTATTTCTTAGTTAATTATGTTTTAAAGCTATTTTCGTGTGTTTGTAGGTCCATAGGCCTTATAAAGCAATAAGATGCATTTTGGTGCATTTTGGAGCAGTTTTGGGTTTGGAATGGATAGCACATGCATGGAGCAAGGTGGATGGACGAAATTGAAGACTAAAGAGGCTAGGAATGTGTTAAAGAGAAAGAAGAATTAATGTAAAAATGACAAAGAGCTCAGCCACAAATGGGTGTCACTCCACCATTCACCTTTCCATCATTGTCGTGCACCACCATTGCACTCCCTTTGGATTCCTATGACGTCCATCATCATCCATGTTCCCTCCATTGACTCATTTGTTGCATCATTCCACTTTCTTTCCTTTGTCTACCATGTGCACAATATCCTTTCACCTTCTTGCACTCATTAATTCACCACTTACTCACCTTTCCACCCATGGCATGCATAATCACCCTTGTCCCCTTCATGCACCAGATTTCTTGCACTCATTTCATGCACCATTACACTCATTACACTTCATTGCCGTGCACCACCCTTGTCTCCTTCATTATTTCTGATTTCATGCATCAATACATTGAATCATTACACTCAATTGCTGCACACTCCTTGTTCCCTTCACCCATCAGATTTCATACAACTTTTACCTCCACTACATGCACTCATTGATCCACTATCCACCACCTTTGGAATCCCATGCCATGCATCATGACATTTGCTGCACCTTTGACTCATTTCTGCATCATTCCACCTCCCTTTCCTTTCTATACCATGTGCACAATCATTCATGTTCCCTAGCTGCAACACCACTCCATTTTACCCCCCATGCTTTGCATCATCACTTCACTTTCACCTTTGAATCATTTTAACACCACTCCTTGCACTCATTGCTGCAACACCACTCCATTTTACCCCTCATGCTTTGCATCATTACTTCATTTTCACCCTTGAATCATTGCACACACCACCAATTCACCTTCCTTGTCGTGCACTTCCTCTATAAAAGGAAGTGTGTGTGGCAGCCATAGAGCTTAGTTTTTGCTTGATAATTCATCCCCATTTCGATACAACCTTCATCCAAACACTTCCATTCATCCTCACATCCATTCCTCCATACAAACAAACCTTCAAACACTCACCAACACATTGTGCCGTAGCAAAGGAAGGGAAGGAAAGTGCTTGGATGTGCTTGCTGTCCAACTTAGATCGTTGGAGCGTTTAGGTGTTTTCTTTCTTTTGTTTTCAATGTCTAAATTTGTTTATCTTTGCTTTGTAAGTATGAGGAACTAAACCCCCCTTAGCTAGGGGGAATTTGAAACCATGGTCATACTTGCAATATGAATTGATTACCTTTAATTGTGATTTCATAAGTTGTGAATTCAATTTGTTTAACTGCTTGATTGATAACTTATTCGTGTATGTTTATTAAGAGTGCACACTTAGTGTGCATGCATGAATATGATGCTAGAGTATAAGGGAGTTTCACCTAATAGTTACAAACTTATATTCACAAGTAGTGGAGTAGCTTATAAACGATCGCGTTAAATGAATTCTTGGCAGGAGTTTCATGCTCATCATAGTAACGAATGTCTCGTCAATACTTATAGTTTTCATAATGCTTAATGATCTTTGATTGTATCTTTATTGTGCTGTTCACGTAAAGGACTTTTGAAGAATGCTTGAATTGTTGTATGCGCTTTCCCATCCAATTCAATAACTTAAGGAGAACTTGAAGGTTAATTTAAGCGGACTTAATTAACCTGGGGTGTTGAATTTCATGATTGATCGAAAGAACAACTGAAAATTGGTTTATGTGCAAGTATGTCATGTGTGGAGAAGAACCCTCTAGCTAGCCCATCATCCATAGTTTACCCAAATTCGTCCAAAATCTGTTTTAGTTTACAATCTGTTTGTTTTGTTTTCAAATTCGTCAAAAATCAAATCCCCCTTTACTTTAAAGTGTTTTATTAGTCAAAATCTGTTTTGATTTGTGTTTTTAAGTGTCTGGAGTCAAGTTAGAACCTAATTTCGTCCAAAACCATCCCTAGAGTCAGTTTAGATTCTAATTCATTGTTTTAAGCTGTTTTGAGTCTTTTAAACTAGTTTTGAGTCTTTTTAGTTTGTATTGCATTTTTTGAGTCTAGTTTGGTGGTTTAAACTTAATTTTACGTTTTTAAGTCAGTTTCAAGTGTTTTAGCAATCCCTCATAATCCCAGGCCTAGAACGATCCCTACTTACATTCTTTACTACAATTGACAACAAGAGGGTTTAATTTGTGTGTTAAGTTAATTCGCATCATTCATCACCTTTGCATGCAAAGATGGTGTAATCGAATTTTTAGACATCACTTCTGAAGTAAAATTACCTGCATCAGCAGCAACTACAGTTTCAATATCCACACCACTAAGATCATCAAGTTTTTCATAATGAGCACGCTTAAAATTCACATCATGGCTACTCCCTAAAGAAGACTCTGGTGAAGAAGAGGATAACCTTGCACTTCTTGTCAGCTATCGCATTCTTGTTTTTAGAAAGACCAGAACTCTGACCAATTTGTCACAAACTAAGACTCTCACCAACTGGTCGCAAGCTAGGAGACTTCTCAATTCCCACTTCAGAAAGCAAAACTTCTTTTCTCAGACCTGGGGATATGTCTCTCAAGACTGACACAATAAAAATTGTCTTTTTATTAAAAGGACATTTATTGAAGATAGCGTAAATATTGGCCAAAGAAGTCCCAAGATATGTTGCACAAGAGGTCCTCCACCACTTGCAATTGCAATACCAATATGTACAGGTTCCTTGATGAGTTGAGCGTGGAACATAAAAAAGAGATTCAGTGTTCCTCTTAAGAAGCACAACCTGCACTTCGAACATATCCTCAACACTACAATTTTGTCTACTAGAAACACCAAATGCTAATTTGTTCACTGGAACCCCTTGATCGAAGCCAAATTGACGAGCAAACCTATTAGGAAAATATGGTTCTATCTAAAGGTGTTCACCAATTTTGACAGGAACCTTTGCATTGCAAACATAGACCAACAATTCAAAATGGTCATCAGATAAGTCTTCATTATCCATCAAAGAACAACCTTTCTCTTCCATAAAAGCAGTTGGGCGATAAATAACCGATTTTTCACTCCGGAAAATAAACCTTGCATGAGATATACTAACCTCCCTGGGTTCAATACCCGCATATCTCGCTAAGGGAGGATAACCCTTAGGAAATCACTGTAAGGACGAGGTCGGTATAAATATCGAAAATGCTCCCCTAACCAGCCAACAATATAGTGAACCGGCATAGAAGTATATGTTGATCCAGGCCCCCTCGGACAAGAAGCAATATTCCCAAGGCCATGATAAATATAGCTAAGAACAGTGGGCGCAAGAGAGACTTTAGAGCCTTGTGCCATCAAACAAGCCATGGGGAAAGTCTCGGGCCTCATTCTACCGCCCTTTAATGGCAAAACAAATCTACAAAGCCAGAATGTCAAAAATGCAGCCAATGCCCCTTCTTTCGTGACTTCCAGTGGGATTCCTTGGGCCTTAAAAATCTTTTGCTCATTCGGGAACATCCGTTGATTTTTCTCACCATAACCCACATAAATTATTTTTCCTCGATAAAAATGAGCCAACCATTGATCCCAAAATATTTGTTTCTGCCCATAAAACTTGCACAGTTGGGAATGAACTCTCAAGAGTTCGGAAATAGTAGACGGGTACACTCTTTCTTGCACAAGTCATGATTTGGACGAATAAACTCTTCGTAAGAAGCACCAAGAATTGGTGAACCACCTATAACCTTCAAATCATATAATGAAATACTCATCTCTCCATTTCCTTGATGGAAGGTGATGGTTAAAGGACCCCATAACTCACAAAAAGCTTTCCATACATTGGATAAGTATCCATAAGGATAACAAGACACTGCCGCAACGCCATAAATATCTGGTTGACGCAGCACACTTGCATAAGTTCATATGGTAGCCTCTGTCCACTCCAGCACACTAACCTGAAAAGTAGCACAACCTGTGACTTTGACATCGGAACCCCAATCTGTCTTCTCCCGAATCATTTTGTGTAGGAGCGGAAAAAAATAAGGGTCAACCTTAAACTTGGTGTCTCCATTAGCCTCATTGTTCACTTTCATCAGAATATAGGCTTGAAATAAGTCGCCTTGATTCCGACCAACTTTGATATCACCATCTTCCAAAGTAAAGTCAAGATGACCAGAGTTCACTTTAGAAGGGAGAAACCAAGTGGGAGGATCACCAAAAGATAGATTGTAGTTAAGTGAAGCCAATGGAGAAGAACTCTTGTACTCTAGACCCATAACTCACAACAGCTTGCTGGATACAAATTTGGCCATTTGCATCATTCCCTGAAATATAAAATGTGGCTCAACAATAGTGGGTGATGGGCAAAAAGATTTGTTGGCCTTTCCTTAGCCGATACGGTTGCGGATGTGTGGAGGAAAATAGTTTTTGGTCCTTTTAGACCATCTCCAACCATGGGCTAAATGTCAAATTCCCCCTTATCCCCCCCCCCCCCCAAACCCAACCCAACCCAAGCCAAATCTTTGGGCTAAAAGCCAAATTCCCCCTAAAATTTAGCCCAAGATTCGGTGTGGGCCTCACCGAAATGAGTGAAACTCGGCGTCTGTGCACCAATCCCCCCCCCACCCACTTGCCTGATGCGCGCAACGCTCTACCCTTTAGACAAACAAGGCCCCACCCACGTGGGCCTGTCAGCCACCTTTCCCAGGCGCTTTAACGGTTACTTTGATCCGACGGTCGCGATCAACAGGTCGTTGGTTGATCCAACGGCCTAGATTCAAATTTATATTTTTTTTGTTTTTATATTTATATATTTATTGAATTCAACGACTGAGATCGAATATAATCAAATCTAATGGTAAAAAAAAAGATCTAACGGTCCAAATTTAAATCCAACGACTAAAATAATTAAAAAAAATTATTTAACTCAAAATTTACCCAAAAACTTTATAAATACCTATGTATTTGTTCAAACATCCACACAAAACTCACTTTTCTCCTACAATTATTCCAATTTTTCTTTCTACCATTTCCAAATTTTGTGTTTATACATCTCTATCATGATTTTCATATTCTTCCGTATTGTTTCATGAGTTTCATATATGGATGTAGTAATTTTTCAATATTTATCGGAATTTAAATATTTTTAGATAAAAATGTTCATATAATTAATTTACGATAGTCTACTTAATTTTTTTTTTAAAGTAAATTTAAGAAAAAAATTACCCTAAGTTCATTCTTTAATAATCCCGGGCTAAAATTTTAGGCTAGAAGGGTTGGAGTAGAAAAACTATTTCTGGGCTAAAAGCTAAATTGTCCGAGCTAAAAAATTTGGCTTTTAACCCAACGGTTGTAGATGGTCTTAGAGGCTCAAAGAGAAAGGCTTTGGATTATGTGAATATTTATGATAGGCATATGTAAGGCAAGGAAATAAAGTATAGTTTTAATGCTTGGTCAAGCTTATATATTGCATTGTAAAGTAATATATTTGTTGAACAACAAAAAACCTGAAGATGAATGGAAGTAAAGCTGCACATCAAAACCAAAGAGATAAAAAAAATCCCACTGTTTTGTACGAAGACATCAGGCAAGCTTCCAAAGCAAAGAGTCACCACCAAAAGACACCTGCAACAAATCAAGAATAAAAAAAATTAAGTTGCGGAATATTCATTCAAATCCAAACAAAACGGAAAAAAGTGAATGAAGCCTTACTGACCGTTCTGTTCTTCTTTTCAAAGAAAATAACGAATAGTAAAAGAATGGTGCGGGAGAAGCTTGTGCAGAAGAACTGATCAAAAGAAATTCAAAAAAAGGTTTTGAAGAATGTTATTTATCTAAAACTACCAAAATGGGGGAATTTGAATTGCCTTCGCTGTTAGTCGCCTAGTATGAGATAAACCCCTAAATAAATAAAAAAGAGTTTTGCAGCAAACAAACTTCTCAAAAGAAAATAGGAATGGTGCCACCCACGTGAAGTCCTGCTTAGACTTGGAAATCCAAGTCTACCAGGAGAAGAAACGGGAACTGAAAATAAAAAATAAAAAATAAAAAAAAAATAAAAATGTATTTCTTCCTACAAAAAGGGGAAAGTAACGTGGAACAAGGGCTTCCTATTTTTTTTATGCAAGACGTGGAAGATTGCACAGTTAGTGGGAGAGGTTAAGAGAAAGTGGTGGAAGAGATGGCCTCCATCTCCCCACGTAAAAATCTCTACAGCCCTCCTAGGATGTCTAAAAATAGGCATCAGCTGCAGTAAGAAAAGAGAAAAGAAAAAAAACTAGGAGGAGGTACACTGAAGAAATTGAGAGACAACAGAGAAGAACAAACGGCAGAGATCTTGAGAAAGTTGGAGAGAAATCAAAGAAGTAAACTACTGCGGAAATTCAACGAGACAAAGGCAAATAGAGAAGAGAATACAGGACAAAGGAAAGCAACAAAGCATTTAAAGGTACAAATCCATCCTTCTAAATCTTTCTTTGTTTGGTTTCTCTCGGTTTTGCAGGGAAAAAAAAAACAATTTGCTTCTCCGACCTCTCCCATTCCCCAACTTTCTCTCAAGTTGCAACCCAACAAACCGCAACAAAACCACCACATCCCTCTGCCGCCGCGGCGATATACAATGGAGATTTCAGCAAAACACGCTGATTGGATTCAACCCAATTTCAAAAGGAAGAACCAGTTGCATGGTTGCCTAAAGAAGTTTGGAAGTATGATTTGCATGGAGGAACCAGCAAAACACGACGAAATCAATTCCGTTGATATATAATAAGGAGTAAGCCCTCTTTTTCTTCATTTCGAATAATCCAACAAATGCTTGGTAATGTTTGTTGGAGAAAATGACATTATGCAAATTACACTTTTGGGACCATGGTGTGTCTTTATATAGAGATTTGAGACGCACATTTCAAATGCGATTCCTTCGATCGAATGAGATCATATCTGCTGCTATCTGTTGGCTGATCGAATGAGATCATATCTGCTGCTATCTGTTGGCTGAGTTTTTCACATGCTTTCCAGCCAAGCTTTGTGTGGTAGTGTGGGAGAGTCTCTTATTAGTCTTGCTAGCATCTGCACTTCTGAATCTCCAACAAAGCTCTCAGCTTTTTAAGGTACAAAACAGGTTATAAAATTTGGACGCCAATGTGATAATAATGTAGTACATGTGCGCGCCCATTTTGGTTTAGGAAATAGGTTACTTTAATATGTTGGTTGAATGGAAAGAAACTTACATCTGAGACGTTACTGTGATGGTGTTTTAATGTGTCTAACTTTGTCACATGATAGTTTGATACTGATTTAAGATACCGTCACAGTGACATTTTGAGTACAGATAAGTTATTCTCAAAACGAGTCCAAAGGGACTTACTAGTCGGATCCAATGTGAGATCAATGTAATCTTTACTTCTAATTAAATGAACCTCTCTCTCGTTTTTCACCTATCTTAGCTTCATTTTTTTCTATGTACCTCATTCTTCTATGTTCTACATGTAAGATTTATATAGCCAAGAACAAGATTAAGTTGCAGTAATCACAATCAAGAAAGCACAAAACCTATTGCATGTAAACTATTGCAATCACACTAACCTGATGTACCTCCCAGGGCCGGTCCAGAGATTTTTGAGGCCCGGGGCGACGCCAAAAAAAGTGCCCTAACTTCATATAAGAAAATTATTTATTTTCACACGTAAGACATTGATAAAATTATACTTAGAAAAGCACTTCAAACTCAATAATTTAGAAACACAAAATGACTAATTTATTTTGTATTGAGAGAAGAAAACCAAACAACTCTGGGCTTATAAGTAGATAGATGATGAGTTTTGTTTTCCATTTGAACTTTGAAAGTGTTTTTGTATAAATCATGAGGTGTTTTTTCTTATTTACTAACCTTGTCAATATGGGACTAAAAAAATAATGATGTTTTCGAGTCTTTAATTGATATGTATTAGTAATGAATGAGCATTAAATTAAATATTTTGATAACACGTCATATAATTTACAAATTTGCGCTACAAATTTGGTCTACGTATTACTCATTGTTGAAGATTAGACTTGAATTGAAACGAATATTTAAAAATAACAACCTACATAGCTATTAGCTAGTAACTAAAAATAAATTAACAACCAAACAAAAATTTGTTAAAATTGAAAAAAATAAACATGCCCATAGCGTTTCGAACTTAGGACCTCTTGCTAAAAACAACAAAAACCATTGCTTCTAATTAAACTTCTTGATCCTTTAACCAAATTTTATAAATTTATACTCTTATGAAAAGAAATTTGTAAAAATTAGAAAGTAAATAAACACATGTGGTGTTTTGAACTCAAGACCTCTCATTATTTTCAAATGACCAAACCACCTCTTCTACCTAAATATCTGTGTCATTGAACCAAATTTTATAAATTTATACTCTTATGAAAACATATATAAATATACCATCCTAACAATTTTGGTGCCCCCAATATTTTTGGGCCCCGGACGGTTGCCCTGCTTGCACTGGGCCTGGGCCGGCCCTGGTACCTCCATTGGAAAACGCCATGGTTGCTGCTGTCCAAGCTCAGTGCATGTAAACTATTGCAATCACACTAACCTAATGTACCTCCATTGGAAAACGCCATGGCTGCTGCTGTCCAAGCTCAGTGCACTGCAATTCTTCTCCTCTCTGTCAGATTACTTAATGCTTTAACTAAGAATAGGACTTGGTTCTTAATCGAGCGTGTATCTGTGAGAGCAAAGATTACAACATATATATAGACAAATATCTCTCCTAATCCAATAAAGATTCCCTATTAAAATCCCTGTAAGAAACAACTTATGTCTCCTAATCTATATCAGTTCACCACTATGATAGACTCCTCTATCAACAAGAACTCACATACATCTTCCTATAAGGCTTTCTTAGACTAATCGGTCCAAATAGCTAATGCAAGTTCACAGAAAACTCATGTTCATATTCTTACACTAAATAACTCATTAAGAGTGTTCATGCAATATCTTTTCTACGATGAGAAGTCATTTTCCAACACAGGATGGATGCACGATATGAGTGATTAGTTGACTGGTTACTCATATTCCGCGACTATCATGTCTTGCAACTATCATTACTATTATGGGTAAATTATATAGTAACCCCTCAGGTCTGAGGTCTATTACAACCTCATACAACATCTTTAAAACATTTCACTTTCATACCTCACGTACTGTTTTATTTCAAAATAATATCTCCTTTACATTTTTCATCCATTGATCCGTTAAGTACTGACGTGGCAGCCACGTTTGTGCCACATGACTGCCAAATGTGTGTCGCGTGGCAAAAAAATAATTTTTTTAATTTTGTTTAAACTGAATTTTCTTAAAAAAAAAAGAACAAAAGCTGAAACAAATGCCCGCAACCCCCCAAACCCAGGAAGAAAAAAACCACCCCACATCCCTGTCGATTATTCCCCCCACCCTCCCCCTCCTCCCGTGACTGACCTTGCCAATTATTCCCCCCCCCCAACACACACACTCAGAAACCCACATCTCTCCCTCCGCACAACCCTCTTCCCTCCTCTACACACCCCACTCCTTAAATCCAACACCCATTCCTCCCATCTTCACCTCACAAACCCAGCGTGAAAGGGATCTAAGTTTTTTTTTTTGTTTTTTTTCTGGGTTGCAGGTGGGGGGTCGGGGGAAGAAGATGAATATAGGGGAGAAAATAGGGGAGGAGGAGGGGGGAAAGACGAACTAAAGGGTTTTTTTTTTTTTTTGGGTTGCAGGGGGAAGAAGATGAAGATGGGGGAGAAGACAGGAGGATGAGGAGGAAGGGGGAAGACGAACTGAAGGACTTTTTTTTTCCTGGGTTGTAGGGGAAAGAAGATGAAGATGGGGGAGAAGAGATGAGAGGAGGAGTAGGGGGGATAAAGTTTCTGGGTTTAGGGGTTGCAGGGAGAAGAGAGGAGGAAGAGGGGGATAAGGTTTCAGCTTTTGTTTTTGGTTTTTTTTTTTTTTTTTAGAAGATTCATGTTTTTTTTAAAAAAAATTAAAAAAATATTTTTTTTGCCACGTGGCACACATTTGGCAGCCACGTCAGCGCTTAACGGATCAATGGATGTAAAATGTAATGGAGGTATTATTTTGAAATAAAACAGTACGTGAGGTATGAAAGTGAAATGTTTTAAAGATGTTGTATGAGGTTGTAATAGATCTCAAACCTGAAGGATTACTATGTAATTTACCCTACTATTATTTAAGAAGAAAAAACAAAACAATATGGAGTAAAGTACCCCACCCTTATATAATTTGTTAAAGCTAAAATTAAAGGATGCAATTGGACCGTTACCTTTGTTGGTTTTGGCCTTAAATTGTATCCTATATTTGGTGGCCAATACATTATTTGGCAAGTGACTTCACGTCTAAAATATATATTTTGTATCCAAATTATTCATCTGCAAAATCCAAACTAAAGTTGTAGAATCTAATTTCTCTCCAGATCTTTTTGGTGAGGATTTTAGGAATCTGTAAACCGTGTCTGTTCATCGTATATAGTATTTTTATCAGATAATGTTTGTATTTAATTTTAAATAAAAATATGTAAAATAATTTATGACAGCACGATGTACAATAAACAGATATAATTCACGGATTCCCGAAATCTTCACAAAGAGGATCCGGCGAGGATCCGATTACGAATCCAACAAACTAGGTCAGATGATGGGCTAGAAAATAACAATACTTGTGTTTATGTGCATGACATCACTTACCTTAAACATGATTACACAAAATCTCCAATTGTTAATTATTCCTTTATAACAATTAATTTTTTCTTTCTATTTGTGTCTTCTACAGACTAAAGGCTCGTTTGAATGTACTTTTAAAATAGCTGAAATGGTTTTTAGTGAAATTGATTTTTGGTTCCAAAAACACTTTAAGTGCTTTTTGGAGGAAGAAGTATCAAATATTTAAAGTATTTTTCTATGATACACTTGAATTTTACTAAGGATTAGTTTAAAAAATATTTTCACAAAAAACGGTTCCAGTCATTTTAGAAGTACTTCCAAACGAGTCCCAATTATTTGTGTGACAAATTTTTCTTGTTGTCGGAGTTGGACATGAGAATAATCGTTATGCTCGAGTTAGTCTTTTATGTACGAGTAAATGACTATTCTTAACATTTTTTATTCGACCCTTTAAATGACCAGCTACTCTTAACATTTTATTTTTTTTTGTAGTTTTTGGACCACTGGTCTTATCATTTCTCGAAGTGATCAAGGTGGTTAGCAAGGAATTTGGGACTAGAGTGATTGATTTGCTTATTACTTGAAGGCAAATGGACGATCCCGTGACACAAAGTGGGAGACCATTTGGTAAGGTGGGTGCTACTTCACATCATGAATTACCAACATTGGTAATTGGTCGTTGTCATTACCTATTTTACTTTATCTACTCAATCTTTGATTAAAAAAGTCAGAAGCTGTCCTAATTTAATACCCTACGTAAGCTATAATCCATTTGCATTTGTTTACTTACTCTTTGGTTTTTAAGAAATTATACGATATTCTTTGAATGGAGAGATACCGTATAAATGATGAGGATATGATTCTTAATGGTTCTCAATAAAAATTTTGTAAGGAATTTTAATTTGATCGAAGGAAAAAAAGAGTGTCCCGCACAAACAACTGAACAATTAACTATCCTCTAAAAATTTATTTTCAAAAGGGAAATAGTATTGGAATTTATATCAACAAAATCAGATTAAAAATAAAAATAAAAGTAAAATGGTTGTCTTATTCACACCCTACGTTTTGTTGACTACACCCCACATACTTAATACACTCCACATATACTTTTTAAATCAAAATTTATCTTAATACACCCCACATGTTTTCCAATGCTATCCTCACACCCCATATTCTATATGTACACCCCACACGCTCTACTTAAACCCCACATCAATACGAAGAACGAAGAAGGCGATGAACAAGCAAAGGAACTGAAGTCAAGTATGAAACAATTTTTTTCCCTATTCTCTATTCAATTTATAACATTGTCATCCGGTGGGGTTAAATAGCCCATACCTTCCGCCGATCTATTCTTTGATAATTGGATTGCATATAAGATTGTATCGTTCCTTCTCAGTCCGAATATATATGAATTCACATGCACAACTATTTGGCGTTCTATCATGGTCAAAGCCAAATTTGTGAACACATTGCATTTTATTATATCAGTTTGTTCTTCTAGGTTGCACCTGCAAAGTAAAAAAAATGTATTGCTGGCTTTAGACTGACCAGTTTCCTTTTCCTTTTTCCAATTCTAAAATTTCTCTCATCATAGAATCAAGCAAATTAAAGATCTGCAGAACGAGGATGAAAAATAATCTTTTTCCACGTTTTGTGCTTTTAGTAGTTAGGGTCTTGTTCTACAATGAAGGACGTGAGTGACTTTGAGAGCTTGAAGAAAAGCAATCTTAGAATACAAGTCTAAATTAACTTGGGGTGTATTTAGAATTTTTTTTTTTTTATAATTTTTTAGGCCTAAATAGTCATTTTATATTAGGTATATAAGCCACTTAGCAATAAACTTTTATGTGGAGTGTATTCAACAATAAGTGGGGTGTTAATAAAAAAAAACCAAAATAAAATTATAAGTAGGAAACCACTCTCTCTCATTTGTATTAAAATAAATACAGTTAATTAGTTTCTATTAATAATTCATCGCATATATTTTAATACATTTTTATGAATATAAAATACATTTGCACTGTAAACCCGACCCTTTTACCCGGTTCCAGCTCTGAAATGGAGACGTATGCGTAACACGTGCGAGGAGAGAGGGAGGTTGGAGAAAAGAAAGGAAAGAAGAGCCAGAGAGGCAAAGAGAGAGAGAGAGACATGCGTCGGGACTCGGAAGGAAAGAGCAACAGCAATCAAATTAATTAAATAATAATAATTAATACTTAAATAAATACGTATTTTTTGTTCTTCTTGTTTGCAAGGAAGCAAACACAAAATTCTTCTCATATTTCCACCCCAACAGCACTGGGCGGGTCCTTTCTTCTTCTTGTTTTCTTATTGGTCTCTGCAACTCCTGATCACCCATCAAGTTCAATTTTTGTTTCTTCAGGTATTATTTTTTGTAATTTAATTTGTTTTTTTTGTAATATTTATTGTATTTTTTGCTGAAAGAAGTAAATTCTGTGGAAGAACAGCTAACAGCTCGGAGAGGGAGATCGTTTTTTGAATCCATGGAACAGCTAGTCAACTTTATTATTCGGCCTCCCAGGTGAACAATTACCCTTTAGCCCTCAGTTTACTCTGTAGCTCTTAGATTTTGTATTTTGGGATTAGATTTTGTGATGGATTTTTGTTTTTGCTGTGTTTGGTTGCTGAGAAAGATGGATTTGGAGCTGAAAGTTTGAATCTTTAGTTGCTTTCCTGTTTGGGTTCTCAAGGAAAAAGAAACCCTTTTGCTGAATTAGCCCAATTCAACTATTTGTTTATTTAGAATTCATAATTTTCTACTATTTCCTCTTTTTTAGTAGAAAGAAATAGAGTATGAAATCATATGATTTGAAATTTGATTTGATTAGCGTATTTTTTTATGGTAAGGGTGGAGTTGAACCTTGTTTCTGTTTTTCTTCTCCTTCCTCGTATGTTGGAAAGCAAGATCATTTTGTGTAATTTCGGTATTTCTCTGTCCCATATTTGTTCTGGTGTTAATTTAAGATTTTGTGAAGTTTATTTGTTGAACATGATACTTTGAGTGATTTCTTTGCCTTCAGAATTAGAAACCGAAATGATTTGTAACTGTTTGAAGAGTATATGAGTTTACGGGTGTTTGGTTTCAGGGCTGAGTACGACCCACAAAATGATTTGTTGGATCAAGAGTTCATACTGAAAGGGAAATGGTACCAAAGAAAAGATGTGGAGGTAAGCTTTCCTTATTCTGTATGTCCGTGGAAGGTAGATTAAGTATTTTATTTCAGTTTCTGTACTTACAAGTGTTCGTCCTGTTGGAGGGCGTAAAAACCTTTTGGATATGCAACCCTTGTGATTGTTTGTCTCAGAATTTTTTTATCTTGCACATTATTTTCTGAATGATGTTCACTTTCTGCCTGCTTATGACTTGAGAATTCCTGTGGTTGTCACTTGTCACCTTTCGATATAATGGTGTTTGAAAATCCTGCAGGTGAAAAATAGTCGGGGAGATGTCCTGAAGTGTAGCCATTACACGCCCATTGTTAGTCCAGAAGAAAAGCCTTTGCCTTGTGTAATATACTGTCATGGAAACAGGTATGAAAATTTATGCTTAGTTTGAGTTTCCATGTTTATTTCATGGGCGTTTCATCCAGTGTTTACAGCCTTTCTGACATTTCAGAACTTGGAAGAATGTGATTTTACTGCTAAAATATGGATTTCATGTAGTAACTAGTAATGAAACAATTCTAAATGCCCTTAATCTTCACCAAGAAAATGAGGTTGCTCGACAAATACTGAAGGTCATAGTTACCTCTGGTTTCACATTCTTTTTAACCCTAGGATATGCAAGCGATGTTTATCCTTAATGGTCACCTTGATTTAGAATTTCATATTAATATAGCCTGGAAGAGTACATCCAGTCACAATCTTATACCAGTAATGATTTACTGTAGAAGAATATAATACAAAATTATGTTATTCTCTTGAGGTTTACGTACAAATGAGAAAACCTAGTTGTCTTTACATGGGCTCTGGGATTCAAGGGTCCTCAACAACCCTACTGATATTATTTGCACATATCACACGTGTGAAGCATACTTCATAGCTATGTCATCACTCATGTGTATACTTGTTATGTCCCTCAGATCTAAATGATATTTTATGCCTTTTTATTTTTCCTCCATAGAATATAACGTGACTGACTGCAGCATATTGTGTTGACAGTGGGTGCAGGGCTGATGCCAGTGAAGCAGCCATTATTTTGCTTCCATCAAATATTACAGTTTTCACTCTTGATTTCTCAGGGTCCGGAATCTCCGGAGGAGATCATGTGACTTTAGGGTGGAATGAAGTAAGTACTCAATAACTATTTGTAACAGATTCATCATAACGACCGGAGCACAACAACGTGGAATGGGTTTGTTCCACGTTATTTCTATATTGTATGACGACTACTGTTGACTTAAAGAATTTGTAAGTTGAAATGGAAGGTGTAATAATGAGCCCACATAGAAGAGAGACTAATTTAAGAATTGGTCCATTGAGTATCCAAAATTGTAGTTAATATATCGTTGAGGGTGCTCCATACGTTTTCTTGGTTTGTCAAAACCGTCTTTGTGAAGATGAATGCTAACTTCTTTATGAAATTTTCTGTGTTTCTCCTTATTTATGCATGTAGTTACCATTCTGAATCATGGGAATTGGCACCTGACTTTCTAACTATTTTTCAGAAGGACGACCTGAAGACTGTGGTTGATTATTTGCGAGCAGATGGAAATGTATCTTTGATTGGTTTGTGGGGCCGTTCAATGGGTGCTGTTACTAGGTTTTGCTCATTCACTTATTGCTTAATTGTAAACGTGCATATATGAATGTAGATGTAGGAGATCTTTCAGTTAATTGTATTAAAGGTTGAATAAATTTTGAAACACAAAAAAAGGCGTATCGATGTTTCTGGAAGATTTTTATGGCCAGTAATTAGTTCATCATTTCTTCTGGTTCTTGGTATGGTGGCTAGAGTTATGACCATTTCATGAGCTCGTAACTTGATGGCTGCAAAGCCTCACATGGCACCTGTGGTTTTGAAACTATCTAATCAATCTGTACTTTTGCTTGTATTATATGTAATATTCCCCTAAGTGTTTGCATGCGGCCATTGTCCTCCTCAACTGATTGTATAATAAAATACGGGTAACATTTAAAGGTTATGACGACCATAATAACAACAATTGAAGAGTCCATTAGGTTAAACAACAAGTGAAGAGATTATGGTGTGCAAGGTGGTGATAAGATATTTTAGCATATGAACCATATGAAACCAGATGTACGCTCTGCATCAATACTTGGATCTTTGTTATTACTTGAGGGTTAGCGTATCTGCTATTAACCATATACATATTTGGCAGTCTTTTGTATGGAGCTGAGGATCCTTCAATAGCAGGAATGGTTCTTGACAGTCCATTCTCTGATTTGGTTGATTTGATGATGGAATTGGTGGACACTTACAAAATTCGTTTGCCTAAGTTCACTGTAAGTAGATCCTATGTCTGATTGTCTGGGATGTTGCAACTGAATTTTGGTGCATATTGGGGAATAGATTGCTTTTAATTAAAGCCTTTCTGATGGTCGCTATCAGTTCTCGCCTATATTGGGCAATGAAGTTTTGTTGTTTATCAGTTGTAGCTGCATACTGAGTCATGACTGTTATAACCTCTGACCTTGACCTTTTTTTTCGCTTACTTAGGTGAAGTTTGCAATCCAATACATGCGGAGAGCTATCCAGAAAAAGGCAAAATTTGACATAATGAACCTGAACACCATTAAGGTACCTTATCTATGAATGTTTTTGAATCTAAGACAAAACACATTGGAATAGAAAACACAAATTTATGTTCTTTGTCACGATATTTCATTCTCTTAATTTCTGGTTGACTATATTTTTTTATTAGGTGGCAAGCTCTTGCTTTGTTCCAGCTTTGTTTGGGCATGCCATTGATGATGATTTCATACAACCCCATCATTCAGATCGTATATTTGAGGCTTATATGGTAAATATCCATAATGTGATTACTATAATTTTGGCATGATATACATTCTGGCATGCATCTTATGGGTGAATCTGTGTCTCGTACAATGTTTGGGTGCGTGTAGTGTCTCATACAGTGTTTACATGGAGTTGAAACAAATTAGAACTCTCAATTTTCTATGACGTCTAATGAGTTTGGTATCATTACACAAACCAGCTAGCACTTAGTCTAGTGGTATTTCATATCCAATTGTAGAAGAGCTCCCAAGTTAGATTCTCCTCCCCGATAATAAAAGGAGATGCCTCGTGCTTCTACTCTCCCTTGGTTTTCATCATTCTGTCTTCCAAATATCCTTATGTAAATGAGAACTTTGCAGGGAGACAAAAACATCATCAAATTTGAGGGAGATCACAATTCTCCACGACCTCAATTCTACTTTGATTCTATAAACATCTTTTTCCACAATGTTTTGCAACCCCCGGAGGATGAGGTTGTGGAAACATTTTTTGACACTTTACACGAGACCTTTGGTAAGGTAAAAAAAACTGCGATTCATTTGGCTGTAAGTTTCTATTGTATAAGAATTGCTAGATTTAGTGTTCACAGCCCTTCTCAAATGTTGACTGCTGTACCTGCAGGGTAGTTGGAGAAGTGTGCACACAGCTGATTATGATCACGGATGTTCAACTGCTGCTACAGGTGATTAAAGTGCTTTGTTTTCTCTTTAACTTCTCAAGTGCACAGGCTCTTTATTTGGCTAATCTCCTATCGATTACTTTTACCTGCAGAAGCACCACCTAGCAGCGGCCAACAGGATGCCATTAGACAACTCCGTTCAAGAAGACCCATGAGTCGGATGGAGGTTAGTAATTAGTTCATTCTTAATTTGTTTGCACAAATGAAAAACGCTGCATTAAAAGAATATTTTAAAAAGGGAGTACGCAGATATTTACAACTGTTAGAGTGGGGAAATACAGAATAAAGCATTTTGAATGATGTTTACTGTTCTGCAGGTGGATTAACTATATTTTTTTTCTTTTTATCTTCTATGATTTTTCCTCAGGTTCCTTCTGGCATTTCATCTACCGATGGCCAATCCGAATCCAAGGTATTTTGCATTTTCTCTTATGAAACTGCTTCCAAATCCCAAATTTTCTTCCTCGTAATTAACATGATGCAGTAACATGACATATGCCTGGTCACTTGATCAGTATTCTGAAATAATTACTCAAATTAATAAAAAAGAAACCTTTGTGCCACTGTAGCTGATACTTGTGACAGATTGGTACATGATGTGGCTCACAAATTTTATGGTGCATTGGTGCCAGAGTAGTTCGAAGTCATCATGTCTGGTTCTATTTGTTAACTATAAACATAACAGAGTTAAATGTCTTGATTATATATGGTGGTGCAGGATGGACAAACTGATAATGGCCCATCATCTTCTGATATGATTAGCTTTGAATTCACTAATGGCAGTCCTTGTGGGCCCCATGTTCCAACCACGATGGACGATGATCAGTATGTAGAATACCAGCTTGATGACCTGGAAGGGTTTCCAAGTGATGTCGATGAGGAAGAAAGGGTGAGTTATATAGTTGACCTAGATGAGTTCTGGATTCAGGACCTTTTTGAATGACTGCTGAATTTGAATTAACGTTTAACTCGTCCAAATTACCAGATGTTAATGGAAGCAGTGATGTTATCACTAAAAGACTTAGAAATGAGAGGCCCTCAGGCAGATGAGCAACCGCCCTGGGATACCCCTGATTCTTTAAATTTGTCGCAAAAAGATGACCAGCCGGATGATGCATCTACTGCAGAGAAGCAAGAGCTGTTGGAGACAGAATCTACTTCCACTTCAGTTGGGCACTTGGGATCCTCGAAAACAGAATCTATTTCTACTTCAGTAAGTAAATCCCACGATTCGAGACCTGAAGATCAAACTCCTACAAGGGTTCCAACAACAGAACCTGCATCACAAACGCCTCTATCCATAATGGATGGGAGCGCTGGGCCATCTAGCCAAAGCGATACATCAGAAAGCATCCAAAGAACATCAGATAGTGACTTGTCAGCCAAGACGACAGCCACAGTAACGGTGGTAAAAAATCCTGCAAGCAATGTCATGGATGGTTTGATACGGCGTTGGGATTTTAACTTCTTTAGAAACAACCACAGTCGATAGATGACTCTTTTCCTTATTTTTTTCGTTTTCTCCGTAGACAATATGATTGCATTTGTTTGTAACTAAAATGTCAGGGTTCATGATTTGTAAAATGCTCGTCTGGAAAAGGAAAACCCGAACCGGAAAACGGAAAAGAATAGAAGGATTGCTGTGAAAATTGTATTGATTTTAGTTGTAACATAAAAAAAAGGTTTCTTCTGGTTCCAGGTTCTTATTCAGTGTCCACAACACAAATGAATATATTGTTTTATTTTTCTCGGTGTTCTGATGTGCAAATTATCTGTCAATATCTTCCTTTCACATGTACCACGTATAATTTTGAACAAGTTATGGTTGGTGAACGGAATCAGGACTTCAGGTGTAAGGGTGAATGCTATTGATAATGTCGTGATAGAAGGCAACAACTTCCTCCGGTTAAGTAGAAAATTGAATGGTGATAATTTGTGTATCGTGTTTACGGTTTAATTTACAGTACAAGAACTTTCTCCAAAAAATTAACGGAGTTCAAATATGTGTTTAAGTGAATTTGATGAATTTAAAGGCAAACATAAGTAATGAATTTGATGAATACTGCATTATGCTGCATCATTTGACCCTTCAGCTAGCAACCCCAAAGCAGTCTCTACCAGCGAATGGATCGTCGTGCTGTGCCGGCTCATTCCTACGGTACCAGAGAAAATGTTGAAGCTTTCGAGTTCTGCGGTTGTCTCTAGCACAAAATCCAGCTCCTTTTCCATCCCCAAATCCCTGAAAACTTGGACGTTTTCCGGTTTGTCTCTCATCATACAGATTGCCAGCTCTATGGAAAACCTCCTTATTCTTGGAACTTTGATCGGTGGATGCCTGTACTTCTTCAGAATCTGGACTATTTCATTTGCCACTTCTCCCTCAGTGATTCCGGCTTTCTTAAACATGAGGTTTGATTCTTCGGGAGACAAGAATGTAAGAACCGGTGCTGCTAGTCCTACCATTGCTTCCTGCAGTTTGTCTTCTTCTGAAGTGATGGCTCGAAGCACCTGCAATCGAAGCCAAATGCATAAGAAATGAGTCTCTAGTGCAGAAAAAAAACCTACAGCGACTCTAGTCACATGTTATAGTTGATTTGTCAAACATATATATATATATATATATATATATATCAGATTCTTTGGCAATAAAACATTACTCGTACTTAACATATGTTAGTGCCGAATAAAAGTAGAGGTAGGTAATGTGGCAAGGAAGAACTTACTGTAGGTGCTGCATTTGTAATTCCCTTCAGCTGGTGGAAACAGTTTGAGCCGTTGTAGGTGCACAGATTCCTAAGAATCCTAGCAGCATTTACACGAAGCAATTGAACCTCAAGAGCTTCAACGAGGTTTTCCAGTACTTCCAATTTTAATATCCGCAGACAATTATTCTTGCTCTCTAACACCAGCATAGCCAGCGCTTCTCCAGCTTTGGTCCTCACCTGTTTATTATTCTCCAGCATTCCCTTGTTGAAGAAAATGTTGAACAACTCCTTAAGAACTCCACCTGTTCCACCTACTCTCTCAGTTGCATCTGCTTCCAGTGCCAAACTCGTTAAGATTTCAATTCCCAATTGTTGCAGCATTGGATTTTTCTCTCCATATCTCAAAATATCTCTAATATTGCTGATTGTGAAAACTATCTCCGAAAGATTTCTCCTTAGGTTCTTTCCTGTGTTTCCGGTTGTGCTTGCAAGCCTCTTCACCAACTGGAGTGATCGTTTCAGCGTCAGTATCTGATCGTTTGGCATATCAGTCACTTCTTTTAGAAGCCTCTCGTCAGCATGTGTAAAGTCTATGATCTTGGGCAGGAGGCCTCTTGTGTTTCCAATCTTCCCACAGTTGTCGTGAACACGCGCAAGTTTCTTCAAAATAAGTAATCCCAAATGGTTGAATGTCAAGAATCCGTAGTTTGGGTGGTCAGAAATGATCCTGTTTTCACTGATCTCGTCAGCGGCACCACTTGAGCTCCTGCAGGTTTGGAGCAGAGATGAGATTGATTCCATTGCGCCGGGAACTCCAGCTACCCGAATGGAGTTCTGATTTTTGCCAGCGAGTTTTGACAAAATCTGTGCTGCTGACCTTCTGATCTCCTCCTCCTCTTGATCTGTCCAATTCAAAATCTCAACCAATCTTTCAATCACTGCAATATTTAGACCAATCTTCTGCAATGTATCATCTGAATACCGATGGTTCATTGAAAACTGTCGAAGAATTCTCGCTCCAATGAGCTTCTCATCGGGGGAATTCGAACCCAACAAGTCTATTCCAAAAGTAACCATATCCATCTTCAAGCCATCAAAAATGCTTCCATCAACACACCTCGAATACGCATCATAAAAAAACCTCCTAACCGACACCAACCCCGAAGGCCCCAAATCACACTCCTTGTTCACCTCCTCCAACAATTTACAATAGCTTATCATAATCTCACCGTAAGCTTTCTCCATAAGAAACAACAGAGCTTCTGCCAATGCTAACGAATAAAATATAATAAGAGCAGACTGCCTGTTCCTCTTGTCAGTGTCCCCCTTTGCGACCTCTCCATAGTTGTGCTTCACGAGCTTCACCAGCGAAAGAGCCACGCATGATGAGGCGGACAGGAGCTGGAGCCAGTAGAGCAGCTTACTTATATGCTTTGCGCGAAAAATCCATTGCGCGTAAGGCAGGAGAGGGACTTCCGAGCTAGTCCAAGTCCGGACTATCTTCCTCTGAAGATCAGAGTTTCGCGACGACTCTGAATTTCCATTAGTCCTCGTAATGTCTCTGCTGCGTTGACTTTGTTTCCTGACTGCAAGTTTCTGCACAGGCCTGAAAAATGCTCTGATGCTGTGGATCACGGCACTTGAGCTGATTCGCAGTTCGCGAAAGCTGTTGATACCAGCATCGGTTATGGACCACGTGGCATGGCGCTGCCACTCCAGCTCATGGCTCCTGCTGAAAATTCTTGTCCCTTCTATCAGCAAAATGATCGTGATGAACCAGAAGTCGGTCTGGTCTAATACAATGGCGAAACCGCCTAGCAGAACCACCGTTGCCCAGATGAAACCGAGGGTTCCTAGGCCGGTTGCTGTCTTTTCGAGCACTGCTAGACGGAGCGCGAAAAGGGTCAGCTTTTTCTCTGGTGCTGGGACTGGCTGTGCAGTTGGAGGACCAACGGAAGCTGTAGCGCTGCTGTCTGTCTTCTCAATGCTGTTCTGAGGCTCGAACACTGTGTTGATCGTGGTGCTGCTTGTTTCGTTGAGGCGGGGATGAAGAAGCTCGTCAATCTGCAAATGAATGCTTCCTTCACCTTCTCCTGAGTTATTATGCTCAACCATGTTGCTCTCTCTCTCTCTCTCTCTCTCTCTCTCTCTCTTTAGTTTTTCAAACGTAGAAGATTAGGCGAGATTAGCTCCTCTAGATGGCGGAAACACTCGTGACCCTCAATTCCGATTCTCCTCCTCTCCCGGTCTCCATTTTCGATCAAATATGATTGTATTGCAGAAGTAGATGATAGAATTGAAGCCGTAGAAAAGGATGAGGGGATGGATTTATAAACAAGGACGGCGGAAAATGAGCTTGGGGAGCACGTTTAATCTGTGGAAATGGAGAGGAAAGAGTGAACGTCATATTTTGCTTTTGTAATTTTCCTCCTTATTTAACTCCTAAGTTTGTTATGTTTTGTTGGAAATTCAGTTTTTGCTCTTCTTCCCTTGGATTCAACGTCTCTTTCTTGCTTCCACTAATTAGTTTATTGATTAGCGTCGCAGTCAAATTGGTTAGAGTAATATTTTTTTTTATGCGGGATCCATTCTAACAATTTTCTTAATATATGGTGAATTTTCAAGTCTAGTACATGGACAACACAAATTGGGTGTCGTGGAGCACATGTGATCATTGTGCTTCACACATAGGACAATCTGGATCTGATACGATACTAACTACATTGAAATCTTTGAGAATTGAAGAGAAAACGAAGAAGAAAAGATGAACCGTAAGTGATAAGTTTGAATCTCCTAAGTTAGAGAATAACTTTCATATCATGATGATACTGTTGGTATGATGTCTTGTTCCAATCATGAAATATTGGCAAGAGGATCCGCCTTCTCATCAAACAATCTGGACTGCATAAATTAAATCCAACGGTTTCTATTAATTTATTTTTCTGGTCCACCACACAAAACCGACGGCCCTAATTTGACTTGCACACTAATCAGCAGCCCAAATTACTTGATGATGAGGTTCCGAACACTAAGATCCGGAACGGATCCTCTTCTGAAATATTGTGCATAAGTTTTGTATACATGGCATTATATTAGAATAAAGTTGATAAAAGCAACTAATAGACAGAGAAGCCTACCTACTTTCAATAAGCAAAAAGTGCCCTTTATATACAACTTTTCACTTTATCTGAAAGAAAACCAATAAGAAAGAAAGGGTGGTGCCTGCTCAAGAATTTGCTTGGTGTTTTTCTCTCAATTTTCCACTGTACCATGTCTCGTAGCCTGGAGACATTGACTTATACTTTTTTTTTTTTTCTAAAGACATTATGTTCCCAAAAAGTCGCTTCTGCAATTCTCAGTCTGATTCATGTACAAAAACAATTTAATAAACATAAAAGAAATTTTATGCACGTCAAACAGCTGTAAAAAAGAAGGACCTGAGTATTTTCCTTTTGTTTTGACGATTCTTAGAGATATCCGCATCTGTCTTTTTTTTACATAATAGTAGCTCCTAATCAATAATTTCCTCCTAGTCTTCCTCTTATTAGATAAACTTTCCAATGAAATGCTATATTAATATATTATGCCAACTAAGCATCTGATAATGGTTAGGATATGAGGACATAATGTTTTTAAACTAACCAAAATTTGAGTCCTATTAATTAATTTAAAACTCCAGAGCATTTGCTCTTGCATCCGATACTTCGTGTTCAAATCTCCCTTCCTATAGTTTAATATAGATCATCGTATCGTTTATATAAAAAAAGAATAATAATTCGAAACTCCATCTAATCATATACATGCATAAGCCAACATAATTGTTCCTCTAAGATCAATTTATTAAAAAGATTGTGGATTTATTAAAAAGAATATTCCTCTTATGTGTAGGATTCGCAAATTAGTAGGTCATGGTTTGCACAAAAAGGTTTTTATTAGTTCTATCTAGACGTTCATTTTTACTTTTGATACATTCCTCTTAATTTTCAGCTGTCAAATTAAACGAATTGAAGAATAATAGCGCTTCTATTTTTATCAAATCTTGCATAAAAGGGTTATGAGTTCATTTGTGTCAAGTTGAAGGCTCAGATGGGTCCCGCTCCCTGCTTTCCTACAATCCATTTTGAGTTTGAGTGCACGGATCCAATTTGTGTGGAAGAGTGTTTTGGGCAACAGCTAATAAGCCTGAAAAGCCGTGGCTTTTAGTTTTAGTTAATTAAGGTTGCATTTGATCTTTATTGGCTCTAAACTTGGTTCCTTTTAGTTAATTCCACGTACATAGAAAGTCTCGAGGCGAGTGATTTTCTGTTTATTTGGAACACGGCTACGTGATGTTACTAATTCACTAAATCATGTTACATGATTTTCAGTTTATTTGGAACACCTCTACGTAATGATACTACACCACTGTAGTCTGTAGTTGTATTCCTAACCAATCAAATAGTTACAGTACTTGATTGTTTTGGGATGCCGTCACAGCTGTATCTAAGTTTTAGGTAATCTCTCCATAATAGTGGAATGAGTAGTGGAAGCAACATTTTAGAATTGGGTATTGAATGAGTCTGCTGTTTTGGGTAGACTTCAAGTTTAAAGTCATGGGTGTTGAATGAGTCCTATGGATTAGGTTAGATGCTCGAGTAAGATAATTTGGCTGTGCTAGGGAGGAAGGCATATTTTAGACAACTTGATCAAATTCTTCTACCTAAGCCAGGTCATGACCAATCTTCCCGAGGGGCAGCATCGAAAGTTCGAAACTATCAACCATCGAAAGTTCGAAACTATCAACTCATCACATAAAATTGAATCTTCAATTCAGACTGACTAATACCATATAGAATAGCAGCAACAGTTGCTGACATACGAAAAAAATACAGATAGCGGCATATACCAACGTTCTCAGGCATTTTCAGAACAAACAGAATACAGCAAAAACAAGCAACACTAAGCACTTCAGGTTCCTCTCTTAGCTAAATTCCAGCTCAAAGTAGAAAACAAAAACTAAAGTGTGCCTCGAAGCTTATTAAGCTATAGGATGGCAAGAGGAAGGCAACGTCAACACACATCAGCGTTTAATCTATACGAATTCAAGACAAACAAAGAGATGACAACGGGGTAGGATTGAATTATGAACTTAACCACTTAAACATCATCATGAAACATAGCAGTCTATACATTGGAAAATATAAAATTAAATGTATGATGCAAAATCTAATTCTGGACTATCGATACCTGACCAAGAAAATCCAACCGGTGAGCAGCTTGGGTTATGAATTGGGAAAACTATGTAGCCCATGAGCAGAAATTATTTAAAAATAGGAACTTTATGCATGTTTAACAAGCCTGGCTACAACACAACAGATCCATGTCAATGGCTACTAGATTAACTAACAGACTTTGCATAATGTTTCAGTAAATATTTGCAGCCTTCAAGTGACAAACAAAACCAGATAATTCTTTGAACCAGTTGAGCATAAGATGGGGAATACCAGAATAGGCAGGTTGAGCAGACAGGTTCGGCATTTAGACGGCCATAGATGATATCTGATAGCAAGGAGATCGAAACCAGATTTCACTCTAAACATGCAAAAGCTAACATAGATTGATTTCTCTAATTCACCTGTTTAAATGTCCTGCTAATATACAAAGACAGGACTTCTGTAAACGTTGAGCAAAGCCAGCGTGAAGTGAAGCATTTTGGTTCAGTATGGAGCACAATGGTTATCAAAGGGTTGTATAGCAATAAAAAGATGTCACTTCTTATTGCTTATCTCGTAACGAACTCATTTTACTAAAAGTTTGTGCCATAAACATCTCCAATGAACCCGAATATATCATAATCAACATACCTTCCACTAATTAGGGCATCAAATTCGATCATATCTAACACCGTGTGCTCAAGGATCATTAGTGTGCATACATGCTTAATAAAGATAACTTCGATAAAGATAATAGCTTGCTTCCAATTTCTTGAACAGCACATTGTGATTCTGTGAACTGCAACTACTTAAAGCAGTTGATTTTCCTAGGTTCTAAAATTCACATTCAAATTGTTACAAAATAAACAACTTCCTATAAACCATTAGAACTTGGATCATAGCGTGCCTTCTTCCACACGCGAAACTAATCCATTCAAATTGAACAGTTTATAACTAAAATTAAACTCGTAAAACACAAATTCGACCAGCTACCACATTTACCTCCACAGCTATATCACAGAACTCTTCTGCTGCACCTTAGCTTTCTCCGCGTCGATAATGGACTCCACCAACTTCACCGCATTGTCCAACCTCCCCTCCGCATTCACCACCACATAATCGAAATTCTTAACGTGCTTCACCTCCTCCCTAGCCGTCGCAACCCTCACAAGAAGCGACTCCTTCGTCTCGGTTTTCCGGTCAATCAGCCTCTCCACAAGCTTGGCCTCACTCTCCGCCATCAAAAATATGAAAACAGCCGAGTTCCCAAGAATCTTCCTCAGAGTATGAGCACCCTGGATGTCGACTCTCAAAACGATGTCGTACCCTTTCCCCAATTCATCCCTAATCTGCTGTTTGGGAATCCCCTTGTAGTCTCCATACACCAGCGCGTACTCCAGAAGCTCGTTCCTCTCCACCATTGTCAAAAACTCGTCTTTGCTCACAAAGTAATAATCTTTGCCGTGAACTTCGCCGGGACGCATTGCGCGGGTCGTCGCCGTTACCACGAAATGCAAGTTCTCGTTGGAATCCTTGAGCTTTTTTATGACGGCGTCCTTCCCGACGCCGCTGGGGCCGCTGATGACGATAATTAGGGGGCTGGGGCTGGACCAGAGCGGCTCGGAGCTGAAGGCCGATCCCAGAGAGGACTCCAGAGCGCGGAGGAGCTCGGAGCGGTCGGCTTTTTCGATGTGGGGAATGGGAACCGTACCGGGTCGACGGGCGTCGCCCATTTGGGAGGATAAGGGTCGGGTGTTGGAGGGAAGTGAGAGGGTGGGTTTTGGGGAGGGGCGGTGGAGGGAATTGGGGGATGGGAGGATTTTGGGGCGGAGGAGGAGGAGGGGAGGAGGGGAAGAGCGAGAGAGAGAGGAGGTGAGGAATCTGCGAAACATCGAGAGGGAGAGAGAGAAGGGAGGAAGGTAGATGGGGGTGCACTATATGAGGTTGGGGAAGCAGAGCATG
Source organism: Malus fusca (assembly GCA_035220775.1). Lineage (NCBI taxonomy): Eukaryota > Viridiplantae > Streptophyta > Magnoliopsida > Rosales > Rosaceae > Malus > Malus fusca. The sequence continues at coordinate 13,294,262 of CM069071.1, forward strand.
GAATCGAAGCTCTGAGGTTAACGGTTAAAGTAGATATGATCCCTTTTTGGGCTGAGCCTAACCAACACCAACAAGGCTTGGGCCCTTGGGGCCTTGGAAAGGATGGCAGGCGGCGGCACCGTGCAATTTAAGGGTATGTATTGTGTAGAGAAAATGAAATATACGGAAGATGTCCACTATCACCTGGTGTTTCAATTTAGTAAAATATGAAATTTATTCAAACGATATGCTACGATAGTGTAAATTCACCTATACAAGTTACTCTTGTTATACGAAGTTTAATGGATTTTAATAATTGCAAGTGGCTTGTAGTTAAAGTTGGTTAAGAACATTTGTTTATGCACTCGAGATCTCCTTTTTGAATCTCTCTTCTCGTAAGAGCAGGTCCACTCATTTTACTAGGCAAGGGTAAGGGCAAGGCATTGAAATTGTCCTTACTATTCATTATGAACAGTAATTGTCTTTGTGCAAGTCCACTCATTTTGGAAGAGTAAAAACGATTACTAGTACAACTATATTTTCAACCACTCTCATTGCGTCATGTGTCATTATCCATTAATGGCAAAGTAGTTATCAGAGGTAGCATTGAGGGGAAACGAAATGTGCGATCGCACAGGGTCCCAAATCCTCAAAAAAATTTCCATCTAAAATTTATATGTAATAATGCTATATATTAAATAAATAATTGCTTTTATTAGCACTTTAAAATCTCATTGTGCATGTCCTTGTAAGTATAAAATTTTTTTCTTTCTAAATATAAAAATTTGGAGTGTACAATGAGATATTTAAAGTGCTAATAACAACACCCTAAAAACGATATTTTTTTTTTCAATTCTATGTTATATATTCAAGTGAAACATTGAAGTTAGAGTTTTTGAAGGTTATATTTGTAGTTCTTTTACTTATTATTTAATGACATTTATAAATTTACAATCATTGAGTCTTAAGTTTGTTTTGATTTAAGTTATTGTTTTCTAACATCAGTACATTGTCTTGCGTTATTCTTAGCAATAATTATTGCAGTAGGATAATGACTAGGAGGATTTGAAGGGCATTATGACATTAATATTTCCAAGGCTTAGCTTAGGAACCTACTACTCGTCGTATTTGATTTGGTATTGCTATCGCACAAGACTTCAAGAGTCATGATAATATTACTAAGGAATGTTTTTATCAAAATATTTTTGCTTCTCATTTCAGGCAATTAGCAATAATTTTTTTGTGGACTTCCGAAAATCTGTTTCATGTAGCTTGGCAAGGAAATTTTGACGCATGGGTACTTTTTCTTAAAAACCTATCTTAATAAGGGGTCCTTTTATAAATTTCGCACGTGACCCCTAAAATCTCAAAGACGGCCTAGTTGTTATGCAATGCCTCCATGAACCTCCCTAAAAAGAAAGGTCCGTTGTAGCTTGTAAACCTGCCCAACAAAATGTCAAAAACCAATGATTGCTTGAAGGTGTTCGGAAGAGCTACCAAATAATGCCGGTGAGTCCAAGAATTTTCCTACGGATGGGCGACGTGAAAAACTCCCAAGAATTTTAAACCAAAAATACTCATATAAATAATAAATCAAATTATACTTTTTTTTTATAGAGCGAGTTTGATTCCCATCGATTTTCTTTTCTTTGTCAAATTGTGAAATCACGTCCCCAGAATTTCACTATTCATTACGTATCTTGTAATTTAAATTCGTATTTCACGTTTATGTTATTTTCATTAGTTAATTTTAACTCCTTTAGTTTTAGGAATTAAATCGATTAGTAATTCAGTTTGAATTTTCGTAATTAATCTTTAAATTTCGTTAACCTTTCGAAGTCACAATTAGTGTTTTCAAATAGATCTCGAAACCACGAGTCGTAGGCGAAAGCCGTTTGCGAGTCTGGGTTATAGCGGTATAGTTATAGATGTTTGAATTGTTATTTAAATTTTAGTTTATAAATTAAGTAAACTCCCACTATGTGGGAATTACTTTAGTCTAAAGAAGGCTTTTCAATTGCATTGTACAAATGAATAGTCTTTGGAGCCGAATTTCACTTTATTTACGAGGCTGCCACTGACTCTCTCTGTTGCTGATCTTCATGCCGCGTGTTGATGATCGTGGAAAGGCAGGGGTGCGATGGTCATTTTAGTTTGTAGGGTTTCGAACTGGTTGGGTGGGTTAGAGACTTTCATTTCCTTTCTTTCTGAGCTGCAGTGGGACTCAGTGAGACCATGCCATTAGGAGAGAGAGACCGAGCGAGCAGAGAGAGAAGAAAGACACAGAGGGAGAGAGATAGGGATTTGGTAAGAGGAAGGCATGCGGCTTGCAGGCAGACAGAGTCACAGGGGGTGTACAATTCGAGGGAGAGGGAGACAATGCGAAAGAGAGAGTGGGAGAGGAAAGAGTAAGGATCGCTCGCTGAGGGTTTCGCAGTTGGGAGGCCATGATGATGGAGATAGAGATAGAGATAGGAGAGGGAGAAGGATAAAGGGAGTCAGAGACAGAGCGACAGTGAGAGAATGAAAGGGAAGAGTGGGGATCTCAGCACCATTGCTGCAGATCCTTGATCTTCTTCGATCCCAGCTCCGTGTTCTTCTCAGCTTCTCACAGTCACAACATCACTCACCCACTGACTCACTTACTCACTACAGGTACACCTCTTAAACCCCCTTTTGTATTCTTATCTTTTCTGATTGATGATTTAATTTGGGTTTTATTAATAGTTTAATTTGGAGTTTACTTGAAGGTTTAATTCAGGTTTGTAGTTGGGGTTTAATTGAGGGTTTTACTTAGGTTTTGAATTAGGTGGGTTTTTGGTATTTCATATCCCCAAGTTTTCACTTTCATTGTGGATTGTTGTTTTTGGATTTAATTAGCTTTGGGTTTTTCATTTTTCTCAAATTCCCAGCTGATTTGGCTTCCAAATAAAAACCAACAAATCACCTAAAAAAAGAGCTCCCATTTGTAATTTGAGGAGATGTGTTGGGTTTTGTTTGGTTTCCCTAGACAATGGATAATAAGGGTTCTGTTTGAATGTCTGCTTGCTCTGCCCTTATTTCTTAAATGATTTATGGGTTGCTGCTTCCATTATGTTTCCATTCAGTTCTTTACAATCTTAGACTCTTTGATTGCATTGGTATGTGATATGTTGTTTTCCCCCTCTATGCATTGTTCAGCTGAACGATGAGTACTTTGACGTGAAAAGATATGACCTCTCGAAGGCACTATGGTATGATTTGTTTATTTTTATTCTTCCTTATGGCAAACCACTAATAGTAGGCTTTCACTATTACTGGTTCAACCCCTATGTTGCCTAAATTGTTCAATGCTATAATTCTCTGGGATTCTGAACTTTGTTATGTTCATTTTACAAGGGGGTACAGCTTCTATGATGATTTCTTCTGATTTTTGTTCCTGACATTGTTACTAACACAAAAAATTCTGATTAAATTGATATTGGCCAATGACTATGTTCATATTAATATACAATGTTCTTTATGGCTTGACTTGGACTAGGACTCTGACTCTCTGAGTGCACGTGAGAATGCTTTTTCTCTAATACTTTTACAATAATTATAGGAAGTTGTAACTGGAACAGGATAGAATTGTAAAGCAGTTCAGAATACCTCTTTTTTTTATTATTAGTATGTATATATATATATATATAAAGGCTTGCCTTACAAATTAAGGCACCTGAAGAGATGTGCTTGGGCGTATGAGAAACTTATATTTTATTGCTCTATGTTTGCTTTTCCAAAGCAACAATTAAGATGGCAACAAAACAACGTGACATTTGAAGCTACATTGGATTTATGTTTCTGATGTGGTAAGTACATTGTTAGGACTCTAGATTTAGATTGAACTCAATGTTGTCCGTGTATATAAATATATGTGTGTATATATATGTGTGTGTGAATATATGTGTGTGTAAATAGATTTATACATAAAGGGAAGATGTATGGATAGGTGTATGCTTAGTCCGTAAGAGAAGAAGAGAAAACGAAAACCACACCAAATAACTCGCATTTAAAGCTCTTTTTCTTTTTCTCTTTTGACATAAATCTCTCTTTGTTAGATTGCTAGGGGGTTGCACTGTGTGAGGGCCATGTATGTTTTATTACGGTCGTATCTATAGATTTGGGAACTGGAGAAAATAAGTGGAACAAACCATTTGCATGGCAGAGGCTGTATATCATATATACCCGTTGGATATGATCAGTGTGTTGCCTAACAAATTGGTGGGTTGAGAACTGGGAATCTTTAAAGGAAATGCCTCATGAGACTTTTGATTTTAATATTCATTATTTAGCTGTTGAAAGTTTGCAACTTTTTGTTGGGGTCTTAAAAAAGTTAGGACTGGTTCCCCTTTGTCATTTTTTGTACGGTGAGAAGTGAGAACCTTTAGAGCAGTTCCACCGGAGGTGGATTTGCCCAGCACCCGCCAAAAAATCAGGCTGGCCCTCAGTCCATTTGCTCCAGCCCGTGGAGTTCCCTGGTACCCAGCCCATGCCAGGCAACAGCCCAGCACGTTTTGGACTGACCCAAGAGCCGGCCTATTTGGCTGGTGCGTGGACAACACTCGCGCCCAGGGCGAGTAGCCGACAAGAATGCAGAGGGCTGTCAGCCCACTTGTGCGCCGAGTGACGCGGCACGCTCACAGCCGTTGGATTTCCAACGGTTAGTGTTTCTAGACCGTTGGATTTCCAACGGTAAAAAAAAATTAAATTTTACTTTTAAAATAGACCGTCCGATCACAGATCAACGGTCCACGTTAATTAACTAAATTAAAATTTATTAAAAAATACAGAAAAAATATTAAAAAATACAGAAAATTTAAAAAAAAAATATTTATTTATTTCTATAAATACCTAACTCTCATCTTCCACCTTACACCACATTTCAATATTTTCTACACTTTCTACCAAAGCTTTCATATACTTTTTGTGTGAAAAAAAAATACCAAAAAGCTTGTGGTTGAAGAATAAAGTGTATTTGATGAGTTTATGTAATTTCATTTTAGTGTGTTTTTTTTTTATAGTTTATTTGATGAATTTATGTAATTTTATTTTAGTGTGTTTTTTTTAAGTTTATTTGATGAGTATGTAATTTTATTTTTTAGTGTGTTTTTTTTTTAAGTTTATTTGAAATTTTATCTGAAATTGGTTAAAAATCTTATCCGAAATAAACTTAAAAAAAAAAAAAAACATACCAAATAAATGCGCTGGGTGCCAACGTATTTTTTTAGGGGTGGAGATGCCTTGGCCTATTACTGTTCACTCCAGTCTATTACTGTTCACTTAAGTGGATAAATGCGCTGGGTGCTGGCGCAAAGTCCTTAGGGGTGGACTTGCTCTTAGTTAATGGGGTTTGTTTTTTATTCAGATTAATTTGGTTCATTTGCTGCTAGGACAGTTGCAATTTCAAGTAATTTTCTTTTTGTGTATATTATGTTAGTCATTTATGAATAAAATGCTAAACGACTTACAGATTTGATTTGAATTTTGCATGTTTGTGATTTTTAGGATTGCACTCTTACTGTGCAGCATCTTCAAATATACGAGGTGGCTGGACTAATTGTTTGCAATTTTGTCAAATGTATGAGGAAGAAGGACTTCAAAATTATACAACAATATAATTTGGGAGTTCTAATTTTTCCATTTTACTACCTGCATTGGAAAAGTTATTGATAGAAGTTTCTGATTGTTTACTATAAAAGGATCAAAGGACGGGACAACAAATATAAGATCGTATGACTTCTACAACCGTAAACTAAAGAGGTATTATAATCTATTTCTCTCACCAACTTTGATCCACAACTGCAAATTGTATAAATACAGTAACAAAACAGGTTTAGTGTGTGATTGTTTGACGAAAAGAATTTAACTTTGTTAAAAGTTTTTCATATTATAAATCTGGCAAATGTTTAATATGTGACCTATATATATATATATATAATCTATTCCTTTGTTTCTTACTATTATAAATTATCCCATATGTAACAAATTTACAAATTAACTACTTACACTAATACTGTAATGAATCTTTAATAGACGCATCACAATTTTGTTGATAAGATTTGTACTTTTGTTAAACAGAAAGCAGTGCTACTAATACCATTCACCAAAGTGCAAAATGATCAGCAAACAATTTTGTGCTTCTTTTAAAGCCCCTTTGTAAGATTTCAAAATTTACTTCCAATTGTATATTCTCTCTGTTTCTATGCTTTCAAAAAGTTTCAGCTTTTTGTATTCCTCCAGCCCACCAAACACAATTTTCATTTGGAAAAAGAATTTACCTTTTGAGTAGGAGTTATAGTCTTGGTTACTATTGTTTTAGTTCATGCTACTAATCATGCATTCGGTAGATTTATATATACAACAGTGTTTAAATGCTAATTTATTACTAACATAGTGCGGTCTTTACAGAAAAGCAATGGATTCTCAAGAGGGGCTTCAATGTACATAAGAATTACAAGGTCTTATTAGCTATTCATAATTTTATATAATAATTTAGATAATATATATATATATATATATATACCCAATAAAAATCTCTAAAATCTCTTTGTTTTGTTTCTTCTCTGTGTAGCAGACGTCATCAACATGGAAGATGGCTAGCCATGATTGGATAGGTTACTGGAAATAAGGATCTCTATCTTGGGCATTTAGTAAGTGATTTTTCAAACTTTATTTGTGTTTTTTCTTATCTAAAAAATTTCCTAATATTTTTAATATAATCAGTGAAACCACGATTTCATGTACTAGCTAGCTACTAGGATGCTTGGTTTTTGTATGATTCCGATTATTTGAGGTATCTAGGTAAAGTTTTGTTCAAAGTAGGAAAATGAATTTAAACTCAAGCTTCTTTACAAGCTTGAGGAGAGATTTTAGTCTTATAATGATTAATAATTAAGATAAAATTAGGGTAATACATGTACTACACATATTGCTAACTATGCTAGACCAAAAGTATCATCATCACTACTTAAACATACCAATCAGTTTACTTTCTGTGAACGCATATGATGACTGAGGGGTTTAACCTTCAATTGCAATCTCATTTGTAAAGCTTTTGCTATCCCAACTAATACACACGTGTAATTTTGTGTTTACACCATACTAAATAATATTTTTTTCATATGTTTAATAAAACTCTTATCTAATTTACATTTCACAGAGACAAACGTGCAAAAATTGATGACATCCTATAAATTGCCATAAAAAAAGGTCTTTTCCAACTAATGCAAAATCAGACTTCTTTCCCCGTAGAAAAACACTAGGTAAACACAATCTATCCTTATTTTGTTCATAATATAATTCTATTGTGATACAATTTTATTTCGTGTATGCATGTTATTTCTTTTCCCTATAATTTTCATATAATTTATGAGGAATGTATAGGAACGACAATGATCGAGTGGATTATGCGAGTCTCACCATATAAACTGTAAATTCCACATGATTGTTCCCCTTCCCCCCTCTCAAAACATAGTTTGGGTGGATTAACTAAGATATGTGTAGTTAATCTTTTTGTTGTCTACAAGTCATGGCTTTGAACTTTTGGTTCTTGGTGACTAACAATGTAACATATAATTAATGGGGCAAGCAGTGACACATATTTGGGCAGGGCTTGGAGAGGCAGACCCTAGATGGTGTATGCCTACACCAGCATGACCAAGGTGGTTAACCTTGCCGGCTGGAGCGACGATAATCACCCTGAATGTAACAAGTAAGCAGATTATGTCAATTAAAACATGATTAAGCATTTTCATATAATTAGTTTGAAAGTTAATAATATAATTTGAAATTGCAGCTATGTGGCATGCGAAGAGTACACAAACAAGACAAGTCTTTCCTTAGCCTTGGATATATTCAGGGTATGGTTGCTTCCTCCTCCAAATCCAAAAGTGTAGTTATATATATATATATGGGTTCAATTACAAAATTATGTCGATTGAAAATGATACTTTATGTTATCATTTACTTGGTACATGAAGATGTTTCATTTTGAAAATGAAAGATAGTCTATACTTGGAACAAAATTCTTGAGACTGTTGAGGTGTGCCTTTATAAAGCATATTCTCAGCTTTAATGCATTTTCAATCGGTCTTTCATTTGTTTCAATTAGGCTCATGAAGTTTGATTACTCTTCATTTTCAATTGTACCAATTAGGGTCATAAAGTGGTTCAAAGAGCTCCAAGAGCTTGATTCACCATTTTATACTTTTCATGTAAAACTTATTTCAAAAAGCCAAAACATCTTTCATTGATAAATTTAACCATAGGTAACAATCTTTTATCTTTTCTTTTGGTTTTTTGTTGCATTGTTTAGGTGGTGAATTGCGTGGAAAATGGGGGAGAGGGGTACAATTTATTTAATTTTGACCAAAATATAGCATTTAAGCTTAGTTGGTTAGTGAGGATTAGAGTTAATAAGGTGTCATATGTCTAGCTATATCTGAAATCTGAATTCATTGAATGATGAATGAGGTCGTAGTGAGATAAATTGAGAAAGTCAAGAAAAGATGGTCCATATAGCATGTTATATGTTTCGGGATATCTCAACATCTTAATTTCTGCTCTCAGGTTGCTGAAAGTTTGTAATTTTACTTGCTACTTGATTATAAAAATGTAAAACAAAATCTTTACATGATTTACAAATTTCTATTTGATTTTAGATGTTTTTCCAGTGTAAGGCATATGTTGCACATGCATGTAAATGGTACAAATTGTTTTGGTTTTGGACAATACGGTTTTGGGTTTTACAACCCTTGCAAGGGGATTGTGAGTCCAATAAATTTAGTGTTGGGGGATACAGTTTGGTTCTCCTTAATACATAATATAACAAAGGCCTAGAAATTTTCCTTCAAGGAATATGCAAATGTTTTTTGCGCATCTTGGCTTGTAGTTTGTAAGAAAGGGCATTAGTGCGTGTTATCTGCATTGGTGCATTTGAGGGTGTGATTCCGTTCTTACCACCTTTTTAGGTTTGAACATTTGTGCTTGACAACTTAGCTGCTCGAACAAGAACGAAACACTTTTTCTGTTTTTTGGTAATTGCTAAAACAGGTGCCTAGCCTGTAGGACATATATTTTGCCGTCTTAACTGCATGGGCAAAATATGTGTGAACTGTATGTTACTTCTATTTCTTTTGTTTCTTATGTTTGTACGGAAACAGGGCTTCTGCATATTTTTGCCTTTGAACATTTGTGCTTGGAAAATTAGCTACTTGAACAAGTATTGAACACTTTCTATGTTTTTTTTATTAAGTGCTGAAATAGGTGTCTGCCCTGCAGGGCACATATTTTGCCATCTAAACTACACAATGTGTGTGAACTGCATGTTGTTTTTGTTTCTTCAGTTTCTTATGGAAACAAAACTTTTTGGGCAACCATGTCTTTGTGATCAAGAACGTTCAGTTTCTTCCTACTAATTGTGCAATGTCTTTACATGTTAGTTCAGTTGAATGCATATAAAAGCCAAGCTACTTAACTTATCGGTCTCATTCTCATGCGTCCCTCTGTTCATTTATGATTGTGTTGAATTTATTCAGGTTAAATGTGTATTATTCATGCAATTATGGCTGAAACAGTGGTTCCCACCCAACGCGCGGGCTTATTTTCTAGTGAGAACTAATCAAGGGCTTGGTTTCGGCCCAATCAGTTAATGGGTTAAGTGGACCAATCAACTAGAAGGAGAAGGGACCAATTAGAAATTAGAAAGGAAGGCAGCAACCAATCAGAAGAGGAGAGAGATACCCCCCCTTTTCTTGTCTACCATCCCCGCGCATCAACCTGTTTCTAACCAAGTGATTTCCAGCCATTTCCACCATTTTTTCAGGTGATCTTCACCCATCCAACACTTGCAACCTCTTCCACAATCCCTCATCTACCTTATTCGCCCAAATTTTGTTATGAACTTAGGATTTAGTGATTGGCTTAATCACTATTAGGGGTTTAATATTGGATTTATTAGGCTTATTCTTGTTAATTAGTGAAGTCTATTAGAAATGCCAGCTGGCATTAAAGGTGTAGAAGTCTATAAAAGGAGTTGAACTTCCTCAATTGTAGCAGATCAGAATTTACACAAAAGAAATATAAACAAAAAATAATTCAAGAGCTCTGCTCTCTCTTTTCATTCCCTTTTCATCTCTATCCTTTGTGTTACTTGCAAATTGATTAGGGGAATTGAGAATTGGATTGTATCAATGGTATCATCCTTCTCGAATCCTGGCTTCCCTCCTGTGCACACCCACCCACCTACGTTTTCTTCCATGGTTGCTGCAAACGAGGATTTGATTCATGTGACCGTGAATGCTCTATTCGCACCCTTCCTTGCTAAGATCCGATGTGCCCGTGAATTGGCTCTCAACGTTAAGGGAGACTCCACTCCAACCCCTATGATCATATCAGCGATGGGGGAGATTCTGATCCAGCTTCGACATGTTCCGAGGAAGCTGAATCGATCGAGGTCGGTCACCAAAAACCTCAAAATGGAGACGGCAACCCACTACAAATTCTGTCGACAATCCACGACCATTCCATTCTGCCATTGCTCTCATCTTCATCGATGTTGCGAGCACTGGCAAATTCGACCATCAAGCCACACTCGAACAACTCCACTGCATCTACAGTCTTGCTTCTGGAATTGAAGACAATGACCTCTGCTTCGTAACTACTCCATAAACACTCGTTCTCCGTTACCACGAAAACTGGACCTAAGGTAGTTCTTAAATTGAGTATCATTTCAGCAAATTCGGAGGCTAAATTCCCTTCTCTTTTGAATGATAACTATAGTGCATACCTGAAAGATAAATGTGGATGGGTTAGTTGGTATCTTGTGGGTAAATTTGTGAGGAAGGATTTTGGTGCATGGAAACTGTTTGATGAAATTCCAGACTCAAGTTGCTATGTTGTTCTCAATCGTGACATGTGTTACTGCAATGGCATTCAGGATAAGGGTGGAGGCTCTAAATTTGGTAAAATGCAATTGAAGATGTCAGTGGCTCAAATAAAACTGCTGAGTAACAAGAGGCAGGTGGTGGTGAAGGCAATGAGGCGTGGCATTGCCTTCTCCTACAATATGGTCAAGATGCCACTACTCAAATCGAGGTTAAACATGTGTTCAGAGAACATAAAATTTTGGCTGCCAATGAGTTCATTGAGCTCTTCTGTGAATTAGTAGTATCTAGACTTTCTATTATCACAAAGCAAAGGGAATGTCCGCCTAAGCTCAAAGAGGGAATTGCTAGCTTAATCTTTGCCTTTTTCCAGGTGTTATGAGGTTTCTGAACTGATCGTAGTAAGGCATATTTTTTAGGAAAAGTATGGTAAATATTTTGAATTTGTAGATGTTGATGTACATCCCAGCTGTGATGTGAATCATATGTTGTGGAGTGAAAGATGACATATGCAGTCTGTAGACTCAGCATCAGCTGCAAAATTTGCTAGTGATGCAATGGCTACTGCACAAGTTGCTGCATATTTGGCCAAAACAGACTGCAATCAGGACATTGATATTGTATCTCTCAAGAAAATAAAAGAAAACTCCCCATTGAGTTTGATAATTTCTTTATGATCGATATGTGAGGGTAGATTTCAATCTCTTGACCAGTTTCTGCCTCGTGAATATTGTATATCTCTTGCTGACAATATAGAAAGTCAAGTCAAGTTGAGGGAGGAAGACTATTCTCAACTCTTTTTTGACGTGCATAAATTTGATGTGATTTCCAAATTCAACAATATGGTTTCTGCAATTCCGGCAATGGTTACACAGTCTGATGAACTTAAGCTTAAGTTCGATGAAGGGTCCATGATGAGTAAGCTTTGGCTTATGAATTTGGGTGGCAATGAGAGTCTAGCAAAAACTATAGTTCACGGGGAAAGCCTTAAGGAAGCTCAACACATCAATAAACCTCTTTCAGCTCTTGGGGGTGTGATCTCAACTTTGTCAAGAGTTAAGGCTTTAAACCAATTGGGACATGTGGACGAAGAGAATGCCAATGCCATATCCCTGTTTGAGAATGTAGTGGACCTTAGTGATTCTATTGAAAATGAAGTCAAGTGGGTAAAGAATTTGATTAGAGGAATATTTGCATGAAATATATTTGATCTTGGTTATGTACAGCTTGCAGAAATTTTCTCAAATGAGGGAATATCATTTTCAGTTAGTTGTCAAAACCTTGTCCCTCGACCTTGGGTTATTGATGACTTGGACAAGGCAATGGTTGTGTGTGTGAGATTTGCGTGCGAGCAGTCGGGTGCATTAGACCATGGAAAAATAGTGTACTCTACTTACTTTACAAATTCACTTGAAAATGAAGATGTGGTTGCTGAGATTGTGCGGAGAGGTGGTGGGGCTCTTCGTTGTATCAAATTACAAGGAATGTCAACGTCCATTGAAGATAGGAGGATCCATGAGTATCTGTTGATGGTGGGATTCATGGGGAATTCACATGTTACGAATGCACAGTTGGATCTTTATGCAAAGAGTGAAGCCAATATCATTACTGGGATTTCTTATACTGCCATAAAGATAACAATACAGCTTTGGATCAATTTTGGTACACCAACATGTACTACTGTCAAGAGCTATTTTTCCTCGACTAATCTTAAGACCTTCTCGGTGCTTTCAAGTTGTGTGAGGCAACCAAAATTTATTTTGTGCACTGGTGGGTATCCTTCAACCTTCACTCATAAATACTTAACATTACTTATTGGGACTGAACCTTACTACAAGAGAGTCAAGGTTACATGGGAAGTTCCGTCTAATGTCATTCATGATGTGAATAAAAAACATAGGTGTGAATCATGTTCACAGGTTCAGACCATCCCTATCTAGTGGGTTGTATTCGTGCAACTTCACCAACATGCTTCTCCCAAACCCATAATTTTCTGTCTGGAGCAGCTGATCCTGAAGCATGGTACTGCTGTTAGTGCCATAGAGAGTTAAGCATTGGTGATTGAGAGTTTGCAAATGGGGTGAATCAATAACAAAACAGTAGGGTGAATTACATGCAATCAAGGCTTCATTCTGTTATGAAGTTCTCTGCAAAAGAAATTGCTTTTGATCAGCATTTTCAACATGCACTACAAGGTGGAATTGACAAGCTTGTGGGTGATGCATTGGCTAAAGTTGTCAAGCTGATACTATATGTTCAGTACAAGGAAAGCAAGTGAATGGGTGATTTTGAGAATCTATTTTTCCGAAGAAAACTACCATTGAAATGTTTTGATGTTGACCAGCGGGCAGTGGTTGCAGTTGAATTGAAAACATGTCATTTCACAAGTGTGGCACTGTAAGTTATTATGCTTCGTAATTGGTGGTCTTATGCTTCTTCCTTTGCTCCCATTGTTGAGCCTTTAACCACCTTGTGACTAAGCACAGAGGAAGATCTAGTGCAAAAACCATCCCCACAAGCATTATTGGCTCAACAGATTTCTCACCTTCTTTCCAAGAACGACAAATTCACACTTCGTTTGCAAGACTCCTTAGTTGAATTTCATTGCAAACAGTTCCAGATTCCAAGTGTTAATCCTAACCTTGAGGACAAGGTTGTTTTTCAAGGGAACGACAATGTTATGAACTTAGGATTTAGTGATTGGCTTAATCACTATTAGGGATTGGATTTCTGAGGCTTATTCCTGTTAATTAGTGAAGTCTGTTAGAAATGCCAGCTGGCACTAAAGGTGTAGAAGTCTATAAAAGAAGCTCAACTCCCTTAATTGTAGCAGATCCGAATTTACACAAAAGAAATATAAACAAAAAACATTTCAAGAGCTATGCTCTCTCTCTCTCTTCATTCCTCCTCCCTCTCTATCCTCTGTGTTACTTGTAGGTTAATTATAGGAATTAAGAATTGGATCGTATTAGATTTGAGGATTTTTAAGTCCAAAACTGTGTAAAACCATGTAGGTGAACCGTGGAGTTTTGACGGTGATTCCGCTGTTCCCGTAAGTCTCACCACCCACTACCACCCTTAAGAAACTCCCCTTGGACCCAGGAACAAGACCCAACTAGTTGTAGGGGCGTCAGAGCACTAAGGAAGGAGAATCAAAGCTCACCCATTTTTGACGGGGTTAAGAGAAATTGGAGCTTTTCCCGGTCAAATTGGACTTGGCCACATGTATAAAACTTACTCTACTCATTGAGATCTTCATTCCTGTAAAATTTGAGAATTTTTGGAAAAAAGTCAAATTTCCTGCGAGTTAGGGCGGTCGGCCCCCTACCTTTGAACGACAGTTCAACTTCTCTTAAAATGTTATTGTGAGGAACCTATTGAAGCTATGGTTATATGAATTATTGAAGGAATTCTAAATGTGGGCTTATGCTTTGTTTTAGGCGGCCATAGAGCGTGACGCCTTGATTTGCGTGCTAGGATGCGTTAGCGCGGACCCCAGTTGAGTTACTTTAATATATGTGATATAGTTATTACCCTGAAAACTCCCGTGCTAGGATACTTTGTGGATATAGCATGGATTTCTAAAATATGTTTTATGCTAAATAATTATTTTTATAAAGTGTGCCATCGATCTACTTTATGAAATGTTATGTGACTTGGATATTTGAATTGTTTATGAATTGTGTTTTAAAATATGTATTTGATTGTTTGATAAACGTGAGGGCTAGTAGAGGACCGTTACCCTCGTGTCACGGGGTTAGGTGACATTGAGTCTGCACTATGTAGCAGTGGTACATGGATAGTCCTGCTTGGTTAATCCGCGATAGAGGACCATACTATTTATGGATCGTGCTTGGTTAATTTGCGATAGGCAATCCTTATATCTTTGGTATGGCCATACACACACTTAGGGATGATCATGCTTGGTAATCCATGATAGGTGATCACTGCTTAACAGATGCGTAGGAGTGACTTTGCTTGGTTAATCCGCAATAAGGAATTACTGCCTACTCGGTTATTGCAGGGGTGGCTCTGCTTAGTTAATCTGCGATAGGGGGCCACTTCCTGTTTGGTTACTTATGTAGGCTTCGGATGAACTGCATCACTCTAGCCCTAGTTTTTAGTGTTTCTGTGAACTATAGTTTTGAGAACCTTGTGTTTTGATTTAGAAAAGTTGTTGGATGTCGGGGTGACTCATTCAGAGATTTCAGAGACTTGATATTGATTTCTTACGAATGAATAATATTTGAGGAATATAAACTGATGGTTGATTTTATTATTATTATCACATACTTTGCATTATTGTCACTCACACGAGCTTTGCAGCTTATCTGGGTTGTTGTTTGTCCGGTGCACCATTCCGATGGTGTAGGCACTGATCATACATGTGACATGTCTGAGTAGATTCTGAGAAGTCCGTAGGTGGGGGTAGCAGCGCAGTTATCATAAACTTGGAGCGTTAGGTTTCCCTTTATCCTCTCTTGTACTTTATTTTTTTGGACTTTCTTTTGAGCACCTCGGACTTGTTCCAAGTCTAGCGAGGGTTGTGTTTCTTTTTGGAGTGTACATATTTGTAAATATCTTGTGGATGACCTAGCCACCCTCATAATTATTTTGGGTTATTTGTTAAAGTCGTATTTCATTCCGTAACTTATGACATATTCAACGAACGTTACTTTCTCTTATCACGTGTCGATTCTCAACATATGTCGGGATCGGAACGTGACATAAATAACTATTTAACCGAACAATACCTAAGTCAATCTTTTATGATTTATTGAGCCTAGTGTTAATCTAATTTTGAATATACTAAGTAAGAGTGTACAACTTGCTATACTTTCATTAAGGATTGTGAAATTCATTTTCCACTTTTGACAAAAGATCTCCTCTATTCTTGTTTGACGTGTGTTTAACTCATAATCTTGGTGTATAATACGACCTTTTGGAAGTATGATAACAAATCATGCACAATATAAATGAAAGTATGATCAACTTCTAGACGCTTATTTACTATGACCCCAACAGCAACAAAGCCGTTTCCCACTAAGTGGGGTCAGCTAGATGAATCCTAGAATGCCATTCCATTTGGTTTTGTGCCACGTATTTCGTTAGATCCAAATACTCTTAAGTCTTTTCTTAGAGTTTCTTTTAAAGTCTTCCTAGGTCTTCCTCTACCTCTTCAGCCCTGAACATCTGTTCCGTAATCGCATCTTCTAACCAGAGCGTTAGTAGGCATTCGTTTCACATGTCCAAACCATTGTAACCGATTGTCTCTCATCTTTTCTTCAATTTCGGCTACTCCTACTTTATCTCAAATATCATCATTCCTAATCTTATCATTTCTCGTGTGCCCACACATCCAACGAAGCATTCTCATCTCTGCTACACCAATTTTATGTACGTGTTGATGTTTCACTGCCCAACATTATGTGCCATAAAGCATTGCTAGCCCTATTGCCGTCCTATAAAATTTTCCCATTTATTTACTATGACCCCATTGTTATAAAATTCTGACTTCACTTGTGCAGGTGGTAATTAATAAATTAGTGACAATATCGGTGTTGTTGAAAGTGGGCCCTTGATCCGTCTCTCTGATAATTTGACAGTCTCTCCCATATGCTTACACGTGTAAGAAATTAGTTTTTAATGTTAAATCATGTTTTTTAGGTTTTTAATATAAAAAACTGATTTATATTTTCTAGTTAAAGAATTGTTCAAAAAAGGAAATGAAGCCACACGTAAACCACCCACCACAATAGAATTGTCTTTGTAATACCTAGTCCTACTACGCGCATTAGAAATGTCTTTGTAAGTCGTGTGTGTGTGTGTATTAACGCCCAGCCTCGTTTCTCATTATTCAGTCCAGTTTTCGCAACCCTCTTTATTCTCTCTTTCATATATCTTAGCCATGGGAGTAGCCATGTCTGCAACTTATACTCCCATATCTACAGCTAAAAGTTCAGACGACTGCGAGAATCCCGATTCCTTACCCATTTCTGCAACTAAAAGCTCTCCGTTATCAGCGTGCGATAAAATCTTTTGGGTCTTGATGCTTGCTCTTTTTCTCATAGCTTTTGCTCTTCTCATTGGGCTCAGGGTGTCGTCCGAAATAAGTAGTTCGGGGTACAAATGCCCCGACTTCACCATCAACGGCGCTCATCTCACCCAGTTCAATTACACCGGAAGCAACCGTACTCTCTCCTACAACCTCGCCCTCAACATCACCCTCACAAACCCCAAGAAGAAACTCTTCCTCGAGTTGATTGACGTCAAAGTCAGTGCATACTATCAAGACAAGAGAATTGGGCAGGTGACTTTGATGGATCGGTCGATGTCGTCGACACCCAAGAACACAACCGTTTTTCAGAATGTAGTCGTTCAAGGGCACGATATGTTGTTCGAGCAATCTCAATCTGTGACCCGCCCTGCAGCAGCTGAGCTTTATAGTATCGACGTGGTCATTGCTTTCCAGGATAGGTATACTGTTCAGCGGGGTGAGGTCATCTACAATCTGAGGCTTCCTTTGAGTTCCAATGGAACATATTGGGATGCTGATAAGACTATAAACTGCCCCATATATATATAGTTACTAATTAGTTATATTGCGTCTGATAAGAGGGAGGCTAATATCAAATTAATTCAACTAAATAAGCATTAAATGAGAAATTTGTTGTTTGAAATAAAAAATTGGCTAAATCTCATTTCTGGTTCCTGTAGTTTAGTTGTTGTTCACTTTTGGCTCCCGTGTTTTTAATTGTCTCAATGTAAATCCTTATAGTTTAGTAAACGATGCAATTCAAAGATATTTTAATGAAATGTGCCACTACATGGGCATTCTAGTCATTTCAAGAAAAATTAGGACGCCTTCATCTCCTTTTGGCGTGTTTAATAAATTGGAAAACAATAAGGAAGAGATCAGAATGCTTTATTCTATAAGGCTATTGTAGGGAGATAAAATATTCGGACTAACAGGAATACATCATGTGTACAACTTATCAAATATGATTATTTTGTCCTTAACAGCATACACAAACTATTAGTCAAAACTTTAATAGGCTACATTCTCTACGAAGGCCTTAAAAGCCCACAATCAAGGCGCCCATGCCCAATTCATCGTCAACTGTCCAACTCGATCGCCATGTGACATACATAGATTACCCTCATATGCAATGGGTTTGCCTATCCGTATCTTAGCAGAGCAAGACTATTTGAAGCATATTCTCGGAATCTCAGGAATATTCCTCCATCGGTTTGCATACTAGGTAACACTCTGCTAACAGGTTCAAAGAATCTAGACGCTAAGGTTAACTCCTCAATTCTCTTTAAATAGCCAAGGTAGCCACTTTATTCTGGTAATCAAGAACTTTCACCATGCCCTTATTGCTTCCTACAGTTTTTCTGACTTAAGCATCGAAGACCCTTTGGATAATATCACCCCGATGTTGGTCTAACTCCGTTTGTCTCTTTTCTTTGTGTGTGTATGTTTTCGTCAATTCAATCCCGGGGGAACATTGGTCCCCTTTGTGACTTAATTTGTTTTCTAATTATTGGTATTTGTTCAAGGAAGAATTTGCTCCCATGGATGCTTTATATCAGACCATACAAGTAGTATTTCCATGTTTCCCTTGCCTACTTTGTGTTCTCAATATATATATATAGCTTTGTTTAGCTACTGGCAAGATAATCAGAAAAGAATTGTGGCTTTGTTTAGAGTTTTTGCTGGGTTGATGTGGATGTTGTGCAATTGCATAGAATAATGCTAGAGAGATTAATCTTATAGATAAAGTTTTGTAAACTAAATGATATAAAAGTTGATGATTGAATTATTACTTAAGCATTGATAAACGTGCTCATTCCTATTGGTGACAAATCATTTTATTTGCAAATTTTGTCTACAAATTTACAAATGGATGGAAAATGTTAATTGTCCTTGAATTGCATCATTTACTAAATTACAAGGAGTGACAAAAAATGAACTTGAACTAAACTATTACGGGGACCAAACGTGAGATTTGGCCTTAAAATTTCTTTCCAAATTTGTTTCTACATCAGTTACAAACTTTCAATTCCAAATTCAACATACACGACTAAATTACGGGTTTGTTTGCATATGCTTTTAAAATGACTGAAAACGTTTTTAGAGAAAATGTTTTTTGATTCCAAAATGACTTTAAGTGTTTTTAAAAAAAAAACTAGTTTTGTGATTCTTCCGGGAAGCACTTTAAGTGTTATTTCAGGTTTTACTAACATATTTACTAAGAATTGTTTCCAAAAATATTTTCACCAAAAACGCTTTCATTCATTTTAAAAGCACATCCACATTCTTCTTTCAAAAATTAAAATAGAAAGGCTAATTATATTAACACCCCACAAATTGTTGAATAAACCCCACAAACTTAATACACCCCACATTTGCTTTTTCACTTAAAAATTATCTTAATACACCCCACACCCCACATTCTCAATATATATCTTATATTTTGTACATACACCCCACATTTTCTTTACACTCCACATTTCTCAAATCTTATAACACTCATTTTTAATTTTCAGGGATTGAATCTAACCATATGAACACTAAAAGATGAATATGAATATAGAAGTTTAAATAATGCAGCAAACGCAAGATTAAATAATTATCGATGTCATCGAAATCACTAAAACAATGAAACCTATGAAGTCTTACCTCATGTGAAGCTCCTGAAACATCGATTTCGTGTTCCATTCGTCAAAAACAATTTTTCTTAATCAACATGTTTGATAGTTGAGAAGATAAATAATACGCTAAAAGTGATTTGTGGTGTATTTATAAATCTTTATTTTTTTTAAAACCTAATAAGGTCAAAATTGTCATTACATAGTAGAGTAAATAAGTCATTTAATATTAAATTTTAATGTGAGATGCATTCAACATTTTGTGGGATGTTAACATAAAAACTCAATAGAAATGCTAAGGATACTTTCTCAAAAGTGAAACTTTGCATTTTAACGCAATATTTTATAATGTGATCACATAAATTAAAATTAAACTGTGAAGTAACATATAATTTATAAAGAGTCCCGCTATGAGAGAGTCTCATTAGGAATTCTCAAATTAAAAAGTTTTTCCCACATGAGAAAATGAGTGTTAATGTTATTCTGATTGTTATATCTTTAGTTGCTTATTTTATTCACATATTTAATTGCTTAATCAATGTTATTCTGATTGTTATATGTTGTCGTCTTGTTTCCTAAAAGTAAGAACTCCAACCTCATTCCAACCATATAAAAACCATTACCCTCACCCAACCAGAATCAAAATATTAATCTCACCACCATCCACCGCCAACCCACCACGAACCCACATCGCCGCCGCCGCCCGCTAATTCTGTTCTCTCGCTCCAACCCTTCCGATCCTCAATTTTGGACCACCAACTCCAACCCCAAAACCCCCCAATTTTACACCCCAACCCTGTTCAATCAAAACCCTAATTCCAAATACAATCCAACCCCTTTAACAATTTCCCTCCCTGAGAAACCCCAGAACATCAAAATCGATCCTTTTCGCGCCACCGGCCAGTAATTGTTAATGGACAGAATCGGGGTCCGCAATGAAGCTCTAAAACACAGCTCGTCCCCACCGCCGCTGGCTCCGCCGGTTACGTGCTCGACGTCGTGCACGGAGACCGTAAATGGGTGCCACGAGTTTAAGATCAGTGGGTACTCCCTTGCCAAGGGTATGGGAATCGGTAAGTACGTCGCCTCCGATTCGTTTGTGGTGGGTGGGTACACGTGGGCTATATATTTCTACCCGGATGGCAAGAGTGTCGAGGACAACGCCGGGTATGTGTCGGTGTTCATAGCTCTGGCCAGCGAGGGCACGGACGTCAGGGCGTTGTTCGAATTGACGCTTTTGGATCAGAGCGAGAGGCAACGGCACAAGGTGCATAGCCATTTTCTGAGGATGCTCGATGGCGGTCCTTATACGCTTAAATACCGCGGAAGCATGTGGTATGCATTGTGAATTACTCTTTCGATGTATAATTTTGTTTAAGTTGTATGTATATATGTCTGTATTGGATTCTGATTGCATATTGTGTGTTTAAAAGTGCGAAAATTTTCCTTGAATTAGTTAAACGAATGATGTTGTAGGTTTGAAGTTTAACATTTTAGTTCGACTTCCGCCACAAACTTAAAGCTCCTTGAATGCAATTCGGAGATAAAATACCTCATAAAATTTGTTTAAATGTAAAGAAAGTAAAAGACCAAACAGTATTATCTTCTTTTATATGGTCTCGTCTGACAACTGGATAACTACTTCAAGTTTTGGCCATTGTTTGCAGAGTGTATTATGTACTTCATGTTTTGGCAAAGCTGTCATTAGCATTGTTAGTGAGCATTACAAAACACCGTAATTGTTTGGGCCTGGATTTCCGCAAATAAATATAGTGTATACAACATAAATTGTTGCCTGTAATGTTGCGGGTGAAAAACATAACTGAGTAGGTTCAACTTTTGGATGTTGCAGGGGTTATAAACGTTTCTACAAAAGAAGTCTCTTAGAGGGATCTGACTACCTTAAAGATGATTGCCTTATAATAAAATGTCGTGTTGGTGTTGTTAAGACGAATACAGAAGGACCTAAAACATACAATATAGCAGAACCACCTTCCAATATCGGCCAGCATTTTGGTAAGCTTTTAGAAAGTGGGAAGTTGACTGATGTAAGTTTCAAAGTTGACGAAGAAGTATTTGCTGCCCACAAAGTGGTGCTCGCAGCACGCTCACCTGTGTTCAAGGCACAACTTTTTGGTCCATTAAAAGATAAAAACACTGATTTCATAATAGTTGAAGACATTGAAGCTCCCGCATTTAAGGTACTCTCGCTCTCCCTGTATGAAGGCTTCTCCTCCGCCGCATGTTTTGTTCCCCCGGGAAATAGCGTTAAGAGGTGTATAACTGTTAAAATGAATGGGCAATATGCTTTGATTTTCGTTTTTGACGCATATGGCTGAGAAATCAGTTTCAAACTTTAGCAGAAGTTTGATTGTCCCAAAGAAAGTGTTCATGTTATGGTATGAAGCAGGACATTTCTATAGGAAGCACGAACTAGGAGATCATACACATGAATTTTTTCTGTCTTTATCACCTATTTAGTAAAGCTGTTCATGCCTTTTTTATGACTTTATTTTGTTGTTTATATGGATTGGTGGGTGTGCTTAAGGATAAATACTCTCTTCTTCAATTCAAATTACAATCTTAAATCATATAGTAACAGATGATAAAGGAGATGTCATTTTTGTTTCTTAGCTTATTTTGACTGCAGACTTCAATGTGTACAAGAGAATTAGTTTCATTGTGGCTGATTATACATGGTACCTATATTGCAGCTCTTTTTTGTTCTAAAATATGAGTTTTTATTTGCTGAAGGATAAGAAGTTCATAGTAATGCAACCTTCAAGTGTGTATCTGATGGAACTAGGTGTTTTGTTTTTGCATTATGGCATTGTTCAACTATGAAACACATGTATTAACTTAATTCAAATATTTAATGGAAACGTATCTACCAAGTATTTCATTGTGTTACTTCTGTCCTTGTTATTTTACTGCATATTTAGCACTAGCATTGACAATGCCCTGTTCCCTCTTCAATACATCTTTTATGCACAGAAGATGGTTGCTAACAGTTTGATTGATTTCTGCTATTCTAGTAAAGGGAACATATGAGTTTGATTGATTTCTTGTTTTGGATTTCTGCAGGTATTACTTCACTTCATCTACTGGGATTCTCTACCAGACATGCAAGAGCTTGTGGGCCTGCTAAATTCAAGCTGGGCGTCTACAGTAATGGCCCAACATCTTCTGGCAGCGGCTGATCGCTATGCCCTCGAGAGGCTCAAACTGATGTGTGAGGCTAAACTTTGCGAAAATGTTGCCATAAATAATGTTGCAACAACGTTAGCCTTGGCAGAGCAACACCAATGTGAACAACTGAGAGCTGTATGCCTCAAATTTATTGCAGTGCCCGAAAATTTAAGAGGTAAACTTTTTTCTTTAACTGATTTGTTCTGACTGTTAATATTTCTAGACAGCTATTTTTTAAAATAGAAAAATCGTCCATTGTTGGTCTCCCAGTGTTCCTCGATTCTTCAATATCTTCTTTTTCGTTCAAATATGAGTGAACTGCTCATGCATATTGGGGAGGGGACTTCCATTTTGTGGTGGTTTGGGTTTGGTTTTGAATTAAAGAGGCTTCACTTGTTGGTTGGAAAATGAGAACTTCTCGGGCATATATTTTTCTTTTCATTTACTCTAATAATGCGGATTGAATGTCTGTGTTGCTGTCTGCTGAATAACTTTATATTGACAAGAAAGCTGGTAAATTGTTTTCAGCTGTGATTGAAACTGATGGATTTAACTACTTGAGGGAAAGCTGCCCTTCAGTCATCACTGAGCTACTGCGTTACGTTGCAAGTAGTGGTGATCATTCTTTTGTTACTTCTGGGTACGGGAAAGGGAACTTATTAGACAGCACTGATGGGAATGGAAGGCGGGTTAAGGCAAGGTTGTATTGATTTGGAAAATAAGCAATTAGAAGAATAAAATAAAAACGAGAGCTTTCTACGTTGCATATTTTGTACTGCACTGAACAAGACCCTGCTAATTCCTTGAAAAGAAGGAGTAGTGTTTAGTTGGTATTTTGTTTGTTTGTAATATCTCGTGTTGTCGAGGATCTGTTGGTGATGTAGTTTGTAAACCTCGGATGATAGCTGGCTGTAGCATGTGTGCATTTTTTCTTGGTCCAGATTGGAGTTGTCGTTTTTATAGATGATGAAAAATGGCAGCATCTTTACTATGATCACTTTTTGTACTCTGTCATCCCTCTCGTGTGATTGAATATGTAGAATTTACGAAGTTACGTCATCCGATTTCGTCAGCTTTGATACTATATATATATATATATATATATTCACATGTTGATTGTTTTATGTGAGGATTCATCGCGTATGTTTTGCTCGACGAGATCAAAGTTGAAGAAATTTAGATACAAGTGAGGTTTTCTAAGCGCGTCCCGACTCCAAGAATTTCAGACTGCTGAAAATTAAGAATCGCTTTATGGCTCGTTTGGTGACTGAAAATTAGAACATGATTGGAAGGGATGTGTTTTGCTATTAAGTAATTCATGTTCTCTTACCATAAATTCGACAGATATTTTTCATTTTTTCCTTCACCATGCCATGAGCATTGAAAGTTATCCAACGATTCGATGACTATCGAGTCCTCGCCACCAAACAAGCCCTTGGCATAAACTGAATCAAAATGATTTTCACTGATAACAAAAGGAAAATGATTTTCACACACCATTTTTGCGGAGTTAGCCTCATAGTTGCATGCATGAAAGTAGATACTCAAGTCCGGATCAGAACATAAAATTGAAAGCGGTTGTATTTCACTGTACCATTCAAGCAAAACAAGTTTAAATTTGCCAGTAAAAGTACCACAAAATCAAACCAGTTAACCCCCACAGATTTCCGAACATGTTCAAGAAACGGAGGGTGAGAGAGATCACTATTTCGAGTAGAAAACAATACAGGGTGAATCTACAAACAATGACGTTACGCCAGAAAGGATGAAACGAAAAATTACTCCAGTTACTATGGTAAAAAAACGACAGATGGAAAGAACCAGGTAAGTCGTTGCATAGCTTGGCATTTCTTCGTTCAAGTTGTCACGTGCCCCTTCACGTCTTTGTTCTGATTCGAATCAGAGAGTAGCGGAATCATGAAGACAGATCATACAACCCCTTCACTTTCACTTTCACTTGGTGATATAAAGTACAATTGTTCGTTAAACTTCCTCTGGTGGAGATTGAAGGGGCTCAATCTTCTTCACGCAGATGTGGCATTCTCTGGAACTGGTATTCGAATCACTTAAATTGATGAAGTTTCAATTAGTGATGGATCAATCCTGGTTAGCATGCGGTGGATAACAGCTCCATCTAACATTTGTTATGGCTATATTGGATTCCACCAGATAAACCCGCCAAAGAATCAGTACCATTGGCTACCAGATCCACCCTGAGCAGCAGCAACTTTCCTTGGTATGTATTGAGGAGGCTTTGGCTGCAGCCCGTTGGAACCTTCAACACCTTCACATTCTCCCCTCTCATTTTTACAGGGCAGATTTCTTCTAGGATATGAAGCTGCACTTGCAGCAGGGTATTGAGCCGGAGCAGCTGGATTCCTCACCACCCTTCGCTGCTCAAGAGCCTCTGCTGCAGCTGCTGCCCCGCAATTATTAAAGCGTAATACCGAGCCCACAACTTTCCCAGGTCTTGCAGCTCCTGCATCAAAAAGCAGCATTACAAGTTTAAAAAAAAGTAAAGTGACTAATGGGAACAAGATAAATATTGCAAGAGCATCTAGAGGGCGAAAAACCAGGCACCCTATTAACAACATTTATTTGTAATCATGTCTGCACCTTGGATGGTATGAGGAACTTGAATTGGGAGCCTTGTCGTAGGGATCCCACCGCTGCTGTCCGTCTGTGGTTTCTCAACTTCTTTGATGCAGCATCTTGAGAGGTCATCCGTGACATCTGTTGAATGCTGTACCTGGTTATCTGAGTATGAAACACATGCCCTACAAGCACAAAATTTAGTCAATCCCCAGATTTCGAATCAGATTTCGAGCAATTCAAATAAGAATACTAATAGAATTCACAGGTGATGCTTAGAAAACAGGAGCCACAAGGGATACCTGGGTAGCGATGCATGTGTTCTTTCAGGCGCAACAGCTGTTGTGCCATTTCCATAGTGCTCCTCAAGATAAGCGAATTGCTTCTTGAAATGGTCAACAGCACTGTATTGAGAAAGCAAGTATATTAAAAATTAAGATAACGCTTTCTCCTTTGAAGAGCAGTAAGGCTTGCAAATCGGAGGAAACTTGGTTTGCATGCTCTCCCGGTGGTTTGCATGCTATTCATCCACCAAATTTGACATTCAAGGTTTAGATTCCAAATCAAATACTTGATTACAAGAAATAGACCTAATATCTGTTTTAACACTTTTGTCTACTAACATTATAAAGCCATAGTTCTTGCCTTTTCAAGATTGTAAGACGTGCATATCTATCTTACTTGTATACCGATTCCTGTACCTTATGTACCTCCCACCTCGAGAGCAAACTGTGAAGGCTCCTGAGAGTGACAGTTCACCTCACTACACTAGGAAACCCTAAATAGGCTTAAAGTAGTGCATTTCAGTTTTCTTTGTTTAGACACTTCAGATGCAATATCACAGAATCATTCTTATGGAAGCCTGGTACAGTGCTAAAGTTTGATCAGATCATCATGACGTTAGCACGAGAAATCATCAGCTTCACTGGGAAGAGCAGTCAGGGTTTTATTTCGAGATGCTTCAACTTTTCACAACTCAGAGTAACAGTTCTATTAAAACACCGACAATGTTGACCAGACATTTTTATGTTATGAGATACAGAAAGTTGACCAGACAATGAACATCTACATGATTATAACTACAAAAGACTCTTGTAAGAGAAATGTATGAGTAGGCTATTTTAAACTAGGTTGATAATATCAAATTTAGGATGAGAATACCTTGGATACATGAAGCCAGTTGGCTCAGATCCTTCTAAGTACTCCTTCAACATCTTTGGATGGTATTCAAGAGTCTCACGGTAAATGAGCTCCCTTACATCTTCCTTGGTTATCCTTCGCCTCTCAAATTCAAATTCCATCTTGGTAACAGGCTGAGCAGAAGGTTCTCTCTCCACCTTTGCCAAACCCTTAAAATAGGGATCAGCAAGAGCCTAAACGAAGCAGAAGAATATCTCCATTAGCAGAATTTTATACATAGTAAAAAGTAATGAAAAATTTGCATGAAAATTTACCTCTTCAGCAGTAGGTCTATCCTTTGGTTCAAATGCCAACATTCTTTCTAATAAACAAAGAGCAAGTGGGTCTGCATTAGGGAACTTCTGGGAGAAAGGAATTTGCTTCTTCCTTCGCATACTGCTCAAGTATCTGCGTGCCTTCTCATTGCGTACCTGTTTGATAAAATTTAGAATTAGACTCAGAAAACAGTAGCTCAGACAATGAAATGTACACACAATAACATATAGTCAGGATTTGTTAATACTGTAAATAAATTTATTACAGGAAACTGACCCTGGCAATTGCATCGGTAGATGGTGTTCCCAATAGTTCAGTCATCAGATCCAATTGATGGACAACGTTTTTGCCAGGAAATAGAGGCTTTCCAGTTAAGAGCTCCGCAAAAATGCACCCTATGCTCCATATATCTATTGCAGGTGTATACTGAAAATCGAAAACAGAGTGTCAATAGACTGAAAGTCACACCTGGAAAAGGAAGAAGTAAAACGAACACATTCATTGCAGTAGACTGAGATGGCTATGATTGGTGACTTCACGACCTAACTTAAAACGGTTACTGTTCAATGCCATATAGGAAGTACACGTACTCCCAATATCTAATAGTTGGGAATGTTAACCTCGCAGACAATGGAAGGCCAACCAAAGAAAGATTTTCATAGAAGATAGTGAAGGTATGGCTCATTCTAATATTATATTGTATAAAATTATTAACAATCTGTCAAACGGCACCCATTATAGGAAGGGTTACAGATGCAGTATTGTTTTCCAGGCAAAGCCTTTGTTAGCAAAAGGGTTAACAATATAGGATTGCTAGTGCGTATTAGGATTGCCAGTGCATGCCAAAATTAATTAATTAATTTCTTTTCCAACAGAAGAAAAAATACCAATATAGGATTGCTAGTGCATATTAGGTAGGAGCTGAGTTCCTTGTAGGCTACAAACCATGACAATAGATTAAATAAAATGTCCTAAATCTACTGAAAATAAGTTAAGGAGAAAAGGGCAGATGGTGAGATCTCCACAGCGCTAATGTTCACCGCAAAATTAGAAGTGAATTGGAGAAAAGAAGAGATGAAGAAGCATTACATGCAATGGGGCAATAACACACACACACACAAAAAGAAATCAGTTGGAAACTTCTTAAAGAATCATTATAGCACACGGAGCTACAACTACAATACCAGATGAAAAGA
Organism: Malus fusca; assembly: GCA_035220775.1. Lineage (NCBI taxonomy): Eukaryota > Viridiplantae > Streptophyta > Magnoliopsida > Rosales > Rosaceae > Malus > Malus fusca. Next base: position 13,322,232 of record CM069071.1, read on the forward strand.
TCAAACTGCATCCAAAATAATGAAAGGGATAATTATTCTTGCACCTTTGAGAAAAATGATCCACACAATTCAGGGGCCCTGTACCATCTTGTGGCAACATAGTCCTGCATAGATAAGAGAAAGTTATAGATGAGACCTGAACAACGTACATTGCAGAGAACATTGAAATCTGATACCATGTGGAAATTGAAACTCACAAGTTATTAAATGAGAAACTTACTGTCCAAAATATAGCGGTAGGAGTATCACTGAAAGCTACTCTTGCAAGACCAAAGTCACAGATCTTGAGCTTGCAGTCAGCATTTGCTAAGATATTTTTGGGTTTTAGATCTCGGTGAAAGACATTTGCTACAAAAACCAATATATAAAGAAAATCAGAACTAGTATTGTCATGATCCAATTGAGTTTGAGGTAAAAAGAATCTGCAGTAATGCTAAATCTTGTAAATGTACTGCGAACAAGGTCATTACAAAGTATGAAACTACCTGTGTGTATGTACTTCATGCCTCGAAGAAGCTGATAAAGAAAGAACTGATAATGTTCTGGTGTTAAATCGTCATTTGCTTTAATAACCTGGTGTAAATCAGATTCCATAAGTTCAAAGACAACATATATGTCTTTGAATTCCCTTCTGGATGGTGGTAACAAGATGTGCTTGATCTCCACAATGTCAGGATGACGTAGGAGCCTAAGAAGTTTAATCTCGCGAAGAATGCGGGTGGCATCCGATACATGTTCAAAGATATCATTTATTTTCTTTATCGCAACCTTTTCTCCAGTATGTGTATCATATGCGGAGCAAACAACACCATAGCTTCCTTTACCAATGACTTCCTCTATTTTATACCTACTACCCTCACCATATTCTGTGAAGAAGTCCACATCTGCAGATGACTGTATGATCATAAACATACCATTTCATCAACCCAAAACCATAAGATAGGTCAGTATGCAATTGAAATGATTCACATATGGAAACAGTTGGTCTGTACCCTCCACAACACTACAATGTTAAACGAGACCAAAAACACCGAATAATTTGCATTTGCAAATCTAAGTAGAAGATGATGAAAGAATGTTTGGAATTATTTCCCTGCATCAAGCATAACTGAAATGCAAAGAAAGTCATGCCAATCTACCCTAGTATATGTCACAGTAAGAGCATCATGGAGCCAAGATGAACACCCACTAGTTATATTCTTGAAATATTTCCCTCTATATTTTTACTGAAGACTACTAGTGTTTATCATTATACAGGAGGTAAACAGCAACAAATGTAAACAGAAGATTTGTAAATGATACAGACTATTTATTAGTTGAGTAAAACAGAGATGCACATGTTAAGCATAAAAGCAATTTATGCAAGTCTTGTATTTCAGTTTGATTAACCTTTAGTCCATGAATTACCCATAAAATGTTTTACAATACAAAACGAAAACTGAGCAACAACAGCTTCATATGACAAATACATTAAAGTGGGCCTTTTCCCGGACAGAAAAATGCACAGAAGAAAATGGCATAGAACTGAGACATCAAACATGGCACACTGTTCAGTCAATATATAAAAATAATAGCATAATACAGCAGAAAAATATACTAAACATGGACCACAAAGTAATTAACAATTATCATGAATAAATTAACAAATGCAATAGCAAATCTTCCAATAAAATCATCAATAACTACCAACATGAACATATGATTGCAAACATCAAAAGGACATCAGAAAAGTTTTGCATTTTTGCAGGAATACATCAGAAGTAATTGAATTTACCTTTTTCCTTTGATCAGACTGCATCATAGCAACAAAGCATCCAAAGGGTTTCTAAGCAGCAATCCAACAGGTGCATGCATCTAACACTTGAGTTTAAAAAAAACCCAGACCCAGATCAAAAAAAGCAGCAAAAATATTACCCAAATCCCACTTAAATCGAAACACCCAGATGATCAAATCTCCAAAATATCACCAACTAATGATCAAAATCTGAAACCCAATACAATACTGAAAAAACCCAATTCCAATTCGGATGTTGTGAGAGCAAAGCAAAGAGCTTTAGTCCAAAAAGAGACAGCTAAAATGGTTTAGCGGAAGTATCCAATTTAGTTGGAAACAAATATTTTCCAGATTAAGTATTTTCCAGATTAAGTGTGACTTCTGCTAAGCAATCCAACGGAAATAACTAACTTTGGAGGATCTAAAGAAGGCGGTAATCTCTAACGTTTTCCAGATAATATATATAAAACAAAAAAAAAAGGATTCTTTTGGAGAAAAAGGTAATGGGTTCTTCCAGAGCAGAGTAGAAGTGCTTTTGGATTAAGTAGAATTGGGAGTTGAAGAAGTGGCAAATATGTGCAGATTGGACTGGAGATTTCTGAGTGGAAGTGCTTCTGGATCTCGAAGAGAAAGGGGAGAGAGAGAACCGCAGAACAGCGTACTCCAAGTCGGAGCCTTTGGAGCGAAGAGATATAGGGACAGAGAAGAACAGTAGAATATTACTAAACTGAGAAAACAGCATAATGTTTAAAGATGGCAATTATTTTGCATTATTTATTTCTGATAAAATAATAATTTTAGAGAGTGATTTGCATATAAACTATATTTGTGGTAAAAAGACCTCTTTGCCATTCAGTTTGGGCTTTTATTTATTTTTTGGTTTACCAAGATAATATACATTCAGAGTCCGAAAAATATACATGTAAAGGTTTTTCGAGACTCTTTGAATATTCGGTACGCGTCTCTTTTGTGTCTATGAAGTGTTTGATGTAATGTCTACTAGGCATAACTTGACAGATTGCGTCAATACCACTGAACAGATTCCGGTATCACCATTCAGATTGTTTGGGCATATACCGATATTTGTTAACATGTAGGTAACAAAATTTGACTAACGATAACAAACCCACAAAGTGTTTGATGAACTTTCTCAGTGAATACTTACAATTGAAGATACACAAAAATCTCCCCTCGATCTTACAAGTTGATGTTACATGGCTTTCATCTTGAAAGGTACTAACATTTGTCTACACACTTTGTGTGTATGAACACATTTTTTTAGAAAATGAGGATGAGAGAGGGAGGTTTTTGTTTTTGGTTTTTATTTTTTTTATTTTTTTTATTTTTAATTTTAAATATTAGAGATATTTTAACATCATCTGTAGTTGAGGTTTGAATAAAAAAGTAAATTTAGACCTGTGAAATTACATTATTGCCCATCATTTTTTTGTGTGATAGAAGACTAAGTTGTCTTTTCACTCTCTTTTGATTGACAAAGATGGTTTCATTAATTAGTAGAGATTATGATCAGTATTTTGAAGGATAACGTTCACAATGATATCAGGAGGGTTCTCCTTTCAAACTTCGCAACCAACAACCAATAGATAAAGAAAAAGTGTGCACAAAATTAATGCTCGTTACTTAGGCCTAGCCTAACCGTCATTAAAGTTTCATTTACAAATTGACAAGATTTTGGAAGTTTTGGATTATAAATCAATAAAAAAATTATTATTAACATTTTAAAAATCTCATTGTGCATTCTTTACAAATGTATTTTGTCATTTTACATATAGAAAATTTAGAGTGCACAAAAATAATTTTAAAATGCCGAGAACAATTCCTTAAAAAATTATTGATCTTTTGATAAGTAGACCTCTTATTTTGGTAATAGAAATTAAGAGGTAATTAATGTACTGATGGTAATCTAACATTAATTTGCATTACCCAGGCGGGCGGCCCAGGTGCATGTGTGCATCACATGGGATCTCCAAAGCATAATGTTTTATAATCATGAATTGGATCTCCAAAACTACTTTATCTTCAGTTCTGTATTTATGCTTTTCTTTTTCATCATTGGACAGCCCAGCCATATAAAATTAAATCACAAATTAACACTTTGGTTTTGTTTCATAATTGGTGGAAGATCCAACTCTGGCTGGACTTAAACAACTAACAAATCACATATTAAACTGCAAAAATAATTTCCATGCATTTAATTTTCTTGTACAATAAAAAATCTGATTTTCTTAGGCCTTTTTTTCTTTTTTCTTTCTCATTTCTCTTTTTTGAATTCATGTTCAGTGATGTGGGTATGGGATGAAGTTTCAAACATACTCCTAATTTATGGAAAAATAGACAGCATTAGCGATAAGGACCAATGGTGCAACACGTTGTTAAGTTCGAGGAGTAAAGAAATTAATATCAGAGTTCAAAGATTAAAATTTAACTAGAGGTAGTTTAGAGATCATTGCTACAATTAAGCCTTATAAATAATATTACTTCTCTAAATTGTAATAAAAAAGAAATAAGAGAATTTTAAACTGCGATATAGTGGGTTGAACATAAATAAAGACTGCAATCCATCACCCAAAGCTGAATTATTGACTTAAGTATATGGGTTGAGATGAGTGTTTGAACACGGGAAGTAGTGGGTTAAAAGAGAATGCTCCAGTCACCAGGACAATCCACCGCTTAGAGATAAAAAGCAATTGATAAGAGGATTTAAGGTACTCCAAACTAACTGTGCCTTCCCAAGTGACGATAAAACACTTCAGCATTGATGGTTCCAGTCACTTGACATGCTCCAAGAACCACCCCAACAAATCTTGATGAGCCTCCCCAGCTGCCTTGACAGCCGCCTCATCTTCATCGTCGTACCTCAACGTCCACCCGTGTGCCACCTTCGGGAATATCTTCACATGGCTTTTAATCTGTGATTCCATTACACAGACAGTCACTTATAAGGAGTCTGCATTGATCAAAATCAATATCAATGAAGGAGTATTCCTACCTCAGGTTTTGCAGTTAAAACCTCTTCAAATTGTTTGATGACTTCGGGTGGATACATCTGATCAATCTCAGCTCCAAGTACAGAAATCGGAACCTTAACAGCTGAAAGTAGTACCGGGAACAGATCAATAATCTGACGATACTTTAGTTAGTTCTTGAAAGAATTGTAATACCACGTTTTGTTTCTCTTCCTCTAAAATCTCCATACTCGAAACAATCATTAGAGTGCTATATTTAGACCATTTAAATGTGTAGAAAACTTTCACTGCCAAAATCCCCCACAACCATTTTTTCATGCTAAACTGTGCAGCCATGAGATGTGGCTGCCAGGGCTGCGCAGGAATCGCGCAACACAGGTTTGTTGTCGTTTTTAAATTTTGCTGTAGGAACAGAGAGAAGTGGGTGTGGAGAAACATTTTGGCTGTAAATACAGAAAACGTACCCTTGATATCATCCAGAGTGACAGATGAAGGATGACACAGAACAGCGGCTTGGATAAAGTCATGCTTCGCAAGATCAACGACACCCTTGGCTAAGAACAGCACAAATAATTCAAATGTCATATGAAACAACCTATGCCGTAACGAATTGAGCAGGAAAATGAGCACTTACTGGTATGAGACATTGTTAAACTGGAAGAGTACTAATGAAACAGTAAATAGTTATACATAATGGAGAGCAGGAAAATGAACTCACCGCCCCAACAGAAGCCTGCAGCACCAATTGCAGAAACACCTTTACTTCTTAAAGCTTCAATGACCAGTTTTGCATCTTCGATTGTTTTTTCCTATCGACATGAAAACAAGAACTCATAAGCTAAGTTTTAGCGGGACTAGTGCACTTGACAATTCCATATCAAATTTTAAAACACCAATATATAACGTCCTTGGACTTTTTGTCACAATAGTCGAGATGCGGAAACATCCTATAGTTCAAGACCATATGAAGCCCAAAACAACGACACTGGGACTGCCAAGCTGAAATGAAAATGTCTCCCAAGGTCTAAGTAAATTCACGAACCACATACATACAGATACTTGTGAAAGGACTTATATTACAAAGAAACAAAATATTTAGAGATCTGCATCAAAACAAAAGAACCAACCGGTGCATGAGTTTTTCTCCAAACGGGTATAGAGGCATGGTCCCAATTAAAAGGGTCTCCGTTGAAGAAGTCTGGGAGCACAACAATGAACCCAGCAGCTGCAATTTTGTCTGCAAGCTTCCTTTTGAAGAGAAGGGCAGGTCACATTAGTTAAACGTATATGACAATGTGACAATCTCACAAAATTAATAGTGATACAGGTGAAAACCACAACCGTTCTTCAAATCAACAACTTCTGGTGTTGGAAACTAGAAGGGCCCGACCAACTATCATTTACAATTGTACAGAGCTGACACTAAAAATGGAAATGAGAAGAGAAGGGCAGGTGGCATTAGTTAAACGTATATGACAATCTTACGAAATTAATAGTGATACAGGTGAAAACCACAACTGTTCTTCAAAACAAGAACTTCTGGTGTTGGAAACTAGAAGGACCAACTATCATATCTTGAAAGCGTCACGTAAAGGGCATCAGAACAGGTATTTGATATAAAATCCGATTCAAAATGTAGTTACATTAGACCTATTATAGCCTTTTTTTTCCCCTTGAGGATTAATGTAACTTTGAGTATTTAATTTCAAAAGTGTTCTCCAAGTCATCCAAGAAAAAGCGACTCGAAGAACTTATCTGCTAAGCTATTCAAAACAAACGAATTAACAGTAGAAAACAGATGTGGGAATGAGTCATACCTAGCCTTTGGAGCTTCATACCCTGCATGGCCAAACAAGATGTAACATTAACAGGTGGTTTTCTGATAGAACAGCAATGCAATCAACTGTATAGCAGAGACATGGTTTGAAGGATCGAATATCAATTACGCTATTCGAATTCCCAATTGGAAGCAAACTGGGAAAGAAAGAACAACAATCATGCAAAAACAGAAGAAAGAAAGAAAAGAAATTGGGGAACAAGTAAATAGTTGATCAATTAATCAAACATATGCACAAAGCCAAAAGGAAAAGGAAAATGTCAAAACTGATTCCTCCATCAATTAATCAAACATATGCAAGAGTGTCAAAGATTTTAGAGAGCCCATTACTAACACACCGTAACACAGATAGTAAGATAGACAAGACCTCGATATAATTAGATATACAACCACCAATATATATCGTTTACATTAATTTTGTCAATTTTCCGACGTGAGATTCTTGCACCCATTAATTCACACAGGTTAAAAACCAGAAGCCATTAAGCTAAAAACACACACAGACAACTCAAGCTCACAAACTCAAATCATAAACTGAACAAAAAACGCAAACTTTAGAAACAAGTAAAAAAAGAAAGACTTTTGGAGTGGTGGGTAAAGTACCAAAAGCGTCATGGACGAGAAGAACTGAAAGCCTGGAGTCAGGGGAGCCAGTGACATAGCAATCGAAACCGCCGAGCTTTTCGACGTGGCCGGAGCCGCTCGACGGGTTCAGGGCTGGTGGGTTTGAGCAGCACTCAGAGCTTGCCATGATTTCTTTCTTTTTTTTCTCTGAATTCACAAACACAGACACACTCTGTCAGTGTTTGATTGAGCTAGGACAGCAGATGCTATATTTATAGGAGGGAAATTATTTACTGGTAAATACAAAATTTGGAAATTTGGACATTAGGTACTTAATCCTTTATTCAATTCTTTATTTTCTAGATGACGGAAGCAATTACCTAAGCCTAACGCCTAAAGTTGAGGCGAATACCTAATAGCCGCATTCCAAGACTCCAAGTCCATGGCACTCCACCAAGACACTCGACCGAGTATTGTTCATGTTGACGAGTTACTCGCATTCCGCAACTATCCAGAAAATATTTCTCTCGTATTACAAAAAACCGCTTAATGTGCAGTTCTGTTCCGATAATTGGTTTAAAATAACAAAAAAAATTTACTTTATGATGCACTAATCAACATCATCAAACGTCTGAGCATGAATTATACCACTCAGCAAATTCCAAACCTTAAAGAACCACATTGTTCTCAAACCTCTACTCTTCCAAGCGACAAATTTTACACACAAATATTGGCACATAAAATTGCAGACATTGTTCTGATTCATAGTAAATAGAATGCAGTTGGGACGATAAGGTTCAAATTATTCTTGTCCTTCACTGAAAATAGAACGCTTCACAGTAATGACGATACCATTCACTTGACATGGTTCAAGAACCACTCCAACAAGTCTTGATGAGCCTCCTCGGCAGCCTTACAAGCTGCTTCATCTTCATCGTCGTACCTAGTGGTCCACCCGTGTTCCACTTTTGGAAATATCTTCACACGGCTTTTGATCTGTGATTCCATAAACCAAACTGTCATTCCAAATACATAAACGCGAAACATTGAAGAAATAGAGCCACATTAAGAAGGTAGAATATCTAAGCATAATATAGAAGCCCTTGAACACCTTTGGTTTTGTAAGGGCAAGTTCGACCTACAATCCGTGAGATATTTCTACCAATAACCCATGACAGAATGAGAACAACTAAACCCGAAGTCATCTCAAGGGCTATAAGGATGTCCATGATTAAAATCAACAACTACATTGAAATCATTGAAAAGTGTTTCGATCAAGATATTTCCTACCTCAGGTTTTGCAGCTAAAGCCTCCTCAAATTGTTTCACGACTTCAGGTGGAGACATATTATCAATCTCAGCGCCAAGTATTTGAGTGGGAACCTTAACCGCTGCAATTTAGTTCCAGGAATAAATCAATAAACTCAGGCCGAACAGATTTTATTTTTCTATTTACACTTTCTTAGCGTAAATGATAGAAAACTTAGTGTTCGTTTAAATTGACACCTACACTACTTAGCTAAATATTTCTTGAAATTAAACAGTGAAATCGTACCCTTGATATCATCCAGAGTGACAAATGAAGGATGACACATAGCAGCAGCTTGGATAAAGTCATGCTTTGAAAGTTCAACCACAACCTTGGCTGAAAACAGCACAAATGATTTAATGTCAAAGGAAGCATCCCATCGGTTGAACTAATAAATTAAGGATGAAAAGCAATACGAAAAGAAACAAAAATTGTAGAAAGACAGGACATTCTTTTAACCTGAAAAATGAACTAATAAATGATAGAATAAAGAGAAGAATCCACCAGAAGGGGAAAATGAGCTCACCCCCATAACAGAATCCTACAGCACCAACTGCAGAAATACCTTTACTTTTTAAAGCTTCAAGTATTGGTTTTGCATCTTCTAATGCTTTGTCCTGTTTAGAAGCGTAACATTTTAACAACACTTGCACACTCAACAGTTTGGATATAAAACACCACAAAATCAGGTATTTTTTCGTGTCAGAGGTGGAAACAATCATATAAACTTTAAAAACAACAACAATAATTGGACCTCCAAGCTGAAGCTACATGCATCTTCAACTTAAAACAGCCCCAAAACGAGAATACAGAATAAGTATCTTAACATTTTATGTGAATTTAAGAATCACAAAGGGATACTTGTAAAAGTATTTCAATTATAAATCAGTAAACAATTTCTTGATGTCTGCATGATAAGAGAACCAACCGTTCCATGATGTTTTATCCAGCCAGGGAAAGCGGCAAATCCCTCCTCTCCGAGTACAAAAGGGTCTCCGTAAAAGAAGTCAGGGATCACAACAAAAAAGCCACCAGCTGCAAGTTTGTCTGCCAGCTTCCTTCAAAACAGTAGGTGGCATTAGGTGAAGGGTACATAAGATTATGAGAGCACGCAAATGATATAGTGATTGATCAAGTGAATAACACAACTGTGCTTCGAAATTTTTTTTTTTAAGGATGTTGGAAACTAGAAGGATAAACTATCCCAGTCTATCTTTCTAGATCGCATAGACTCGGATCAAAATACAGGAGGTGATCTTCTCAGCATAAGGAAATACCATTTTCAAAAGTATGGAGCTCTACAGTTGCTACGTCCGATATATGATCTTAAACTAATGGTTGTAACTACTTGAAAATTTAGTTGCATGTAACCTATTACAATCTTTCTCATTCTTTCCCTTAACGACAAGTAAATATTTCAAAGTGTCCACCAAGACATCAAGCAGGTTCAAATTCACGAAAATTGCAATTCAGAGAACTAATCCATCACACCGTGCAACATAAATAAAGGAGCTGTAGCAAAACGGATATGCAACAAGTCATACCTCAAGTTTGGAGCATCGTATCCTGCACACAACAATAAACATGCTAAATTAAGGGCTGGTTTGGTAAATTTTTTTGTAAAAATGCTTTTGAAATAAAAAAGCAGTATTATAGGGTTTGATAAACTTTTATGTAAAACAGATGTGAAAAAAAACCGGTTTTCCAAAGCTGGGTTTTGCAGCTTCTTGTTTTTGGTTTTTTTTTCACAAAAAACTGTGAAAAAAAACTGAAGCTGAATGTTTACCAAACACAAAAAAGCTCCCAGCTTTTTTTTTAATGACCTCAATCCCAAACTGCACCTAACAGTGATGTGCTGATGCAACGTCATAGACTCATACGAAGCAATTTTACAGTACTGATCGAAAATCAGTTATTTCACCCGAACGGGGAAGGAACAGAAACAGGAGAAAGAAACACACTAAAAGGCAAACAAACTATGCTCTGATATGACATACAGTTACAAAGATCCTCCTTATTATGACTGAGGCTAGTTACATATTTATAGCACCTTTTAACATTTTCTTCCAAACTATGATATTTTCCGCTGAGCGGGTATTTCGGCCAAACTATACAATAGGCCCGCCATAATAGTTAAGTATCGACCTCAGTCAAGTAATATCGCTAGACTGTAGAATCAGTGACATAACACGAATTAACATAAACACCCTAAAAATATATACCCTTTAAACAAGAATCACAAACAGACCAATCAAAAGACAATAAAGAAACTAAACCCATGCCATAAAATGGAAAAAAAAAATTGCAGAAAATACTGAACCAAATTAAAAAGCAGAGATTTTTGAAGCGGTGGGATTTGGGAAAGTACCAAAAACATCAGAGACGAGAAGAACGGCGACCTTGGAGTCAGGGGAGCCGACCAGATAGGTGTCGAGACCGCCTAACTTCTCAACGTGGCCGGAGCCACTCGATGGGTTCAGGGTTGGTGGGTGGGAGCAGCACTGAGGGCCTGACATTTTTGTTTTTGTTTTTGTGGTTCTCTGAAACAAACACAGTCTGCTAATCTAATCTGGCCAAATGGTTTATAGGGTGGTTAGGGACAGGACCTGGATATCCCCTCCTATTTCTGTGGTCACAGTTAAATCACGTCAACAGATAGTTGAGTTGACTCGTTGACTAGTTGATTAGAAAGAAAGGTTAGGATTTAGGGAGGAAGAGGAACCCTAATCTTATCTTCTCACCTGTTGTAGTAGGCTTATTTGATTGAACTAATTTAAGGGATTAGAGAGAGAGAGTGGGCCGGTGGTAGCTAGAGAGAAGATATATTGATTTAATTGTGAGGTGTGTTTGTATTAAACTATTATGCCTTTATTTATTTATAGTAGTAGGATAGGAAAAACCTTATCCTTTTAGAATTACAACTCTTAATAGGTCCTAATAGGAATATAAGAGATTCATAAATTCACTAGGATTTACACAATCACATTCATATTCTAAATATGACTCACCCATATTTTAATACTAATTTTTATCCTTTGTAAGATTATATCTTATATACTAAAACTCAAACAGGGTGAGTACTATGGATGACCAGTGGGCGGACTGTGAGAGGAGGGTTGAGGGTCTGCCACGTGGCAGGCAGTGAGAGGAGGAGAAGTTTAGAAAATCTAAAAAGGGGATTCTAATTGGATGAGAATAGGGGACCAAAATGCAAATTTTATAAAACTCTAGGGGAAAATTATGAAATTACAATTATTTGGGGGTGGGGTTTAACATGTGATTTGAAATACATGTTGGATTGTTTGTGAAATGCAAGGGCTAGTAGTGGACCGTTAACCCATTGTCATGAGAATTTGTTTGCTTCGATATTGTTTCATTTCTCGCTTCGTTGACCCGTTCTAAATTTATTACTTGGTTTTGTTTCATTTCGTTTAGCGTTTGTAAATTGAGCACTTGATTCATGTTTTGTTTCTTTGAGCCGTTGTTATGTTCTTGGACTTCCGTTCGGTTCCGTTGAGTGGTCCGGTTCCTTGCTCCGTTTAGATTCCGTTGAGTGGTCTGGAATCGTATCCACTCGGATTCCGTTGAGAGGTCCGAAATCCCTTCTACTCTGCTATTCCGTTGAGTGGTCCGGAATCGTATCTTGGTTTGGATTATGTTGAGTGGTCCATAATCCCGTTTGGTATTTTGGTTCCGTTGAGTGGTCCGGAACCCGATGTTGTTGGATTTTGTTGAGTGGTCACATTCTACAGAGATGTAGGATTCGGTCGAACTTTGTCGCTCTAGCCTTACATTTTGGTGTATTGTATGTGTTATTGATTGATGTGATTGTAGAATGGTGTTGGAAAGCACATGTGTGTGTGAAGGACATGATGACAACTCTTGTTTGGCTTATGGTTGATGTGTAGTGTGGTACTCTATGTTTTTTGCTAAGAAGTATTTTACGAAAAGTTTAGAGTTTAACAAATAGTGAACTACGAATGACTTGATTCTTATTTAAGGTACGCACGCAGTCTAACGAGAAGGTTAAATACAGCCAATCCGAATAATGAGTTGTGCTTTGTCCATATCTCAGAGACTGAGTATGTTAGATATATGGGTATTTAGTGACGTCACGTGTTGATCTTAGACGTACGTTGGGATCGGGGCGTAACAAAATGTAACATGAACAAGTAGTTTGCTGATAGAATACCAGCAAGCAACTGTATAGTAGTGACATGGTTTGAAGGATCGAATATCAATTACGCCTATTCGAATTCCCAATTGGAAGCAAACTGGGAAAGAAAGAACAACAATCATGCAAAAACAGAAGAAAGAAATAACAGAAATTGGGGAACAAGTAAATAGTTGATCAATTAATCAAACATGAGCACAGCACCCACAAAGCCAGAAGGAAAACGAAAATGTCAAAACTGATTCCTCCATCAATTAATCAAACATATGTAGAGTGTTAAAGATTTTAGAAAGACGAGTCAGCAGTCCGTTGCTGACACACCGTAAAACAGATAGTAAGATACATACGACCTCGATATAATTAGAAGTAAAACCCCTCAACATATGTAGGTTAGATTAATTTTATCAATTATCCGACGTGCAATTCTTGCACCCATTAATTAACACAAGCTAAAAACCAGTACCCATTAAGTTAAAAACACACAGACAACTCAAACTCACAAACTCAAATCATAAACTGAACAAAAAACACAAATTTTTGAAACAAGTAAAAAAGAAAGACTTTTGGAGTGGTGGGTAAAGTACCAAAAGCGTCATGGACGATAAGAACTGAAAGCTTGGAGTCAGGGAGCCAGTGACCTAGGAATCGAACCGGCCCAGCTTTTTGACATGGCCGGAACCCCTGGATGGGTTCACGGCTGGTGGGTTTAAGCAGCACTCTGAGCTTGCCATGATTTCTCTCTTCTTTTTTTTCTCTGAATTCACAAACACAAACACTCTTTGTCAGTGTTTGATTGAGCTAGCACAGCTTTATAGAGGGGAAATAATTCTCTGGTAAGTAAAAAATTTGGAAATTTGGACATGGTCAGCAGATTCATCGGAATTTGATATTTGTTAATTTATTCAATTCTTTATTTTTGAGATGACGGGATGAATGACCTAAGCCTGAAGTTCAGGAGAATAACTAATAACCGCAGTCCAAGACTCCAAGGCCATGGCACTCCAAAAGGGACATGGATCCCCTTCGGATCCATTGGTCCTAATCCGCCAACTCTCGTAATCCGGATCATTAAAATTTAATCTAAATATTACAAACAGAGGTCCACTTTAAAAGTTATAATAATTTTATCTGTTGGATTAATTTTCAATAATTCGAATTATGAAATTTGGTGAATTATGACCAATGAATCCGAGGAGAATCCATGTCATGTCCCTCCAAAAGCAGTACAACAAGACAGTTGACTGACTTGTGCAAATTAAACAGTTACTCACATTCCGCAATTATCCAGAAAATCTCTTGTATTACATAAAATAGTTTAATGTGTGGTTTTGTTCCGATAATTGGCTTAAAATAACAAAATTTATTTATTTTATGATGCACTAATCAACATCATCAAACGTCTGAGCAAGAATTATACCACTAACCAAATTCCAAACTTTAAAGCACCATATTATTCTCAAACCTCTAGTCTTCCAAGCGACAAATTTTACACACAAATATTTGCACATAAAAATGCAGGCATTACTGTGGTCCTTGGGGAAAATTTTTAGTTGTGACAGGAACACGGATGGTACATCATGTGTTTTTACGTAAGTGGTGGAAAATTTTAATTTTTAAGCTATTAACCTTTCAACACACATATCCAACCATTTACATAGAGACACGTGGTGTACCGGCTTGTGTGACGATCACACTGAAAAATCTCTCAGTAAATAGGATGGAGTTGATACGATACGATAGGGTTCAAATTATTCTGATATATCAGAAAAAGCCTCTTCACAGTAAAGAAGGTTCAAGAACCACTCCATCAAATCTTCATAAGCCTCCTCGGCAGCCTTACAAGCTGCTTCATCTTCAACGTTGTACCTGGTGGTCCACCCGTGTTCCACTTTCGGGAATATCTTCACTTGGCTTGTAATCTGTGGTTCCATAAAACCAAGAGTCATTCCAAATACATAACGCGAAACATTGAAGAAACAGAGCCACGTTAAGAAGGTAGAATGTCTAAGCATAGTATATAATCTCTTAAAACACCTTTGGTTTTGTAAGGGTAAGTTCGACCTATAATTCGTGACATAGTTCTACCAATAACCCATGACAGAATGAGAACGACTAAACCCGAAGTCATCTCAAGGGTTGTAGGGATGTCCATGACTAAAATCAACAAATACATTGAAATCATTGAAGAGTCTTTCAATCAAGATATTTCCTAGTTCCTACCTCAGACTTTGCAGCTAAAGCCTCCTCAAATTGTTTCACGAGTTCAGGTGGAGACGTACCACCAATCTCAGCTCCAAGTATTTGAGTGGGAACCTTAACCGCTGCAATTTAGTTCCAGGAATATATCAATAAACTCAGACCGAACTGGTTTTATTTTTCTATTTACACACTTAGAAAACTTAGGTATGTGTTCGTTTAAATTAACACCTACACTAATTAGCTAAGTATTTCTTGAATATTAAATAGTGAAATCTTACCCTTGATATCATCCAGAGTGACAAATGAAGGATGACACAAAGAAGCAGCTTTGATATAGGCATGCTTTGAAAGTTCAACCACAACCTTGGCTGAAAACAGCACAAATGATTCAATGTCAACCGAAACATTTTCCCATAGGTTGAAGTTGAACTAATAAATTAAGGATGAACAATCCGAAAAGAAGAAAAAAATTGTAGAAACATGAGACGTTCTATTAAACTGAAACCGGAACATAAATTATAGAGTAAAGAGAAGAATCCACCAGAAAGGGAAAATGAGCTCACCCCCATAACAGAATCCTACAGCACCAACTTTAGAAGCACCTTTACTTCTTAAAGCTTCAAGTACTGGTTTTGCATCTTCGAATGCTTTGTCCTGTTTAGAAGAGCGAAACATTTCAACAATACTTGCACAATCAAGCTGAAGCCACACGCATCTTCAATTTAAAACTGCCCCAAAAAGAGAATTTCACAATAAGAATCTTAAAACATTTTATATGAACCAACCGGTGCATGATGTTTTATCCAGCCAGGGAGAGCGGCAAATCCGTCCTCTCCTAATTCAAAAGGGTCTCCGTAAAAGAAGTCAGGGACCGCTGTAAAAATGCCAGTAGCTGCAAGTTTGTCTGCAAGCTTCCTTCAAAACAGAAGGCAGGTGGCATCAGTTGAAGGGTACATAATATTATGAAAACACGCACATGATATAGTGATTGATCAAGTAAATAACACTACTGTGCTTGGAAAAAGAAAAATGATGATGTTGGGAACTAAAAGGATAAACTATCCCAGTCTATCTTTCCAGATCGTATAAACTCGGATCAAGATGCAAGAGATGATCTTCTAAGCATAAGGAAAAACCAGTTTCAAAAGTAGGGAGCTCGATAGTTGCTACGTCCAATATATGATCTTAAACTAATGATTGTAACTATTTGAAAGTTTAGTTGCATGTAATGTTGAAAATCAACACCAGCCCAATTGGTGTGGCCTAAGACAAGTGATCCAATCCAAAACCAATGCATGCAAAAGCTAGAAAAATCTAGCAATCTTTGTCGGCAAAAGTAGCTGGAAGATTCCAGCAATTTAAGTTGGTTATCCACCTAAATATCTAAGCTAAAGAATGTATTAGAAGCTGGGAGAACTCAAAGCCTTTTAGGAAAGCAAGTCGGTTTGCTGTGTGTGTAATAATATGCTAGAAAATTCTAGCATTATTTATGTCGGCAACCACACCTATAAATAGGTGTGTGTGTGTGTGTGTGTGTAAGCTTGTAACAAAGTGTGAAAGCAATCAAGAAGAAGAAGAAGTAAGAGAGAGCCAAGTGAGAGTGAGAAGGGTAGTCTTGTAGGAGTGTGAGTGTTCTAGTGAAAGAGTGTCCTTGAAAGTGTGTGTTGTAATATTTTGTGAGTATAATACAAGTAATTTGTTTACTTGTGTTGTCTCTCCAACACTTGTGTTAGAGTTGTGTACTCTAAATTTTTCCCAACAATTGGCATCAGAGCGGGACGGTCAGGGATCGTTCTTGGTGGAGCTATCTTGAGTCGTGAGGAGTTTGGTACTCTGCAAGTTTGTTAGTCAAGCTTGATCGGTATAGTCGAAGTCTTGCCAGCACGATGGGTAACCTTCAAGTAGTTGGAGGAATCAAGAAGCTCAACAACAAAAACTACAATATGTGGGCAACATGTATGGAATCTTACTTACAAGGTCAGGACCTTTTGAAGGTTGTTGGTGGTGGTGAGGTTACACAACCGGCGGCAGAAGATGCCAATGGCATCTTGCGAAAGTGGAAAATTAAAGCAGGCAAAGCGATGTTTGCTTTAACACAATTGAAGAAGAAATGTTGGAGCACATCTGGGATGCCAAAACACCAAAGGAAGCATGGGACACTTTTGTTACACTCTTTTCAAAGAATAATGATACAAGACTGCAACTTCTCGAGAACGAGTTGCTATCGATGGCGCAATGTGACATGACGATTGCCCAGTACTTTCACAAGGTGAAGTCGATATGCCGCGAAATTTCAAAGTTAGATCCAACAGCTCCTATTGGGGAAACCAGGATGAAGAGAATAATTATCCATGGTTTGAGACCCGAATATCGAGGGTTTATTGCCGCTATACAGGGATGGCCAACACAACCATCGCTTGTTGAGTTTGAAAATTTGCTTGCAGGTCAAGAAGCTATGGCCAAGCAAATGGGAGGAGTCTTGTTGAAGGGTGAAGATGAAGCACTCTACACCAGCAAAAGCAAAGGCACTTTCAAGCGGTACACTGGTAGTGGATCTAAAAAGGATGGAGACAAGGTGAAAAGTCATCAAGGAAAGGGATGCTCTCGTCCAGGGGGAGCTTCGAAGAATTGCGGTAATAGTAGAAAGTTTGATGGCGAGTGTTACAACTGTGGGAAGATGGGCCACATGGTGAAAGATTGTTGGACCAAGAAAAAGCCTGTTGAAAGTAATACTGCTACTTCCAGTTCGAAGGAGAATAGTGAAGATGGTTGGGATGCTGAAGCATTATTCGCTATGGAAGAAGAAGAATTAGCCTTCACGGTAACAACATAAGAACGAATTGACTACAAAAATGATTGGATCGTAGATTCGGGCTGCTCAAATCATATGATGGGTGATAAACAGAAGTTGCAAAACCTATCTGAATAAAAGGGAGGTCGTGTGGTGGTGACAGCCGACAACTCAAGGTTACCGATAGCTCACATCGGTAAGACGATAGTTACACCTCGATATAATTCTAACCAGGTGCCACTTCAAGATGTTTATCATGTCCCAGGAATGAAAAACAATTTGCTATCTG
Organism: Malus fusca; assembly: GCA_035220775.1. Classification (NCBI taxonomy): domain Eukaryota; kingdom Viridiplantae; phylum Streptophyta; class Magnoliopsida; order Rosales; family Rosaceae; genus Malus; species Malus fusca. The sequence continues at coordinate 13,340,156 of CM069071.1, forward strand.
TGGCCCAATTGACATCATCAGGCCACTATGTCTTGTTCGGTCCACGAGATGTGAAGGTGTATCGTGACCTCAAAATCTCAGAAATACCAACAATGGAGGGGTGACGATTGGAGTCAGTCTACATAATGTCAGCAAAATCTGCATATGTAGATAGGACAAGGAAAAATGAGACATCAGATCTATGGCACATGCGGTTAGGTCACGTTAGCTATTCCAGGCTAAGTGTGATGGTGAAAAAGTCGAGGCTTAAGGGGCTTCCTCAACTTGACGTGCGAACAGACACAGTATGTGCGAGATGCCAGTATGGTAAAGCACACCAATTGCCATATGAGGAATCAAAGTTTAAAGCAAAAGAACCATTAGAGTTAGTTCACTCTGATGTGTTCGGACCAGTTAAGCAACCGTCAATTGGTGGTATGCGGTACATGGTGACATTCATTGATGACTTCTCAAGGTATGTGTGGGTCTTCTTTATGAAAGATAAATCTGACACATTCTCAAAGTTTAAAGAGTTCAGAGAGTCAGCCAAAGGAGAAGTGGGAAAGAAGATCTGTTGCCTACGCACAGATAACGGAGGAGAATATAGCTTAAGTGAGTTCTCTCAATACCTAAGGGAATGTCGAATACGTTATCAGTACACTTGTGCCAACACGTCGCAACAAAATGGTGTAGCTGAGAGAAAGAACCAGCATCTTGCAGAAGTTTGTCGAAGTATGCTACATGCAAAGAACGTACCGGGAAGGTTTTGGGCTGAAGCAATGAGGACTGCAGCCTTTGTGATCAATAGACTTCCTCAAGCGAGGTTAGGATTTGTTTCGCCCTTTGAGAAACTGTGGAACATGAAACCTACAGTTAGCTACTTTCGAGTATTTGGCTGTGTATGTTATGTATTTGTTCCTAATCATTTACGGAGCAAGTTTGACAAGAAAGTTGTTAGATGTATCTTTGTGGGATACGACAGCCAAAGAAAGGGGTGGAAATGTTGTGATCCAACAAGTGGAAGATGTTACACTTCACGAGATGTGGTGTTTGATGAAGCGTCTTCTTGGTGGTCCTCAGAGAAAGAGGTGCTACCAGACTCCAGAGAATTTGGAGAAAAGCTGCAACAGAAGATGGGGGAGCATACTATCCAACTCCAACCAAGTTCAGATGAATCAGGAGATCCAAATGACGATGATGTTGAACAAAGAGTGGCTCAAAATCCTTGGCAAACTGGCGTGTATCAACAACCAAACGAAGAAGGTGGGCCTAGTGAAACGGAAGAATCAACTCCACAATCTCAACTCCGAAGGTCAACAAGAACACGAAGGCCAAATCCTAAATACGCCAATGCAGCCATAATTGAAGAAGCAACAGAGCCTGGGACGTTCGAAGAAGCATCGCAGAGTTCTGAGTGGATGACAGCTATGAAAGAAGAGATCGATGCACTTCAGCAAAATCAAACTTGGGATCTCGTGCCAAAACCAAGAGATGTGAAACCCATATCCTGCAAGTGGGTTTACAAGATAAAGCGCCGTCCATATAGGTCAATCGAGAGGTACAAGGCACGATTGGTAGCTCGTGGTTTCTCTCAACAATACGGACTAGACTATGATGAAACGTTTAGTCCAGTGGTGAAACTTACAACGGTACGATTCCTACTTGCACTTGCAGCTAACAAAGATTGGAATCTTTACCAGATGGTTGTGAAGAATGCTTTCTTGCATGGAGAGTTAGATCGGGAGATCTACATGATGCAGCCAATGGGCTTTAAAAGCGAAGCTCATCCTGAGTACGTGTGCAAGTTAAGGAAAGCACTCTACGGTTTGAAACAAGCACTAAGAGCGTGGTACGGTAAGATTGCAAAGTTTCCCACACAAAGTGGTTATTCAGTAACACCCGCAGATTCCAACCTGTTTGTCAAAGCCAATGAAGGAAAGCTAGCTATCGTGCTAGTGTATGTGGATGACTTAATCATAACCGGTGATGATGAGGCAGAAATTCTTCGGACGAATGAGAATTTATCAGTCCGTTTCCAGATGAAGGAACTTGGTCAACTCAAGCATTTCCTTGGTCTAGAGGTTGATCGCACACAAAAAGGAATATTTCTCTGTCAACAGAAGTATGCCAAAGATTTGTTGAAGAAGTTCGGAATGCTCGAATGCAAGCTGATTTCGACGCCGATAGAGCCAAATGCCAAAATGTGTGCACATGAAGGAAAAGATTTGGAAGATGCGACGATGTATCGACAATTGGTAGGTAGTCTGATCTACTTAACCTTGACTTGACCTGACATTTCTTATGCAGTTGGTGTGATGACTCGGTACATGCAAAACCCAAAGAAGCCTCACTTGGAAGCAGTTCGACGAATACTGAGATATGTGAAGAGTACAATTGACTATGGTTTTTTGTACAAGAAAGTTGAAGACTGCAAGTTAGTTGGTTATTGTGATGCAGACTTTGCAGGAGATCATGACACCAGAAGATCGACCACTGGGTTTGTCTTCAGAATTGGTTCTGGAGTAGTTTCGTGGTGCAGCAAGAGACAACCAACAGTGTCTTTGTCAACCACATAAGCAGAGTATAGAGCAGCAGCAATGACAGCTCAAGAGAATGCATGGCTGGTACAGTTGATGAGTGATCTACATCAACCAGTAGATTATCCAGTACCATTGTACTGTGATAACCAATCGGCAATTCGCTTAGCGGAAAATCCAGTCTTTCATGCAAGAACCAAACATGTGGAGGTACACTATCATTTCATTAGAGAGAAGGTCTTGCAAGAAGAGATTGAGATGAGACAAATCAATACAGATGAACAAGTTGCAGACTTGTTCACTAAAGGTTTGAGTACCAGCAAGTTTGAAAAGTTTCGTCGTCAACTCAGCATGGAGAAAAGAATGAGCTGGTGTTGAGGGGGAGTGTTGAAAATCAACACCAACCCAATTGGTGTGGCCTAAGACAAGTGATCCAATCCAAAACCAATGCATGCAAAAGCTAGAAAAATCTAGCAATCTTTGTTGGCAAAAGTAGCTGGAAGATTCCAGCAATTTAAGTTGGTTATCCACCTAAATATCTAAGCTAAAGAAAGTATTAGAAGCTAGGAGAACTCAAAGCCTTTTAGGAAAGCAAGTCGGTTTGCTGTGTGTGTAATAATATGCTAGAAAATTCTAGCATTATTTATGTCGGCAACCACACCTATAAATAGGTGTGTGTGTGTGTGTGTGTGTAAGCTTGTAACAAAGTGTGAAAGCAATCAAGAAGAAGAAGAAGTAAGAGAGAGCCAAGTGAGAGTGAGAAGTAAGGGTAGTCTTGTAGGAGTGTGAGTGTTCTAGTGAAAGAGTGTCCTTGAAAGTGTGTGTTGTAATATTTTGTGAGTATAATACAAGTAATTTGTTTACTTGTGTTGTCTCTCCAACACTTGTGTTAGAGTTGTGTACTCTAAATTTTTCCCAACATGTAAACCTATTATATTCTTTCTGATCCTTTCCCTTAACGATAAGTAATTATTTCAAAGTGTCCATCAAGACATCAAGCAGGTCCAAAATCACGAAAAATGCAATTCAGTGAACTAATCCATCACACCCTGCAACACAAATAAAGTAGCTGTAGTAAAACGGATATGCAACAAGTCATACCTCAAGTTTGGAGCCTCATATCCTGCATAGAACAATAAACATGTTAAATTAACAGGTGTTGTGCTGATACAACGTCATAGACTCATAGAAAACAATTTTACAGATCGAAAATCAGTTATTTCACCTGAACGGGGAAGGAACAGAAACAGAAACATCCAAGGACCAAAAACAAATGGAAGAAACACACAAGGGCAAACAAACTATGCTCTGATATGACATACAGTTACAAATATCCTTCTTTTTTATGACCCAAGTGAACATAACTGAGGTTAGATTATCATCAGTCAACCAAAACATATTTACAATGATATTTTCCACTAAGGGGCGGGGAATTTGAGCCAAACTAAGCAATATCCCAGCCATAATTGTTCAAAATAGTTAAGTATTGAACTTGTCATTAGTGACATAGCACCAATTAGCATAAACACCCTAAAAATATATTACCCTTTAAACAAAAAAGTTAAAAACACACACAGACCAATCAAAACACAGTAAAGAAACATAATCCATGTCATAAAATGAACAAAACATTGCAGAAAATACTGGACCAAATTAAAAAGCAAAGATTTTTGAAGTGGTGGGAGTTGGGAAAGTACCAAAAACATCAGAGACGAAAAGAACGGCCATCTTGGAGTCAGGGGAGCCGACGAGATAGGTGTCGAGACTGCCGAACTTCTCGACGTGGCCGGAGCCACTCGATGGGTTCAGGGTTGGTGGGTGGGAGCAGCACTGAGGGCCTGACATTTTGTTTGTACTTTTGTTTTTCTCTGAAGCAAACACACTCTCTGCTTGTCTGATCAAATGATTTATAGGGTGGTTAGGGACAGATGGCTTGAGACTGAGAGTTGAGTAGTCGACAAGAAAGGAAGGTTTGGATTTAGGGGAACTTGATCTTAATTAATGTACATTAAACATTGACCCTCTTTCTTTTCAATAATTACGATCTGATTTAATATGAATTAAACAATGAAGCTCTTTCATTTCAATAATTACGATCTGAATTTACTCAAATTTGGAGCGTGACAATAATTTTACGAGGAAATGGGAGGAATGGTCCCTTAACTATCCTAGAATTGTAGCTTTAGTCCCTAAATTAAAATATTATTATATTTGGTCCTTGAAATGCAGAGCGTTAGTCCTTCATTACCAATTCCGTTAAGTTTTAGTTAAAAGTGTTTACATGTTAGTTTCACCTATATATAATAGAAAAGATGAAAATTACAACAAAAATTGGAGGCCTACCTCATCCACCAACACTCACAGCCCACCCCTTCAACTTCAATCTTTGATACACTCCCTGCCAACCTCCCACTTCCAACCCCCAATCGTTAATCCCCACTCCCCAGCCGACCCCAACCTATAGCCCACGAAGCACAACCTTCACCAAACCCCGAACCCGCATCCCACAAAATTCTTGAATCTTACCTGTCGAAACAACGTGGATGGATGTCATTGTGAATTCGTTTAGAAAGGGAGACGTGTTCGAAATTTGGATTAGAAACTTTCTTTTGTTTTGGTTGTTTGGAGAGTGCTACAATGCCATGGCTGGGGTTTGGAGGAGGCGAGGCAGAAGGGAAGACAGGAGAGAGAGAGAGTTAACTTTTATATTTTTAGTATTTTTATTTTGGAGAAATTAGGTTATCATCATTCTTTTTGCTACTCCATTGATTAAAATCTTATTCCTTTTCAATTTTTAATCAAGGTTCAATTTTTAATCAAGGTCCTTGGTATTAATAACATCATTAATAATTTCAATAATAAAATATTTTTTTATTTCTAATATATTCATTTAATGTTAAAAATGTTACAATTAGTATATTTATATTTATGACTAAATTTTTTATCATATATTTTTAGTTTTAGTTTATACCCATTTTTAATTTGTAATTCTTTTTTAATTTGTACCAATTTTCTTTTAGTTTTAATTTGTACCCATATATTAATTTCTTTTTGTGCCCTTATTTTTTAAAGTTTATTTGTATTTGTACCCATATTTTTTTTATTTGTACATTTTATTTTGCTAAATGTACCCATGCTAATTATATGTACCCATTCATGTAAAACTTTTAATCTAAAAATGTACTCATTCTTAAATATATCAATTTGTTATATGTAAAATGTACCTTTTTTTTATATAAAATGTGACAACCCATCCCAAATCTTACGTTTCTACAAAATTTAAAAGTGTGATTTTACGAAAATGCCTTTAGAGGCGAGGGTCTTGACATCCGTTGACCAACGTATAGCGAGGTGTATGAATTAATACTTAGCGTTTTCTTGAAGTACTCGATGTTACGGAATTATAAAACCGAGAAGTACTTTTGTTTAGTCATTATTTATATATTTTATACATTTTTATAATGATATATTTTGTTTATCATTTAGTGATTTTAAAAATAGTTGAAGAAGAAGAGGAAGAAGGAGGGGGACGGGAGAGAGAACAGAGGGAATGGCTGCTACCCAATTAGATGAGAGGAAGAGAGAAGACTGCCCAATCAGAAGCAAAAGCGAGGAGGGAAAGGAGGGAGAGTGGAGAGCGGGGAAAAAAGGGGGAAACGGGTTCCCAACCCGTGACCCGTGTACACCCAGTCCAATTCTCCATATTTTCAGGTGGTTTTCCATCGGATTTCTCACGAATTTGGACCAAGAAACCATTCCCAATCATCCCCTAGTCCTTTCCTCTTCCATTCCCAATCAAATTTTATAGGATTTGAGCTTGAATTCGAGTAGAACGAAACTGTGGGTTCCGAGGGTGCCATGACAAAATCCGACGATCGTGAAGGTAATCCAGCAAATTGCTACCACCACTAGACTTCCATAGAACCTAGGAACAAAGCTCAATCGGTGGTGGAGGCGTCGGAACACGTTTGGAGGTCGAATCGAAGCACACCCAATCATAGGGTTCCGACGGGTTTTGATGAAATTAGAGCCTTTCTAGGCCAAGTTGGCATTGGTCACGTCTATGAAAGTTGTTCTACTCATTGAGATCTTCAAATTTGCAAATTTTGGTAATTTTTAGAGATAGTTGATTTTCCGGTGAGTCGGGGCGGCCAACCGCCACCCACGGCTGCGCGTGGCCAGAGGGCCGCCAATGATATTTTTAGGCTATATTTGATGCCTTGAATTCAGTTTTGAGAATTGAATGACGTAGATTGATCGTTAGAACCAAAATTCTCTAAGATACGTTAATATGCCATTATATGAATCGACGATTCGACCGTTGGATCGTCATCAAACTTTAATAGGTTATTATTCATAATATTTGAGGAATATAGGAACTTAAGGATTGGGAATCCGACGTACGGATCTTCTCAAATTGGATTTGTAAGTTCGTAAAATAAAATGTTAACAGCCACTTGGTTTTGGCAATTGGCGGAGATCCGACCGTTGGATCGTTTCGAAACTTTAGTATGTTATTCTAGAAGCATAATATGGATCCTTGGAAGTTACAGATCAGAGATCTGATTTGTAGATCTTCTGGACCGAATTATGTAGACTCATGTGCGATGTAAGTTATGTATTGTATCAACGAGAATTCTAAGATATGGTTTGATAATTGGTCACAGGCGCCGATCGTTTGTGATGCCTCGATGTTTGTGTTAGGAAGTTGTAGCGTGGACTCCAGGTGAGTGGATCTTTCCTTGCTTATCATATTTTTCATGATTGATAATTCTATAAATTCTTTTAAATAAAACTGAGAAATGTATGCCATGACATATATATATATATATATATATATATGTTATAAAATACTATAAGATGGTTGAGTTTAGATTTCATCGTGATATATCCATATGCGTATTACTATAAATGATTATTGCGAACTACGAATGGCTTGATTCCTGTTTAGGGTACGTAGGCAGTCTAACGAGACGTTAGATGCAGCCATATAAGAAATGAGATTATATAATCGAGACAATAGCCTTGTTTAAGGAATTGAGCAATGTGAGGGATATTGGTGAAAAATGTGCGTTTTAACTTTATGTTTTGGTGATTAATAGTTAGTACACCGTATTATATAGTTGGAAATACTATGAAATGTTTTTATTTTAGATTTCATCATGGCATATCCATACGTATATTCTTTGCACATAATTATTGTGAACGCTCTGAAGTGTAAAGGTGAACGCATGACACACAGGTAAGTTCAGGTAAGTTTAGGTAAGTTCAAGTAAGTATACGGTATTAGTTGAATTGATGGGGTTATAATATGACTACATTTATGTTTAAAGCAATTTCGACACTGTCGTACAAGTTGCAATAGTAAGCAACTTCGGCATTGTCGTACAGGTTGCTTATGAGTCGTACATGTTGTATTAGATGCATTCAAAGCTCATAAACATGCACCTTGGTGTTAGTGCTCCCGCCCGTGGCCAGGGCACAATCCTTCACGTAATGTTCACCTCCCACACCATACGCTCACCTTGAATTCAAGGTAGGTGCATAGGCCTGTCGTACAGACCACTATAGGTGGTTCCGACTCGTAGGTGACCCTTCACGTGATTGTAGCACTTAAGCATATTCATTTACACCTAGTCCTGTCGTACATACCACTACTGTGGTTCCGACTCGTGTGCATGCGTAGTGCCGTATAGGTCACTAGAGGTGACTCCGGTTTATGTGCTATCAATGATTAATGAAATATGAGTATAGTATTACAGGTCACTAGAGGTGACTCCAACTTATATGCTAGCCACGATTGATGAGATAAGTGATGAGCTAGCATATGTAATGAATAAGAGACGAGCTAGCATATGTGATGAGTATGTGATGAGCTAGCATATGTAACGAATAAGAGATGAGCTAGCATACGTGATGAGTATGTGATGAGCTAGCATATGTAATGAATAAGAGACGAGCTAACATATGTGATGAGTTAGCATATGTAATGAATACGTGACGAGCTAGCATATGTAATGAATACTAGTATGAGTTATTAATCGCATGATTATTTGATATTATTGATGAAATGCTGTGTTGTGGTATATTATGAATTTTCTGGAAACTATACAGGTGTTGTAGTGAGGGGTTATAATGTTTTACATGGTTTCTATTAAAATTTTACTTACAGGGCCACTCACATTGTCTTGTCTTCACCCTCCAGGTTTTATTAGCTGAGCTTTCTTATCGTTGAAGATTTGTGGCGATTCTTAGTATTAGAGATTATTTCGAGGGTACGATTCTTAATTCACTCTTCTGTACTTGCTTATGCTCTAACGTCACGTGTGAAGTGAGTTCATTCCCGCTCACAGGTGCACTCTGGTATTTAGGCACTCTTACGTTTAAATTTATTCACAATCTTCCACATCATCACATTTTATGGCTTCGTCACCTTCCAGGTGTCGACCAGCACAGCTCGATTTGGAGTCCTAGTGGACATTCCGAGTCGGGGTGTGTCATAAAATCTATTCAATTTTTTTTTCTAATCCATTTTTAAACTTATATGGGTACATTAATTCTTTTTTCTTTGATTTTAAAATGTATCCATGTCAAGTTTAAATTAAGAAATTTACTAATGTTATTAAGCCTAATATCTTTTTTTTTTTTTTTTTGTGATTTTGAAGAATGTACCCATGTTTTGATACAATAAATTTTTTGGTTAATTTTGATGAATGTACCCATGTTTATATATATATATATACACACACACAATAGAATATTTATATTTTAATATTTTTAATCCACAAATTATGGTTTTTTTATTTAAAATCTCATTTATATAAACAACTAAAATTTCTAATTTTTAATTTAAAAAAATATAGTAACGTACATAGAAATAAATTATCACATTAATTTCAGGGACCTTGATCAAAAATTAAAAACCGACAAGGTTTTAATCAAAGAATATTCATAGCTAAGGACCGTATCCAAAGTCTCCCTTTTATTTTGAATTTATTTTTATTTTGAATTTTTAAGCCATGTGGCATTTAGTTAACAAAAATATGGAGCCCACAAAGACCACGTCATCAAACTAACGGAAAATCTCACAATGTTAGTATGGAGGAACCAATGCTCTACATTTTGTTAAGTTCAAGAACCAAATCTAATGAATTTTAAGTTTAAGGACCAAAACTACATTTCGATCATAGTTCAGGGACCATTCCTCCAATTTCCTCTAATTTTACACTTATCTAATTCTCACAACTAAGGAATCGTAGTTAACTTAATGAAGATGAATACCGCTAGATCATAATACTAAGTGGTCAAATCGTAATTAACTTTGATTCCCTTTGATGACTTTGACAAATGAACTACCAAACCTACACCATTAAATAAGTTTTATTATCTAATCGTAACACAGTTATCTGGAATTATCAAATCAAAATATAAATATCAATTCGTTGAAGATCTACTAATTAGCTACGATTATATGATATCTTCTTCACTTTTAAGTGGAAGATTTCAAGTTCAGCTCGCATGAATGACTAGAAAGTAATATATTTATAGGCTTTAACAAGTTTTGGTTAGCCCTATGCCTATGGATTCACCCCATCTTCTACATTGGAGTCTTTCTAATGTAGAATATGAGTGAATTGGGGTGTTTGGTTACAAAGTGGGATAGCTATAAGGTTAATTTTGTCATATTAAAATTATTTTATGCTAATGTCAATATAAAATTAACGAAACTCTAACGGAATGAGGTTTGTGAAATGATTTTGAAACATCAAGGGTTTTTGTGTTACTTTCAAAATCGAAAGAATTTTTGTGAAAACTCAAAAAATTCCAGTAAGTATGTAATTAACCCAATAAAAAAATATGAATATATACAATTGACAACTAAAACTTTTCAGAAAAAAAAAACAAAAATTTGTTGCAGTCATATTTATAATATGAATATGATTGTGTAAATCCTAGTAGATCTAGGAATATCTCTTATATTCCTATTATGAGTTGATTACTTATTAAGAGTTGTAATCCTAAAGGGGTAAAGTTTTTACCTATCTTACTACTATAAATAAAGGCACAATGGGATGATACAACACACACCTCACAATTAAATCTATCTCTTCTCTCTTGCTCCGCTGGCCCCCTCCCTCTCTATTCCCTTAGAATAGCTCAGTCAAATAGGCCTACAACACGTTATCATCACACTCTTTCCAGAAGCTGAGGAATTGACGGATCATAGGAAGAGGCTATCTTCCACAAAATTCAAAGACTCTTTTTTGTTTTCTGCCAATCAGGTACGCTTAAAATAAAGGAAGATATTTGAAACATCCACGAAGCATGAAAACATTCCCCATGATGCATGAACCCCTCTATATTTATATTTTCCTTATGATATATATATATATATATATATATATATATATATATATCTATTGTATATGTTCATATATTTGTCAATATGAATATGTTTCATGCATTACGCAATTAAATTGCTATGTGGAATTTGTGAGTCAAAGCATATAAATAAATTAGAAGCAATTCTAGGGTTTTTCAAACCCTAATTATGTCGGAAAAAAAAAAGGGAAAAATTTTACGTTGGGCACTGTGCAGCACCACTGTGGCACTATCGGACCATCACTGGCCTGAAGCCCAGTTATATGGACCACACGGTAGCAGCTTTTGGGCTTGCTGCATTGACCCAGACATCCCAAGGCTTTTGGCCTGATGAAACTAATGGGCCTGAAGTCCCTTAGCCCAAACAAAAGCATGCAGCTTTCTGGCCCGATGTCCCGCGAGTCCTTAGCCCTCTGGGTTGTGCCATGAAGCCCCGACCCACTCGCCCACAACCTTTGCTGCTGGGCTTGGCTTGCCCCAACCTGAACCCAGCCTCGGTTGGGCTTCCCATGCCAACCCAAGGCTAGCGTTCCGTTGGGCCTGACTCGTGCCCCCCATTCGGCCCAAAAGCCAGCAGTTGCTGCTACTGGGCTCACCTGTCTCGGCCCGTGGCCTGTAGTCATATATGGGCTGCTTTTGCAGCCATACCCGAGCCCATTTACCCCTAGGGCTTTGCCCTACTCTCGGCACCCTAGCCTAAACCTGTTTTTGGGCTATACTTTTTTGACCCAATGCTAATTTTTGGCATTATAAATCATTTTAACCCGAATGTTATTATTATTTTTGCTTCCACGATCAACCCTGTTTGGTCCCGATCTATTGAATTAATTAAAAGTGACATGCAGTCCATTAATTTGATAATTAATCCAAAATTATTGACCTGAATATCACTTTTGGACATTATCGATTCAATAATTTATTTTTATACTTTAAACTGTTGACATACTTATGTAGTAATGAAGCTCTCACACTTGAGTTCCCGAAGAAACTCAAATCTACTACACTTAAGTCAGCATATTGCATTTTGTGTTTCTTGCAGGAACCTCTACTTTATGAACTAATCGTTCAAAAAAACTAAATTAAACCTGTAGTTTCATATTTAGTGCCTTTGAAACCTAAAGTTTTCATTCAAAACTTACCACATGAAACCTATAGTTTTCATGTATAAATTAAACCAATGCATGTCTATAGAACCCAAATGTTCTACGATGTATGTCTATGGATCATCCAGAAGATGCTACTACATCCATGGAGATATTAGATTTTCAGTCAGCACCCATGGACGAATAAATTAGACATATTTTTAGGGTGTTTACCCCTAATGGCCGAACCCAATAAGAGTGGTCGGCCCCTCTCCCCTATTTTTCTAGGTTTATGGTTTAATTTTGAACAATTTTTCTAAGTCTTTGGAATAATTTGTTTGGTTTTGGTTTGTTTTGAATTATGGATTATTATTTGATGGATATTATTTCTCGAATTGCTTAATTGAATGAATGGAATTATATTTATGCATGTGACCAATACAATCAATTTATTTCTAGGTATGTCTAGTGGGGAAATTAGTTGTCTGGCTGATAGTGCTACCAGGCACACCATCTTGCGTGAGTGACACTATTTTACTAACTTAATACCCAAGAAAGCACCTATGACAACTCTCTTAGGCCCATCCAACCTGATTGAAGGATACAGAAAAGCCAGTATCATGTTGTCTAATGGTATAATCTTAACCATTAAAGAGGCACTATATTTTCCACGTTTCGGAAGAAGTTGTTGAGTTTTAGAGATATTCGAGATAATCAATATCATATTGAAACCACTGAAGATAATGGTTTTGAATTTCTTTGTATCACTTCGTACGAATATTGCCAGAAGCATATTCACGAGAAGTTGGAACGTCTCCCGAGTGGGTTGCACATAACCATTTGCGACATAGAAGCCCACCATGTGGCTGGTCCTGTGCCTGAGTTCCATAGCACTTTGTTGCTTTGGCATGACCATTTGGGACATCCTGGATGTGACATGATACGTCGTATCCTTAAATCATCACATGGGCATCGGTTACCTCCTTATGTTGGATTCCCGCCATGCAAAGCATATTCTTTAGGGAAGTTGAATACTCACTAGAGGATATTTGTGGACCTATCCAACCAACCTGCGGACCATTTCGATATTTTATGGTGTTGGTTGATGCATCGACACGATGGTCACATGTTTATCTATTGTCTACACGCAACACTACATTTGCAAAACTCCTAGCACAAATTATTAAGCTAATGGCTTACCACCCTGATTATCCAATTAAGTCGATTCAACTGGATAACGCTGGAGAGTTTACATCACAGACTTTTAACGATTATTGCATGTCAGTAGGGATTGATGTGGAACATCATGTACCCCATGTTCATACCCAAAATGGCCTGGCAGAAGCTTTCATAAATCACATTCAATTGATAGTTCAGACGTTGGTTATGAGAGCCAAATTGCCAGTATCTGCCTGGTGCTATGCAATATTGCACGCAGCTATGTCGGTCCGCCTGAGGCCTATCACTACCCAACCTCATTCACCGTTACAGTTGGTTACTGGTACAACCCTGGCGTCTTGCATTTACTTGTGTTTGGGTGCGCAGTTTATGTGCCAATAGTGCCGCCACTACGTACCAAAATGGGTCCTAAAAGAAAAATGGGAATCTATGTCGGTTATGATTCGCCATCAATTGTTCGCTATTTAGAACCCTTGACAGAAGATCTCTTTACCGCGTTTTTTGCAAACTGTCACTTTGATAAGACAATCTTCCCGTCGTTAAGGGGAGATAAGCATGCTAACGTTCCTGTAGAATGCCACAAATTGTCGTGGTATGCTCCCACTATGTCTCATTTAGATCCCTGCACTGCCCAGTCTGAAACTGAAGTGCAACGAATTATAGATCTTTAGAGCATTGCTTAGAGCATGCCATATGCTTTTAATGATCTAGCAAAGATGACAAGATCACATATACCCGCTGCAAACGCACCTGCAAGGAGAGATGTACCCCGCATACGTCACAATCCCGCCTGGGAAGGCTGGACCGTCGCCGAAGGTGGGGAGGCCCCACCTTCCACGCGGCAAAGTACATTGGCGGCTAGCCAATCATCTGCTCCGACCCTGAAGCTTGGTAGACTCCTTGGTTATAAGGATTCACAACCCCGGAAGAGGAAATCGGCACCAACTAGTGACCCTAGTTTAAATCCAACCATTGTTCACTCATTCGTTCCAACGCATGAGGTTATTCTAGATTACGGTGATGTCTTAGACGAGACAAACCGACCTCTCGAGAATCGTGAGATTTCGGTCCACTACGCAATATTGGATGAGGTTTGGAATAAGAATGAGATGATCGTCGACGATGCATTTGGGTACACAGTAGCTACTGACATCATGCTTAGCGATGACATTGAACCACGTTCCGTTGATGAATGCCAACGTAGAACGGATTGGCCAAACTATAAACAAGCAATCCAAGTCGAACTCAATTCGCTTGCGAAACATAAAGTGTTTGGACCTATCTTTCCTACACCACCACGTGTGAAGCTAGTGGGCTAGAAGTGGGTTTTCGTGAGGAAGCGTAATGAGAAGAATGAAATAGTGGGATACAAAGCACGCCTCGTAGCGCAAGGCTTCTTTCACCGTCCTGGGATTGATTACGAGGAGATGTATTATCCTGTAATGGACGTTATAACGTTCTGCTATATAATCAGTTTGGTAGTTTCTGAAAAACTGAATATGCAGCTTATAGACGTGGTAACCGTGTATCTCTATGGGGATCTAGATACAGAAATATACATGAAAGTTCCAGAAAGACTTCCATTGACTGGTTCAAATAGTTCTAGACCACGAAACACTCTCTTGATTAGATCGAAGATGTCACTCTACGGATTGAAACAATCCCAGTGGATGTGGTATAACCATCTGCGTGAATATTTGACAAGTCAGGGTTATGTGAACAACGAATTATGCCCATGCGTGTTCATAAAGAAGTCAGATTCCGGATTTGCAATCGTTGCAGTTTATGTCAACGACATGAACCTCATTGGAACTCCCGCAGTGCTTGAGGAAATTACTACGCACTTGAAATCAGAATTTGAGATGAAAGATCTTGGGAAAACTCGATACTGCTTTGGCTTGGAGATCGAGCATTATTCATATGGAATCCTAGTACATCAGTTAAACTACACCCAAAAGGTATTGTGACGTTTTGTTGAGGATAAAGCGAAGCCTTCGAGTACACCTGTGGTCGTTCGGACTCTAGATGCTAAACGAGATCCTTTCCATCCAAAGGAAAATGAGGAAGAGGTTTTGGAACCCGAAGTTCCTTACCTAAGTGCAATTGGGGCTTTATTGTACTTGACTCAATGCATTAGACCCAACATTTCCTTTGCTGTTAATCTTTTGGCTAGATACAGCAATGCGCCCACATGCAGGCACTGGAATGGTGTTAAAGATATTTTCCGCTACCTCAAGGGTATGACAGATTTGGGCTTGTTTTATACCCGCGAATCTTCGAGTGTTGCTACCCCCTATGGTTCTTGAATTGATTCTCGCCTTGTTGGTTATGCAGATGCTGAATATCTATCTGACCCACATATGGCACAATCTCAAACAGGCTATGTCTTTACTGTTGGAGACACCGTTATATCTTGGAGGTCAACCATGCTAAGATTCTCGCCCTGCATGAAGCATCGCATGAGTGTTTTTGGCTGAGAGCAGTCATGGACCAAATTCGAAGCACTAGTGGTCTTACTTCCGTCGTTGACCTTCCTACGACGATCTTTGAAGACAATGCAGCATGTAACGAGCAGTTAAAGAAGAGATACATCAAAGGAGACAACACCAAGCATATAGTGCCGAAGTTCTTTTACTCACACCAACAACAACAACATCAGAACATTGAAGTCAAGCAAATTCGTTCCTAGGACAACCTGGCAGATCTCTTCACCAAGTCATTGCCCAAGTTTACTTTTCAGAAGCTCGTCCAAGAAATTGGTATGTGTAAATTATCTAAGTTGAATCGCTTGTAGTTCTCTTATTTAGAAGTTATGTCTAACTCAGGGGGAGTATCCAGAAGCATACTCACTTGATTTTAATGTACTCTTTTTCCTACGATTAGGAGCATTTTTTCTACTAGGTTTTTGCTACCTAACGAGGTTTTGATAAGGCACCCATCTTGGGATGATCATACTCCGTTAAGTTAACTACTTTCGTCCTGTTTGACGTTTGTTTTAGACATTATGCATATTTCTCACTTTTCTCCTTAGTATATGGGGTTTTCCACATGCCTTGGGGTTTACCATAGCGAGGTTTTGTGAGTTTTACCACCAATGCATACTTTCTTTAATTTGAGACTCACGTTCACCCATTGTGCCTATGACTTCATCAACTATTCTACCTTATCTGCTGAAGATCTGATGTGATGGTTTGTTAAATATTTACACACTCAAGGGGGAGTGTGTTGGAAATGTGCCCTAAAGCCAATCATATGATGATACTTTACGGACATTTCACATGTTAAACTAATATAGTTTACATATAAAAGGCAAACATTATTGTTTGAGGCGTCTCATATAAATGTTATATGCTTAAACGATAAAGTCCAAGGAATATGTGATTGGGAGAATGCAATCTAATGAAGTTAGATTAATGAGACCATTCTTTCGTAGACACATCCTAAACGTTCCTGATCATAGGATTGCCAATTGGGCATTGACATTCCGATAAGATCAGTACGTGCTATGTCTTCTCTCAGGGAGAGTGACTAGTCTCGAGTCATTGGTGTGTGTGACATCAAGACAAGTACGTAGGTGCTCAATAGAGAATGAGTCCACTGAACACGATCAACGAGGAGTTCTCATACTCATGTCACATGAGAACTCATGGTTGGGATAATGCAAATTAGTCCTTTGACCTGAGGCATCACAGTTGTTGTCTTGTGGTTAAGTCCTTGATCTTTGATTATGTCAAAGTCACCCCATCGGGGTGTCCACGACATCATTGGGGTTAAGCCACTTAGTCATGGAGACAAGTGAATGTGCAACAAGGGATCTCTAACCTTCAAAATGGTTTGAGGGAGAATACTCTATGATATGATTAAAATCTCTGGCCAGAGTATGAATGAGATTTGGGAATGCGTTCCAAATCACATTCAAAGTAATCATATAAGCAAACGAATCACATTGGATAGTAGACATGAATAAATAAACTATCAAACCAAACAATGTGGTCAAGAGTATTAGATTAGAGAAAGACCGTATTGCATTTGTAATCCTAAACTGAATAGGTTCTCTACCTTTTCTGATTAGCTTGGGTAGCCATGATATGCTGCTAGGTGTCACTCATGGTTTGTGGAAGCCCTAAACGTGTGTAATCACTAAAAGGAGAATTGAAAGTAAGTTTCAATTCACAATCGATGTAAAATGGTTTTAATCGCCCACTGCCTCGCTAAAAGGAACCTAATGTATCGTACACCGTGTAAGGTGGAGATTGAAGAAACAAAGGAGATGAATAAGAATAATTAAATGGTTTAATTATTTATGGCAAAGATTAATTAATATGTTAATTAATCAAACGAATAAGTTCGTTAAAGACCTCGAGATAGTTTTGGACCTTAAGGCCCAATGGGCTTCGAACGTCAAAGCCCATTGACTTAAGTTGTATGACAACTTAATGAATAAAGATTCACAAAGGCCCAAAAGCCCAAATCCATTAGAGTGGCCGGCCATTTAGTGTTGAATTAGGGTTTTTGGTTCTTTAGGTCATTTAAAGAAGTGACTATATAAAGAACTTTATAACCTAAAATTAATAAGTTGTTGATTTTAGAGAAAATTGGTGAGAACACAAAGCTTCCATTTCTCTCTAAGAGGCCAACCACCTTGGGGGATATTGTCTAGCAATTCTACTTCCTCAAGGTCACTCATTTCCTCTCCAATCCAACCTTGGTGTAGAATCTTTAGAGGTTCTCTATTTTGGGAACTTGGAGAATCCTATTCTTTCAACCAAATCCATGGAGCTAAGAAGCAAGGAATGAAGGCCCTATCTCTTGGGTGATTATCCTTTGCATATGCAAAGAGGAATCTACAAAGGTAAATATTTCTCAACAAATAAATGTTGATTTAAAAGTTGAGTCAAGGTTCACCAATCTACTAGGCTTTGAATTTCATGGTTGATGTTTTGTTTTTGAGTGCATGCAAGCATGATTCCGCCTTTAATTTGTTAATTGCATGCTATTGATGTTGCTCAAATAAACATGTTTTTCATAAAATTTCCTTCAGAGTGTTGCTGTCATATTTAGAATAGGAATGTGATTGTGTAAATCCTAGTATATCTAGGAATATCTCTTATATTCCTATTAGAAGTTGATTACTTATTAAGAGTTGTAATCCTAAAAGGGTAAGGTTTTTACCTATCATACTACTATAAATAAATGCATAATTGGGTGATACAACACACACCTCACAATTAAATCTCTCTCTTCTCTCTTGCTACCGCCGGCCCCCTCCCTCTCTATTTCCTTAGTATAGCTCAGTCAAATAGGCTTACAACAAAACTTAATTTGTATAGACAAATGTCCGAGCAAAATATAAGTATCTCATCTCCTTCCTAAGATAAATCCTACGTATCTCACCTTGCTTAAAATTATGATGGTATACAACTAGTTACTTTTAAAACTTTCTCCGAATCAACTTAAATTTGTAAAAATCATGTAGAAACTCGAAAAAAAAAAAAAAACCTTTCACTAATCACTTCTATAAAACATATTTTTAATCCACTTTATAATTCTCATAATAATCTCTAGTTAGTGAGGAGACAACTATCCCTGCAAAAGGTAGGCATTTGATCTCCTTCCAAGTAGCGAGGGAGAGAGAAAGAACCCATGCATCACATGGGAATCAATCAAATATACAAAGCAAAAACATGCCATCGAGAACAAATGCGTGATGCTATCTACATTTTTTTTTTACCTTTCACACATCTTTTGTTAATTTATGTCCTTCGTGGTTACGAAACAAGTAGTTAAGCAAGAGCCAGGGGATTGATGGAAGAACCTGGCCGAAGTCAGTGTTGTGTTCAACTCCACGGATTGACTGCCTTTAGTCGGCTTATACGGATTAATCTTTTTTCCAAGAACAGTCATCTTCAATTTGTCGATTCAATGGTCGAAAGTTGAGACGAGTGTGTGGAAAATAAAGGGCACATGAATCGCACCATTCGCAAATTAAGCAAAGATTAATAATGTATGTGATGAAATCAGTAGGGACTAGTAGCTGAATGCATGGGTGGTGTGGGGGGGCCTAGATAAAGTCGAGTAGATAATTGATTCCCCATTGAAATTTAGCTTTTGTTGCTTTTGTGAACAAGGCTTTGAGACTGAGCGACTTTGATCCCTCAATTATTATTTATCAAATACAAAGATTTATCTGGCTAATCAGCTAGTCCCACATCTAATAGTTCCCCGACAAGATTGAGAAATTTCCCACTAATAAATTCGCACATTTACATCATATAATTGTTCCTTCGGTCGTTTGGTTCCCATCTCAGATCTTATAAAATACAATTGTCATCAGCTTACTCTAGAGACTAGAGTGATTAGTCATATAAGCATGATCAGCTGTTACATTATGGAAGTCTTTATCAAGGAAGCTACAAGGTGTCTGAAAATGTGTTTACGCATCGAGCAACTTAGGCAATAAAAAATTTTAAAATTAGTAGCACTATGTGATAGTGACAGTCACACTAAAAAAAAATTCAAGATGATTAGCCGCACTTGTTAAGTTCATATTCTCGAACGTTAAGACCTTAGTTAGGATTCTAGAAGAGACTAGAAAGATTGATCCGCACGTTGCTGCAGGAGTTTTATGACATATTATATTTCAGACATATGAATGATGGTGTTGTAGGTGATTAAAAGTATTTACAGTGAGAATGTTGGGACTCTATTTTACACCTAAAAGTTTCAATTCATATTAGTTCATATAGAAAATATTACAAAATGTTTGACCATCACAACACAAAAATGGTCAGGTTAATACATTCCCCTTTAGCCATCTTTCCACTCTTTGATAAGATGAGTACTTCTAGATAAAACATATTACAAAACATTGGAACGTTTATATGCAAAAAAGAATCGCTTCCCATGTTTACCTCGGTTAGTTAATTCTGAAAAACCCGTTAGAGGACAGTTAAAATTAGAAGAAAAATGTAATTTCAATACAAACCCACAAAATGTACGCGACCCTGCCTGAAAATATTTTGGCGCCAAATAGTCTTGCAGATATCTATTTTGCGGGATTACAAATCAGCTGCGTAATTGTGCCGACGTCGAGACTTTTGAGTTTGAAAAGCTTTTGAGATTTTTTGGCTAATAGTTTGTTGGCATCTTGTTCACTTTTAGTGGAACAATATTTGTTCTCATTCACATAAACTTAATCCCATGTACATCAATCAAGGACATAATTGATAACTACATCAAAGTCACGAAAGCAATTTCCTTCGAGATCACAAAGAAGAATGAGAATCCTTTTATACTCTAATATTCAATTTCGTGTATGGGGCATGCACTTGTTTCCAGATCATCTTTGTGAGTATCCTGGGGATCCTGCAATCATATCCGTTCATCATATATTGTGCGGTCAGAAATTATTTTAATATTTTTATTTAAAATTGAACATAAATAGTACCTGACGAAAACTAACCGCACGATGTATGATGAATGGACACGATTGGAGGATCTCCGGGATCCTCACAAAGAGGATCCGGAAAGGATCCTCACAAAGAGGATCCGGAAAGGATCCTCATTCCACAAAATAATGAGTAATATGTTGAAAGTGCTTTCCAATTGAAGCTCACATTCAAATCCAAGAAGTTCTTCAAGAAAGGCAATGCTCGAGATGACCAGCAAGGCGGGGAGCAAAGAAGATGGAAGAAAGGCGAGTCTAGTAAAAGAGATGATACCAAAAGCAACAAAGGTAATAAGCCTTTTTGCAAGATTTGTAACAAAAGTAACCATGATACATCTAATTGTTTTAACCGCGGGAAGCCAAAGTGTCATTATTGCAACAAATTTGGACATGTTGAATAGGACAGATTCAAGAATTCTAATCAAGCAAATTTTGCGGAGACGGATGATGCAAAAGAAGGAATTTTATTTTATGCTGGTCAATCAAAATCCGGAGAAGGAAATAATGCTTGGTATGTGGATAGCGGCTGCATCAATCATATGACATCAAATGAAAAATAATTTGTTGATTTGGACACTTCCATTACTCCCAGAATAAATATGGGAGATGATTATTATCACCAAGCGTTGGGGAAATGCACTGTTCCCGTCCAAACAAAAAAGGGAGTCAAATATATCCATGACGTTTTGCTTGTTCCAAACATAGCTAAAAAATTTATAAGTGTTGGGCAACTTATGCGAAATGGCTACAAAGTTGTTTTCGAAGATGTGGATTGCACTATTTATGATAAGAATGATAATGAACAGCTCGTTGCATCGGTTCCGATGGAGACAAATCAAACTTTTCCCCTTTCAATGCGTTGTGGAAATGAAGTTTCTTTGAAGGTTGATGTTGTGCAAGACTCTTGGTTGTGGCACAAAAGGTTCTGTCATTTAAATTTCCAAGGGCTAAAGCTTCTCCAGAAGAAAAGCATGGTGAAAGGATTACCAAAAATTGAAGCAACAACTGATGCTTGTGAAGGGTGCGTCATGGGCAAGTAGCACTGTAATTCATTCCTAAGTCAAAACACGTGGAGAGCAAGGGCACCACTGGAACTTGTGTATACCGATATTTGTCGCAAAATGCTAACTCCTTCCTTAAGCCAGCACAGGTACTTTCTCACGTTCATTGATGATTTTTCGAGGATGACATGTGTTTACTTTTTGAAGGAGAAATAAAAAACTTTCACTGTCTTCAAACAATTAAAGCTTTAATAGAAAAGCAAAGTGGTTGCAGCATCAAAATCATTCGAAGTGACAGAGGAGGTGAATATACATCTCATGAATTTGAAGACTACTGCAAAGATGAAGGCATTTGGAAGCAATTGACAGCAAGGTATAGTCCCCAACAAAATAGGATTGTCGAAAGAAAGAACCGAACAATCGTGGAGATGGCTAGATCTAGGATGAATGAGAAAGGGCTACCAAAACGTTTTTGGGCAGAAGTTGTGTATACAATAGTATACATTCTTAATAGATGTCCAAAGCCGCAAAGAACAAAACTCCATTTGAAGCTTGGAGCGGATTCGAACCTTCGGTGAGTCATTTCAAATTTTTGGTTGCATTGTTATGCTCATATTTCCGCTGAAAAGAGAACTAAGCTTGATGAAAAAAACCAAAAATGTATCTTTCTTGGCTATTGTTCGAGCACCAAAGGTTATAGGTTTTATAATGTTGAAACTAAGAAATTGATTGTGAGTAGAGATGACATTTTTAATGAAAAAGCTAGCTGGGATTGGAATGAAAATAAAGTGCAGGAGATGCCATGTGCAATTGTGTAAGAAGAAGGTGAAGTTCCAAGAGAGCAGAAAGTCACGCCTCAGACTCCAGTAGTTGGCGGAAGAAGAAGTTCAAATGATGCTGGAAGCAGTTCGAATGCAGAACCTGTTTCTCCGAACTACTCTTCATCAGAAAGTCCTCCATTAAGAACTCGAAGTTTGCGAGAAGTGTACAAGACTTGCAATTTCGTTGGTGTAGAGCCAGAAAGCTTTAAAGAGGCACAAAATCATGAAATATGGGTGTAAGCCATGAAAGAAGAGATGAGAATGATCGAGAAAAATCAAACATGGGAGTTGGTTGATTATCCACAAGATAGAGATGTCATACACGTGAAGTAGATTTTCAAGATGCAATTTAATCAAGATGGGAGCATTCAAAAGCACAAAGCTAGGCTCGTGGCAAGAGACTTTACTCAAAAGCCAGGTATTGATTTTTTTGCTCTAGTTGCACGGTTGGAAACTATTAGAACTTTGATTGCTCTTACTGCTTAAAAGAATTGGTTGATTTATCAACTTGATGTGAAGTCTGCATTTTTTAATGGAGTGTTGGAAGTAGAAGTTTACGTTAAACAACCCCCAGGTTTCATGCTTGAAGGGGGGGAAGACAAAGTTTACAAGCTAAAAAAAAGCCCTTTATGGGTTAAAGCAAGCACCTCGAACATGGTATGTTGAAATTGATAAGTACTTTGCCAAGCATGGTTTCGAAAAGAGTCAAAGTGAGCCTACACTCTATGTTTTGAAGAGAGGAGCTTCCATTCTCATTGTTTCCTTATATATGGATGACTTAGTCTTCACTGGAAATGATCAAGAAAGATATGATGAGCACCTATGAGATGAGTGATCTGGGTTTGCTTCATTATTTCTTGGGAATTGAAGTTTCCCAAACCAAAAATGGGATATTTATTTCTCAAAAGAAATATGTAGAAAATCTGCTCAAGAAGTTCAATTTGTCTGACTGCAAAACAGTAGCTACTCCTTTGATGTCGAATGAAAAATGAAGAAATGTGATGATGCCGGATATCATGTTTGCTTCAAGTATGCTTTCAAGACACATGGAGGAAGTCAGCTTCACTTTGGTGCCGGAAAAAGGGTGTTAAGATATGCGCAAGGCACGCTTGACCATGGAATTATGTACAAGGCTGAAGCACGAAGTTCAAGGCTTATCGGGTACACTGATAGTGATTGGGCTAGATATCTAGGAAGAACTGTCTAGTTAGAACTCTCTAGTACTTTGTATTCTCTTTATATAGCCTTTGGCATATCATTTTGTATCAAGAGAGTTACAATAAGAAGTAATACAAGAGCTTTGCTGTAGCAACTTAGATTTCCTATAAACTTGTTAAGTATTTCCATCCCTCTACACTTCCTACATGCCAAGCTGAAATGAAAATGTCTCCCAAGGTCTAAGTAAATTCACGAATCACATACATACAGATACTTGTGAAAGGACTTATATTACAAACAAACAAAATATTTAGAATCTGCATCAAAACAAAAGAACCAACCGGTGCATGAGCTTTTCTCCAAACGGGAATAGAGGCATGGTCCCCATTAAAAGGGTCTCCGTTGAAGAAGTTAGGGAGCACAACAATGAACCCAGCAGCTGCAATTTTGTCTGCAAGCTTCCTTTTGAAGAGAAGGGCAGGTCGCATTAGTTAAACGTATATGACAATGTGACAATCTCGCAAAATTAATAGTGATACAGGTGAAAACCACAACTGTTCTTCAAAACAACAACTTCTGGTGTTGGAAACTAGAAGGACCAACTATCATTTATAATTGTACAGAGTTGATACTAAAAATACAGGTGGGGATCTTGAAAGCGTCACGAAAAGGGCATCAGAACAGGTAATTGATGTAAAATCTGATACAAACTGTAGTTACATTAGACCTATTATAGCCTTTTTTTCCCTTGAGGATTAATGTAACTTTGAGTATTTAATTTCAAAAGTGTTCTCCAAGTCATCCAAGAAAAAGAGACTCGAAGAACTTATCTGCCAAGCTATTCAAAACAAATGAATTAGCTGTAGAAAACAGATATGGGAATGAGTCATACCTTGCCTTTGGAGCTTCATACCCTCCATGGCCAAACAAAATTTAACATTAACAGGTGATTTTCTTATAGAACAGCAATGCAATCAACTGTATAGCAGAAACATGGTTTGAAGGATCGAATATCAATTACGCTATTCGAATTCCCAATTGGAAGCAAACTGGGAAAGAAAAAACAACAATCATGCAAAAACAGAAGAAAGAAAGAAAAGAAATTGGGGAACAAGTAAATAGTTGATCAATTAATCAAACATATGCACAAAGCCAAAAGGAAAAGGAAAATGTCAAAACTGATTCCTCCATCAATTAATCAAACATATGCGAGTGACAAAGATTTTAGATAGACGAGCCAGTAGCCCATTACTAACACACCATAACACAGATAGTAAGATACATACGACCTCGATATAATTAAAAGTAGAACCACTCAACATATATCAGTTATCCGACCTGAGATCTTGCACCCATTATTTCACACAAGCTAAAAACCAGTACCCATTAAGCTAAAAACACATACAGACAACTGAAACTCACAAACTCAAATCACAAGCTAAACAAAAAGCGGAAACTTTAGAAACAAGTAAAAAAAGAAAGACTTTTGGAGTGCCAGTGGTGGGTAAAGTACCAAAAGCATCATGGACGAGAAGAACGGAAAGCTTGGAGTCAGGGGAGCCAGTGACATAGGTATCGAAACCACCGAGCTTTTCGACGTGGCCAGAGCCGCTGGACGGGTTCAGGGCTGGTGGATTTGAGCATCACTCAGAGCTTGCCATGATTTCTTTCTTTTTTTTTTCTCTTAATTCACAAACACAAACACACTCCAGTATTTATCAAATATAGCCAAATATTAGTCTTTAATTTTAAAAATGTCAAGTTTTATAAAAAATTTCAAATATATCCAAAATTTTACTTAAATAGACACAAATACCCTAGAATTTTAAAATCAAATAAACTAAAAAATAAAAACCCTATATGATAAATTTCTGACGGCAAAACCTAAGAAATAGTGGGGACATACTGAAGGCATCGCTATTGGTTGTGTAGCCCTAAACAACGGTATAGATGGTTAATTTTTTTCATTTTTCCTCATCTACGATTTCTTTTTATTTTTTTAATTCATTCCATGTTTCAATCGGTATCTTTTTTTCGGTTCTTTGGTTTCGCTGATTTTGGGAGAGAAATAGATAATACTTAAATGTGTTTTTGCAGTTTTGTGGTTCTTTGCTATCGGTCTGTATGTATTTGGGTACATTTTTATTTGTTCTCAAGTGTTTATGCAATGTAGTTTTTATGTAAATTGCCTAATGTAACTTTAACATCATTGCTTATGTAGTTTTTATCCAAATTGCTTCTGTATTTGAACATAATTGCTTCCGTAGTTTTTATGCAGGTTGTGTTGAATATTTTAAATATATATATATATATATATAATAATATATAATAATATATAATATATATAATAATATATTATAATATAATAATATATTATAATATATTATATATATAATAATATATTATATATATGAGGATGTTTCACGGGAAGTTGAGTCATTGACCCAACAATTATATCTTTTCAAATTAGCATTGCAACCTTATTCTAATACCCAACGGTTGCTGCATGTTTTACAACATATATAACATTTGGGTAATTGGTGTTTGTATCAGATATGTCCATTGGACATAATGCTGCAATGTGTTGTATCCCATGGTGAAAAGACATACTCAAATCAAAGGATGTGTCTAAAGGGTGTAATTCTCTCTATATATAGTGGTGACATTAGTAGAAAAGAATCATTCAGAAATTTGTTGTCTACATAATTTTTTTGCTCTCTTTTCTCTCTACATTACATTCATACAATTTCTTTCTAGTTATTTCTAAGGGAATACAATTCGGTTTTGCTAATCGAATATTCCGTACTTTGTTGTATCCTGGAAGTGATTTGCCAATAACCCTTTAGCAAACTCATTCGAGTGGGGGCAAATAACACTTTAAGGAAACGATTCAAGTCGTACCTCAAAGTCATTATTCGGATTATTCTCCATAATTCTATATTTAATCTAACAATCTTAAAGTGTTATTTTCGTCATGGATAACATATCTGATAACATGGCTTTGAAGATTATCAATCAAGATGTCTACAAGTTAGACAAATTTGATGGATCAAATTTCACCCGATGGAAGGACAAGATGCGTTTCATGCTTACTATTCTAAATGTCATATATGTGTTGGACCCGAAATTGGAGCCTATTTGTGAACCAAGTGACAAAGACTCGGACAATATAGTTGCCGATCGAAAGAAGCGTGAAGAAGATGAATTGGTATGTCGAGGACACATCTTGGGCACATTATCTAATCGTTTATATGACCTGTATGCACACATTCAATCTCCAAAGGACATTTAGGAAGCACTTGAACACAAGTACACAACGGAAAAAAGAGGTACCGATAAATTTTTAATGTTCAAATATTATGAATTCACTATGTTTGATAACAAACCCATCCTAGACCAAGTTCATGAATTATTGGTCTTGGTCTCAAAGCTTCGTGAACTTAAAATAGTTATTCCGGATCCTATGATAGTTGGGGCTATTATGGCAAAATTACCCCAAACATGGAATAACTATAGAAAGAAACTTCTACAAATGGTGGAAGATATTAGTTTGGAGAATTTGCAAAAGGGTATTCAAATTGAAGAGGAAACTCGAAATCGTGATAAGAATTTTGCAAATCAAGATTTCTCTAAAGTTCACATTGTCGAAGGAAACAAATATAAAAAGAACTTCAAAGTCAAAATTGACAAAGGGAAGTTTAAGAAGACCAATTCCAACAACAATCAAAAGAATGCTAATGGTGTATGTTACAATTGTGAAAAGAAAGGCCATTACATTCGTGATTGTAGACACAGAAAAGTAAGTGAGGAATATGCCAATAAGACCATTAGCGCAAATATGGTGGAAAACTCTGGAATTGATAACATTGTTGCAATGGTATCAATGATGCATATTGGCATGATTACCGAACTGAATATGGCAACAGTAATAAAATCCTCCGATTGGTGGCTCGACTCAGGGGCTACTATACATGTGTGCAATGACAAGGCACAATTCAAGACATATGAAGCATCAACGAACAATCAAGAAGTTTTAATGGGGAATCATAATTCCGCCAAAGTTCTAGGAAAATGAACCGTTGAACTTCAATTTACTTCTGGGAAGAAATTGACGTTGCTTAATGTATTGCATGTTCCAGAAATTAGAAAGAATCTTGTGTCTGCAAATTTATTATGTAAGAACGGTATAAAGACTGTTCTAGAGTCCGACAAGTTAATAATGTCGAAAAATGGGATGTTTGTTGGGAAGGGATATTCTTGTGATGAGATGTTCAAACTAAGTATTAATAATAAAGTGAATTCTTCTGTTTATATTGTTGAATCTTCCTCTCATTTATGGCATTTACGTTTAGCACATATAAATTTTAAATCTTTAAAATACATGCGCACACTTGGTTTTATTGCTTGCAATGATGATTATAATGATAAATGTGAAACATGTGTTCAAGCGAAAATTACTAAGAAACCTTTTCCAACTACCGAAGGAAATACAAATTTATTAGACTTAATACATTCTGACATATGTGAATTTAATGGTGTTTTAACAAGAGGAGGAAAAAGATATTTTATCACATTTATAGATGATTGTTCTAAATTTACTTATGTTTATTTATTGTCTAATAAAGATGAAGCTTTTGAGTGTTTTAAGCACTATAAGGCTGAAGTTGAAAACCAAAAGGGAAGGAAAATTAAATGTCTTCGTAGTGATAGAGGTGGTGAATATTTTTCACATGAATTTGATATTTTTTGTGAAGAGCATGGTGTTGTACATCAAATAACTGCACCCTATACACCACAACAAAATGGTTTGGCAGAAAGAAAAAATAGAACACTCACTGAAATGATTAATTCTATGATGATTAATGCTAATACTCCAAAATATTTATGGGGTGAAACATTGTTTACTGCATGCCATATACACAATAGAATTACATCTATGAAGACACATGTGTCACCATATGAAATTTGGAAAGGAAGAAAACCAAATTTGTCATATTTGAGAGTATGGGGTTGTGTAGCTTTTTATAAGGCACTCGATCCTAAGAGATCCAAGTTGGGTCCAAGAGGAATTAAAAGCATATTTGTAGGTTATGCAGAAAATTCAAAGGCATATAGGTTGCTTAATTCTCGAACACAATAGTTGAGTCTAGAAATGTCGAATTTATAGAAAATAAATTCTATAATGACTATTCAGTGTCTGGAAAAGAGAATGATCAAACACATTTCTCTAATCCGTCTACTAGTCATCGTGCCTAGTTCTGCAGCAGACCAGTATCTACTTCTTGGAGAATGATCAAAGAAGTAGATACTGTTCATCGTGCCTAGTTCTTGATCATGTTTCATAAATAGTGTCTAGTTCTTGGTCCAGTTTCATAAATAATGTATAGTCTAGTTTCATAAATAGTTTCCACCTCTTGGCTTAGTTTTAGAAATAATGGGTAATTCTTGGTTTCGTTCCATAATTAGTGTCTACTTATTGGTCAAGTTTCATAAATAGTGTCTACTTATTGGCCCAGTTTCATAAATAATGTCTACTTATTGGTCAAGTTTTATAAATAATGTCTCATTCTTGGTTCAGTTTCATAAGGTTTGAAACTTAGACCCTGTTTGGTCCTATAAAAGCACCAATTGCGCTGAAAACCATGAGCCAAGATGTGACGACCCGTCCCGAATTATAATGTATTTTATCCCCGATAGCGTGGAAATGTCGATTTTACCCTTAAGCGTTGGGTTGTGAATGTATAAATGGACTAAGGAAATTGACCAATTATCTCATTTCCGACTTCTTTGGACCCAATTGAAATTTGGGGTTGTTTTGGATGATTTTTAGCCTATAATTGGTGGTCCAATTATAGCTTTAGGATTGTATATGGGTGCCCAATCCGAATCAAGACACACACACACACCTTCACACATGTTCACCTTCCCGTACTCTCTCTCTCTCTATCTCGTTCTCGAACACTCTATCTCTCTCTCCATACATCTAAGACCAGCCACAAATCCCTTCAAATCGTCGCAGATCGAGCTAGTGGACGTTACTTCTGGGTTCCTTGCAAGCTCAGGAGTCGAACTATACCTTAATTTGGAGGAAAGATCTCGGGAACTCGAGAACCAGTGAGCTCCGACGAGGTGCCCCGTTGCTCCGTCGTGATCGCGGGTGTTTCTCAGAGTTTTAAAGTTATAAGGGGTCTTAAAACAACTTTAAGAAGTTGTTAGAGAAGTTTTGGAAGGTTTTGGACATCGAGACACTCAAGTTCATCGAGTTGCAGACTTAGCCGGTTTTTCAAGAAAATTTTCGGCCAGTTTCCGTTGGTTTTAGGACGTAAAAGTGGTAAGAACTTGTTTCTCTTGTTCAGAGCTTCATTTTGGTACAAATTTCATGGAATTTGATTAAGAAATGGTGAAGATATTGAAGTTCAAAGTTTTTCCAAAAACCGACGAATGCAGCGGCGGCCGGCGCCGGAATCCGGCGAATCATCGGAGAAGAAGGGGAATATTCCATCAATTTTGACGGAATATGCTAACGGCGTCAACTAAAACTAATGGTATATACTGTCATTTAACGAAATATTCCCTAACGCCGTTAGGGAATCCGTCAGTGTGCCAAGCACGTGCCTGCGCGTGGGCGGTGCGTGTGGCCTTGCCTTGGCCGGCGTGTAAGGGCACGTGGGAACATAGAAAAATTTTCCAAAAATATGGAGATATTCGTGGTGTCGAGTAGGCCACGATGGTATATTCAAACACCTCAATTGAGCAACGTATGAGAAGTTATTACATAGTTTTGGTTATATGCTTAAAATAACGTTAGAATAGTTGTTTTGCATATAAGTGAGACGTTTCCAGAGGACGAGCACAGTCAAGTGAGACTCGGGGGCTACGACCCTTCCACATATCAGTGAGTGGGCTTTTGATTTTCTATATAAGCATATATGCTTTACATTTTTCTCAGAAAGCTTATTTAAATGATTTTATATTTTGAAATGCCATGTCAAATGTTTTATAATTAGAATATGCATTTAGTAGTTATATATGTTATTGTTGACATTGCGGACGCTCAGGTAAGTTCCAGGTGAGTTTATAGATGGTGGATGTGAGTTGCATGGTTATGATTAAAATTGATGCATTTAGAGCTCATAAAGTTGCACCCTAGTGTTAGTGCTCCCGCCCGTGGCCAGGGCACAGTCCTTCACGTGATGTTCACCTCCCGCATCGCACGCTCACCGTGGATCCAAGTTAGGTGCACAGTCCTGTCATACAGACCACTATAGGTGGTTCCGACTTGTAGGTAACCCGCGATTATTCGCATAGCCTTCACGTGATCGTAGCACTTGAACATATTTATTTACACCTAGTCCTGTCGTACAGACCACTTTAGGTGGTTCCGACTCGTGTGCAGACATATTTGATAGATATAGGTTCAGCTGTACTGGCCACAATAGGTGGATCTGGCTAACATATTACTTTTCATTGATTTACTTCACCTGGTTTACTTATTTCATTATGTTGAGATATTTGGCATGGCATACATGTGGATTTGGCTATTTCAAGTATGGTTTCGATAAAGATATGTATTCTATTTTCTGGGAAATTATACGGGTTTTACGGCGAAGGGTTATTACTTTTAATAAGTGTTTCTAAAAAGCTTTGTTTTTGCCCACTCACACTTTTTGTTTTTGCGCCCCTCCAGGTTCTAGGTAGGTGTGCTTGTTGGTGGCTTGCGAGGAGTTAACGGCGGTTCTGACAGACTGTAATTAATGTAGGACCATCTTTCTGGTATTGTATAATTAGTATTTGTCCAGCTGGACTGCACTTAGGTTACCTATGCTCTGGTTATGTGTAATTATACTTAAATCTCGTCGCTCACACCTATATTTTTTGTCTAGTGTAAATTAGTTAGCTTGGTTTTTATTTACTCACATTTTTATATCCTTATCACTTCCACATCGCACACATTGTTACGTCACCCTCACGTGACGGCCAACACGCCTCGATTTAGGTTGAGGTGTGTCACAAGAAGTGATCATTTAAATCAAAACCTTGAGAAGATTATGTTCTTAGTAATTATATTTAAAAAGTTGTTTTCAATTACCATATTAAAATTCCCTCACATTTTTTACATACCTACAATAATTAAACGTAGCTCTCCATCTAATTTCTTGAGCTTGGGTGTCATCTTGAAGAAAATTTTCCTTGTGCTCGTAACATAAGTAGCACACTACGTGTTATTATACAAGTAGTGGAAATTTTTATTTTTTATATTATTAATTTTTTAACACAAAAATCTCATCACTTATATAAAGACATATTTAGTACCGTATTTCAGGCACATTAAAAAATATCTCGTCATCTTGACTACTATTTAAAACAACACTATAAAAATAAAACTGGGAGGAGAAAATGGCAAAGTGATGTGCAAGGCACACAAATGAACATAGGAAATAGAGTGAGTGAAGATTAAAAAAACAAAAGAAATGTTTCTGATGATTTAAAAAATAGAACTCAGATCTTCTCCGGATCCTCGAAAACTGAACTTAAAGATCAAATGATCCGGATTGTTGAAATTTGATATAACGACTGCAATTATTATAACTTTAGAGATACTCCTTGTTTGTAGCCGTTAGATTAAATTTCAATGGTCCGAATTATTTGATCGTTAAGCTTAATTTTTGGGGATCCGGAGAGGATCTGGGTTTTAAAAAAATACAAGAGAAATGCAAGTGATGATTAAAAAAAGCAAGAAGTGTTGTTTTGTCAAATCCCCCGACGTGGTTTCCACCAAAGAAAACATTGGGCACAGTCCACTCACGCGAGTATGGTAAGTTTGTTTTTTTTTTTAATTTTTTAATTTTTCTTATCTTTATCATTATATAAAATTATTAATTTTTTTTAAATATAAAATTTTAAAGTTGTTTTTATTAGTTTTTTTTATTCAATTCTTTATTTGTGAGATGACGGGAGGAATGACCTAAGCCTAATGCTAAAAGTTCAGGAAAACAATTGTAATAAAAAAAAAGTTCGGGAGAACAACTAATAGCCGCACCAGTCTCCAAACCTAGTACACTGAGAAATTTTTAGTTGTGACGAGAATATAAATGGTACACCATGTGTTTTAATAGAAGTGGTGGAAAATTTTATATATTAAGTTATTAACTTTTTAGCACACATATTACACCATTTGTATAATGACACATGATGTACCATTCTGTATACCAGTTAAACTGAAAAATCTCTCCAGTACACTGAGACAGTCGACTGACTTGTATTGTATGTGCTAATTTATTACTCACGTTTTGCAATTATCTAGAAAAGAATTTTGTATTACAGAAAGGACTGGAATCACATCCGGATCCCTCCTGCTAAGCAAACTGAGCAAAACATCCTATCCTTCCATTTTTAATCTTGTGGTAAAAAATAAACTTAAATAGTAAAAAAAATTTCACGCAAAACAAGACAAGATGAAAATAGAAGGTTGTGATGTTTTGCTCAGTTTGCTCAACAGGGGGATCTGGAGGTGATCTCAGTCCTTACAAAAAACCACTTAATGTGGGGTTCTATTCGGATAATAGGTTTAAAATAACAAAATTTATTTATTTATGATCACTTGACATGTTTAATTAATGTAGGATCATCTCTCCGGTATTGTATAATTAGTATTTGTCCTGCTGGACTGCACTTAGGTTACTTATGCTCTGGTTATGTGTAATTATACTTAAATCTCGTCGCTCGCACCTATATTTTTTGTCTAGTGTAAATTAGTTAGCTTGGTTTTTATTTACTCACATTTTTATATCCTTATCACTTCCACATCACGCACATGGTTACGTCACCCTCATGTGACGGCCAACACGCCTCGATTTAGGTCGAGGTATGTCACAAGAAGTGATCATTTAAATCAAAACCTTGAGAAGATTATGTTCTCAGTAATTATATTTAAAAAGTTGTTTTCAATTACCATATTAAAATTTCCTCACATTTTTTACAAACCTACAATAATTAAACGTAGCTCTCCATCCAATTTCTTGAGCTTGTGTGTCATCTTGAAGAAAATTTTCCTTGTGCTCGTAACATAAGTAGCACACTACGTGTTATTATACAAGTAGTGGAAAATTTTATTTTTTATATTATTAATTTTTTAACCAAAAATCTCACCACTTATATAAAGACATATTTAATAACGCATTTCAGGCACATTAAAAAAATATCTCGTCATCTTGACTACTATTTAAAACAACACTATAAAAATAAAATTGGGAGGAGAAAATGGCAAAGTGATGTGCAAGGCACACAAATGAACATAGGAAATAGAGTGAGTGAAGATTAAAAAAACAAAAGAAATGTTTCTGATGATTTAAAAAAGGGGTGTGCTATTCACACACCTCATTTTACTTCTTACACACTCTTTGATAATTTATGTCCGTTGATCTTCTTCAATTCATCTGATCCGACGGCCGAAAATTAAAAAGGTGTGTGAGAAATAAAATGAGGTGTGTGGATATCACATCCCTTAAAAATAGAACTCAAATCTTCTTCGGATCCTCAAAAACTGAATTTAAAGATCAAATGATCTGGACTGTTGAAATTTGATTTAACGACTGTAATTATTATAATTTTAGAGATACCCTTTGTTTATAACCGTTAGATTAAATTTCAATGGTCCGAATTATTTGATCGTTAAGCTTAATTTTTGGGGACCCGGAGAGGATCTGGGTTCTAAAAAAAATACAAGAGAAATGCAAGTGATGATTAAAAAAAGCAAGAAGTGTTGTTTTGTCAAATCCCCCGACGTGGTTTCCACCAAAGAAAACATTGGGCACAGTCCACTCACGCGAGTATGGTAAGTTTGTTTGTTTTTTTTTTTTTTTCTTATCTTTATCATTAAATAAAATTATTAATTTTTTTTAAATATAAAAATTTAAAGTTGTTTTTATTAGTTTTTTTTATTCAATTCTTTATTTGTGAGATGACGGGAGGAATGACCTAAGCCTAATGCTAAAAGTTCAGGAAAACAATTGTAATAAAAAAAAAAAGTTCAGGAGAATAACTAATAGCCGCACCAGTCTCCAAACCCAGTACACTGAGAAATTTTTAGTTACGACGAGAACATAAATGGTACACCATGTGTTTTAATAGAAGTAGTGGAAAATTTTATATTTTAAGTTATTAACTTTT
This sequence comes from Malus fusca, assembly GCA_035220775.1. Lineage (NCBI taxonomy): Eukaryota > Viridiplantae > Streptophyta > Magnoliopsida > Rosales > Rosaceae > Malus > Malus fusca. The sequence goes on from CM069071.1 coordinate 13,374,911, forward strand.
TAGCACACATATTCCACTATTTGTATAGTGACACGTGGTGTACCACTCCGTATACCAGTTACACTGAAAAATCTCTCTAGTACACTGACTTGTATTGTACATGCTAATTTATTACTCGCGTTTGGCAATTATCTAGAAAAGAATTTTGTATTACAGAAAGGACTGGAATCACATCCGGATCCCTCCTGCTAAGCAAACTAAGCAAAACATCATATCCTTCCATTTTTTATCTTGTGGCCAAAAATCAAGATTCTAAAAAACGCTAGGCGCTAGTCTGGCGGCTAGGCGGCCTAAGCGGATTTAGGTAAATTTCTTATATATCTTGTAAATAAGTGCATATTGACACTTACAAAAAAATTATACTTGTATGAAATCCATGAATAAGATAATAAAAGAATGATAAAAGGAAAAAAGAGTATCCAACAAGTCCAAAATTTTAAAACACATTAAGCATATATGTCATATAACCATAGTGAGGAGTATTGTAGGATGACACATGTACAACAAGCTCACAATTTAAAACCACATATTCAGCGGATTTAAGTAAATTTATTATATATCATATAAATAAGTGTTTGTCATATCTAAAATATAAATAATTTCATTTAGAATTATAGGATAATCAAATTTAAACATTAAATAATATGTTTTTTTTTAAGCGAGAGCTTTAACATTTTAAGTACATAATAAAAATACGTATGGAATGATCTTAAAAAAATAAAATAAAACATTACAAAAAATAAAATAAAAAAAAGAATGAAAAGTAATAATGAGGTTAAGAGTGGAAAAAGAAAAAGGGTATAAAAAGTAGTAAAAAAAATGGTGAGAACCATTCAAAGAAAACGTGCAGGCTGCAATAGATGCTTTTCCTAGATAAAAGATGGTGGGACCATCTTGATTGAATCATGCAAACTGAATAATGATCCATGTTTACAACCAGACAAAAACAGAAACAATATTAAAAACAAAATAAATATGCTATAGTCGTAATAAACAAATTAGCCTTATGCAGAAACCAAGATAAAAAACAAATAAACAAATTAAACAGCACAAGAAACAAGGAGAAAAAATAGATAAACTAATTAACTAGCACAGTAACCAAGGAGAAAGAAAATAAAGTAAAGCATCATCTTCATCTTCCTCGCGCTGAGTTGCACGGCGGCTCTGCAACAATTTTTTCTAGATTCCGGCGTGCTCTACATACGCCCGTCTAGCCTCCGCCCAACACTGTCCTGACCGGCATAACTCCGCGTAGTCCCGCCCAAGCGTCCGTCTAATATATTTCCGATTTTGTGTCCGATTAGAAGCTAATCGCCGCGGCAACCGAACGCCCAACGCCTAGGCGCCGCTAGACCGACTTTTAGAACACTGCCAAAAATAAACTTAAATAGTAAAAAAATTTCACGCAAAACAAGACAAGATGAAAATAGAAGGTTGTGATGTTTTGCTCAGTTTGCTCAGCAGGGGAATCCGGAGGTGATCCCAGTCCTTACAGAAAACCACTTAATGTGGGGTTCTATTCGGATAATAGGTTTAAAATAACAAAATTTATTTATTTATGACACACTAACCAATATCATCAAACGTCTGAGCATGGATTTATACCACTCAGCAAATTCCAAACCTTACAGCACCACATTATTCTCACACCTCTACTCTTCCAAGCGATAAATTTTACATACAAATATTGGCACATAAAAGTGCAGGCATTGTTCTTATTCATAGTAAATAGAATGCAGCTGGTACGATAGGGTTTAAATTATTCTTGTCATTCATTGACAATAGAACGCTTCACAGTAATGACGGTACCATTCACTTGACATGGTTTTGGAGCCACTCCAACAAGTCTTGATAAGCCTCCTCAGCAGCCTTACAAGCTGCTTCATCTTCATCGTTGTACCTAGTGGTCCACCCGTGTTCCACTTTTGGAAATATCTTCACACGGCTTTTGATCTGTGATTCCATAAACCAAACTGTCATTCCAAATACATAAACGCGAAACATTGAAGAAATAGAGCCACATTAAGAAGGTAGAATATCTAAGCATAATATAGAAGCCCTTGAACACCTTTGGTTTTGTAAGGGCAAGTTCGACCTACAATCCGTGACATATTTCTACCAATAACCCATGACAGAATGAGAACGACTAAACCCGAAGTCATCTCAAGGGCTATAAGGATGTCCATGATTAAAATCAACAACTACATTGAAATCATTGAAAAGTGTTTCGATCAAGATATTTCCTACCTCAGGTTTTGCAGCTAAAGCCTCCTCAAATTGTTTCACGACTTCAGGTGGAGACATATTATCAATCTCAGCGCCAAGTATTTGAGTGGGAACCTTAACCGCTGCAATTTAGTTCCAGGAATAAATCAATAAACTCAGGCCGAACAGATTTTATTTTTCTATTTACACTTTCTTAGCGTAAATGATAGAAAACTTAGTGTTCGTTTAAATTGACACCTACACTACTTAGATAAATATTTCTTGAAATTAAACAGTGAAATCGTACCCTTGATATCATCCAGAGTGACAAATGAAGGATGACACATAGCAGCAGCTTGGATAAAGTCATGCTTTGAAAGTTCAACCACAACCTTGGCTGAAAACAGAACAAATGATTCAAGGTCAACCGAAACATTTTCCCATAGGTTGAACTACTAAATTACGGCTGAGAAGAAATCCGATCGAAAAGAAACCAAAATTTAGAAATACGAGACATTCTATTAAACTGAAAAAGGAACTAAAAAATTATAAAGAGAAGAATCCACCAGGAGGGGAAAATGAGCTCACCCCCGTAACAGAATCCTACAGCACCAACTGCAGAAATACCTTTACTTTTTAAAGCTTCAAGTAATGGTTTTGTATCTTCGAATGCTTTGTCCTGTTTAGAAGAGCGAAACATTTTTAACAATACTTCCACAATCAACAGTTTGATTTTAAAACACTACAAAATCAGGTCTTTTTATTTCGTCAGAGGTGGAAAAAATCATATAAACTTTGAAAACAAGAACAGTAATTCGACTTCCAAGCTGAAGCCACATGCATCTTCAACTTAAAACAGCCTCAAAACTAGAATTTCACATTATCTTAAACATTTTATGCGAATTCAAGAATCACAAAGGATACTTGTAAAAGAATTCAATTATAATTAAAGGAACAATTTCTTGATCTCTACATGATAAGAGATCCAACCGGTTCATGATGTTTTATCCAGCCAGGGAGAGCGGCAAATCCCTCCTCTCCGAGTTCAAAAGGGTCTCCGTAAAAGAAGTCAGGGACCACAACAAAAAAGCCAGCAGCTGCAAGTTTGTCTGCCATCTTCCTTCAAAACAGAAGGCAGGTGGTATTAGTTGAAGGGTACATGAGATTATGAAAACACGCAAATGATATATTGATTGATCAAGTGACTAACACAACTGTGCTTCGATTTTATTTTTATTTTTATGATGTTGAGAACTAGAAGGATGATCTATATTTCTAGACAGTGGTGGATCCAGAAATCTAGACTAGAATGGGCCTTTAAGCCATACAAAAATAATTAAACAAAGTAATTGCAATTTATTGAATGGGAGAAAAATTAAAGGTTTTGTTTTTTGTATTGGAATGAAAAATTTTAATCAAACAAGAGTAGTAGAGCTTAAAATTTTAGTATTGAAATGATTAATATATCATAAGAACAAAACTTATTTATGAGCTTTGATAAATAAAAGATTAATACGTTAGATTCGAACAAAATTTTTTAGTCAAGACTTAAAACCCGATCTTGTTCTAGACCGTCTAAGTCTTGTTTTACCCCTTGTTTTATCCCTTGTTTTATATTAACTGTCTAAAAAAGTGGATATGGTTTTTATATGGTAAAACATAAGGCTAATTATTACAAAATAAATAAGCGGGTTTGGTTTTAATATGGTAAACAGAAGGCAAATTATAAAGGTTTTTTTTTTCTTTAGTTCTCTGAAATGCAATTCAGAGAACTAATCCATCACACCGTTGCAACACAAAGAAAGTAGCTGTAGAAAAACGGATCTGCAACAAGTCATACCTCAAGTTTGGAGCATCGTATCCTGCACAAACAATAAACATGTTAAAATAACAAGTGGTTTGCTGATACAACGTTGTAGACTCAGGAAGCAATTTTATACAACTGATCGAAAATCAGTTATTTCCCGCGATCGGGGAAGGAACAGAAACAGACGAAAGGAACACACAAAAAGGCAAACAAACTATGCTCTGATATGACATACAGTTACAAATATCCTCAGTCAACCAAAACATACTATGCTCTGATATGACCTAAAGTGAACACAGCTGAGGCTAGATTATCATCAGTCAACCAAAACATATTTATAGCACCTATTAACATAGTAGTTAAGTATCAAACTTGTCTAGTAAATATCGCTAGACTGACATAACACCAATTATACACTCCAAAAATCTATACCCTATTCACAAAAACCATACACAGGCCAATCAAAACACAATAAATAAACATAACCCATGTCAGAAAATGAAAAAAAAAAATTGCAGAAATTACTGAACCAAATTAAACAGCAGAGATTTTTGAAGTTGTGGGAGCTGAGAAAGAACCAAAAATATCAGAGAGGAGAAGAACGGCGAGCTTGGAGTCAGGGGAGCCGACAAGATAGGTGTCGAGACCGCCGAACTTCTCGACGCGGCCGGAGCCACTCGATGGGTTCAGGGTTGGTGGGTGGGAGCAGCACTGAGGGCCTGACATTTTTGTTTTTGTTTTTCTCTGAAACAAACACACAGTCTGCTTATCTGATCAAATAATTTATAGAGTTGAGTTGACTCGTTAACTAATGGATTAGAAAGGAAGGTTAGGATTGGGAGACGGAAAGAAACTCTAGTTAACATGCATTAAACATTTTTTTTTTTCAAAGGCAAAACACATATATTAAATTCTAAGAGATAGGTTAAAATCATGGGCCAGGGTGTTAAACAAAAATTCTGGCCCAATACAATCCCAAACAAACTCCCTACCCTCCTTAAAAACAAACTTGGCCACCGAGTGAGCAGCAGTATTGCTCTCTCTAGGCGCGAAGACGAAAGACACGGCCTGCATCCTACGTGCTAGAGTCTCAATGTCACCAAGCAAACATCCAATCCTAAAGTCCTGAGTTAGCTTCTTTCTAATCATGAGGACAATAGCCCTAGCGTCAGACTCAACAAAAACATTAACAAAACCCTGAAGCAGACAAAATTCCAAGGCCCCCCGAATTGCAGCTGCCTTCGCTGCCGCAGCAGAGTGAAACCTCATAGCACCCGTTCCACCAGCCCCCTGCAGCACGCCAGCAAAATCCTGGGCCACCCAACCCAGCCCCGCCCTCTACGAATCCTTGCACCACACAGCATCTGTGTTCACTTTAATCATCCCAAAACAAGGTTTCTTCCAACAAACCAGTCTCCTTTCCTCCCCCAGGTCCCCATTGCACGCCGGAGTCTGAGAGCCTTGGTCCACCCTCTCGTTCGCATCTCGGTAATCGGCAACATTCTGTTTCCAAACCTCAAGGATCCCAGTCGGCGGAAGGAAGCTCCCACTGAAGATAGCATCATTCCGGTTCTTCCATAATATCCACATGCCAAAAATGAACTCTTGCAGAAGCTCGTTCTTGTTAGCTAGATCAGCAACCCGATTGCAAAAATTTACCCAGCTTTGTAGGAAGTCAGTTCCCTCCAGATCAAAGGAGTTGATCTAAAGCGGGGAGCAAAACCAGAAAAGATGGCTCGTTTCGCATCTGAAAAAAATGTGATTCTCGGTTTCATCCACCAGTCCGCATAACCCACAGATGTTATCAACTCGCATATGCCGCCGTTTGAAATTTCTACGAACAGCCAGTGCGTGATTGCAGCATTTCCAAAAAAAAAATCTCATCTTCCTGGGAACATCCAGTCTCCAAATCGCGTTCCAAATCTTGTTGTATTTGGTTTTGTCGCTGGTAGCCCCCCGTCCCTTCTTCCCGAGCCCTTCACTCTCCATGAGCTCCATAGCAATTCCATACCCCGATTTCACCGAGTAAACCCCATTTGTAGTGTGGAACCAGCCCATCCTGTCACAGGATCCAGTCCTACTAATCGGGATACTGAGTATAGTATTCGCCTCTTCAGAGCTGAAGCATGCACTAATCAAATCTGCTTTCCAGGTCTTGGATTCCTGGTTAATTAAATCACGAACATACAGGGCACCCAGGTTCACCGCAGGCCTGATGCGAAAGGTAGACGGCATGGGGAACCAGGGATCCTCCCTAATTTTGATAGTTTCACCGTCCCCCACCCTCCAAATCATCCCCTTATCGAGCACCTTTTGAGCTTCGAGAATTCCTTTCCAGCCCCAAGAAGATCCCCGGCCGATGGTTGCCTCCCTAAAGGTTTTCTCAGGATAGTACTTATCTCTCATCACCGTTGCAAGCAAGGAATCCAGGTAAATGATTAGGCGCCACCCAATCTTGCCTAGGAAAGCCAAATTAAAACATTGAAAGTCCTTGAACCCCAGCCCTCCTAGGCATTTCTTCTGCATAAGTCGGTCCCAAGAAGTCCAATTGACCCCCATGCGGTGCTCGCTGCCCTTCCACCAATAGCTACGAATTGCTTTCTCAATGTCCCTACATACTCTAATTGGCAGCTTGAAACAACTCATAGCATGATTTGGCATAGCTGTAGCCACCGCTTTTATGAGGATTTCTTTACCTGCTGGGCTTAGAAACTGTTCAGCCCATCCCGTCATCCTTGATTCAATCCTCTCCCGGACGTCATTGAAAACCACCTTTTTCGAGTGCCCAAAATCAGCTTGAAGCCCCAGGTATTTCCCAAACCCCGCTTTGCTTTGAATGTTTAGAGTACGTTTGATGCCCTTCTTATCCCGTTTTTGACTTTCGAACCATAAAAAATGGAGCTTTTGAGCATGTTGATTTCCTGACCTGAACCCACATCATAGGAGTTCAAAATTTCCCTCACTCCTTGCGCTTCCTCCACGGTCGCTTCATAAAATAATACAGAATCGTCCGCAAATAATAAATGCGTAATAGGCATTCCATTTGGGGTCACCTTTACGCCGTGAAGGGCGCCCCTTTCTAATCTCTTCCTGATGAGGGCAGAGAGCCCTTCAGTACACAGAAGAAAGAGGTAAGGGGACAATGGGTCTCCTTGTCTCAACCCTCTTTGAGGCAGAATGTAGCCTTTAGGTGTCCCGTTCATTAATATGCTGTATGAGGCAGAAGAGACACATTCCTTAATCCAACTACAAAAGACAGGATCAAAACCCAACTTGGCCATCATGATTAATAAAAAACCCCACTCAACCCAGTCATAGGCTTTAGCCATATCCAGCTTTAAAGCCATGCCCGCCCGGTCCTCCTTAGTCTGATGCATAAGAGAGTGAAGGATCTCGTGAACAACCAGAATATTATCTTGAATATGCTTCCCCGCTATGAAGGTCGACTGGTTGTCACTAATCACTTTAGGCATGACTCGTTTCAGTCTATTGGTGAGCACCTTAGCAAGAACCTTATAAATGACATTACATAAAGCAATATGATGGTATTGCGTCATGTTTTTTGGGTAAGCAACTTTAGGAATAAGAACTAGGTTGGTGTGGTTTAGTTTCTTTAGGAGCTTGCCTGACTTCCAGAATGCTTTAATAGTACTAATGACATATGCGCCCACCACGTCCCAATGATCCTGGTAAAAACTCCCTGAGAACCCATCCGGCCCCGGGGCCCTCGTGGGTGGGATTTGGAAAGCCGCCTCCTGAATTTCTCCCTCAGTGACCGGAGCCGTCAGCAGAAAGTTGTCTTCGTGGGAAACCCTTGTCTGCACACTGCTAGTAATTTCTCCAAATTGAGTCGGGTTACTAGACTGAAAGAGATCACTGAATTAGTTCACCGCAGTCGAACAAATCCCATCTGCATCCGAGCGCCAGACCCCTTGCGAATCTTCCAGACCCTTTATCTTATTTGATCTTCGGCGCTTCATCGTTTGTGCATGAAAAAATCTTGTATTCTTATCGCCATCGTTTATCCACTGGACCCTAGACTTGGCCCGCCAGTAGGCCTCCTCCCCCTTATGCGCTTACCGCAGAAGTCTCTCTTTAATGTGAACCTCATCCGAGGCAAAGTGTTTAGATTGATAGGCTTCCTTCAACTCACCTTTCAACATGTCAATTGTTTTTTTTTGTGTTTCTTCCGTTCTCCCTATACTATCTTTTGAGACTCTGGCTGACAGCCTTTAACTTCTCACTAAGCCGGAAGGCGTGAGAGCCCCGAACGTTGCCCGCCCAGTCCCTAGCCACCAGGTTGCGACAGTCGTCGGATTTACTCCATCTGGCATTATACGTGAATCTTCTTCCCCTCCACTCCTCAGACTTCTTGGTGGTAAGCAGCAGGAGAGAATGGTCAGAGCCTTCCAACGCAACATGGAAGATTTTAGTGTCCGGGTACAGGTCGTGCCATCCCAGACTCGTAAAGCCTCGGTCGAGTCTCTGTTGGATAGGTAGTGAATCCCTGTTGTTTATCCAGGTAAACGGATACCCTTCATAGCCCAAGTCTAGCAGTTCATTATTGGCAAACAAACTCTCTGAAGTCCCTCATGCTAGCCGGGGATCTGTGGTTACCACCATCTTTTTCGCCATTGCACAAAATGTCATTAAAATCCCCGATAAGGAAACAGAGGTCCATTTCCCTCCCAATCCGATTGCCTAACGTTCTCCATTGGTCACGTCTCTTCTTTTCGTCCGTACTAGCATAGATGCCAAATAATCTCCAGTAACACTCCTTATCTTCGTCCCACACCTTAACTTCTATCATATGGTCCGCAGATTTCACCAGAATGATCTTCGAGCCATCCCTCCAGAATACACAAAGCCCCCCTCCAATTCCTTTAGGCTCTACTGCGTGCAGAAATTCCATACCAAGTCTCTTCTTTAGATACCCATAGCGACTACTTTTATTTTTTGTTTCAAGCAGGATCACTATGTCGGGGGTGTGAAGCCTATTTTGCTCCAACAAATTGTCAACTGTCAGGTCACCCCCGATACCCTGACAGTTCCACGTAATTATCTTCATTGGGATTTGGGAGACCCTTTGTGGCTGGTCTCCTCCGCCTCGAGAAATAAGCTCTTCCTTGGTTTGGTTGCTATCGCCTCCACAGCTTGAGTGCAATCTGTTTGTACTGCCTCCTGGTACGTTCGCTTTTTCCTTTTGAATTCAATCGAAACAGCTTCAATGATAGGGTCCAGTTCGAAAAGATCATCATCCACTTCCTTGCTAACTGTGGGTTCGCCCGCCCCACTTTCATTCTCACCTGCCATCTCCCCATTTCCCAACTTCGCAGTGTCCGTGCCAGCTACTGCAAGAGGTGCTAGGTTTAAATCAAAGCCTTGATTAATGCCAGGGGGCACATTGGGCTCAAGCAGAAAGCCCTCCTGCTCCTGTAGTTCATAGAGGACAACATTTATTGCCCCATCAGCCACAAACCCTTATGGGCCAATTTGTCCTGCTTCAAACGCCATTTCTCTAGCCTTTCTAGCCTCATCCTCTTCCTGTTTCTGGCGCCAGATTTTATCTGCGAGCTTGGTAAGCCCGTGACCGCATTTACTGGAGGACCACCGAGGCTTGCTCGGAGAGGTTGCAGTATCGATGACTTCCTCTACCGATTTGTCAGTATACTCACTCCCACTTTGCCCTATGCTAGCTCCGTACTTAGAGTGGCTCCCCATCCCGGACGCTGTCGAGGATCGCCCGGATCGTCTGCCGCCTTCATGTTCTTCGCTGTGGTCATCCTTCCATGGCTCAGAGATTCTATGCCCGCTACTCGACCCCGCAGACCCCCTACTTCGGGATCCAGCACTTAGCGGTCTACCACGCAGATCTGTCACTGCATCCAAACCTCGAAAGGCAAAAGTTACCTCTTTGTCGCCGACATTCTTCTCGTCACCCATTCCTTCTACCTGGGGGTCCTTACAGACTCTCGTTGGGTGACCTAGCAGCCCACAGATTAGGCAGTAGTTAGGTAATGATTCATACTGGAAGGCAACCCAAATCTTTCCCTCATCAGGAAAGTCCACAAACGTCCCTCTCATTAAAGGTTCGGGAACATTGAGTCTTGTTCTCACTCGAAGGAATCTACCAACGCAGTCTCGACTGCCCGTTTTGTCCACCATCTGAACCGTGCTGATTAGCCCATCGATGGATTCAGCGACCGCCTGAGTCATATTAAGCACTGAAACATTATGCAACTGGATCCAGAAGGTCCTCAAGGAAAGTGGAGCCCATCTGTTCAGGCATTTCTCAGTCCGGTCCACCACCATGACCAGATCATTTTCGAAAGTCCATGGTTGATCTGCATCTACTACCCTTTGTAGATCCTGAATGCTCGCGAAGCGTACAAGGAACCTACGTTCCCCGATGTCCCTGATGGATACCCCTTCTCGCCCGCACCATAGAGACATGAAGCAGTCAACGAACACTTCTCCATTCACTTCCTTTGAGGTTAGAACTTCCACAACCATAGTGTACTGGAACCCCAACAGGGCGCCTTCAACCTCCTTTCTGTCGATTCGAAGGCATCCCCGTTCTTTCTCAGACAATCTCAAATTTGAGCCGAATCTAGATCCCAGATCCGCCATCAAGTCCTCAACACAGTCTTCCTTCGAGGTCTGGGCGGAGCCCATGATAATCAAGGGGACCCAAGCCCCAAACCCTCACGAAACGACCTAGAGGGATGTCAGATCTACCCTCATAGCTTATTTCAAAGACCCCCACCCACTATCACCTCGAAGCCTAACAGCTCCAGATCTTCATAGGCACTGTAAGCCACACTCAGAATGCCACCGACTCAGAATAAACTCCGAACTCAGTACCAAAAAACCAGAAGGAACCCATATCCCCCAGCCTGAGATTGCGATAGAGCACACCCCCAAAGACCTCTAGATCTACACTCTCCCCTTGCCAGACAGCCTACCAGCTAGCACCGAGAAGAGGAGCCGAGATTCGTCAGCCGGCGTTCGCGATGAAAACCCGACCCGTCAGATCTCAGGCACCGAAGAACCACACTTACGCCCAGACACGCTACCCCTCCTTTCGAGGCACGAGAGCTTATTTCTTGTATACTATTTATTGGTTGAGGACAACATGCATTAAACATTGACCCTCCTTCTTTTCAATAATTACGATCTGATTTTACTCAAATTTAGAGAGTGGCTATAATATTACGCTCACCTAATTCCCACAACTTTGGAATCGTATCCAAACTTGACTGCTTTTGATGACTTTGACAAATGGACTACCAAACCAACACCATGACTTTAACAAATGAACTCCCAAACCAACACCACTGAATAAGATTTACAATCTCATTGTAATACAAACATCTAGTATTATCAAATTAAACTTTAAACATCCATTCGTTGTAGATTTACCAATTAGTACTATAGAATGACGATATTTTTGATATTCTTAATTGGAGATCTCAAATTTAGCTCATATAAACGATGAGAAAGTATTATATTTTTAGGCTTTAATGTCAAAATGGTCCAAGTGCTTTACCCTAACGGTCAATTTGATCCCCGTTCTTTTAATTTGGCCAAATTGGTCCCCTCGTTTACCTTCATTGGCTAATTTTGCGTTAAAAGACTGTTAAATTGAGACAAATATATAATTCAACTGTAAACCCATTAATGCGCATGAGATCAGATGATCGACAACGACGCTTCAAAAATATTTCACGCTTGATAGTCTTGAGGACATCTTATTGTTGAATTGCAAATCGGGTAATGCTAGGAAGACCAAATTTTTAAAACTAAATTTTGTAAATTAAGTGATTGGATTGTTGATGATTAGATATTAACGTGCTTATTTTTTATTAGTGACACATCATTTAGTTTACAAATTTAGTTTACCTAACATTACCTTGCAAATCAGATTTAGTATACCATTAATTTTCTCGCTATCTAATACGTAATTATTGTAAATAGCTAATAACATGTGTAATATATCCTCTATGTGCTATCGTGTTATATAATGGATATAGTTTTGTTTTTTTAAGTGATTCTTTATATAATGTCTGAAAATATGTGTGAAGAGGAAATGGAAAGAGAAGATGAAGAATATCATGAAGCCATTAAGTTACTATTGATGGCAGTACAAGCAATGGTTCAAGTGCTAAATGCGTTAATAGTTATTATACATGATGATCATATTGAACGTCCATTGGCTCGACAACCTATTAGTAGAACTGGATACGATTATATTAACAAGGTATTGAATGAGGATCCTCAAGATTTTCGAGTCCTATATAGGATGTATCCGGATGTTTTCTTAAAGCTATGCGACGTCCTTACGGAAAAGACGCATTTGAAGGGTACAAGGTTTATTTGTATTGAAGAAATGATTGCTACATTTCTACTCACTATTGGTCAAAATTCTCGATACTGCCAAACTCGCGACACATTTCGCCGGTCACATTTTACAACAAGAAAAAATTTCAACAATGTTTTGAAGGCCTTGAACACAATTGCACCAAATTTGATGGTCCAACTTGGATCCACGGTGCCAACTAAAATAAGAGAAGGTACAAGATTTAACCCTTATTTTAAGGTTAGTAATTAGTACTTCATGGTAAAATATCACAAAATGTATTAGCTGCTTGTAACTTTGATTTGGAATTCATATATATTTTTAGTGGATGGGAGGGTTCAGCTCATGACTCCAAACTATTACATGATGCTGTATCAAGGAGGAACGGACTTAGAGTGCTAGAAGGTTCATATTCATTCATTCATTTATTTATTTATACTAGGACGTACCATAAATAATAACTTTATGTGTTTTAATTTTAGGTAATTTTTTTCTAGTGGATTGTGGATTTGCAAATCGCCATCAATTTTTAGCTCCGTTTTGATGTGTTCGATATCATCTCCAAGATTTTGTTGGTAACAATCGTGACCCCGTAAATGCGAATGAGTTGTTCAATCTTCAACATGCTTCCTTGAGAAACGTAGTGGAGAGGATATTTGGTGTATTTAAATCTCGATTCACAATTTTCAAGTCTGCACCTCCATTTCCAATTAAAACACAATTAGCAGAGTTAGTGTGAGCTTGTGCAAGGTTGCACAACTTTCTTCACAAGGAGTGTCGTTTTGATGAATTTCCAATCGAACCAGAAGATGATGAACTAGGTAATCAAACTTAAGAGCAACAATGATAGATTGCTAATGCATGGAGAGCTGGCATAGCTAAAAAAATGTGGACATATGCTGTGAGTGATAGCATTCAAAGATGAGAAATAGAGAATTAATTGTTTTTACGGATTGGAGTATGCAATTTATGTTTGAAAAACTTTAATAGCTAGTTTATTTTGTAAGCCTTAACTTTCAAGATTTTGGATGCCAATGTCTAATTTCACTTTGATTGCTAGTTGAAAACATTGCATGTGAACTTGGTATTGCAATTTGGTATTAGTAGGATGAAACTAATTGTTTATAGTATCATAAGAAGTTCAATGGTTATCCTCGGATTTCAAAAGCTCATCTATGCTCTCCTTTTCTCTCCTTGCCATATTTTTTCAGGACACCGGTGCAGCTTCACACCTGGATGAAGGCTATAGTGGATGCTGTTAGGTTGATATAATAGGTATATTTTGTAGCCTCTTTTACCTATTAATTTAGTCATGGTTGATATAAAACAGTTGGATTTAATGTGTTTTGTGTGAATTTTATAGAAATTATTTTTTGGAGAAACTGGATTTTTGAGAAGAATTACAAGGAAAGCACGAAAGAAGATCGAAGTGAGGTGTTGCTGAGATTTGTGCTAGTACAAAATTGTCTAACTTGTATAAATTGGAAAGCCTAGAGTTTTAATCTAAAAGGTGGGCCGGTGCTTATTTAATTTCCGAATCCTTATTGGTTTGCTCTCCTTTTCCAAAAGGGTTTAAGGTGAATTCCTGGCGGCTAAAGCTTGGGGACAAAAAGGGAAGAGAAAGGAGGAATATAAAAAGGCACGGCATAAATTGAAAGGGGGCTCTCCATCATTAGGCACACATATACATGTGACAATTTGGCGAGTACTCCAGGGAGCTCCAAGTTTTTCCCAGCACATACACACACTCAAGTACGAAGTTGGATTTTAAGTTTTATTCCATGTCATCGAATTCATACATGTTTGTTATCAGTTTAATCATACAACAAAAAAAATAGTCATTACCGACGAAGAGTTTCTGAGGGCCCCAAAAAAAACCGTCGTAAAAAGCACACGACCATAAAATATGGGTCATCAGTAATATGGCATGAAACTAGTTTTTATTACCAACGCACATAATGTCCTCGGAAAAAGTCTCAAGTTTCGTCAGAAATGCATTTTTGTTTGGCAGGAAGAATTGGTGCCAATTGTATTAACAACGAGTAAAGTTCTTATCGGAAATATAATGGTTATTTCCGAAGGTTTACTCATGTTGACGAAATGGATTTAGAATTTTCGAGGGAAAAAAAGTCCTCTTACTAATGTTTTTATATTTTTGAGGGAAAAAAAGTCCTCTTAGTTTATATTTTTGAGGGGAAAAAAGTCATTTTGCTAATGCTTTTATATTTTCAAGGGTGATTAGTTGTTGTCGGAAGTCATCATATTTTTTGGACAAAATTTTTTCTTTGTCAGAATAAATTTTTAAGGCATGTGGTTTTGTTGGAATCATCAATTATTTACGGGAATATTCTTAAAATAAGTTTGATGCTTAATTTAAATTCTACAATAAATAAATCATATAACTTAGAATACATATGGAAAATATTGGACCTTAAAATTAAAAATAAAACCGTTGAGCAAAAAGGTGCATAACTTAATATAGTGTTCTATGATAAAGAAATAATTTGCATGCCCTTGTTAACTCATAACATTTGTCATGGACATTGAACAAAACAGTATTTTCGACAACAAAAAAAATAAAAATCGTAATTGAAGATTGAATTCATTCATCGTACTCTTATAGGGTTGAGGAGTGTAGTTGTAAAAAATCAGCAAAATCAGAATTAAAATAACCGTTAAATCGTGAGTTTTCGTTTATAATCGTCAAAATGTTTCGTCCCCGTTACCTAATATCTAAATGTCTATTTTTTGCAATTTTTTAGGTATGCGATCTTGGAGCATATACAAACAAGTTTGACGGTTGGATCGTTGAAACTAGTTTTGTAGAATGTGTATTCCTTCAAAATGATATATTCACCAAATACTTGGAGTTTATTTTATACTTCCATTAAGTAGAACATAATATTTTGTGGTATCCACTAGTGCAAATATTTTAAATTGAAGATCGAATTCATTCATCATACTCTTACAGGGTTAAGGAGTATATTTGTAAAAAATCATGAAAATCGGAGTTAAAATAACCGTTAAATCGTGAGTTTTCATTTATAACCGTTGAAAGGTTTCGTCCCATTACCTAATATCTGAATGCCAGTTTTTTGCGATTTTTGGCATATATCTCGAGGTATATAAAAACAAATTTGACGGTCGGATCATTCAAATTAATTTTCCAGACAATAAATATTAGTTTTTGATAATGTTTAGGGTTTCGGCTCTTTTCCTCAAATGAAACAATATTATTTTTTATATAAAAAAAATGTTTGTAGAATTTAGTGTTTGGCCGTTTCCCCCAAATAAATAAGGGTTTGGCTTCCCACCTCTTTTTCCCACAATTCTCAAACTCTTGTTTTTATGGAATTTAAGTGGTTGGCTTTTTCTCCAAATTAATTAGGGTTTTGGCGTGTCCCTCCCTCTTCTCCCACAATTTCCAAAAAAAAATTTGGTAGAATTTGTTCCGCCACAGCAAAAAAAAAAGGGAGGGAAACTAAAATGGATAGATTAGAGCTGTTGTTCTCTATATTACCACCTCTAACCTTGATTAGATTAGGGCTACATCAATTCATCAACGTTGTTTACTGTGTTTCAAACCTAGTGCCTGATCGTGAACCAGCGCAGTACTGACATTCCGTTGTGCCTCTTCGCTATTTGAGTTGGTAAGAATTGGCCTACTAGCCTAACAATTAGGGTTTATGTATATATTTTGCCTTCTGCCATTGAAACACCAATTGTTCTCCTTGCTTCTTTTTTTTTTATCGCTAAATTGTGAACATAATTCCATCTTAAAAGCTAAATTGTCATGGTACAATGTTGATTGGCTTTACAATATTGAAGAGTTCAAGTAAGAATATTCTGAATACACTCTATATGTTCATGGTACAATGGCAGACTCTATGACAGTGCTCAATGGAACTCTATATTAACATGTGTAATAAATTACAGCCCGCGTTTTGTTCCAATAGCAGTTTATAAGATCATCCCACTTAGAGGCAATGGCTTTGTGGGAAGGGAGGAGACACGGTCAAAAAGCAACCATCTAAGATGTTCGGCTGCAAGGATGGGATGGAGAAACCAGTCGATTTTAAGTTTAGGGTTTATGTAAATATTAAATTTCAATTTTATTCATTTTTCATGGTTGCTGGGATTTCCTAACAATTAGGGTTTATGTATATATTTTGCCTTCTGCCATTGAAACGCCAATTCTAGTTGATTTTATTTTAGCTTTCATGGTTTCTTTTTTTCATTTTTCTATCTTTAGGTACTAGGCATCTAATTTTCTTGTCTTTGTATGATTGATAGATATGGCAAAAAAGGGAAAGAGCCAAAAAAATTCATCAAGCACACATCCTCTGTCATCTAGACTCTCTTTAAACCAACATGATACCACCACTGAACTACATGACAATGGAATGCAAGAGACCCAACATGCAAATATACAAGGTAATTTTTTATGTGGATTTTTTCATTTTTCTATCTTTCGGTACTAGGCATCTAATTTTCTTGTTTTTGTTGGTTGTTTTATAAACTTTGTCATATGTTAAAAGAAACTAATTCTCTAATAATTATGTCTTATTTAGCTTTGTGTTTTCTTTATAAAATTGTAGCCACGGCAACAAGAGGAATGAGTCAAAATAGAGCACCGCACACTACTACTCATTCCCCTACACCCTCTTCAGACCAACTTGATATTACCCAACCATCACATGATAGCAAAATACATGAGACACAACAAACATCTATTAAGAATCAACCTTCAAGTGTGGAAGGTACCGTATTTATATCGGTTTCAAAATGTGCATTTTTGTAATTAGTTATTTATTAAACTTACAAGCACATTATTATTTTTATTATTTGTCTTACTGTTGAATAATATATTATTTCTTTACTTAAATACTCTCTTTATTGTTTATTTGACAGGAGAATATTGAAAGTTGGTCAGATGCTCAACATGAAGATCAGTAGTGCATCATACTTTCATTTTGATATTACCAAATATCTAAACTTGTGAAGTTTTATTAGTGGGGTATTGTTTTTTTTTTCCAATTTAAGTATTGTCTATTTTCTTTTTCTTTTAAATAATTTCGTTTGGATGTTGAGAAATTTAATACAATGGTTTGGTTAATTTATTAGTAACGATTACATACCTATTTTTATCATATTTTAATTTCAATATATAATTTAATTATAAATAGTGTTTGTACCATACTTAACCAATCCTGAAACTACCGAGCACCGGTCAACGTTATACCGTCAAGGACCTAGAAGAGTTTCCCTCCAACCAGAAGGCCAATCACAGCGCGACAAGTGTAGACATCAGAAGCCCATCACAACACGACACATGTCAATGTCAGAATGAAACTAGAAACTCTCTTCTATAAATAGAGATCATTCTCTCACAATATTTCCTAATGTCATTTGTACTAAATCATTCACCAGTACTCACTAAAGGAGAGCTTGAACCTATGTACTTGTGTAAGCCCTCCACAATTAATGAGCACTCCTCTACTCCGTGGACGTAGCCAATCTGGATGAACCATGTACATCTTGTGTTTGCTTCCCTGTCTCTATCCATTTACATACTTATCCACACTAGTCACCGGAGCAATTTAGCGAAGGTCACAAACTTGACACTTTCTGTTGTACCAAAGTCCTCACCGATTTTGTGCATCAACATTTGGCGCCGTCTATGGGAACGACACTTATTCCCTCTCTCTTCAGCTTTGTTAAGCTGGTTTCCACCATTCGTACACTCTCTTTTGACCAGGCATCCTTTTCCAAAATGGGGAGTGAAAGAAGCTACAGCACACAGAATGACACCCCTCTTACACCTGGTGCGAAGCAACGAAGGAAAGAACAAAAGAAGTTTGCTCTTCAGGCTAAAGTCGATGAACTGGAAGCTCATAACAACAAGATAGCGAAGAAGAATGAGATCCTCCAAGAGCAGTATGAGAAGGTATTCGAGATGCTCCACGAGGCTAGATATACTAAAACACACGAGCTCATCACCCCTGTGGAAGTTAACCATCAACTGGATGCCCCCAACCCGGAGGGTCATTTGCCCTCGACATGGGTATTCCTGTTGAGGAGCGAGCTACTCATCGAAATGGTACCAACATGAGACTTCTCTCAACCCAGCTGCTTCGACCTGAAGCAGGAAGAGTGGAGGAAGGCACCTCCTTACAGAAGGAGTGGAAGGATCGAAAGCCGTCTTTCGCGACTGTCGAGACTTTCTAAAGCAACGTCAAGACAATCCCATCCATGTAAGCTCAAAGATTAATGACCCAAGGGTCTCTGAAAAACTCGGTCCCCTCCCATGTCCCATGCCAGCTACCAATTTAGGGAAGGGGAAATAAGTCCTAGAGGAACACGAAGGTATAAGGGACTCAGAGATGTTCCGATAGACATACCTTGGAAGTCAATACGGGGAGTCCAAGGAAAAATCACATGCTCTTGATCAAACCTTCCTACTTCCAAGATGAGATGGATATTTACGAAAGAAAACTCTAGTGGTACATGACTCCACTCATGACCCTCTTGTCCTACAGCTCCTTAAGAAAGTAAACAAGTTGAAGGTCGAACGACAAGCTGAGATACCTGATTAAAACCAACCTAGGCCTGGCCTTCTTACAAGGAGGATCCTCAACACCCCCTCAAAGCAAAGACAAAGCAGAAGCTTGGCTTGCAACTCTATACTAGAAAGGAGGACCCGATTGAACACCTTAACCTCTTTGAGTCCACCATGGCATACCGGATGCACACCGACGAAGAACGATGTCTTCTCTTCCCCTCCACCCTCTCTGGCGGAGCTCTAAACTGGTATTGCCGTCTTCCACCTGAGACGGTAGACTCATTTGAAGACGATAGACTCATTTGAAGAATTGAGGAAACTGTTTGTTTCTCAACACATTTTCCAGGCTGATCGCTTGCACTCTGCGGATGACTTGTACATTATTCGCCAGAAGCCAGACGAGTCATTACGTATGTATGTTGGCCGCTTCAGCCATGAGTATTCCCGTTGTGTCGAGGCAGACGACAAGACTGCCCTCAAAGCCTTCACGACAGGCCTACGTGATTGTTTCTTCAAGTACATGATCAATGCCAACACTTGGAAGACTTACTCTGAGGTGATGACACAGGCTTACAACCATGCCTCCGCCGAGATAAGGACATATCAAGGGAAGCCCCCCCACAACCACCCCTTATCAACAAGTAGGGAGTAGAAGCCAGATCCAACCAAATGAGAATACCTCGACCTTTAAAACGGTAGCGGTGCCTCCCCCTGCTTTACTTAATACTTCGCCAAGTCAACAGACATATCAACCTCAGGGCAAAAGGAAAGATTTCCATCCTCACCAGTCTCATTTTAGTAAAATGAGTAAGAGACACTATTGCGATAACCAAGGGTATCGCCACGATAATGCCCGCCCCCAGGCAGTCAACATAGTGGGCCAAGCACGTGTCAGGATAAGCATTACCCCGAGGTATGAGACATACACACCTTTGAACGCCACATGCGTGGCCATTTACCCCAGCATCGCACACTTGATACCGAAGCCAATGCCGAGGCAGTCGGGTTACAAGCCCGTGAATAACACAGGCACGTTTTGCTGCTACCATGAACATAACGGCCATGACGGCGAGAAGTGTATCACCATTCGTGATCAAATTGAAGCTTTGGCGCGTGAAGGAAAAATTGATCGATTTCTTCTTCACCCTTCAAGGGATAACCGTAACCAACGCCAAGTGAATGTGATATATTCCATAAGCGGCGGCACACCTATATCTGAATCTTCCAATAGGGCCATGAAAAACAGCGAACGAGCTTTAAGGCCTGGCCACCAAGTGTTTCACGTGGAAGACATCAAGGGAGGCAAGTATCAAAAGCTTAACTGGGATCCAAAATGTTTCTACCCTGAGGAAGAAAGAGGTATCATCTACCCTCACAACGACCCACTGATCATGGAGGCTTACATAGCCAACTTTGAAGTACGACGAATCCTGGTAGACACGGGGGTTTTGGTCTATATCATGTTTGCTGAAGCTTTCAGGGCACTTAATGTAGCTGAACACTTGCTCGATCGCTCGATTTCTCCTTTGATAAGTTTCTCCGGTGATATCGTGCAACCTTTAGAGAGCATACACTTACCTTTCACCATTGGTACATGCCGTTACACAGCTACCATTACCACTAACTTCCTGGTGGTTGATTGCCCAACGACATACAATGTCATCTTTGGACGCACAGGCATCAATGATCTCAAGGCCATGGTATCCACACATATGTTGTTGATGAAATTTCCAATCCCCTATGGCAATGGTTACATCAAAGGAGATCAACTTAGTGCACGATCATGTTACAACACTTTGGTCAAGCAACAACACTTGCTTGTGCCCAAGGAAACCTTTTTTATACATGCCCAAGTTATAAAGACCAGCCCAGACGAAGCCAACTTGGATCTTCACGGTGGTAATAGTCAACCCGACGATCCTCGAGACGACTCTTTCACCCAACAAGCATAACCCGCTGAAGAGTTGGAGAAAGTTTGTATCTCAAAAGATTATCCAGATCGCATGGTGAAGATTGGCACCACCTTGTCACCACCCATTCGGTTGGCATTGATCTCTTTTTTGCAAGAGAACACTGAGGTCTTCGCCTGGTCATACGATGACATGTCAGGCATCTCTCCCAATATCATATGTCATCGCTTGAGTATTAACCCCAAGACCAAGCCAGTGAGACAGAAGCGAAGATCCTATGACGCTGAACGGTACGAGGTAATTAAGGCAGAAGTTGAAAAACTCAAAGGCATAGGCTTCGTCCGCGAAGTCAATTATCCAACGTGGGTAGCAGGAAAGTCTCATGCTCCAAAAGGTCTTGTGGAGAATGTGTGTCGATTACACCGACCTAAACAAAGAATGCCCGAATGATAGCTTTCCTCTTCCTCTCATAGACAGACTTATAGACTCTACGACAGGGTGTGAACTCCTAAGCTTCATGGATGCTTACTCAGGATACAACCAAATCCTCATGAACCCTTCGGACCAAGAACACACAGCCTTCACTACTGACAGGGGACTATATTGCTATAAAGTCATGCCCTTCGGCCTAAAGAATGCAGGAACGACTTATCAGAGACTGGTCAATTCAATGTTCGCCGAACAGATTGGGAAGAGTATATAAGTTTACGTTGATGATATGCTAGTTAAGAGCAAACATGCTGAGCAACACATCACCAACCTATCTGAAACTTTCACCATTCTAAAGAGGTATCGAATGAGGTTGAACCCCAATAAATGTGCCTTCGGCGTAGGCTCTGGCAAATTCTTAGGCTTCATGATAAGCCAACGAGGCATTGAGGCTAATCCCGAGAAGATCAAAGCAATCCTCGACATGAAGGAACCGGTAACTTCAAAAGACATCCAAAGCCTTACTGGCAAGGTGGCAGCCTTAACTAGGTTCATCTCTAAGGCCACAGACAGATGTGCTCCTTTCTTCAAAACATTTAAGGGAAGTAAGAAGTACATTACATGGACTGATAAATGTGCTGAGGCATTCAAGAACCTCAAAGACTACATGAGTAAAGCCCTTATGCTCTCCAAACCTGAGGTTTGTGACACTCTCATTATCTATCTGTTGGTACCGGCTTCAGCAGTAAGTTCCGTTCTCATTCGAAATGATGGTAATGTCGAACGACATGTCTACTACGCTAGCAAGGCCTTACAAGATGCGGAGACACGATACTCCAACATTGAGAAATTGGCTCTAGCATTGGTCATGTCTGCTCGAAAACTTCGCCCTTACTTCCAAGCACACTCCATCATCGTGCTTACCAATCATCATATTCGACAGATACTTCAAAGTCCTGACACTTCCGGGCAAATGATCAAATGGGCGATAGCATTGGGTAAGTTTGACATCTCCTACCAACCAAAGCAAGCTGAGAAGGGCCAAGCAGTGGCAGAGTTCATCGTCGACTTCACACATCCTGTTGACATTGTTTCTACGCCTAAAGAAGTGGTTTCATTACCATCAGAAGCTTAGAAAATAGAACCAACAGCCCCAGCATGGAGTCTATATGTTGATGGCTCGTCCAACCAACAGGGTTGTAGAGCAGGACTAGTCCTTACGACCCCTGACAAAGTGGCATTGAACAATAAGGCCAAATATGAAGCCCTCATAGCAGGCTTACGTTTGGCCAAACACCTTGGGGTTAAACGAATTGATATCTTCAGTGACTCCTAATTGGTGGTTAACCAGGTCACCAACAACTTTAAAGCTAAGGATAGCTCCAAGGCAGCATATCTGGCATAAACACTGGTCAAGCATTTCCATTACCAGATCACCCAAATTCCTCGAGCGGCAAACAGTCATGTAGATGCTTTGGCTCACCTCGCCTCGGCTGTGGAAGACAAGATTGGGAGAAAAATCCAGGTCGAATTGTTGGCAGCACCAAGCATCATGGCTGCGGAAGTGTACAACTTACAACAGGGGGATAGTTGGATTACCCCGATTTATAGATTCCTTGGTCATGGAACCCTTCCAAATGACAAAGTCCAAGCTAAACATATTCGATACAAGGCTACCCGTTACTTGATCATTAATGACCAACTCTACAAGCGGGGTTTTAACCTAATATACCTAAGATGCCTTACGCCATCAGAGGCGGAAACTGTCCTTCGGGAAATACATGAAGGAGTCTGCGGAGATCATGCGGGATCTCGATCCCTAGCACACAAGACTTTTCACCAAGGATATTACTGGCCAACACTCCACCAAGATGCCATTAGAATATCCCGCTCATGTGATAAATGTCAACACTACACAACTATTCCTCACTCCCATCCCAAGCCGCTCACTCCTATGATCAGCCCTTGGCCTTTCGCTCAATGGGGAATTGATTTGATCGGCCCAATGCCTGTAGGGAAGGGCAAAGTTCGTTATACAATCATTGCAGTTAACTACTTCACAAAGTAGGCTGAAGTAGAACCCTTGGCAACCATTACTGAGGCAAAAATAGAAGGCTTCGTATGGAAGAACATCCTTTACAGATTTGGCATTCCCAATGCGATAGTCACTGACAACGGGCGACAGTTCGACAACAATAAGTTCAGGATGTTCTGCTCTAAGTTTAACATCAACTTATGTTTTGCCTCCCCAGCTCATCCCCAGTCTAATGGACAAGTTGAAGCCATCAACAAAATAATCAAGCGAACTTTGAAAACCAGCTTGGACAAGGCTAAAGGTTGTTGGCCAGAATTTGTACCCCAAGTACTTTGGTCATACCGCACTTCGTATTGGACATCAACAGAAGAAACCTCATTCTCACTTGCCTTTGGTATAGAGGCAGTTGTCCCAGTTGAGCTTGAGCAAGCAACGTTCCGAGTCCAGAAATATGTGCAAAGCGAAAATGACAAACAACTTACCCTTAACTTAGATCTAGTCGAGGAACACAGAAACCAGGCTCACTTGAGGAATGTCGCCTACAAGCAGCACATCTCCAACTACTATAACTCAAGGGTCAAACCTCGTTCTTTCAAAGTGGGGGACTGGGTATTGAAGAAAAGATTACTCTGCGACAGAGTCCCGAGTGATGGAACACTTAGTCTAAACTGGGATGTACCATTTGAAGTTATTGGCATCGGTCGCCCTGGCTCCTACAAGCTTAGAAGCTCTGATGGCAAGACCCTTGGCCATCCATGGGCTGATCACTTGAAGTACTATTACAAGTAAACTTACATTGTACAAGTGTTAAGCTTCAGCCGTTCGGCATCCTATGTAACGAAGACTATTTGACATGAATTCAATAAAGATGTGATTTAGACAACTCGGTCCTAATCCTCTTACATTCCTAGCAATGAAACACTTGGGTTCAAAGCTTCAACATGAATGCGTCCAACATGAAACAAAGTCTAAGTACATGTCAACAAGACTATACAAATAAACGAACAGCTTCACAGTATATTCATTCAATCATACATTCCAACATATTCATACATAAGCCAACTATGCTTTGAAAGGGTTCAACATACTTTGTGTCATTCAACACTTGCTACAATGTGCCTAGATACCTTGCCCTTATTCTCACCAACCAGGTGATGAAATGTGAAGAAGAAACTCATCTTCATGCCACCAACTAGGTGATGAAATGTATAACCCGTACTCTCCTTCATGCCACCAACCAGGTGATAAAATGTACAACCCGTACCCTAATATCATTTGACAACTTACCACTCATGCCACCAACCAGGTGAAGAAGGAACTCATCTTCATGCCACCAACCAGGTGATGAAATGTACAACCCGTACTCTCCTTCATGCCACCAACCAGGTGATGAAATGTTAAACCCGTACTCTAATATCATTTGGCAACTTGCCATTCATGCCACCAACCAGGTGAAGAAGGAACTCATCCTCGTGCCACCAACCAGGTGATAAAATGTGATGAAAGGTGATGAAGGAACTCACCTTCGTACCACCAACCAAGTGATGAAAGCAACTCACCATTCATTCCACTTACCAGAAGATGAGTGGTACAACTTGTACATGTGAACTCCTAGCATTCACAAATAATCAAAAACCCTCAAGCTTGACAACTCAACTAGGGGAGCACTTATGCCCAACAAGAGTTATAGTCACAAACAAAGTCTTATTGTAAGCCAACCACAACTTCAGTGCATGGCATACGAAGATCAAGCTATTCAGCCCTCTTGCATCTGCTTCAGACATTTCCTCTCTGTAACAATGCAAACACTACAATTCGTAGAAAGGTTCACATTCTTGATCAAGACAGTGTGAAGCAAAACCAATTTATGGTGCCAACAAGAGCTTCATCAAATGAGTTCAACCACAATTCTCAAAAGCTTCACACACTCTTGATCAAGAAAGTGTGAAGCAAAACCAATTTATAGTGCCAACAAGGGCTTCATCAATGGAGGGCAACCACAATTCTCAAAAGCTTCACACACTCTTGATCAAGACAGTGTGAAGCAAAACCAATTTATGGTGCCAACAAGAGCTTCATCAATGGATGGAAACCACAATTCTCAAAAGCTTCACACACTCTTGATCAAGATAGTGTGAAGCAAAACCAATTTATGGTGCCAACAAAAGCTTCATCAAAGGAGTTCAACCATAATTCTCAAAGCCTTCACACACTCTTGATCAAGACAGTGTGAAGCAAAACCAATTTATGGTGCCAATAAAGCTTCATCAAAGGAGTTCAACCACAATTCTCAAAAGCTTCACACACTCTTGATCAAGACAGTGTGAAGCAAAACCAATTTATGGTGCCAACAAGAGCTTCATCAATGGAGGGCAACCACAATTCTCAAAAACTTCACACACTCTTGATCAAGGCAGTGTGAAGCAAAACCAATTTATGGTGCCAACAAAGGCTTCATCAAAGGAGTTCAACCACAATTCTCAAAAGCTTCACACACTCTTGATCAAGACAGTGTGAAGCAAAACCAATTTATGGTGCCAACAAGAGCTTCATCAATGGAGGGCAACCACAATTCTCAAAAACTTCACACACTCTTGATCAAGATAGTGTGAAGCAAAACCAATTTATGGTGCCAACAAGAGCTTCATCAATGAAGGGCAACCACAATTCTCAAAAACTTCACACTCTCTTGATCAAGACAGTGTGAAGCAAAACCAATTTATGGTACCAACAAAAGCTTCATCAAAGGAGTTCAACCACAATTCTCAAAAGCTTCACACACTCTTGATTAAGACAGTGTGAAGCAAAACCAATTTATGGTGCCAACAAAAGCTTCATCAATGGATGGAAACCACAATTCTCAAAAGCTTCACACACTCTTGATCAAGACAGTGTGAAGCAAAACCAATTTATGGTGCCAACAAAAGCTTCATCAAAGAAGTTCAACCACAATTCTCAAAAGCTTCACACACTCTTGATTAAGACAGTGTGAAGCAAAACCAATTTATGGTGCCAACAAGAGCTTCATCAATGGAGGGCAACCACAATTCTCAAAAATTCACACACTCTTGATCAAGACAGTGTGAAGCAAAACCAATTTATGGTGCCAACAAAAGCTTCATCAAAGGAGTTCAACCACAATTCTTAAAGCCTTCACACACTCTTGATCAAGACAATGTGAAGCAAAACCAATTTATGGTGCCAATAAAAGCTTCATCAAAGGAGTTTAACTACAATTCTCAAAAGCTTCACACACTCTTGATCAAGACAGTGTGAAGCAAAACCAATTTATGGTGCCAACAAGAGCTTCATCAATGGAGGGCAACCACAATTCTCAAAAACTTCACACACTCTTGATCAAAACAGTGTGAAGCAAAACCAATTTATGGTGCCAACAAAAGCTTCATCAAAGGAGTTCAACCACAATTCTCAAAAGCTTCACACACTCTTGATTAAGACAGTGTGAAGCAAAACCAATTTATGGTGCCAACAAGAGCTTCATCAATGGATGGAAACCACAATTCTCAAAGGCTTCACACACTCTTGATCAAGACAGTGTGAAGCAAAACCAATTATGGTGCCAACAAAAGCTTCATCAATGGAGGGCAACTACAATTCTCAAACCTTTAAAGCAAATTCAAGACTGTTCGAAGCAAATTCAATTTATATGGTTTATCCAAACCTTCGACTACTACAAGGTGTGGCTTGCATCACAATCTCTTGCTCAACAGTGTGGAAGCAAAATTTGTATATGTTGTCTCTCCCACATTTTCACATTTCTAGTTTCCCAAAAAAAAAAAAAAAAAAGAAATTCAACAAAGTTTCACCTACAAAAGCTTCACCCATAAAAGCTTCACCAACAAAAGCTTCACCCAACAAAAGCTTCAACTACAAAGTTTCACCTACAAAGCTTCAACTCCAAAGCTTCACCTACAAAAGTTTCACCCACAATAGCTTCACCTACAAAAGCTTCACCCATAAAAGCTTCACCAACAAAAGCTTCACCCAACAAAAGCTTCAACTCCAAAGCTTCACCTACAAAGTTTCAACTCCAAAGCTTCACCTACAAAAGTTTCACCCACAATAGCTTCACCTACAAAAGCTTCACCCATAAAAGCTTCACCTACAAAAGCTTCACCCATAAAAGCTTCACCTACAAAAGCTTCACCCACAAAAGCTTCCCCCACCACAAAAGCTTCACCAACAAAAGCTTCACCCACCACAAAAGCTTCACCCACAAAAGCTTCACCTACAAAACTTCAACACAAAAGCTTCACCTACAAAAGCTTCACACTATCTTGATCAAGATAGTGTGAAGCAAAATCAATTCATGGTACCCAACAAAGCTTCAACCTCAAAGCTTAACCTACAAAGCTTCAACTATAAAGCTTAATATATATATATATATATATATATTTTTTTTTTCGGAAATTCGAAAATTCAAAAATTCAAAAATTCAAAAATTCAAAAAAAAAAATTGCATGGACCTCCTCTTCTTTGGGCCTAACAACTTTCATAATAAATATATATGAAGGAGGAGTTTTGGGCTACCACTTAGAAAGGAAATGCCTCATTCGTCAACTCCCTCGACCGGAGACTTGGGGGACTCCTACCATATGCTACTGCACCTTGATACTCAGAAGTCTCACGACCACTTAGTGACTTGGATTTTTCAAGTCTATAACCGATAAGTTTTCCTCACTTGGGAAATTAAGGGAGCACTACCTCAACTTACACGCTTCACTCACAAAGCTTCAACATACAAGCTTCAACAAAAGAAAAAATTCAAAGAACTTAGTAAAGAAGGCCTTGGTGTATTTAACACAATACATTGAAATGAAGCAAAGCTTGTTTAT
Source organism: Malus fusca (assembly GCA_035220775.1). Classification (NCBI taxonomy): domain Eukaryota; kingdom Viridiplantae; phylum Streptophyta; class Magnoliopsida; order Rosales; family Rosaceae; genus Malus; species Malus fusca. The sequence goes on from CM069071.1 coordinate 13,403,074, forward strand.
TGATATCTTCGATAAGTTACAAATATGTACATATACATGAATCAAAACAAACAACAAGAGGGAGCCTTCACAAAGGTTGCTCAGGAGAAGTCTCAGCAGTCGGCAGAGCCCCAGAAAGAGGAGGCACCAGAAGGTGATTATTCAGAGCCTCAGTACTAGGCAGAACCCCAGAAGGAGGAGGCACCGAAGGTTGATCATTTGGAGCTTCATTACGCGGTACAGCCCCAGAAGACGAAGGCAATAAATGTTTTTGGAACAAACCCATAAACCTCTGATGATCAAGTAAAATATGACCATCAGATTCCTGCAACCGGTCAAGCTTCCTCTTCATGTTTGTAGCATAGTCATGTGCGAGTCTGTGCAACTGTTTATTCTCATGCTTGAGCCCTCTGATCTCCTATTTGAGACTTATCACTTCAGCCGCCAATGATTTAACTTGGCGGGTTCGAGCAAATAGGCGTTTGGCCATATTAGACACAGAACCTGCACACTGAACACTGAGAGCCAGAGAATCCTTAACAGCCCACTCATCAGACCGTTTGGAAAGTAGTCTGTTATCTTTGGGAGTGAGAAGATTCTTGGCCACCACCGCATCGGTCATATCATTCTTCATCACAGAGTCCCCAACGGTAAGACGACCAGAAGGGGATAAGAATGATGGGCGCCATATGTTGTCTTGAGAAGGCATGACTGCCTCTTCACCAAAGTTCAAGTCAAAACGACGGTCGGATGGGCCAGACATTCTCATAAATGATGAAGGAGAAATGAGGTGAATCTCTGAAGTAAGGGGAAAATTCCTACAAGCAATAACTCTCTTAATGTACTTCTTGCACACAATTGGTGCCCTTATAAAAGAAAGGGCAACAAAGTCGTTGGTTTAAAAATAAAAAAGGAACCACTCTCCGGATTCCGAAGAGGCACCACTTTCCACACGCAACATCAGCTCATCGGGGTACCACAGATAACTTTGCCAAAGATCCCTAACAAAGTTTAGACACATAAATTTGAAGGTCCAGCTACCCTACTATTACCTACAAGGGTAAAGGAATAGTACCACTGCTTGATAACTAAAAAGTCCTAATGTGTGTAAACCTCTGTGCTCCGTGACAAGGCAGACTGGCAAAAATGCCCAACATTTACTCACATTCGAGAAAACACTCCCAACAAGATTGCTTGCTCAAAAATCGAAGAGGCACCGCTCTCCGATTCTCGAGAGCCAGACTCCCAACATGATTACTTGCTCAAAAATCGAAGAGGCACCAGCCTCCGAATCTCGAGAGCCAGACTCCCAACAGGATTACTTTCTCAAAAATCGAAGAGACACCGCTCTCCAAATCTCAATAGCCAGACTCCCAACAGTATTGCTTTCTCAAAAATCGCAGAGGCACCGTTCTCCAAATCTTGAGAGCTAGATCCCAGACAGGATTGCTTGTTCGAAAACCGAAGAGGAACCGCTCTCAGAACTTTGAGAGCCAGATTTCCGTGGATAAAGCTTGTCTGCAATCTTCACATGCAACATCAGCTTTCCAGATACCACAGACTGCTTTTTCAAAGTGCTCTGACAAAGTTAAAACACGTGAATCTTACAGCTCCCACTACATCACTCACTGTTAGGACAATTCCTATATATGTCGACCTTCATCCTCCACAGCCAGGCATACCTGCAAATAAAAAAATGCTCAACTTTTCTTCACATCCGAGATGGCACTCTCAGCAGAGTCTCTCGAAATACTCAGTTTCTTTTTTCCCCGATAATACCTCTGCAAACAAGCCACACCAAAGCAAGAGTATCTCATATCATCATGGTTAAAAGCAAGAGTATCCCATATCATGATTTTTCCCTGTCTTTTCCTTTGGCCTTGTTCTTACCTGCAAGACAAGCAAAAAGAGAGCAATCAATCAGCACTTGGAATCAAGCTTCCAGTCAGGAACTGACTACCTATAACCCCTTGCCTGATTACTTACCTAGCATTGCTCTCGAGTACTCATCTTCAATATCTTATGCTTCCAGAGAATATACCACATCTGCCTGAGGAACAGATAGGGCAAGTGAGAAGGATACAAGGAAGCATGTGGAGACAAGCGTAACAGAACACGTGCCGATACATCCACTACTTTGTCAACAGCAAAAGTATCACATATCATCAGGGTCGAACGTACTCTAGATTTGATGGACTTGTTTTGACCCTCAAATTCTTGAGTCGGCCTTGTACTCTGGAGGAAACCAGAAAACCCTTCAGCCCAGTTCAAGAATAAGTCTGTGGAAAGTTACTTCTTCAAAAGAAAAAGTATCTTATATCATATCTTCTCCATTTGCTTCTCCTTATCCTTATTGCTGTTTACGACACAAGGAGAAGGAGAACAATCAACCGGAAGCCGAAGTCGAACCTTCGATCCAGGTTGCTTACTTGGAAGTCTAATTGTTTACCTTGTCTGTTACCTCTTTCGGTAAATCTCCTAGTTCGGCGACTTGGGGGACTCATACTATAGGGTTTGTATCGCACTTAACCAAGCCTGAAACTACAAGTAAGCTTCAAGTGAAATTGATACATTACCTTGTGCATCTTCATCGGTTAAAGATACCACCCCTGGATGGAGGAAAAGTACTTCCAGAGAAAATGCCACATCTACATATGAGACAGATAAGGCAAGTGAAAATAATACCACACTTCGATACTTAGAAGTTTCATGATTACTCAATGGCTTGGATCTTGCAAGTCCCCAACCGAGGAGCTTCCCTTACTCGGGAACTTAGGGGAGCACTGTTTGTACCATACTTGACCAATCCCGAAACTACCGAGCACACGTCAACGTTATACCGTCAAGGACCCAGAAGAGTTTCCCTCCAACCATGAGGCCAATCACAGCGCAACACGTGTCGACATCAGAAGCCAATCACAACACGACACATGTCAATGTCAGAATGAAACTAGAAACTCTCTTCTATAAATAGAGATCATTCTCTCACAATATTTCCTAATGTCATTTGTACTAAATCATTCACTAGTACTCACTAAATGAGAGCTTGAACCTATGTACTTGTGTAAGCCCTCCACAATTAATGCGAACTCCTCTACTCCGTCGACGTAGCCAATCTGGGTGAACCACGTACATCTTGTGTTTGCTTCCCTGTCTATATCTATTTACATACTTATCCACACTAGTAACTGGAGCAATTTAGCGAAGGTCACAAACTTGACACTTTCTGTTGTATCAAAGTCATCACCGATTTTGTGCATCAACAAATAGAATAATTGCTTTTTTGATTGTCAATTCCTCTTGTTAATGTGCACATTTCTAACAAAAATGTTCCCATAGGAAATACCTATTTTCAACCAAATATTGGTTACGAAAAAATTTGCCACGACTAAATATGGTCAATAATATATATTTTCAACGAAGCTTCACCGTCAGAAATATATATTACCGACGAAACTTCACCATTGCAAATATATATCTTCGAAAAGGCTTCTTTGTCGAAAATATATACATTCCCAACGAAGCTTGCCATTGCAAATATGTATTACCGACAAAGCATCACCATTGGAAGTACATATTTTTTACAACGCTTGATCATCGCAAATATGTTTTTGTACCTATTTCTGTCAAGCTGTTACGTATTTTTGACAACCTCGTATGGTCGGTAATTGTAATTGCGATGATTGTGCACTCTCGTAAATAAAAAGTTATTTTGTTGGAAAAAGATTTTCTGACATAATTGTTTGGTCAGAAAAAAAATCATTGTAAAAAATATTTGTCGTCTTTTGAAAAGTAATTTCGACAACTCTATAATTATTTATGACCACATTTTCATGTTGAAAATAAAATAAGTTTGCCATTTTGAAAATTCATTTCCGATAAAAAACTAACTACTAACAACAAGTCTTGAGTGTCGAAAATGAATTAATTCCAACGGCTAGTTGGAAAAAAGGTATTTCCAATGGATCAATTTGTGACGCCCAGCGAGGTCTTTTTCCCGTCGTAATTAAGTTTTTGCGACGGCAAAATGCCTTTTTCGACGACATTTGACCCTTGCTAATGACACTTCGTTTTGTAGTCTAGGACTAAGGTGTACTCTTATCATGCACATATAATTCTCGTTATTTTATATTAATCTCAGTTATTTTTCATGTTGAGTAATTGTTATTGTGCTTCGTTGTTATCAAATAACTGGCCATTATTTGAGTGAAGAACTAAATTGTGACTGATAAGTTGAGTTTAGTAGATTGCTTCTCATAACAATTACCATGAGTTACATAATTGAGTAGACATACTAGTTATGATTTGTGCAGTATCTTGAAATTATCCATTGAGCGTAAAGGGTTTCGGTTATCTATATCTGTGGCTAGACATAGTATGGGTAGATAGTTAGAAACACGGTTAGTATATTCTGACAGGAAATATTGACGAATCAAGGGATAATTGCTAGCAACATGGGAATAATTTGATGTTAATATGAATAACGGGATTAGTTGGGATTGAGAATGAGGAACCTGATGTCTTAGTGCTTCCATATATTTATCTTGCATAATTCATTCACTTTTACTTCGTGTTCGATCAATCATCATTTTTACTTTTGTTTCGTTTCTTTGCATCTTAGATTTTGTCATCGTAATCCTTCTTTTATTTAAGTTTAGTTTGAATTCAATCTCAATAGTAAATTTAGGTTAACCCGATCCTTGTTTGAACGACATTCTACTTATCACTATATTACTTGGACGATATTGTACACTTGCAATTATCAACAACAAGTTTTTGGCGCCGCTGCCTCGGATCGAATTTAGTTTAATTTTACTTTTGTGATTTTTCAGTCTATTTAATTTTTACTTTCGTTTTTTTTTTATCAATTTTTCTCGGTGCATTCTAACTTTTGTTTTCATTGTTTCTTGGAGGTGAATGCTTGATACTCGTTCGTCGGATTGTGTATTACTTGAGTTTGAACCAGAAATTGAGAAAAAACTCCGTGAAATCCGAAGAGAACAAAGAGAAGTTAGTGAGTAAGAAAAGCAGCAAGAGAGCAAGATGGCGTTAGTTCAGAATGAGACGATAGGAGATCTTGATATTCCAACCATTCCAGAATCACCGTCAAGCATAGCTCTTCCTGCATCTACAAGGAATTATGAATTGAAGACTATCCACTTTAATATGATGCCTTCTTTTCATGGCATGAGCACTGAAGATCCATTGGCACATATTAGAGATATTTTCAATATGGTGTCAAACATGGCATTGGTAGAAGGAGTCACTGAGGAACATCTCAGGATGAAGGTCTTTCCATACACTTTGAAAGACAAAGCCAAGACATGGTTGAATTCTTTGAGGCCTAGAACCTTGACTAGTTGGAATGATATTCAAAATAAATTTTTGGAGAAATTCTTCTCGACCGAGAAGACCAATACTATAAGAGATAATATCATGCAGTTCACTCAACATACAGATGAGACTTTTTCTGAGGCTAGGAGAGATTCAATAATTTGTTGCAGTGTCCGCACAATTGGTTTGCCTACTCTCGTTCTCATGCAGATATTTTATAAAGGATTAACAGTTTCAAACAAAACTGCAGTGAACAACTATGCAAGGGGATCAATTAAGAACAAGACATGAGCCGGATGTCAAGCACTTTTTGATACTCAAGCACTCGAAACGAAACATTCTAAAGCAAGAGGAAGACGTGCAAGAGTTGGTCATGCCACAATTGGTTGTCCGTATGGTGTTGATTTTCCAGGATTTGTTCAAGAGCAAGCGAACATGGTGAATGCTTACAGACATCCTAGTAACGATCCGTACTCCAACACTTATAATCAAGGATGGAGAAATCATCCAAATCTCTCATGGGTCAACAATCAGAATGTGCAAAAGCCACCATCAGGTTTCATACCTTAAGAGAAGAAGAATAATTTGGAAGCTGTCATTGCTCAGCTTGCCGATAACGTGAATACTCTTTATGTCAATACAAATTAGTTTATGAGCAAAACTGAGACAACTTTTTAGAACCAGGCTGCTTCTATAAAAAAATTGGAGGTCTAAATAGGGCACTTAGCTCAGTCATTTGTAGTTAGAGAAAAAGGTTATTTTCTAAGCCAAACTAAAGTTAAACCGAGAAATCATGAGCAAGCTAAAGCAATAATTCTTCGGAATGGAAAACAAGTGAAGACTAGAGTGGATTTGGGACCAAATATTGAGGAGGACGAGGTCAAAGAAACTGCATAAGAGCAGCAACCATTGTCATCTGTCATACAACCATTAGCCACCACGAGAACCACTACCGACACTTCTCCGCATTGACGTTGTGCAGTTAGCTGAGCCTGTTGCCCCACCCGTGAAGCCATATGTGCCTCTTATTCCTTTTCCTCAGCGGCTCAAGAAGAATAAGTTAGATGAGAAGTATTTCAAATTCTTAGAGATGTTTAAGAAATTGGAGATTAATATTCCATTTGCCGATGCTCTGGAGCAGTTGTCGAACTATGCCAAATTCATGAAGGATATCATCTCAAGGAAAAGAAAATTTGGCGATCATGAAAAGATTCAGTTGACAGAAGAATGCAGTGCAATCCTTCAAAGAAAGCGTCCGCTCAAGCAAAAAGATAGAGGGAGTTTCAAAATTCCATGCATTATTGGCACTAATTTATTTGAAAAAGCGTTATGTGATTTTGGTTCTAGTATTAATTTATTACCGTTATCTATTGCTAAGAACATTGGAATGTGTGAAATTAAACCCACTACTGTTTCTTTGCAGATGGCGGATAGATCAATTGCATATCCAGAAGGAATTATCGAAGATGTGTTAGTGAAGGTTGACAAGCTGATTTTCCAACGGATTTCTTGGTGTTGGATATGGAAGAAGATTATGAAACTCAGTTGATTTTGGGTCGGCCCTTTTTTATCACAGCAAAGACTTTAATTGATGTAGAACATGGGGTTTTGACATTGAGAATTGTGGAAGAGAAAGCAACATTCAAAGTGTTCGAGGTTGGAAAATTTCCAAGAGAAGCAGAAGATTGTTTTCGCGTTAATCTAGTTGATACTGCTATTTCAGAAAAATTAAGAGTTGCGAAGCCCAATGATCCTATGGAAGCTGCACTAGTTCATGCTGCTACTTCAAAAGATGAAAATCAACTTTTAGCGGAATGTGCTCTTTACTTGGATGCTTTTAAATCGGTTGCAAAGAGTGGAAGGTTGGAGTTCAAAGACCTTGGACCTGCACCTTCAAAATCGCAGCCAAGTATCATAGCCGCACCTACCTTTAATCTGAAACCATTGCCATCACATTTAAAGTATGCTTTCTTGGGAGCTTCTGAGACTTTACCTGTTATAATTTCTGCAAATTTGAGTGAAGTTGAAGAAGAAAAACTATTGAGATTGTTAAGAAGGCATATAATGGCAATTGGGTGGAGTATTGCTGACATCAAAGGAATTAGTCCGTCCATTTGTATGCATCGGATCTTGTTGGTTGACAATTACAAGCCTTCAGTTGAGCATCAACGCAGATTAAATCCAAATATGAAAGAGGTGGTTCGAGCTGAGATTTTGAAGTTATTAGACGTTGGAATAATATATCCAATTTTAGACAGTAAATGGGTGAGTGCTTTGCTTTTGGTACCGAAAAAGGGTGGAGTTACAGTGGTGAAGAATGACAAGAATGGGGTAACTCCGACGAGGACTACAACAGGATGGAGAGTATGCACTGATTATAGGAAATTGAACAATGAGACTCGAAAATATCATTTTCCTTTTCCGTTCATTGATTTGATGTTGGATAGACTTGCTGGATATGCCTACTATTGTTTTTTAGATGGGTATTCTGGTTATAATCAGATTCCGATTGCACCGGAAGACCAAGAAAAGATGTCATTCACATGCCCTTTTGGTACTTTTGCGTGTAGGCGTATACCTTTTGGGTTGTGTAATGCGCCTGCTACTTTTCAAATGTGCATGATGAGTATTTTTTCTGACTTGGTAGAGCGTTGTATTGAGGTATTCATGGATGACTTCTCAGTTTTTGGCTCATCGTTTGATTCTTGTCTGGATAATTTGTCATCGGTGTTGCAAAGATGTGAAGAAACCAATTTAGTTCTAAATTGGGAAAAATGTCACTTTATGGTTCAGGAAGGGATTGTTTTGGGTCATAAAGTTTTAGTCAAAGGCATCAAGGTAGACAAGGCAAAAATTGAGACAATTTTGAAGTTACCACCACCCACTTCCATCAAAGGAGTTTGAAGTTTCCTTGGTTATGCTGGTTTTTATCGTCGTTTTATTAAGGATTTCTCGAAGATTACAAAATCGTTGTGTAACTTGCTCTTTAAAGAAGCAAAGTTTGTATTCGATCCATCATTTATTGAGGCGTTCAATGTGTTGAAAATGAAGCTCACAATAGCCCATGTGATAGTTGCACCGGATTGGGATATACCTTTTGAAATTATGTGTGATGCAAGTGACTATGCTATTGGAGCAGTTTTGGGTCAGCGGAGAGACAAGCTCCTGCATGTGATTTATTATGCTAGTTGAACTCTCAATGACGCACAACTAAATTATGCCATTACCGAGAAAGAGCTTTTAGCCCGTTGTCTTTGCTTTAGACAAATTATGTTCTTATCTCATTGGTTCAAGGGTAATTGTCTACACCGATCATTCAACTTTGAAGTATTTATTATCCAAGAAAGATGCAAAGCCTCGGTTAATTCAATGGGTGTTGTTACTACAAGAGTTTGATTTTGAGATACGGGATAAAAAGGGGTCTGAAAATGTGGTGGCAGATCATCTTTCTCAAATTATGCACCATGAAGGTGATAATGACTTAGTTCCTATCTCCGAAACATTCCCTGACAAGCAGCTCTTTACCATTAAATCTTCAGTCACTCATTGGTATGCAGATTATGTCAATTATTTGGTTAGTGATATCATGCCTCCTGATTTGACTTGGCAACAGAAGAAAAGATTCATCTCGTTAGTCAGACATTACTATTGGGATGAGCCGTATTTGTGGAAGCATAGTCCAGATCAATGTATAAGGCGGTGTGTTCCTGATGACAAGATGGAGTAAGTCTTGCGACTTTGCCATTCTCTAGCATGTGGTTGTCATTTTGATGCTACAAAGACTGCTGCCAAGGTACTACAATCTGGTTTTTGGTGGCCTACATTTTTAAGGATGCCCATACTTTTGTTCTGCATGTGATCGTTGCCAACGTGTTGGAAATATCTCAAGTAGACATCAAATGCAGTTGAATAATATTCTAGAAGTTGAACTTTTTGATGTTTGGGGTATTGACTTCATGGGACCATTTCCATCATCTTATGGCAATCAATACATCTCGGTAGATGTGGATTATGTTTCAAAATGGGTTGAAGCAATTGCGTTACCCACTAATGATGCTAAGGTTGTTGTTCATTTTCTCTGAAAGCATATTTTCACTCGCTTTGGCACCGCACATGCCATTATTAGTGATGGAGGCAAGCACTTTTGTAATCATCACTTCAATGCTCTCATGGCGAAATATGGAATCACTCATAAGGTTGCTACACCTTATCATCCACAAACTAGTGGGCAGGTTGAGATTTCCAATCGAGAAATCAAGCAGATTTTAGAGAATACTGTGGGACTTTCACGCAAAGATTGAGCTGCAAAGTTGGATGATGCATTGTGGGCATATTGGACTGCATTCAAGACTCCAATTGGCATGTCTCCGTATCGATTGGTGTTTGGAAAAACATGTCATCTACATGTGGAACTGGAGCACAAAGCATTTTAGGCACTGAAGAAGCTTAATTTTGAGATGGACGCAGCGGGAGAAAAGAAAGCTCTTCAATTGAACGAGATGGGAGAATTTCGGAATGATGCATATGAAAATGCTAAAATCTACAAGGAACGTACCAAAAAGTGGCATGATCAACATATTCTTCGTCGTGAGTTTTATATTGGCCAACAAGTTCTTTTGTTCAACTCTCGGCTGAAACTCTTCCCTGGGAAGTTGCGAACACGATGGTCTGGTCCTTTTACAGTTGTTCAAGTTTTTCCATATGGAACGATTGAAATTCGTGATCATACAACATATACTACATTCAAGGTTAATGGACAGCGATTGAAGCCATATCTTTCTGCCAGTTTTGAGATAAACACGAATGCTGTGACCCTTGCTTCTCCAGAGTGATTGCAATCCCAAGTCCAGCTGAGGACTTTAAACTAAGCGCTTGTTGGGAGGCAACACAACCAGGTTCAATCGTTCCTTTCCTTGTTTATTAGTTTTGCATTTTCTTCTTTTCTGTCCCATACTACTCATTGCATCTTTATGTTGTGATTTTACATTGAGGACAATGTTTAGTTTAGGTTTGGGGGGAGAGAATAGTTTTTTTTTTGTTAGTTTGGTTGATTCATTTGAATTTTTGTTTTTAAGGTCAACAGTTAAGGTTTTTATGTTCCAAGTTTAATAATATTGATTTCTTCACCCACATGATGATTTGAACATGTTTAGTTTGTCTTTTCAAATGTGTTTGGGTTGGTTTTGTTGTTATATGCCAAAGAAATTGCAAAATTGCACTTTGAGTTCATATTTTGGTCATAATCAACTTAGCTACCTAAATTAATTTTGGATGTTTTTCAAGTTAATTTGATGATGCCAACATGTTTAGAATGTTTAATATGATGTGTTGGAATAGTTTTGGGGACAGAAATTCGACCTACGTTGTCAATTGGGAGGTTTAGAAGCTCAAAAAGTGAAAATAAACATGTAAATTTGCTGCATAATATCTGCAGATTTTCTGTCATAAAAAAGCTTTAGTGACGATCTTCAAAGATTTTCTCCGTCACAAAAGGCTTGTTCATACTTTTAGCGACGATTTCTGGGAATTTGTTTTGTCACTAAAAATCAGTTTTTGCTTATTTTTGCAGATTTTTATCCTATGATGAAGGCAACAATTTTGAGGAATTCATTATTTTAAAAGCCATTTCTTCTACCATGATGCTCAAAAATAGGTGTATTATTTTCCTATTATCTCATTTTCTTCCATGCTTATATTTATACATCTTTATGTGATGAATTATGTTTTTAAAATTTAAAGTATGAGGTAGGAATTAAACTTTTGGGATTGGGTGTTAGAATTTGTTGGAAACAATAAGAGCTTGGAAACATAAGTTGTTAAGGTTATCACTTTAATCTATTAATGGCGATGTATATGTCTTACTAAATTTTTCTTCCTTTGCTAAAGGGTTGCCTACAAGGTTTGTGCATCACATTCTTTTTACCATTCATTTTCCATGTCTCAAGTACTTTGGTAGACAAACTATCCATGTTTGGATGATGTGGATAAATAGCGGAGACTACCCATGTGAGTTGTTGAGCCTATGTTTTTCTTGAGAGGGTTTATTTGTTTCTACTCTTAAACACTTTTCAATTTCTTTCTTTAATTTTTATGATCTCATTAACATTATTTTTCATTGGGTACTAAAGAACGTTAATATATGTTGGGTATTCTTACCATTGGGTTAGACGGAACTATAGAATGTTAGGCTAAGCATGTTTTCCACCACTAAAAGTCCTATTTCCTACCCTTTTGTGTGCTCCATTAATCCCATTGAAGCCAAACACTTAGCCTTTTCTTTCATCACCCACATAAATTCTTATCCACTCTACCCTATATTAGCTATACCATATAGCTTGAGAGATACCAAAGTGATACCGAAAGAAATCAAGGTTGAGTTCTACATCAAAGTAATGGCGTGTACCGAGGTACCATGCGTCTTATTATTATTTCTTGTAGTTATTATATATTTCCAAAAAAAAAAAAGAGTCAAGAAAAAGAAAAAGAAGAGAAATTGTACCATTCATATAACATGAGTCATGGACGCCACAAATTGTGCATCAAGGTTCAAATGGGTGTCAACCTAACTACATACGAAAAGTCTTGGTGTTTCTCAAGTTCTTGTTTTTCCTTATCCTTTCTTTCTTAGCCCAAATACCTTGCCATATGTTACAACCGGTTCGAATACTAAGAACGTTGATACCTATGTTCTTAGTATTCGATTCCTTTCATGAGATCTATTTTCAGAAATGGCTGTTTTTCAATGTTGATCATATGTGATTATATATTGATTCCTTTTGCATAAACTCATCACATATGCTTGTTAAGAGAGAAAGCCTAGGTTAGGTGAGAAAATTGAGTGATATCTAGTGAGGCTTAGAGTCGAGGCGAATTTGTACACACGCTAAGTGTGGATGTTTTTAAGCCCGAGTGCTTGGGATGTTGGCTACATACTTTCCATTGTGATGCATTGACTTATAAGGGCATAACTTTAGTTTTGGAAGTGTGATTGGCATGCATTGGTTTTCATTAATTGATGGAAGTGATAAATGTAACACCTTTGCTTTTCGGTAAAACATTTGTGGGTAGCGTAACTGGTAAACCCTCAAGAGACACAACTCCTCCGACTAGGGACACCTAGGGGTTTAAAGGCTTGTTGCACATGCTCAGTGCAATCGTTTCGCCAGCGAAAGTGGGCTTAGTTAGACTTGTTTTAGTCAGTTTCTAATTTTTGTTTTATGTTTTGCTCGAGGACTAGCAAAAGATAGGTTTGGGGGTATTTGTTAGGTTGATATAATAGGTATATTTTGTATCTCTTTTACCTATTAATTTAGTCATGGTTTGATATAAAACAGTTGGATTTGATGTGTTTTGTTTGAATTTTATAGAAATTATTTTTAAGAGAAAACTGGATTTTTGAGAAAAATTACAAGGAAATCACGAAATAAGATCGAAGTGAGGTGCTGCTACGTGAGATTTGTGCTAGTACAAAATTGTCTAACTTGTGTAAATTGGAAAGCCCAAAGTTCTAATCTATAGTGTGGGCCGGTGCTTATTTAATTTCTGAAATCAAAGTTTTATTTCTGTTTTTTATTTTTTTAAATCAGAGAATACAAAATCTGCATTTTTTGCGGCCTTGATTCCAATGAAGAAGATATCAGGAAGAATAAGAGGGTTTCTCTCTCTCTACCATTCCCACCCACGTGACCTCCTTAAACTTTTAATTACATTATGGTAATATACTATAAAAAAAACAGTGCTTAAATCCTCTCTCAATTATTCTGGTTAGTCCAAATCCTCCTTCAAATATTCTGGATAGTCCAAATCCTCCTTTCAATATTCTAGTTACTACAAATTCTCATTTCAATATTCTGAATAGTTCTCATCAAATGAGGTCACTTAGCTAAATGAAATAGTGACTAATCTTTCTGCAAACCATGGACTTACACTTCGAATAGTTGTCTTCTTTTTTTGGACATTTTGTCCTTTTAAATTTTGCCCTCTTCCCTACAATTCATGGCTTCACCACTGTTTTTAAAAATATTGTTGTATAAATGAATAAATATATCGTCGTGGACCTAAGTTTTTCGAATCTAAATTCATATTGAATTGGTTGTAATTGACTAAATATCAATAGTTTTAAATCAATACAAGACCCGTTTGATAACTATTCGTTTTAGTTTTTATTTTAATTTTTTCTCGATAGAGAGAAAATTTATAAAGAAATTGAGAAGTACAATGGACGAGGGTGGAGAAAGAGCATGGAAGGGGGGAGATGACGAAGAATGTTGGAAATAAAAACTAGGAAAGTAAAACCAACTAAATTTGTTTTCAGGTTTTTAGTTTTTAGTTTGCGCTCTCTTCCGTGCAGATTTCTTCCGGTTCCACCAACATGCGTCTACCTTTTGCTCATCCCTCTTTTTCTCCTTTCTTCCTAACAAAAATGTGAAAACTACAACTAAAACCGAAATGGTATGTATCGGAAACAAATTTATGACGCTTACAAAACTCTCATTTTTGGTGGGAGGCATAAAACCATATGGCATCTCCAACTAGTATACGTATATGACAGCGAAATGGTGTGGGAGGTTCTTCCGGGTTACATGGAGGACGCCGGTCCAGTTCAAACTACAAAACTTTACAAAGAAATACTGGTACATAAAACGCCCAGAGGCATTATTTAATCACTACTAATAGAGAGCAGCTGATAAGATAAGGAAAACCACTACGCTGACAACGTCACTCCCTTGACTTGCTTCAAGAACCACTCCAACAAGTCTTGATGAGCCTCCTCGGCAGATTTACTGGTAGTGATTTATAACGCACCACAAAGTAGCACACAATAATCCTATTGATTTTCCTTATTAACACTAAAATTTGTCGATTGTAGCATATGAAAATAAGGGTCTTTCCCGCAGAAGATTGTTTTATCCAAATACTTAAAAATGTCACAAAAACAGGGTGGCTGTCTCCACTGACCAGCCACCAAACAATAATAATTAGACTAACTTACACTTATCCAAATGCAACGAAATTTTATACACATAAACTAGACACACAGAGCTATGCTCACACAAATTTTTGGGATTTTTGGAGTTGATTGGCTATTTAAATTAAATCGTACAAAAATAGTACATAAACTGATTTTAAATAATACCAATAGATTTTAATTCACAAGTTAAGAAAATGAGTTAGGGGACATGCAATCCACCACCAAATAATCATGCAAGTATGTTACGTTTCATTCAAATCCCTTTTATTTCCGGATGAAGATGCTCAAGTTGGCTCAATGTTAGAACACAACCTATTACTCTTTCTTACGTAGTATGTTAAGAGAATGGTGTTTTCAACTTAACTTAGTCCCTATCATGCAATCTAGAATGGTGTGTTCATAGATTTAACAAGTAGAAATCATTAAGATTAAAAAGAGTTTGAGTCATCACAAGGCATCGTAAGTACTGGTGTTGTCTTACTTATCCTAGAAATCGATTCACATGTTAACCACAATTAACAATTGCTACTGTAGAACATATGTAGGTCCTCATTCAACAAGGGCAGGCAGACATATATTCATAGCATTAAAATCCTAGATATGCTCACTATGTATGCATCCATAGAAACACATAAAGAATTTATCAATGAGATAAGTAGTGAAACAATTTTCATCCTTCCATAAAAGTCATTCAAGCAAAATATCACAACAAACTTACACTCATATTCGGGGCTTCAAAACAGCCCCTAACTACTAAAAATTAGTTACACATAATTATCAAATTAAACAAAAAAATAAAACATAAGTTTGGAAAGATTTAACCGAGAGAGAATGGAGTGATGCGCCACTGTGCTCAAACTGCCTCTTCTTTTTCCGTGAACTCCTCACTGCGCCCTTGCCCTTCTTCTCGCTGCCACTGGCAGCGCCTCTGTCCTTCGTGCTGCCTAAGGCAGCTGTCCTCTGCCCTTCTGCGGTTTTGACTTGCGTCAGTGCTCTGCCCACTCCCCAGTGTTTATTTTTTCCGTTTCTCTCTTCAGCTCGCTGCCTAAGGCAGCTTGCTGCCCTCACTACTGCTCTCTCTCCTCCTCACGTCTCTCCTCACTTCTCTCACTTTCCGCGCCCACAGTCCCTCTCTTTCTTTTCCGCACTGCTCCTTCTCTGCTTCTCTCTATCTTTTCTTATCTATCCACTCTTTTATTCTTCAGTTCTCAGTTCTCTTCCTTTCTTTTTCTCCGAGGCTCACTTCCATCCTTCTTTTTATTTTTCTGCGCCACTACTCTCTTCTGTTCCGCACTGCTCCTTCGTCCCTTGCTACGAAGGGCAGCAGCTTCTTTTTATTTCTTTGTTTCCAGCATCTGACCTGCTGTGCTCTGTCGCTCATCTCTGAGGCCCTCACGTTCCGCCAGCTGCAAAAAGGCAACTCCCTTCTATTTCTTTATTCCCCCGCACCTGCCTTCCTGCGAGCTGCTCTTTCTCTCGCCAGCTGCCCCAGGCAGCTTTGCCTTCTTTTATTTTTTTTTATTCTTTGTGCCAGCCTGCATACCCACCTTCTTCTTCTTTTCTTATTTTATTTCTTTTCCATGTTGGCAGCGTGCTCTCTAGCTGCCAAGGCAGCTCCTGTCTCTCACTTCCAGCTTTGTATCCCAGGAAAGCAGTCAATCTGGGAGTTTTCGTTGGATCGTCTTTGGGGAAGGCCTTCACTGCATACACAAAACCATGTAAGCCAAATTTTCCAAGGAGAGATCAACCAAAAAGTTTAACAGTTCCATAAAGAACAGTAACAGAAATAAGATGCAATTACAAACAACAATACAGTTTTCAGATATAAATACGAAATGGAAAGTGGATAAACCATATTATATATAGCATTCCAATGTGGGGATATACACTGAGAAACTAATAACTTGTATGAGAAATATTAGATATGATATAGAGCAAGACGCAACAGGCGCATTGATACCAACCATCCATTATCATCCCTATATAAATGAACCAATGATACAAGTCCTCAAGATCCAGTGCATTTCACTCGAGAAAACCCAGAGCCAGTTCAAACAAACATGAGTCATCATTTCATTGCAACTTTTCAAGGAAACACAAACTATTGAATACCACGTTGAAACTGAAAAGAAGAATAAACCTTTTCCTCTGTGGCAGGCTGCTCTTTTTCACTTAAAATCTTACTTGTGCTAATTTTATTTTCTTAGCTAGATAAATTCAATAAAACACAAAAACAAAGTAAATAACTCAAAAATATAAGAAACTAACTAAGAAAAGACGAGAGAATTTGATGTAAAATATGTATAAATAAGAGCTTATCAAATACCCCCACACTTAACTTTTGCTAGTCCTCGAGCAAAACAAACGAAAACAGAAAAAGTAATAACATGAAAATTATTAGTTTCCCCCTATATAACCCTCATAGAATTTCATTTGAAAACACAATCATCAAGAACCATAGCTAACATCAACAAGCAATTCAAGTTCATTTTCCTTACTCAAATATTAGCAGTAATCTTTGAATCATCCTTGAAGTGTAGTGTGTGAGATAGCCATGTTAATGCAATTTCAAATTTTTATTTTAAAATCACCATATGCAAACTAGTGACCTTCTCACGGGATTTGCACTCAATCACATATGTGTTTAGTTTAAATGTGTTTCGCTCAAAGAATCAAATGTGAAATTTCTACCATAAGCTTGCATAAAGATCTTATCTCCACAATCATAATTACAAAACTTAAATCAAGAGGACTTTTATTGGATGTAATGAGGCTTAGGGATAGGGTTATTGAAACGAAAGAATAGGAAAACACAAGTTCCAAGCTACATTGCAAGCAATTCTTTTCTTTAGATTTATAAGAACTCAAGCTCTCCAACGATTCTTCTAGTCACCTCCAACCACAACCTTAAACTGAAAACTTTAAACACTTTTTTTTATTTTCTTCGTATACAATCCTTTTTTTTTTTTTCTTTTTCTTTTCTTCTTTTCTTCTTTTTTTTTTTTTTTTTTTTTTTTTTAAATACAAACATGAAATACCCCCACACTTATTCTTTTGCCAAACACCTTCAAAGTACTTCACAAACGTTTCTCATAAGACAATCTTGCATTGCTCGCTTGGAAAGGGTAAGGAAAAATATTTATTTCAGGCATAAGGGTAGACATATCTGGTGATAAGAAATAAAAGGTTCACATATACGGCACAAATTGGCAATCTAATGATATCATTTTTCTTTGGGAAACAAGGTTATTTGGGCCATGGTGGTAAACCTAATGCCTCTATCATTTTCAAGTTCATGCAATCAAAGACAAATATTTCGAAAGATCGTTATGCAAGTTCTAGAGAATTATCTCACATAAGTTCATCACACATAAAAAAAAAAATAGGAGTGTATGAAAAATGCACACACTTTCAATAGGCTCAAAAACTCACATAGGATCTATATGGTCACTAAATTCACATATGGAGCTTTAAATCATGCTTTAGTTTCACATCAACAGGGCTATGTGCGTTTAGTTTTTCAAAGATGATAAAAAATGTACAAACTAACACGAGAATTAGGAATTTCACACAACACAAGTTAACTAAGTTCTTGATCATCATGGTTCAAATTTTATCCAATTATATCATTGGGTCGGGAAACTAACAAAAATCTAATTCAAAACAATAAGGAAAACAAGGAAATATTTTTTTTTTTTTAAATTTTCCGTTTTTTTTTTTTTAAATAAAACAAAACTAATTTAGAAAACAAAGCAATAACATGGAGACAAATGAAACCAGTTCAAAGTCGAAGGTACAAAAAATTTTCAATTTGGTCATTTTTATCCTCTAAACCCCCACACTTAAACTAGACATTGTCCCCAATGTCAGAAAATATAATAAAATGCAAATAAAAATAAAGTAGATAAATATAACGAAATAAAATAAAGCAATAGGACTGAAAACTTCCCTAATTTGCAGAAAAAATCAAGCGATGACCCCCAAGCTAAAATTCTGCAATCAACCTCAAGGGTGGAAATAGCCAAAAGTTCCTGCAAAGAAAAGAAATAAATCAGTTAAGCACGCAAGAAAATGTAAAAAAATGCAAACAAAAAATTAAAAATGAAAAAGACAATGAATAAAACTAAAAAGTGATCATTGGTCCTGTTTGGTGACTTTCCACAGCTTTGAATTTGAACTGGCCTCGGAACTTCTTAGCAAGGAAAATGAGACTTGATTGGTGGTGGTGTTGAAGCTTCTCGAGCTCTTGGTTTCAACTCGGACTCCTTCTGCCGGGTTGATTGAGTCTGCAGGCTACATTCTTCTCTTTTTGTTCTTCTGCATGGCAGGTAGGCACGAGGAATAGGTGGTGGTTTGCTTCTTTGTTCAATCTGTCCAAGTGCCGACCGATTGCCTTTCTTTCACCTTGCCCCGTAGCCAAGAGCAAGGGTAAAGGAAAAGCATGCCATGAGAAATCTTTGCCTCTGACTCTGATGATATGGGATACTTTTGCTTTTGAAGAAGTATCGTTCCACAGGTGTATGCTTGAACTAGGCTGGGGAACTTCTTAGCAAGGAAAATGAGACTTGATTTTGAAGATGAAGCAGTACCTTGTCTCCACATGCTTCAAGTAACATTTTCACTTGCCTTGGCTGTTCTCCAGGCAGATGTGGCGTCTTCTTCGGAAGTACATAAGCGGTTGAAGATGAGCACTCGAGAGCAATGCTAGGTAAGCAATCAGGAAGGATTTCCAGGCAGTCGGTTCTTAGATCGGAAGATTGACACCGAGTGCTGGCTGATTGCCCGCTTTCTCCTTATCACAAAGACAAGGACAAGGACAGGGAGAAAGCGTGATATGAGATACTCTTGCTTTCAACCTTCATGATATGAAATACTCTAGCTCTTGATGACTTATTTGCAAAGGTATCCCAGGGAATGAGAAACACAGAGTAACTCGAGAGGGTTTGTTGGAAAGGCATTTTCGGAGATGAAAAATTTCGGAGATGAAGAAGTGTTGAGAGAGTTTTGCCTTTGCAATGGATGGCGAAGGTAGACGTTTATAGATGATTCTTCACAACCGAAACTGTTCTTTTACCCCTGTCGGCAGCCGGTGAATGGATGAACAGTACAGGTGACGCGCTTTCTGAAAAAGCAACCCGTAATTTGCGCAAAGCTGACAGCGCGTGACGAGTGACGACAAATCTGGAAAAGCAGCTCGCCTCGTGATTCCTGACCGCACCGACTTTTGAGAGAGAGGCGCCCAACTTTTGAGAACGGCGTCCGACTTTTGAGACGGAGACGCCGCTTTTGAGAAAAGAATCCGGCTTTTGAGAAAGGAGCCCGGCTCTTCGATTTGCGAGAGGACGCCTCTTCGACTTCTGAGGAGCGCCTCTTGATTTCTTCTTTTTATAGAGGCGAAATTTTGTTCCTCCACACACTTGAGCTCCCTCCTGTAAACACTCACTCCTGCAAACACTCCCTCTTGCACTTCTTTTAATCTTGATCATTCCGACTCTTCATTCTCAACACCTTCAGAAAATGTCTTGCCCTTCTGACCGTCGCCTTAACTTGAATGTTGGGGAAGATAGTGATTTATCTTCTCCAACCAACATTTGGCAGCCGTCCTTCATATCCCCAAATGGTCCTCTTACAGTTGGGGATTCCATGATGATGAACGAAACAACCGCATCGGTGGTGGCCAGAAATCTGCTCACTCCTAGAGACACTAGGATACTTTCCAGGCGGTCCGACGAACTGGCTGTTCAGGACTCTATGGCCTACAGCGTCCGATGCGCAGGCTCCGTATCAAACATGGGCCAGCGCCTTCTTGCACGAACTCGTCAGGTGGAGTCGTTGATGGCTGAAGTGGCTAGTCTTCGGCAGGAGGTCAGAGTGCTTAGGCATGAGAACAGGGATTTGCACATGCTCGCAACCAATTACTCCACAAGCATGAAGAGGAAGCTTGATCAGCTGCAGGAGTCCGAAGTGCGGATTCAGAGTGATCATCAACGGTTTATGACGTTACTCCCGAGGTTTGTGTTGCCTTCGTCCTCGGGAGCAGCACCAAGTATTGAGGTTCCGAATGATCCAGCTCTGGCGCTTCGTCTTTCAGGGGCTCCGTCGACCTCCGAGGCACCACCTACCAACGACCAATGAAAGCTCATTCCTGCTTGTTTGCACTTTCTTGTATTTATCTGCTTAATGTTCCTTTCGTTTTTATGAATGTACAAATACTTTGCAAGAAGTTGTGGTAGAGATTGGAAAATCATTACCTGCATAAAGGAACAAAAGTAGGACTTAAACACACAAACCAGAAAACAAAAAAAAAACATAAAAAAAAAAAAAAAAAAAAATAACAAGAACATTTAAAATTATTCAAAATAAAGATGAAAGATAGAAAGCTTGGGTTGCCTCCCAATAAGCGCTTGCTTTTACGTCTGCAGCCAGACGGTACCAAGAGTAATCATCCAAAGGGAACTGGTTCTTGGAGAGATACAACCTCCACATCATGCTCCGCAAAAGACTCGTAATATGGCTTGAGTCTATGCCCATTCACTTTGAACATGTATCCGGTCTTTGCACTTTGAATTTCCACTGCACCATGAGGAAAAATATTTGTTATAACAAATGGACCAACCCATCGAGAACGAAGCTTACCTGGAAATAACCGAAGGCGAGAATTAAATAGAAGAACTTTCTGTCCAATGACAAAGCTCTTCCTTAAGATCATCTTGTCATGAAATGCCTTTGATTTCTCCTTGTATATTCGACTAGACTCGTATGCATCATTCCGGATTTCGTCTAACTCATTTAATTGAAGCTTCCTTTGCTGTCCGGCAACACTCATGTCCATGTTGTAGGCTTTGATTGCCCAATAAGCTTTGTGCTCTAACTCCACTGGAAGACGACATGGTTTCCCATAAATTAATCGAAATGGGGACATTTCAATAGGAGTCTTATAGGCAGTCCTATAAGCCCACAATGCATCGTTCAAGCGCATGATCCAATCCTTCCTACTAGGACTCACAGTTTTCTCCAAAATTTGCTTCACCTCACGATTTGATACCTCTGCTTGACCACTAGTTTGCGGATGATAAGGTGTAGACACCTTATGTGTGACATTGTACTTCCTAAGCAATGCTTCAAATGTTCGATTGCAAAAATGACTCCCTCCATCGCTAATGATCGCTCTAGGTATTCCAAATCTTGCAAAGATGTTACTCTTAATAAAATCTGAAACAACTTTAGAATCATTAGTTTTGGTGGCTTTTGCTTCCACCCATTTAGAAACATAATCCACAGCCAATAAAATGTAAAGAAAACCATTTGAAGATGGAAAAGGTCCCATGAAATCAATGCCCCACACATCAAAGATCTCAACAACCAAAATAGGGATTTGTGGCATTTGATTTCTTGGGCCCAAGTTACCTGTTCGTTGACAACGATCACATGTTGCACAAAATTCATACGCATCCTTAAACACACTAGGCCAATAAAAACCACTCTCTAACACCTTCAGGGCTGTCCTCTTTGCTCCAAAATGGCCACCACATGCATAAGAATGACAAAAAGTTAGAATAGATTTAAACTCAGATTCGGGGACACACCTTCTAATCAATTGATCAGTGCAATATTTCCACAAATAAGGATCGTCCCACTCATAGTATTTGGCGGTTTTGACAAGCTTATCTTTCTGAGCACGTGTAAAATCATCCGGAATCTTTTTGATGACCTTATAATTGATAATATCTGCATACCAAGGGTCAGTAATCTTTAATGAAAACAGTTGCTCATCCGGAAAACTTTCACGTAAAGGGATGAGATCTTCCTCTGTGTTTGAATGCACAAGTCGGCTAAGATGATCTGCTACAACATTCTCACTCCCTTTCTTATCCTTGATCTCTAAGTCAAACTCTTGAAGCAGAAGTATCCATCGAATGAGTCGTGGTTTTGCATCTTTTTTTGTGAGTAGATACTTCAACGCTGCATGGTCAGAAAACACAATAACTTTAGTCCCAATCAGATAAGATCTAAATTTTTCTAAAGCAAATACAACAGCTAGAAGCTCCTTCTCTGTTGTTGAATAATTCAACTGTGCATCATTGAGTGTTCGAGATGCATAATAGATGACATGTGGCAATTTGTTGACACGCTGCCCTAGAACTGCACCAACAGCATAGTCTGAAGCATCGCACATTAACTCAAAAGGTAAACTCCAATCTGGTGGCATGATTACAGGAGCCGTTGATAACAACTCCTTAAGCTTATTGAATGCCACCACAAACTCTTCATTCACATCAAATGTTACATCCTTTTGAAGTAAACGACACAAGGGTCTAGAAATCATTGAGAAGTCCTTCATAAACCGACGGTAGAAACCTGCATGTCCAAGAAAAGAACGAACCTCCCTGACAGTAGTAGGGATGGGTAAAGAACTAACAAGTTCTACTTTAGATTTATCAACTTCAATTCCCTTTTCAGATATGATATGCCCTAGAACTAATCCATGCGAAACCATGAAATGACATTTCTCCCAATTTAACACTAGATTAGTTTCTTGACAACGTTTCAAAACTAGGGACAGATTATGTAGACATGTATCAAAAGAATCACCATAAACTGAAAAATCATCCATGAACACTTCAATTATTTTCTCAATCATATCAGAAAAGATACTTACCATACACCTCTGAAATGTGGCAGGGGCGTTGCACAGTCCAAACGGCATCCTCCGGTATGCAAATGTGCCAAATGGACATGTGAAAGTCGTCTTTTCCTGATCCTCCGGAGCAACTGCAATTTGATTATACCCAGAATAGCCATCAAGAAAACAATAATGAGAATGACCAGCTAGCCTTTCTAACATTTGATCAATGAATGGTACTGGAAAGTGATCCTTGCGTGTGGTGCCATTTATTTTTCGATAGTCTATACAGACTCTCCAACTATTTTGCACACGTGTAGGCATTAGCTCATTATCTTCATTCTTAACAACTGTGACACCAGATCGTTTAGGGACTACTTGAATAGGGCTTACCCACTTGCTATCTGAAATAGGATATATGATACCAACATCAAGAAGTTTGATAACCTCTTTTTTTACGACTTCCATCATGAGTGGGTTTAAACGGCGTTGAGCTTCCCTAGTTGGTTATGCACCTTCTTCCAGCAGAATCCTATGCATACATGTAGCTGGATTTATACCTTTGATATCTGCAATGCTCCAAGCTATGGCAGTTTTGTGATCCTTCAGTACCCGGATGAGTTTCTCCCCCTCTTCTGCTGTGAGTTGTGATGATATGATAACCGGTAATGTTTCATCCTCTCCCAAAAATGCATACTTCAAATGTTCAGGAATTGGTTTAAGCTCCAATTTGGGTGCCTGAATCACAGAAGGAAGAGTTTTTTCGTTAGAGTTAGGAAGAGAAATAACATAGGAAGAACACTTACCATGAATTGGTGAAAGAGACTCAAGAGAGGCCACTGTTTGGATTAATTCTTCCTCAATGTGCTCTGAGTAATTAAAATTTCCATGTGTCATGCTATGCACTAATGCCTTCTCTAAATTATCTTGTCCCACACCTTCATTAAAACAATCCTGCACAAAATAGTCAAACACATCAATAGACAAACAAGATTCTAATTCACTAGGATACCTCATAGCATTGAAGATTCTGAACTTGACGATTTCCCCCTCAATTTCCATGGTTAAGGTACCATCGTAGACATCAATCTTCGTCCGTGCTGTTCTAAGGAATGGTCTTCCCAATATAAGAGGAAGTGCAGTAGGCATAGGATCATGTTCCATCTCAAGAACAAAAAAATCAGCGGGAAAAATGAGTTCATTCACTTGCACAAGTACATCCTCCAATAGGCCTTTGGGATATCTATTTGAACGATCTGCCAACTGGATTACTACCTTTGTTTCCTTCAAGTCTCCGAGGTTCAATGACTCATACACTGAATATGGCATCAGATTGATGGATGCCCCCAAATCACACAATGCTCTCCCGAACTTTTTGCCTCCAATTACACATGGAATGGTAAAGCTACCGGCATCGTTCAACTTCGGTGGCAGCTTTCTCTGCAAAACAGCTGATACTTCCTCACTTAATGCCACAGTTTCTTGATCATTGAATCTCCTCTTGTTCGTACAAAGCTCTTTAAGGAACTTTGCATACTTGGGTACTTGTTTTATGGCATCTAAAAGAGGTAAGTTCACTTGGACTTTCCGGAAAGTATCCATGATTTCCTTATCAGTTTGCTCTTTCTTAGACTTCATAAACCTACGAGGAAAAGGAATAGGGACACATGAGTTAAATGAATTTTGAACTTCTTTATTTACCTTATCAGAATCTTTTTTGTTCAATTCTGTGTCTTTAGGAGACTTTTCAGTTTCTGTTGAAGCCTTATCTTGCTCAAAAACTTCTTTTCCATTCCTTAAAGTCACAACATTCAACTGCTCCGCATTTGGATTCACCACGGTTTGGCTAGGCAACCTTCCTGGTTGGTGTTGTTGCCCCATCAAACTTGCTAACTGACTCATTTGGCGCTCAAGGTTTTCAATTGCTTTGTCTGTTTTCTGTTGATGAGATTGAGTAGAGTTAGCTAAAGAAGCAATTAAATCCTCAAGAGACTTACTTGGAGCTTGTTGTTGTTGAGGCTGAAATGGTGCATGTGGTCTTGCTTGAAAGAAGCCAGGCGGATGGTTATAGTTGTTGGGAACAGATTGTTGTCCGTTGTCTTGATTGTTCCACTTTAAGTGTGGATGATCGCGCCATCCTGCATTATAGTTGTTGGAATATGGATCATACTTTTGCCTTTGTTGCCCTTGAAATCCTCCTAATGCATTAGCTTGCTCAAGACCACCTTGATCCATCAGCGAAGGGCACATGTCCGTGGCATGTCCCATCATTGAACATACACCACACACCTGTTTTGGAGCCACAATAACCTGTTGCACAAGATTAGTCAAGTTAGCTAATTGTAATTCAATACTAGAATTAGCACTTACCTCGTTAACTTTCTTAAAAGGTTGCTCATCTCTCCCTCCAAATTGTCGTGTGTTGCCAGCAATGTTCTTTAGTAATGCCTTAGCATTTATTGGTGTCTTGTCCATGAATGCTCCTCCACTTGCTGCATCAAGCATTATACGATCAGTACCACATAATCCTTCATAAAAATACTGTATTAAAAGATGCTCTGAAATTTGATGATTAGGACAAGATGCAACCAAATGTGTGAATCGCTCATAGTAATCTCCAAAGGGCTCTCCATGTTGTTGTCGGATTGCACATATGTCCTTCCTTATGCTTGCAGCTTTTGTGGCCGGAAAATATTGCTCCAAGAATGCTTGCTTCACCTGGTTCCAGGTGTTCATTGATCCCGGAGGTAAATTGTAAAGCCACTCATTTGCCTTGGCTTCTAATGTAAATGGGAATGCCCTTAACTTGACTTGCTCCTCCTCCACATTTGCTGGTCTCATTCCTGAGCATACTACGTGAAACTCCATGAGATGCTTGTTGGCATCCTCAGTTGAGAAGCCATGGAACTTAGGCAAGTAGTGAATCATGCCGGACTTAAGCTCAAATCCTCCTCCTGCATTTGGATATGTGATGCACAATGGTTGTTGATCCGTATTTGGCATTGCCAACTCCCTCAATGTACGGTTATCAGCCATGCCTTCTTGTGGGTCCTCCTCCTCTTCTGAACTTAAATGTGGTGGAGACGATGGTGGTAAAGACACCGATGCACACTTTTGCTTGATTTTTCTCTGAAGCTTTCGAAATGTTCGTTCAATCTCTGGATCGTAGGAAGCTAGATCAATGCTCTTAGACTTTCGAGTATGCATGTACTACAAAGAGTACCTGAAATAAAAACAAAACCAAAAACACTAAATAGACAAGAAATAGAAAATAATAAAAATAAAAATAAAAATAAAAATAAAAAAAATAAAAATAGTAAAAATAAAATATAAGCAATCAGAAATAACAATCCCCGGCAACGGCGCCAAAAATTTGGTAGTGATTTATAACGCACCACAAAGTAGCACACAATAATCCTATTGATTTTCCTTATTAACACTAAAATTTGTCGATTGTAGCATATGAAAATAAGGGTCTTTCCCGCAGAAGATTGTTTTATCCAAATACTTAAAAATGTCACAAAAACAGGGTGGCTGTCTCCACTGACCAGCCACCAAACAATAATAATTAGACTAACTTACACTTATCCAAATGCAACGAAATTTTATACACATAAACTAGACACACAGAGCTATGCTCACACAAATTTTTGGGATTTTTGGAGTTGATTGGCTATTTAAATTAAATCGTACAAAAATAGTACATAAACTGATTTTAAATAATACCAATAGATTTTAATTCACAAGTTAAGAAAATGAGTTAGGGGACATGCAATCCACCACCAAATAATCATGCAAGTATGTTACGTTTCATTCAAATCCCTTTTATTTCCGGATGAAGATGCTCAAGTTGGCTCAATGTTAGAACACAACCTATTACTCTTTCTTACGTAGTATGTTAAGAGAATGGTGTTTTCAACTTAACTTAGTCCCTATCATGCAATCTAGAATGGTGTGTTCATAGATTTAACAAGTAGAAATCATTAAGATTAAAAAGAGTTTGAGTCATCACAAGGCATCGTAAGTACTGGTGTTGTCTTACTTATCCTAGAAATCGATTCACATGTTAACCACAATTAACAATTGCTACTGTAGAACATATGTAGGTCCTCATTCAACAAGGGCAGGCAGACATATATTCATAGCATTAAAATCCTAGATATGCTCACTATGTATGCATCCATAGAAACACATAAAGAATTTATCAATGAGATAAGTAGTGAAACAATTTTCATCCTTCCATAAAAGTCATTCAAGCAAAATATCACAACAAACTTACACTCATATTCGGGGCTTCAAAACAGCCCCTAACTACTAAAAATTAGTTACACATAATTATCAAATTAAACAAAAAAATAAAACATAAGTTTGGAAAGATTTAACCGAGAGAGAATGGAGTGATGCGCCACTGTGCTCAAACTGCCTCTTCTTTTTCCGTGAACTCCTCACTGCGCCCTTGCCCTTCTTCTCGCTGCCACTGGCAGCGCCTCTGTCCTTCGTGCTGCCTAAGGCAGCTGTCCTCTGCCCTTCTGCGGTTTTGACTTGCGTCAGTGCTCTGCCCACTCCCCAGTGTTTATTTTTTCCGTTTCTCTCTTCAGCTCGCTGCCTAAGGCAGCTTGCTGCCCTCACTACTGCTCTCTCTCCTCCTCACGTCTCTCCTCACTTCTCTCACTTTCCGCGCCCACAGTCCCTCTCTTTCTTTTCCGCACTGCTCCTTCTCTGCTTCTCTCTATCTTTTCTTATCTATCCACTCTTTTATTCTTCAGTTCTCAGTTCTCTTCCTTTCTTTTTCTCCGAGGCTCACTTCCATCCTTCTTTTTATTTTTCTGCGCCACTACTCTCTTCTGTTCCGCACTGCTCCTTCGTCCCTTGCTACGAAGGGCAGCAGCTTCTTTTTATTTCTTTGTTTCCAGCATCTGACCTGCTGTGCTCTGTCGCTCATCTCTGAGGCCCTCACGTTCCGCCAGCTGCAAAAAGGCAACTCCCTTCTATTTCTTTATTCCCCCGCACCTGCCTTCCTGCGAGCTGCTCTTTCTCTCGCCAGCTGCCCCAGGCAGCTTTGCCTTCTTTTATTTTTTTTTATTCTTTGTGCCAGCCTGCATACCCACCTTCTTCTTCTTTTCTTATTTTATTTCTTTTCCATGCTGGCAGCGTGCTCTCTAGCTGCCAAGGCAGCTCCTGTCTCTCACTTCCAGCTTTGTATCCCAGGAAAGCAGTCAATCTGGGAGTTTTCGTTGGATCGTCTTTGGGGAAGGCCTTCACTGCATACACAAAACCATGTAAGCCAAATTTTCCAAGGAGAGATCAACCAAAAAGTTTAACAGTTCCATAAAGAACAGTAACAGAAATAAGATGCAATTACAAACAACAATACAGTTTTCAGATATAAATACGAAATGGAAAGTGGATAAACCATATTATATATAGCATTCCAATGTGGGGATATACACTGAGAAACTAATAACTTGTATGAGAAATATTAGATATGATATAGAGCAAGACGCAACAGGCGCATTGATACCAACCATCCATTATCATCCCTATATAAATGAACCAATGATACAAGTCCTCAAGATCCAGTGCATTTCACTCGAGAAAACCCAGAGCCAGTTCAAACAAACATGAGTCATCATTTCATTGCAACTTTTCAAGGAAACACAAACTATTGAATACCACGTTGAAACTGAAAAGAAGAATAAACCTTTTCCTCTGTGGCAGGCTGCTCTTTTTCACTTAAAATCTTACTTGTGCTAATTTTATTTTCTTAGCTAGATAAATTCAATAAAACACAAAAACAAAGTAAATAACTCAAAAATATAAGAAACTAACTAAGAAAAGACGAGAGAATTTGATGTAAAATATGTATAAATAAGAGCTTATCATTTACAAGCTGCTTTGTCTTCAACATTGTACCTCACCGTCCACCCGTGTGACACTTTCGGGAATATCTTCACATGGCTCTTAACCTGTGATTCCACAAAACCAACGATCGTTTCAACAATTTCGAAAGTTTACCACTACAAGATACCACAGTAGTGAACGCAAACGTGAAAGGGGCTGTTTTTGGTGTTGTTCTATCATTTCTTCGAAAAGAACAAAATTAAAACGTTTTCGAAAATCATATCTCAGCATTGGTATATGAGTTCTCGGGCACCCTTCCCTTTCAAGTTGTTTTTGCAAGGGCAAGTTACCTATAAGTATTAAGCCATGCACAATTACATGTCATAATATGATAATATGAAAGACAAAGTTCGCAAGGCATCTCAACTTGGAAATGTCGATGATTAGAATAAACAAACAAAGGCACAAAGTATTGAAGATGAAGGATGTTCCTACCTCATTTGCAGTTAAAACCTCTTCAAACTGTTTCACGAGTTCAGGCGGGGACATCCGATCAATCTCAGCTCCAAGTATAGAAATTGGAACCTTAACCTCTAAAAGTAGTTCCAGGAATAGATCACAGAATGAGTGTGAGGCTAATTATTTGTTTTTTCCGTTCCAATAATGGTGTCTAAGTAGATATTTTCTGAATATTAATACAGATATCTTACTTTTGATATCATCCACAGTGACAAATGAAGGATGACACAGAACAGCAGCTTGGATTAAGGCGTGCTTTGCAAGTTCAACCACAACCTTGGCTGAAAACAGGGCAAATAATTCAACGTCAACCGACAAAGCAACAAATAAAAGTAAATAGATGCAAGGAAAAATGAAATAGAGCAACAAAGATGTTAACGAGAGAGGAAAATGAAGTCACCTCCCCAACAGTAGCCAGCAGCACCCATTGCAGAAACACCTTTGCTTTTTAGAGCTTCAAGAACTGGCTTTGCATCTTCAAATGCCTTGTCCTATCAATCCAAAAATACGATTCAGAAGCTAACAATACTTGAACATCTCCAAATTGCAAAGTAACTTTTATAACACCCCAATGCTAGGACTCGTATTTTTTCATTGCCACAGAAGGTGGAATCAGCGTAGCAGTGAACAACCATAAAGTTTTTAACATAACAACAGTCATGGGACTGCCAAGCTGAACCCACACACATAAACATCTGAGACTTCTTGTAGAAGTACTTCGATCAATCATTAACAAAACAAAATGGATAACGGATATGCATAAGTAGACAATGATAAAAGAACCAACCGGTCCGTGATCTTTTATCCAAACAGGAAGAGGTCTATTGGCATCTTCAGGCACATAAGGGTCTTTGTTCAAGAAGTCGGGGACCACAACGAAGAACCCAGCAGCTGCAACTTTGTCAGCAAGCTTCCTTTACAATGGAAGGCAGGTGGCATTAGGTGAAGGATATTATGGGAACATGGTAACTATACAGTGATTCAACACACAGTTGTTCTTCGATGAAAATCTCTGATGTCAGCAATTGGCATGTGAAATTTAAGCCTTAAATAGATTTTAGAGTGAACAATCTAAGAATATAGGTCTGGATCTTCAAACCATCAGAAAGGGTCATTAAAAAGGCAGGGTATCCCACAATCCGAAACTATTGGAATTTGGTTGTAAATACCTTTGAAAATTAAGTTAGACATAGATTACAGACCTACTGTAACTTTTATTCTTCTTCCTTAACGATTGTACTTTTTAAGTAAATTATTCATCAAACTTAACAAGCAAGGGTAACTGAAGGCCCCGAGACAGTATCCGAAATCGAAAAAAGGACAGCATAAAAAGCTCAGATTCAAGAAAAAGCGATTCTTAGAACTAATCTAGCACATTAAGGACTGAAAATAAAATTAGCTGTCGAAAAACCGATAAGAGAGTAGTCATCATACCTCAAGTTTGGAGCTTCAAATCCTGCATGACAAATCAAACATGTACCATTGCAAAGCAGTTACAAAATACACACTTTCACCTAAAACTGAACGTCACATAAGCTAGATTATCATATGAAGAAAAAGAGAGGTTTTTGAAGTGGTGGGGAAGTTACCAAAAATGTCAGAGACGAGAAGGACGGCGAGCTTGGAGTCAGGGGAGCCAGTGACATAGGAGTCGAGACCGCCAAGCTTTTCGACATGGCCGGTGCCGCTGGAGGGGTTGAGGGTCGGAGGGTTTGAGCAGCACTGAGGGCCTGACATTCTTTCTTCTCCTGCGAGTCACAGAAACTGTTTGCAACTACTTAAGTAGCTAGAGGATGGTTCAGGAAGCAAAAAAGGTGTGACCACAATTCTGAAAGCATCAATGCGTTGCGTTACGTAGCTTGCTTTACACTCCATATATAGAAGAGTTTAGAAGAACTTATTGACTGAAAAGGTATGAGCCTTGCCACTTTTCATTCTTTTATATGCATCATCTCAAACGTCACCTATTTTGGAAATATACGTATGTTGCGTAACCTCAAACGTCACCACAATATTGGAAGTATTTTGAACATTTTGACGTATATTTGCATCATCTCAAAACAGCATTAGATGTACATGCGTTGTATTACTGTTACGCTAGATAGTTTAGAAGTACATTTTGACTAGTTGTATGTAACAGACACAATGTCATGACACGTTTTTTTGTCAATAATATTTTAATTTTGTCTGTCACATAAATTGTTAACGTGCTGATATGGCAATGTACATTTTAATAATTTACTCATTAGAATATAAAAATTAGGCCATATGCTTTTCGTGATCCGGGTGGTGAGACCGTAATTTAAAGTGGCCTATGTGGTGAAAAAGTTGTTCATAACTATGTGGTTAAGTCCGTTAGCAATATCAATTCAATTAGTAATTTTCAATCTTCGTTAAGATATAGGGGGCAAAAATGTCCTTCACCCCATTAGTCATCTCATCCAATCATATGTCGTCATACTGACATATATTATTTTTATTTATTTAGAACTAAATAATAAATTAATAAATCAATATTTCCCCTATCCCGATCTTTCTCGTCTTCTGATTCTCAAGGAAGAAATAAAATTGGCAACCAGGGAAGGAGTTTTCTAGAATTAAAACCTCCTCATCCCCTACTTTCATAACCAATGGCAACTGATAGAGAGATTGAACGACATTGTGCATCAACAGGCTAACAACTGATCGAGTCCTGTTAGTGCAGCAAGACAGTCAATTGTGCATGGTTTGTACATCTACTGTTAAGGATAGTTTTGTAAATGACTCAGTTGATGATAAAACTTAGAGTTGTCAATCTGTTGAGATAGTTGTAATAGGTGGTTAATTAGTTGGAATGTAATAGTTATTTAGTGAGTGTGAAGGGTTGTATATATACAACAATCCTCATCAACACCATTTATCAAATCCTCATCAACTCCATATATCCAAGCCTTCTCAGGTGCTAATTGGGCATGATGTACTCTTGACAGAAAATTCATTGGAGGTTATTGCATTTTTTTTTTTTTTTTGGTTCTTTTATCATTAGCTGGAGTGCTAAGAAACAACCAACTGTTGCTTGTTCTTCAACAAAGGCAGAATATCGATCTCATGGTAATACAGCTGAAGAAATCACATGGATATGTCAACTACTTGTGAATATTGGCTTCTAACTTCCCTGCGCTCCTCAACTTTGGTGTGATAATATATCAACCATTTCCCTAACTAAAAATCCTATGTGTCATGCTAGGACAAATCACGTCGAGATCGATTACCATTGTGAGAATTGCAGAAAATGCAGAAGAAATGTAACTAAAATGCAGAAGAAGTTTTAGCAAGAGAGAGCTTGAGAGCTTTTGTGAATTGATCTTTCTTGCAAGTAACTTTTACAAAGGGTCTTTTATACTACACTATTACAAAGCTTACTTATTAAGCTAATACAATGTGTAACCTCCTTATTTCAACAAACCACACTTCTAACAACCTACAACTCTAACAACGTTTGTATAACAACCATTCTTATCCATTGACATGTGGCATGATCTTAACCATTGTTTCCTCTTCACTTGGATCACTAGCTTTGATATTCTTACATCCCCCCCTCAAGCTCATTCTTCATGGAACTAAGCATGATATTGTTGCAATGTTGATATAACAATGATGAAGACAAGCCTTTAGTTAGAATATATGCAAATTGTTCAGCAGAAGACACTTGTTGGACATGAAGGTCACCCATTGTTACCCTTTCTCGAACAAAATGATAGTCAATTTCGATATGTTTTGACTTAGAATGAAACACTGGATTTGTAGACAGAACTATAGCTAAGATGTTATCAGAATAAAGCATTGGAGACATGAGAAAGTTCAGCTGCTGTAATTGCTAATGCACGATATTCAGCTTTAGTTGATGAACGTGACACTGTATGTTGCTTCTTTGAATCCCAAGATATATGATTGGAACCTAAAAACACAACAAAACCAAAAATAGACATATTGTTGATATGAGTTGTGGACCGCTGCCTGTTAAATCACATCATCTACATATAACAATAACACCACAGTACCAAGTGATGAGTGCTTGACAAATAGAGATGGATCAGCCTATGAACTCTGAAATCCCAATCCAGGTAAAAAGCTTGTAAATCTATCATTCCATGCTCTGGGGGCCTGCTTAAGCCCATAGAGTAATTTTTGTAACTTGTATACAAAGTTAGATGGATGTTTATCACTTACAAAAGCCTGAATGTTGCTCCATATAGACTTCATCTTGAAGAACTCCATGCAGAAAAGCATTTTTGACATCTAGCCTAATGGTTGTTAGTTTGACTACTGGACTGAATGTTTCCTCATAGTCAATTCCTTCCTCTTGACTATAACATTTTGCTACTAACTTGGCTTTATAACTTGCTATGGAACCCCATCTGCATTCTTTTTTATTTTGTAAACCC
Organism: Malus fusca; assembly: GCA_035220775.1. NCBI lineage: Eukaryota > Viridiplantae > Streptophyta > Magnoliopsida > Rosales > Rosaceae > Malus > Malus fusca. Next base: position 13,436,765 of record CM069071.1, read on the forward strand.
ATTTACAACCCACTAGATTTTTTGTTTGTGGCAAAGGCACAAGAGACCAAGTCTGTTGAGAGTGCAAAGCATATATTTCTTCTTGCATTGCAGATTTCCATTATGGGATCTTGGTAGCTGCCTTAAATGTTTTTGGTTCCAAAACTGTTGATGGTGAATCAACAATTGCAGACAAAACTTTCTATTGATAATCCCACTTTTTGATCTTGTTTTCATTGGATGCAAATTCATTGATATAAGAAAAACAACAATGAGTTGTTCATGTTGAAAATCAGGATCCACAAAGACAGGTGACTGTGCAAAGGAGTCAATTGTTGTGGTGAAACTTGGAGAGTGAGAAATAACAATGTCATTGATAGGGTTTTGAATTGAATCTATGGCTTTGGATGCATCTATTTGCAAGGAATTTGTGGCACTAGATGATGATGCAAACAAAGATTCTATGACACTAAATGAATTGTTATCCTCATAGTGTGAAGATAATGACAATGATGAATACTCATGATATGAGGGTGACAATGTTTGAGTTTGTAATGAGATGCTTGGTAATGCAGTGATTTGTGTTTATACTGGTGTATGCAGAGAATTTGAGCTTTGTGTTTTTGAAGGTATAGTGTGATATGAAAATTTTGTTTCACCAAAATGAACATGCCTAGATACATATGTTTTATTTGTCTCAAGATTAAAACAAATAAAACCCTTGTAGTGACCTGCATACCCCGGAAAAATACAAATTTTGGTTTTTGGTTGAAACTCATCTGTGTTATATGGTTAAAGTAATAGAAAACAGGTACATCCAAACACTTTTAGATGATTTATACCAAGGATTTGACCATATAATAGCATATATGGAGATTTTATTTTTAGAGTAGCACAAGACATTCTATTTATCAAGTAGGTTGCAGTGGCACAAGCATAAAGCCAAAATTTGGAAGGAATATGTGCAGTTTGTAATAGAGTGATTGCAGTCTCAATAATGTGCATGTGTTTCCTTTCTGCAAGACCATTTTGTTCTGGTGTATATGGGCAAGAAATTTGATGTATAATGCCATGATTCAAGAGTTAGTTCTTAAACTTAGTGCTCAAATATTCACCACCACCATCACTTTGAAAAACTTTCATTTGTGCAGAGAATTGAGTATATAGATATGCATTGAACTGAACAAATGTTGAAAACACTTATGCTTTATTATATAATGGAAATATCCATGTAAATCGAGTACATTCATTTATAAAACTTACATAGTACCTAAAACCATCAACAAATAACAAGGGAGAAGGTCCCCACACATCACTGTGAATGATTTCTAGAGGTTGTACAAACTTATTTGAAGAATACAAGAAAGGAAGTTTTGTAAATTTTCCTTCTAAACAAGGTGTACAAATGTTTGCAGTAGTGTCTTGTGATGCAGGTACTTGATTATTGTGCAATATAATAGAAATAATTGCATTTGATGGGTGTCCTAGCCTCTTATGCCACAAGGTTGTATGTACTAGCTTTGCAAGATAGCATGCATGTTTGTGAGATGATGCAAATAACAGGTTTTGTGGTATATAAAATGGAATAGGGTAATAACCATCCCCACACAGTCATTCGGGTAGCATTGTCCCTATGATCTTGTCCTGAACCCAAAAAGAAAATTCATCACATATAAACCTGCATCTATTGTCTTTGCAGAGTTGATAAATGGAGAGTAAATGTTGTGATAGCTTTGGTACATGAAGAACATTTTTGAACTCAAGAGTATGATTTGAAACATTCAACTTAGAAGAACCAATATTGGTAATAGCCAAACATGCACCACTAGTAGTAGTTATGGTGTCTGTGCCTTGATACTGAGTAGGTAACTTAAGATTGGCAAGCTCATATGTCATATGAGAGGTTGCTATAGTATCAACAATCTAAATTGATTTGGTGAAGCTGAAGGGTGAGGATTAACATGCATTGCACTAAGAGAAGGTGCATGAAGCCTCCCTTAATATGCAAAATTCCCTCTATGGTAGCATTGAATAGTAGTATGCCCAAACTTCCAGCAAATTTGGCACTGAACAGGTGATGATGAACCAGTTGAAGAACCTGTATGCCTTTGAAAACAGTCAGCTGTCATTTTTACTGCAAATTTGACATGTTGGAATTTCTGAGGGATGATTAGGACAATTGGATTGATATGGTTTTGGAGCCCCAAGAATGACAAGATTATTGTTTGGTGTGTTAAATCTTGACACTGAGTTGTAATTGAATTTGCCTCTGCCTTTGCCCCTATAGTTGTTGCCTCTGTATCCTCCATTGTAACCACCATTGTAATTTCCATTATTATAGCTGTTTTGATTTCCAGATAAATAACTTTGACTGTTGGAGCTATTGGATTGATTTGATCCCCCCCGCCCCCCGGAAGATGAACCACGGTTACTTGAATCTTTAGAGTTAGAATCAAGAACTAGTGCTTCTCCTTTTTTAGTCTGAGTACCTGCCATCATTGTTATTCCAAAAGACATATTTGATTCCAAAAACTAATTGATAGTCGCTTCTTCAGCAAGCAACTGGGATCAAAATTCTTTGATAGAGATACCATTTTCCTTTCCTCTGATAACACATCGAAATGTGTTGTATTTTTGCAGTGAGTCCCTTGAGAGCAAGAATGATGATATCATCTTCAAAGGCAACTCTAGCTGCTGCAAGATGATCTCTTGCATCTTTGATCTTTTGTAGATACTCGAAAACTGAATCAGAACCTTTCTTGATGTTTTGTAGCTCGGTCTTCAATTGAAAGGTGCTTGCTTTTGTTACAAAATATAACCTTTCTTTCATATTCACCCACATTTTATTAGGACTAGTGCTGCCAATAATGCAAGAAAATGTTGTAGATGACAGAGTTGCAGTAATAAGTTGCATGATTGCACGATCATGCATTTTCCAAACTTGATAAGCATCTGTCTTTACCCCTTCGACAGTTGAATCATTGACAAATCTTGGTGGACATTTCTTGATGCCATCCACAAATTCCAAAATTCCATGTCCTTCAAGAAGCAATTTGATTTGAAAACTCCATGTTAAGTAATTTGTGTCATACAATTTCACTGTAACGGATATTGGCACTGTTGGAATGAGGCTGGTGATTGGTGATTGAACAATCTCTAACTGTGATGTTGTAACCAACTCTGCAAAAAGCAAGAAATTTCTTCACTGATGCTTTTAATCAAACAGTTGATCTTCGTGACCAAGAACTCCAATTTTCTTGTGAATTTGATGATGGGTTTTGCCCAATTGTATCTCAGAAGTTGTACAAACTAGAGGATTTAGAAGAGAAGAGAATATAGATTTCAAGAAGAATGCGGAAGCGCTAGATCGTGTCTTGGCGATGCTACCATGTGAGAACTGCAGGAAATGTAGAAGAAATGTAACAGAAATGCAGAAGAAGTTTGAAAGAGAGAGAGAGAGCTCCTGAGCTTTTGAGAATTGATCTTTCTTGATTACCAAGTAACTGTTACAAAGGGTCCTTTATACTATACTATTACAAAGCTTACTTATTAAGCTAATACAATGTATAACCTCCTTATTTCAACAAACCACACTTCTAACCAAGGTTCTAAAAAACGCTAGGCGCTAGTCGGGCGGTGGGCTGGCGCCTAGCACCTAGGCGGCTAGGTGAGGTCTAGGCGGGCGCCTAGGCAGTCTAGGCGGATTTAAGTAAATTTTTTGTATATCTTGTAAATAAGTGCATATTGACACTTACAAAAAATTATACTTGTATGAAGTGTATTGATAAGATAATAAAAGAATGATAAAATGCAAAAAGAATATTCAACAAGTCCAAAATTTAAAACACATTAAGCATATATACCATATAACTTAACATTTTGAATGACTACATCTAATTTTTAAAAATTAAAAGTAAAAATCCCATGGTTTGGGTGGTTCATAATAAAGAGAATTATGAAAAGGTGCATATGCATCCTTCCCCAATTCATATAGAACCACGTGTGTGGTATAGCTGCACAACTGTTTCTTGAAATGAACGACAACGAATCCAATGATAATGCATGTAATTAAATTAACAGTTAATTAACGAAATTGAACTCTAAATTAGCTTGGTAGTTTTGTATGATTAGGGTTTCCTTATCATTAAGAAACTAGTGTAGACAAGTCAACATCAAAATATTAAATTTGTGTGCCACCCACAGTGTGTGGTGTGACCTGTCCCCTCCAACCCTAGTCCCCATGCCTCACATCAGCCAAGACAGTTAGACTCCCAAACCAAGGAATCCATTTTAAGCCTTGAAAACGGGAAACTTCTATTCTTTTTTATTCTTTCCTTTTCCTCATCCTCTTCGTCTTCTTTCTGTTTCTTCTTCTGCTTCTTCTTTCTTTTTTTTCCGTATACCCTCTGTAAATCTAAATTCTCCTTTTTTTTTCTTTTTTTTTTGTTTCCTCTTCTTCAGTGTAAGTTCCTCTTCTTCGATGGATTTCAGAATTCAGAGAGAGGGAGTCGTGACAGCTACAAAAGTCATGGTGCACACTGCACAGAGAGAATGAGTCGAAGCGGCGAATTTCTTCCCAGCAAACCATTTCACTTCGCCTAGATCGCCGCCTAAACCGCCCAGGCCGCCTAAGAGCGCCTAGGCGGGCGCCTAACAGCTCCCCAATTTTTCTGAACGATTCGGACCTAATCGCATTGGCACAACCCTGCCCAGCGCCTAGGCGGCCGCCTAGACCGATTTTTAGAACACTGCTTCTAACAACCTACAACTCTAACAACTTTTGTATAACAACCCTTCTTATCCATTGACATGTGGCATGATCTTAACCATTGTTTCCTCTTCACTTGGATCACTAGCTTCACTAGCTTTGATATTCTTACAACCGTTACATTCGAGAAAAAGTGCTAGCCAAGGCTATCTCAGTTCATTTTATTTGCAAACAAGACCAAATTGCAGATATTTGCACCAAAATTCTTTCAAAGCACAGATTCCAGTTTCTGAGATCCAAACTGTCTCTTCAACGTCCTCAGTTTAGTTTGAGGGGGATGTTAAGGATAGTTTTGTAAATGACTCAATTGATATAAAACTTAGAGTTGTTAGTTTGTTGGGATAGTTGTAACAGGTGGTTAATTAGTTGGAATGTAATAGTTTTTTGGTGAGTGTGAAGGGTTGTATATATACAACAATATTATAACATTATTAATCATTCAATGAAATTCACATTCGCTAACATCTGCTTCGGCTAATTAAGGATGACTCACTTGTTTATTTTAGATAGTATTAGGTTGACAATATTGCAAGTCCAGTATGGACGCTGAAAATAGGCTGGCCAATCTGTTTTGGAGAGGCTCACTTCGGCTTTGCTAGCTGATTTTTTTTTTTTTTTTTTTTGTGACATTCGAATATTTGATAGCGGGTACAAGACTAACTGATATGGAAAGCCATTGGTGTTTTTTGTTGGGGTAAATAACCATAGAGAGAACATACTATTTGCATCTGCGTTCCTTGCTAATGAGACTAGCGAGTCTTATGAATGGTTGTTGAGGAAATTTTTGTCTGCTATGAAAGGGAAGAAGCCCATCTCTGTGTTGAATGATGGCGAAGAAGCCCTTCTCCTCGATACCCTTGGTTCTGTCCCGATTGTTATCACCGACTCTGATGCAGGACAGAACCAAGGGTATCGAGGAGAAGGGAATAGATAACCTAGGATTCGCTCAACCAGGGGCAACGGAGCTAGTTCACGTCGCTAATCGTGGATTCGCTCACACGACCAAACCAAATGCTTAATTGGAGAAGGAGAAATCACTCACTTCAATTGCACAAAGCAAAATATATTTTAATTCATTCAAGTCTAGCAATGGCTTCTAATACATCAATATTTAAAGGAACTAAAGATAAAGAAGTATAAATAGACCACAACTTCTTAAGAAACTCTCTAAAAATGACTTAACAAGTTCCTATGTCATTAAAATAAATTACAATCCCTTTATTATTTGAATTTCCAATGCCAAAGAGAAGTTTTCAATTTGTTTTTTTTAAGCCTTGACTCCTGCATCATTCTCCCCTTCTCGAAGAAAACTCGTCCTCGAGTTTCATTTGGTCTTCCTCTATCTTTGGGATGACCTTGCAGATTCTTCCACAACAACCACAATAGTAAAATGAAGTTCATGGCGATCAAAGTGTTCCAAGCCACAAAATATTCATGAAAATACCATTTCCCCATTCTTTCAAACGTTGTAGGCCCTGGTTCCTTCTTTTTGATTGAAAATGACCTCCAACCACTAGAATGCATCTTGAAACCCCTTAGAATGTTCTCTGTGATAAATCTGTAAATCCAACCTATCTTTAAACCCCATTCAGTTTTGTCTTCATAACCGCAACTTATCACATGAGTGGCCTCTTTAAGCATCATTGCTGGGCTTGAGGAAGGAGGGACACCGCCTTGTTTCATCCATGTTGAAGTCACAAAAATTGTAGACTGCCTGAAATTCTTTTCAAAATTCATTTGGGACATCAGTAGCACCTTGCCATCATCCATTCCTTGTAGGTTTGAAGCATCTCCATTTGCATCATGCTTGGAGTACTTTGAAAGATCCTTGTAGCATCCAAAAGATGAATAGCAGTAACAGATTGCCATTTGATGCATGGAAGGCTCGCTGTCATTAACTTCATTCACAAAATGATTATTGACTTTGTCTTCATCAACGTACTCATCGTAAATTGGTGGTGAATTCCAATCGACGAAACTAATCTCTTCAACGATGTGATCTTGAAACGGATTGATAATCAAAGCCATGATTTTCAACTGCAGCGGAAAAACCTGCTATGATGCCACTTTATGCAGGACAGAACCAATTGGGTATCGAGGAGAAGGGAATAAATAACCTGGGATTCACTCAACCAAGGGCAATGGAGCTAGTTCACGTCCCTAATCGTGGATTCGCTCACACGACCAAGCCAAATGCTTGATTGGGGAAGGAGAAATCACTCACTTCAATTGCACAAAGCAAAATATGTTTTAATTCATTCAAGTCTAGCGATGGCTTCTAATACATCAATATTTAAAGGAACTACAGATAAAGAAGTATAAATAGACCACAACTTCCTAAGAAACTCTCTAAAAATGACTTAACAAGTTCCTATGTCATTAAAATAAATTACAATCCCTTTATTATTTGAATTTCCATGCCAACGAGAAGCTTTCATTTTTTTTTTTTTTTTTAAGCCTTGGCTCCCGCATCAGACTCTGTGCTTCACATGTCGAAAAGAATGCTAAGGACAACTTGCAAATACCAGAACAAGTAGCTCTATTCAAGAGTTGTATGTATGCGCTAATGCGTCCAGAAGAATTCAAGCTCCGTTGGCAACACATGCTTGAAACATTTGGTTTCCAAAATGATGATTGGATGGAGACAATGCATTTGAAGAAGGAAAGATGGGCAATTGCATTTTTGGTGGACTCCAAAGTATTCAACGCGTTGAAAGCATTAACCGATGCATGAAGGATTTCTTTGGACGCAACGATTTGAAGCTATTTAAATGTATTCCCCAACTTGATAAAGTCGTCGTACAACAGACACAAATGTGCGATGGGTGATTTTAAGGTGAAGACCTCCACTCGGGACCCAATTACCCAACTTTTTGATTTGGAGGAACACGCAGCCACCATATACACAGAGGGAGTGATTTGAAAGGGTTCTGATACTGATTAAATTAGTTGGTGGACTGATATCTAAACCTCCTGTAGTTTTTAGCGAATGTAGCATTTTCTCACTATCAAAATAAGGCCAAGTTGGAGGTGAGTGGACAGTTCTTTTGCGCACAGAAGACGGTATTCGGCTCAATTGCACATGCAAAATGTTTGAATCTGAAGGCATCCCATGCTCTCATATGTTTTGTGTTATGAAAGACAAGGATATGAAGCAGATACCAGAGCATATAATTAAGAAGAGAAGGACGAAGGGAGCAAGATATGATATCGAATTATCAATGGAGTCGGAAACCAATGACAGTATCGGGTTACAAACTGCCAGGTTTGCTGCTCTTTGTAACCGCTTATGTTATTATGGATCATTGACAACCGATGGTTTTACCATGGTCAAGAGTGAGTGAGAGCAACTTAGTGCGAGGCTTGAAGATGTTTGGAAGAAACATGAAGCTGCTGGTGTCACTCCTGGGGCGCATGAAAACATTGTTAAAGTTCCCAAGCAAACCACGACGCTTGGGGAAGGTGTGCCTAGAAACTCCTGAATGGAAGACATGGATGATTTTGATCGTGGCGTAGCATATGCTGAGGCTCCAAGTACCCCGGACTCCCTCAGCTGAATTCCCAGTGAAATTCCTACTTTTTTCCCTCATTTTTAATGTTTTCGTGTTCCTACTTTTTGTGCTTCTGCAGTGAAATTCCCAAATTGCCCTATAGACGTAGGTGTATATGGAAAAAAGGTTTTGCACGCGCGGCATGCTAGGGAGATTTCTCTGCAGCACCGCTTCATTTCTTTGAACCGTTTCCTTCCTCTTCCACTCCGAATCGATACTGAATACTGCTCAACCAAATTTTCTCACCATTTCATTCCGTACTTCTCCACCTCTTCATTCGTGCTGCACCATGAATCGAAACAAAAAACTGCTCATCCAAATCAATTTCAGTTAACTCAAATTCCTAAGACCCAAATTTCTCCAGACTGTTGGAATCAGTTTGCTTTTGCTTTTGCTGTTGCTAATCTACAGGTAAAGCTTAAATTTACATACAATTTTTTATTTTTCTTGATTGGAATTTGGAAAGAGTTAGTTGTTCTTGGAAAGAATTACAGAAATTTGGAAAAGGGAAATGGGAAAGCGAGGAAATGCATGCAAATGGGTTTGGGAAAAGGACTTTTCTTTGGCATTCGCTTTTGGCTTTCATCCTTTCTGCGTTTGCTTTTCCTCATTTTTCTCAGGAACCAAACAGAAAATAAAAAGCACCTAGGAAAAAGAAAAGGAAAATCACAAGATTAAGAACCTGGGACTGCAACAATCGAGCTTCTGTGGTGAAATATTAATTGGGTTCCGTTTGATCTTCGGTGCTTCTTCTGCATTGAAAAAGTTGAGGTTTTTCTGCGTGATTTTTTAGTGTATTTATAAATTCCGGAAGAAAGTGGAGAGAGAAAGGAATATGCTTTGGGTGCGAAATGGGAACGCTATTCCAAATTCGCCCTCAATCCCAAAGTTTAGTAATTTATGCAATTTTTGTCGAAATTTATGTTTTTTTTTTCTTCTGAAAATTGTTAAAAGAAAAAAAGGAGGATAGGAGCAGTAAAAAGAATCTACTGAAAATATTCGTTTTGGAAGACTATGTATTTTGAGAGTTGTCTCACATCGGTGAGGGACAAAGTTTGTTATGTGCTTATATGGTCTTGGTTACTCCCCAGATTGCCAATTGGTTTTATGGTGGAACCTCAATTTCATCATGGTTTATTTTCGTGTGAAGCCAAACGGCCACACGTGCTCCACATGAGGACAAATATAAGCACATAGCAAATCTTGTCTCTCACTGATGTGGGACAACTTTCAACAATGTCTTGATTGGATGAGCTTTGTTTTCCTTTTTTGATCTTATTGATTTTTTTTTTCCTTTTCTCCATTTGGGCTAAATAGTTCTCAAACTTCCGAGCGATTATCGATAATCGTTGTTGCTGTGAATAAATTTAGTCAATGACTTACTAAAACACCAATTCTCCATAGCCAAAGCACTATTAGATGACGCTGGATCTATGAAACTAGGCTCACAAGTAAATTTGAGTTTTCGTCATATAAAATATCTTCTTTTTTTTAATTCATGTTAATTTGCAGTAATTTATTTTGTTTAATTTGGTTTTTAATTCTTTTGTTGTTGTTTTATGATTATGGGGTTTTGTTTCAGACTCGAACTCCGTTGTCCTCCGAAGTCTCCTATAATCAAGGTAAGCAATTTGAAAATTTTGGCGGATTGAAATCAGAGTTTCAATTTACACATTTGTTTAAATTTGACTTTATTGAAGCAAATTTATGCATATTTTCCATCAGTTTTTTCTTCTGTTACTTTGGATATGTCCTGTTGTCCAGATTTTGAGCATCTTCTTTTGGGAGTGATTAATAGCTGTAGTGACAGGTTAGTTTTATACTCTTTCTAATAAAAATTATGCATAGTATTTAAATGTTGTGACATTTTAAAATTCTTGCTTATGTGGTTGTGATATGATATTATGTATTTGCTTTATTTAATTACAATTTAGGTGTGATGAAAAATTTAAGATTTAATTTCATTATTTTCTTCCCAGCTATCAATTTGTAGTTTGGCATTTACAATTATTTTCCATCAGTTTGTTGTACGGGATCCGACACATCCAGCAGAGCAAAGCAACGTTCCTGCTGATAGGAAAGGAGAGAGAGACAAAACAATGCCAAGAGCTCCGTCAATCCGCTGTACAGAAGATGAAAAATCATGGTATTCTTAATGGATGTTGTCGTATATATCAACTATGGTTTAAAATATCCATAATATTCCGATATTTTCATCGAAACTTCTGTGTTTTTTAACTACCGATATTTTTTTGGACTACCGATATTTCTGATATCATCGATATTTTAGACCTTACTAAGTCACTCATGTATCTTACAATGCAATGTATAAAGTGTAAAATATTGTACTAATTCATTATATATAAATGATTATGGTGTGTTTAAACTTCTTTCATTAATTACTACATATTTTCTAAACTCACAATGTTTGTCAGCTCGTTATATAATCAACTTAAATTAGTTATATCTATCATGCAATGCATTTCCTTCTAATTTTTTGTGATAAACTAATAGATAATTGACTAAATAAACATCCTGCAAAGTTTCAATAAAAATTTCCAAGTTTTTCTTACAATTTACGTGGTTTTTATTCAATTTTTACCGATATCGATAATATCCCGATATTTCCATCGAAATTTCCGTGTTTTTGGATTACCGATATTTCCAATATCATCGATATTTTATACCTTGATATCAACATAGATAATCAAGTTTTACAGCCTTCTAATTTATTAATTTGATTTTTAAAAACGACAGGATATTACTGAGATGACCAATGGCGGAGTTCACAGGAGGATAGCAAATCCCAAGTTTATGCACAGTAAATCTTCTAAATCAGGTTCAATTGTGCCTCAAATACGTAATTCTCAAATACTTATTTTATATATTGTCTTGCACCATTTCCATTTTTACTTATGGTACAAGAAATCAGGATTCAATTTTGAATCTTTGTGCAGGTACATTTTTGTCACATCACCAACTACTACTACTACACCTTAGGAACAATTAAACAATCGTATTCTCAAATCCATACAAAAAAAAAATCATGTAAATTGTAATAGTTAGGACTTAGAAATTTCGATTTGTATGGTACATTGACGCTTAATCTAAATCTAATAGAATATAAATGAAATTGAAAAACTTATTTTACCATGTGAATTCAATTGCTTTGATTGACTTCTAAATAATTTAGAAACGGGTGTGTTAAGTTGTAGATTACGATTTGAAAACCCGCAGTAGAGCACGGACATGTTTACTAGTTAGAAATTAAAAACAAAATGGGTATCAAACGACCTCTAAACATCTGGTAACCCAAATAAAAAACATGTTTCCAAATTTCATATTTCACACAATCATCTGTTATCATTTAGGCTTATTTTTGTATAATGTCTCTTGGAATTCAAGTTCAATCTCACTTTCCCATGGAATAAAAATGTAGCTGTTTTGCACCCTGGAACTTTATTTTTGCTACTTTTCGAAAACTTGATTTTTACTTCACTTTGTTGGAGTTCTGTCAACTTCGTAAAAAATAGGCGGAATGTGCTGATGTGGGATCAGGGTAGTTTAGGAAGTTCATGACGTGGCATCTTGGGAGCACTTTTTACTGCTACATGCCAAAAGGTGGGATCAGTAGCCTAGGGTCTAAATATGGCAAACACTAGAAACAAAGAGAAACCCAGGTCTAATTATGCTTGGCATAATCTTCCACTGTAACCTAACAGAAACTCAGTATAACGAAAGAGGAATTCGACACTTATGTTCGGATTTGGATCCTCTCCTCCTGAGCAGGAGGTCCGAATCCTTTTGATCCAATAACATGGGTCATTGTATTTTGATCTAACGGTTATAAATAAAGGGTTCATTTAAAAGTTATAATAATTGTAGTCATTGGATTGAAATTCAACGGCCCGTGTTATTGAATCAGGAGAATTCATACCCTCTGCTCAGGAGAGGATCCAAATCTCTTATGTTCTACAACCCAAAATACCCTTCTCTCTTTTGCTTTGATCGACCCCATATAATCAAAATTTTTGCTATGTTAAAATTGACATAATCTCATAAAAGTGAAGCAGAACTCGAGTTTCAAAGTGTAAAATGACGATATTTTGTTCTAGAAAAAAAGTGAAATCGAATTTGAGTTCCAAGTTGTATACCAAAAAAGTAAGCCTGTCAATTATTCTTGTTTTGGTGCAACCAACCAACTTTTCACTTGACATACTTGGTAAGCCAATTTAACATGTCCAAATGAGCCTCCTCAGCTCTCTTGACTGCCAATTCATCCTCAGAATTGTACTTTGTTGTCCATCCATGAGCCGCTCCAGGATATATTTTCACAAAGCTATCAAACAGCTGCAAACATTGCATATCATGGAGTGAATTTTAATACAAAAAGCACAATTTGAAAAACCAAACTAGTGTGATTATGATTATACTTGGACTGAACAAGACAATTGGTTCTTAAACTATGACCGAAATGTAGCTTTTGGTTCTTAAATAAAAAATCTATTGAAATTGGTATATGCATTTCACAAAAAAATGAAGCATTGGTTATTGACGCCAAAGGCTATGAGAATTTTTGTCAAAATCAAGGACGTGCTATTAATGGATAATTGTGATGTTCCCGATTTACTCATTAAAAGGATCTCATGTGATTCGATGCAAATTATTAGGGAGTTGACGTCAAAGACCAATGCTCAAAGTTTTGTCAAATTTAGATACCAATTTTACTTGATTTGGAAATTATTAGGGAGTTTACGTCAAAGACCAATGCTCAATGTTTTGTCAAATTTAGATGCCAATTTTAATTGACTTTTAGAGTAGACAAAGCTACGAATTGATCATAATTTTGAGATCCATACTATAAATTTTCTTTATATCTATGGAAAAAAGATGACATCTTTAAAACAAATAAGTTGAGATTTAATGTGGTGTTTTTTTTTTCTCTGAGAGATCACTACCTCAGATTTAGTTGATAAAATATCCCCAAAGTGTTTCATTTGTTCAGCGGGTGAATGATTGTCAGTCTCAGCTCCCAATATTGCAGTAGGAACCTTAACCTCTGCATAAACATGTCCTTAAACCTTAATCAATCTGTTACAAATAGTTGTGATCAGATTAAACAGCAGGGACACAAAACTTACGATCGATTTCCTCATCTGTTAATCGACCAGGATGCAGTATTACAGCGGCCTGAATCTCATCGGTTTTCCCTAGTTTCACCGCCACATTCCCTGAATCAAATGGTTGCAACGCACATTTTATCAGATTCTCTATCAACAAGTAGTTCATCCGAACGTTGAAAATTTTAACTACCTCCCCAGCAAAAGCCTGCAGCTCCGATGGCGGAAACGCCTTGACTCTTCAGAGCAGCAATCAACGGTTTTGCATCTTCACATCCTCTCTCCTAAAGCATTCCAAAAGACATATAAGTGATGCATAAAATCCATCCAAGTGTTCTATTTCTGCTTTACTTTCAGAGCAAGAAATGTCTAATTGTAAAATGGTGGTGACAATTTAGACTTACCGTGCTATGAATTTTGAACCATATCTCTGCATCGAACTGCGGGTTAGCGGGATTAACAGGGTCGCCGTAAAAGAAATCAGGAACTACCGCCAAAAATCCAGCTGCAGCAACTTTATCCGCTATTTTCCTTCTCAGGAAAATATATATATACACATGTGAATACTTTCATTTCATGTAATAAGTAATTAAGTAGTTAATAGAAAAATCTACTCTCTAAGAAAAACTTGCATGTACCCGTTTCATGAAACGCGTATTTCACATATAAGCAATAGATGTGAAAGACCGTTTCATGAAACGGAGTGTCGATAGAGATTTGCCCTATCAAAACATACAAGACATAATTGGTTAATGAAGCAAAAGAAATAATTGGGGACAAGAATCAATCATACCTCAGATTTAGGTTTTCATAGCCTGCAAAATCATAACACAAACAAACGAACCAACATTGTTACAAACAATATACTTCCATAAATTTCAAAATTGTAGCTTAAAAACAAGTTAATGAAAAAAGGTTGATACCCCAAATATCGGAGATTAGAAGGATTGCAAGCTTGGATTCAAATGGGCCAGCGACGTAGGTCGTAAGGCCCCCAAGTTGTAGGAGAGTCCCAGGTCCGGAGGTTGAGCTCAGTGGCGGCGGGTTGTTGAAGCATTCACTGTTAGCTGCCATTTTAGGGGTTTGGGATGTTATTCGGACTAGTGTTTCCAGACGAAAGTTGACTATATAATTTTTTTTTTTGGGGGGGGTGGGGGACTGTATTTTTTTTGGGAGGTGACAAACATCAGTTCCTATGTCACAGAAATGAGAGATTTTTCAATGTGACCGGACTAGTGTTTCCAGAGAGTGCGCAGCAGAAAGTTGACGATGTATTTTTTTTTTGGGGGGGGGGGACTATGTATTTTTTTTTGGGAGGTGACAAATGTCAGTTCCTATGTCACAGAAATGAGAGATTTTTCAATGTGACCGTCATTGGATGATACACCACGTGTTGCTATATAAATTGTGAGATATGTGTGTTAAAAAGTTAATAATTTGAAAAATAAAATTTCCCATGTGAGGGGAGGGGGTGCGAGGTGACAAACGTCAGTTCCTATGTCACAAAAATGAGAGATTTTTCAATGTGACCGTCACGGGATGGTACACCACGTGTTACTATATAAATGGTGAGTTATGTGTGCTAAAAAGTTAATAACTTAAAAAATAAAATTTCCCACCTGGGGGGGTGGGAGGTGACAAACGTCAGTTCCTATGTCACAGAAAGGATAGATTTTTCAATGTGATCGTCACACGATGGTACAAAAATAAATGGTGAGATATGTGTGTTAAAAAGTTAATAACTTAAAAAATAAAAGTTTACACCAATTACATAAAAACATGTAATGTATCACCTGTATTCCTGTCACAACTAAAAATTTCTACACAGAAAGATCCTTTGCTACTTTCTAAAATTATTAAAAAATGGCGGCTTGGCCTATGAAAGAGAATCAAATATTTTCATATGACAGTGTACTTATAGTATTACTATTAATCAGAAAAGAAAAATAATATTCTCACGCAGACGAAAAATGATTCCAGCATACTTTATTTTTTCCTTCAATTATTCAACACGCTCTATTTAATTCCCTTTTTTTATTTATCAATCCTAGTGGGTGGCTAAAAAATGAAATAAGCTTGTGCATGAAGACAAAAGCAGTTGATGAAAATCGCTATCCTAAAAAGTTTGAGTGTAAGTTTCCATGCATTGAAGTCAAATGTCATAGTGACGTTATTATTAATGTTGAACACTTTTAGGCTCACATGACAGCATATGCCGGAAGGAAGTCATGAAAAAGCTCAAGGGAGAATTGAAAAGCCCAAGGCCCAAAAGGTATAGAAGATAATATTTCAGAGTAAAAGGTCAACCGCCTATGAGCTCATCCTAACTAGGATATATGAAGAGCTTTTCGACCGCCAGGGGCACATGGGCAGGCTGACAACTTTATTGCATAAGTTTCTAGGAACAAGTCTACCCAAATGTTAATTAGGGCATGTGGCGGCCCATAGTCAAAGACCTAGGATGAAACATAAAAGTGTTTGGGATGGCGCTTAGAGAGATGGGGTTGGATAACCCAAGGCCGAGCGTCCTGCTCGGCCCGCATCACTCAGAAAAGGCACACCATCTCGACTGGACACATGTTACTTCACTGCCGAATATCTAGTTGATAGGTAAAAATATGTCAGTATGCTAGTCTACATAAGTGGCACATTAAATGCCAACTTGGTAAAACTCAAGACTGAGGGTGAGGTCCTATATAAAAGGATGGAACCTCCTGTATTGGGGTCATGTATGAGCGGAGCGTAATTTTTAGTCTTAAAATCAATATAACTCGAGCATCACAATGGATGTAATGTAGCTTTGAGTGGTTAACTACTTAAATCTTTGATTATTTTTAAACTTGCATATTTTGAACGCTAAAAGCTGCAAAAGAAAAAGTTCCACTAAAATTTTAAGAACATTTTATCAAAACGGTAGTTTTTTAAAGCACATCAATTCGAAAACTGTCTCTTAGTTTTTTATTTTTTTGTCTGTAAACTAAAGACCTGTAATTACTAAATAATTTCTTAATTTATTTACTTTATTATAAATAAATATTGGATTTCTCAAAAAAAAATTATTGAAAACTGATTTTTTTTTAAATTAAAAAAATAAAAAAACTCCCTCCTCACCGTAATGTAGATATTATTGTATGTATTAAAAAAAAACTAAGAATTCAATAGTGTCACTCTGAACTTACACAAATGTAACAATTAGAACTTTTTCGAAATACCTCCATTTTGAGTTCAAAATTCATATGAAAATCAACCATATCCAAACATCTTGAAGTGAGACAACGGTTTATTTTTTGTGGTTTCAGACAAAAATAAAATAAAATAAAAAACCGGGCAAAGTTGGGTCGTTTTTTAGGGAGCCCAGTTCTCATAAAGCAAAAGCCAGTGGCCCAACCCGTGTTCCAATACGTCGCCGTTTTACACAATTTCCGTGCCAGTCACAGTTGGAATCCAAATATGTTACCGTGCACGAAAACTAACAAAAATAAATTACATAAAAAAATAAAAATCTATCTGCGACCGGCCTTTTCTGATGCGCTATCCCATCAAAATCCAACCACGTCACTGATTTTTTCATCCGCAGGGTTTTTGTAGGGTTTCTCTCCAACCCCCAACAAAACCCAGTAACTGCAAAAAAATGGGTTCTCTGGAAAATGGGACGGAGAGGGGAAATGGAGAAGAAGAAGTAACAGAGCAGGAGGAGGAGCCGATATTAATGGAGCAGACGCAGAGGTTTTGTATGTTTCCTGTTCGTTACAAGCAGGTGTGGGAGATGTACAAGAAGGCCGAGGCCAGTTTCTGGACTGGTAACTTGTTCATGTTTCCTGTTCGATTCTCGTGTTTCTTGTGAACTTTTGGTGTTTTTTCTTGCTTATGTGAATGTGTTCTGAAGTGGGTTTCTGTTACTTTCTTAAATTTCATTAATTTCGTGGAATTTGTACTTTAATTTGTACTTTGAAAGCTTGGTTCTTTCATATTTATAATTTAGAATTTGGGCTTTTATTTGTTATTTTATCTGTGTAATATTAGTGTTTTTCACTCTGTTTATATTGGAATTTAAAGAGATATGAAGTGGGAGTTTAATGCCTTTTGTTTTGGTTTCAAAATTCAGTTTTTGGACTGAAAACTTGTTCAAATTTCCCTCCTTGTAACAAACAACAAAGATTCTCTTGTTTCATGTGACTTTGGTTTTTTTTTTTTTTTTTTTTTTTTTTGGAAATTGCTTATCTGTATGTGTTTTGAAGTGGGGTGTCTCTTTATTTTCCAAAATTTCATACATTTTTGTATTTGTATCTGTACGATGTTAGTGTTTTTATTTGGAATTTGTACTTTAATTTGTACTTTGAAAGCTTGGATATGGTTAATGTGGGTGTCCTTTTCCTTTACTGGGTCCGTACATTAGTTTACGATTGTACTTATGGGGTCTGCTTTGTTTCTCTGAAGGGGAACATATTTGGGATTTTCTTGTGCGATAGGAAATAAATTATTTATCTTTCTTCTCTTTCTCTTAGTTCATTATACATTGGTTGTTTATGGAGTCATACATAAACAAGATTGTAAAGACTTATGGAAATCCAACAAAATGGGAACATGTTCGAGCATAAACTCTTTGGGGGGGGCTGCGAATTTCAACTGCAATGTATAAGTAGGTAGTATTGCCTGTGATTTACTTGGCTTGTTGTGTTTGTGGTAAATAGCACTGGTATGTAAGAACCCTGCGTTTAGAATCTCGAACATATGATCTTTTCACCTTGCGCTAGGCAGATCTAGTCTTTGGCAGCTGTGGTTAAATTATTGCTTAGAATATCTGCATAAGGTCTGCATTTCAGTCACTTGATGCCTTATGTTACACTGTTGAGTAGTTTTGTTTTTTCCACACAGTACGTGCTAATGACATGTTAATTGGCTTACAGCTGAGGAGGTTGACCTCTCCCAGGATGTACAACAGTGGGATGCTTTGTCCGACTCTGAAAGACACTTTATAAGCCATGTCCTTGCATTTTTTGCTGCATCTGATGGGATAGTTTTGGAGAATTTGGCTGCAAGATTCTTAACTGATGTTCAAATTCCTGAGGTGATTTCTTTTTATGGTCTGTTCTTTATGGATAAGAGTGTTTCACGTCTCCCCCAATTTCATCCCATAATTTTTGAACTGTTGATGGTTTTCCAATTAATTAGACTAATATTACATTTTGTTTTCTCCTAGTTGACTTACTAACATCAAGGCTTCTCATCCTTCACAGGCTCGGGCATTCTATGGATTTCAACTTGCAATGGAGAATATACATTCAGGTAGAATTTTAAACATAGTTGCCTTGGTTCTTCTATTTGTAATGTATGTGGCCACCTGTCTAAGGAGATTTCTTTTTAGTTTATTTTTTAAATACTGTCTACCATCAGAGATGTACAGCTTGCTTTTGGAGACATACATCAAAGATTCCACGGAGAAGCACAGATTGTTCAATGCAATTGAAAGCATTCCTTGTGTGTCTAGGAAGGCTAAGTGGGCTTTGGATTGGATAAACAGGTATAAGCAGAGATGACACATCTTTGTGTTTGAAGTGCTTTATAATTTCCAGTGTTGGAGATATTATTTTTGTATAGTTGGAGTTGTTTGTGAATGATGTATGTGATCGTGTACAGTAAAACTCTGGTACTTGACGTGTTTACCTAGAAGGTCCTTTCAAAAATCAAATGTTAAGATTTTGTTGAGTAGAGAATGGATTGTATTTGTCCTGATACGTGTAGGATGGCCATTTATAGCAAACTCCGGAATATGACATGTGCACCAATTTGAACTTCCTTGTGTGTGATATCATATGTGGCTACTGTTGGTATATACATAATTTAACCGTGTATTATTTAGTTTCTAACGAAACGAAGAGCTTCCTCTGTACTTTCTGTTGTATGATATGTTGATATCACAAGATTTAAACTGAGTACCATCTGCTGCACTCTGCTAATTTAGAAGTGTCTTTCTGTACCCTGTCTGTTTGTTATCATCAAGCTTCATGTGTAGTTTGTACATGATCTTTGTTTGATTAGAAGCAAGGCAGATGTTGCTTAAACCAATTGCTTGTTCTGCATGATGTGCAGTTCCAATTCATTTGCGGAGAGACTTGTTGCTTTTGCATGTGTTGAAGGAATCTTCTTCTCGGGAAGGTAATTTGGGCTTGCATTATATATGCTCAAGTTTATATGTTTAATACTTTTCGTTATAAGGCTTGTATGATCTTTTCTTTTGTTTTCGTCACCCTTTTCTCTCTTGTTTTTTACTTTATTGTTCATTCTCAGCTTCTGTGCCATATTCTGGCTTAAAAAGAGGGGACTAATGCCCGGGTTGACATTCTCAAACGAGCTTATATCTAGAGATGAGGGTCTTCACTGTGATTTTGCTTGCCTTTTGTACGGGTAATATCTATTTTCTTTCTGGTTCCCAATATTGAGCTTCCTGCTTTGCTAGGCACATGATAATAGTTATTTGGTGTGGTTCCTCCTTCTTAGAACTCAATGGTTTATTATTTTTAGTCCTCGCAGAATCCGGGAATTGGAGAAACTTGGGTAAAAAAGAGAGATTTTGAAATGATTTTCTTTTCCTCAGTATGTGATTGACGGAAACTTATTTGTTTTGTTCTTGTAGTTTGTTGCGGAAGCAACTACATTGGGAAAAAGTTCATGGAATTATACATGAAGCTGTTGAGATTGAGACTGAATTTGTTTGTGAGGCCCTCCCATGCGCATTGATTGGCATGAACTCAGATCTTATGAGCCAGTACATAAAATTTGTTGCTGATCGACTCTTGGTATCTCTCTGATGATTTGTTCCTCTCGTTTTTTTCTTTGATTCCCAGGGGATAGGGGAGTTGTGTTTAATATCTATAACTCTTATCGGCATTAGTATCAACATTAAATGTAGAATGTTTTCTTTGTTCCAGGTTGCATTAGGGTGCCAGAGGAAGTACAATGTGGACAATCCTTTTGACTGGATGGAGTTTATTTCTTTGCAGTGAGTATTTCTGAGAATGTGGTTTTGCCTGCTTTAGTCGATTCTTGAAACTGGTTCTTGACCTCATTTGCTTGATTCTGCAGAGGAAAGACGAACTTTTTCGAGAGAAGGGTTGGTGACTATCAAAAAGCATCTGTTATGTCGGGCCTCCAAGATGGTGGCAGAAATTTCATCTTCAAGCTGGACGCCGACTTCTAGTTCATCATGTTTGTTGCAACCTGCAGCTTCCTCCAGCATTGAACTGAGTACCTGGAACTGGAACTAATTTTTTTTTACTATTCTTTGCGGTAGCAATTTGTACATTGTATTTCTAGGTAGTCATAGTCGCCCACGCCATGCGTGATTATATGTACCAACGAGAAGTGCTATCTTCAGCCGCCCATGCGTGGGTAGGTGATTTCTGACCATTGACGCATGCACTTTCCAAGGTGGGATTGCATACATCCAACGGCAGAAACCAGTCACAAGCTGACGTGCGACTGATCCTAGTATTTCCCATATAGTTTCAAGTCTGCTGTCATTCATTCTATGTTAACCTTGGTGGTTGTCCTTATCAATGAAGAATTTTGTATCTATAAATATATTTTTTATTTTATTTTATTTTTGTTATCATAGTGTGGAATGTGCATTATATCAATATATCATCATTGTGTTTGTGCTTTCATTGGTGCTGCGATTATTAGCTTTCTGTGCACCCTTTTGCCAATTTTTCATGAATCATGCCTCTACTTGTCTCTCAGTCTCTGCATATACCAACCATTTCGCCAATTTAGTTTAAGATTTTGTGCGGGACAATAGCAGACGTGCACATGAGTGACTTTCAGCTGTTGATACAGTTTGTATTTTTTTTAAGCTTTGTGATATTGATTGATGAAGTCACGCTCCCTTCAATTTAAAGGAAAACTAATGAAAATGGCTTTAAAACTTTGAGTTTTAACGATAAAGACAAAATAAAGGGTAAAGTGAATAGTACCAGGATTGACTTTTTAGTGTTAAAATGTGGTTTTTCGTTAAAGTGAACAGTACCAGGAGCTTTTCGTTAAAGTTCCCTTAATTTAAAGGCAAGCAATCAACTAATATCCAAAAGCATATTTCCTCATTAGGGGCTTTTCGTGGGGATGTTGATTATCAGCTACCTAAACAACAAAGATAATAGTGCTCCCAATTAGTCCTTTTGGAGCCATCTCCATGTCACGACTTGCCCTTCATGGAGAATACCTGCCTATATTGTCTCACTCGTGGCGGGATGTATGAGATAGAAAAGTTAAAAATATGAGGGTAGCATTCCTTCTCTCTATCCCATCGGATGATTTGTTTGTTCATGTGTTCTTATTTCTCTGTCTTCCATATCACGGGAGATTTTTTTTCTATTTCTCACATTGCTTGACCAAGTCAAATGTCACGGAAATTAAACAAATTGAGACAATGAGATATATGATTGAATGTACACCGAAAACTCTCCACACGACAAGAGAAAAACTTGAATAAAGGTGTTGATAATGTGATTCGTAGAACAACTTGCACAAAATTATAAGATCCTCAATACTTTAGTCATAAATCGTATATCCCCTCAAATTTTGTCACTCGATTTGAAAACCGTCATTGTCATGCAGTCTTCTCATATTTATCATCATATGACGTTTCAATTTAATAATATAATATCATATAAATAAAAATCTACACATAATATTATATTATTAAATAAAAAAGTACAATAACAATAAATTCATTTCATGTAAGTAATTCAATAAATAAAAAGCAGGTAAAATGTCTATATTTGTGCGTCTGAATTTGGTGTCAGCTTGACGTGACCATGGGCACTAAGATTGGGTACCAAAGCTCCACTACCTTTTCCTCCCTTTCATATTATTTTATACCATTACCCAAATTTCCTAGAATTATTTGGTACCCCATCAATTTAGTGAGAAGGTGAAAGTGATGGTATTTTTAATTTTAAGGTTTCATTCTTTTGCTGGCCTTGGCCGCATTCTTTTTGGTGGTAACTGGCAACCATCTTTTGAGAGAGAGAGAGAGAGAGAGAGAGAGAGAGGAGCACAAGTATATAAATGTGTATGGTCTTTCAAAAAGATGACAACAATGCTTCCTAATTAAAGTTAATTAAGACTTAAGAATCGGATTCATGTGAGCTTATCTATATATAAAAAATGAATAACATATTATGCATTGATTCATGGCTGGCCCTGAGAATTTGAAAGCGAGCCTTTAAAGTGGGGCTCTAGAGTTCTTTGATTTTCGACTCTTTATATCTTATGTATAAAAAAAGAGTTTGCTAAATACATTAAAAAGTCTATTTCTACATCAAATGTTATTAACAATTAAAATCAAAAGAAAAAAATTATAACAAACATTACTTAAATATTACACGTCTCGTGTTTTTAGATGCATATGTACTAATTAAGTTTACATAATTTGTCTTGTGACAAAGTTGATGCAAGATAAGATTTGATCAATTTTAATTTTGAAAAACTTCTTTTTGCAGAGGCAACTGTAACTTGTGTGGTTAACAAAATTCTATAAGCAAAGACTCAAATCTGTAAACTTCTTATTAGAACAAACACAAAATTTCTAATATTAATTTCCATATATATAACAAAGTTTGTAATAGTTCTATAAGCAAATGCAAATATATTTCTTAATGCACACAACGAAGCTATTATTCAATCATTGATCTCTCATTCTATACGATGTGAATTCTTCATAATATTCATAATCGAAAAACTCTTTCAGCTAAATCAGTTGCAACGAGTAAAATAAACTTCAATGTCACAAACAAGTACACCATGTTTTCCACACACAATCCCATCTCTCTCATGAAGAATTATTTTTGCTAAGATTGTTGTGGGAGGTTGAACCACATTAGTTGAGACTTTTCAATATTAATGCCCTAAACATCTAAAGTTTAAAGTAGTTGATATATAAGATGCCCAAAGGAAGGCATGCAATAACACTATTGCTTACCTACCAAGACATAACATCAACATGAGTAGGAGGGATTGTGACAACATAACCAAGAACTTCTTCACAAACTGGTTCCCAGTGGAAAAAGTGGGGGAAAAGGAGGACCACCTTCTCCCTTCCCATGCCTAATAAGCCTCAAAAGTCCTAACTAATTTGCTTGGGGGTTGACCAACCCTACTCTCTCTCTCTAGTGGCCTTATCAACCACCTACCACAAACCACTATGGTTTTTCACCTTATGGATTGGTTATCATTGGACCTTTAGGTTGGGCTATCATTTGTGGGCCAGGGTTCGGATCACATATGAGAAAGGTCAGTGTAAGGTTACATATTTACCCTTGGTTACTTGCAACTGAAAGTTGAGCAATTCTGGTGCTTGTGGAGTTGGATCCGATAACTTGTACCTTGGTACATTGGTGGGGACACGATTTTGGTTCTAACTTTTGTAGGTACTTGATAATCTTAAAGAGAGTGTTTGCACATGATCGCCCTTGGTCTAATGACATTCAGTTTTTAGTTCGTGAAGAAAATCTCAAATTCGATTTACGCGAATGTAAAAATGATAATATATTGATAGTGACTTTCATATTAAATTGTGACTTCTAGTGAATGTCCAAATGACACAAGTTTGGTTTTTCTTGTCGAATGGTCAACTAGATAGAAAAGTAAACAAAAAAGAATGCATTTTTGTTTACCATCTTCAATTAATGACAATAGTCACAATACTCATCATTCTATTTATTATCGTTAGATGAGATTAAATTTCAAAAACTATGATGTTAATAGATACAAATTTAAGTGGTGAGCATTACCATCGTGCAATACAAAAAAGATACAACATAATAGAGATGTTGAAGAGAATCTGATTGAATTAACGAAACCACCATTCATTTGTCCCCACATGCCATTGCCATGTATAGGCAGAAGAAAAACCTAAATCCCAATACTACCCCTCACACAATTAGACATTTCCATTTCTAACACCAATTTTAGGCAATTTATACACAAAATTTCACAACTTAAAAAAAAAACAAAAACAGAGCATAAAACAAGGAAACAATTCTCTCCCCTCCTGTCTCACTCATCAGGGTCACCTCTGCAGACTGCAGTTGTTGATCTGCTCTCTCTCTCTATCGCTCCCCTCTCTCTTTCTATACATTCTCACCACTCTGCAGTTGTTGATCTGCTCTCTTTCTCTCTCTCTCTCTCTCTTTCTATACATTCTCACCAACCTACTCCAAATTCCAAAACCATAACCAAAATCTGACTCAGAAATGGAGGGTTCTTTCCGAGGCAGTCTCTGGGGCAGTGTGGTGGAGCTGACCAAAGGGGCACAGCAAAAGGGTAGTGATCCTCAGCTCTGGGTCATACAGTTGTCCTCCAACTTGAACTCCATGGGAGTTTCTTTGCCCTCGGTGGAGCTCGCCAACGTGTTGGTTTCTCACATTTGCTGGGAAAACAACGTGCCCATCGCGTGGAAGTTTCTGGAGAAGGCTCTGATGTTGAAGATTGTGCCCCCCATGCTTGTTCTTGCTCTGCTTTCACAAAGGTTTGTGCTTTTGTTCTCAGATTTGCTGTTTGAAGATTTTTGGTTTCTGGGTTTTAGCTTTTTTGGGTGGGTTCGGATTTTTGTAATTATTTTTTGATAAACGATAAAGATAATCTACACTAAATTCATCTTTACGGAAGGAGAATTCGAACCTTGGATTCACGGTGGGAAGCGCTCTGCCCTGCCAACTTGACTATAAGTCGAGGTCTGCGGTTTTTTGGATTTTAAATGAGGTTCTTTTTGAGACATTTTTCAGTTGGGATCAGATAAAGGGTGTGAAATAGTTTAAAGGTTTCATCTTTTGTTTTGCCCTCCTGCTGTTTGATTCATTGCTATCTGTGTTTTAATGGGTTTTCTGTGTTTAATGCTTTGTTTTCTGTACTGTTTTGTTTGGTTGCTTATAAAATGGAGTAATACCAGAATCTTAAATATGTTGGTGTTGTTTAGGACAAGGAGGATATGTTTGGTGAATTGTAGCATATTCTTGTGTTTCAGTTGACTAGGAGGAGAAATTAATGTGTTGCACAAATACTCCTTTTTATTTTCTGGACATTTTTTAAATTTCAGACTTTTCTTTAGCATTCCCCCACATTTCAAATCATGGAATGGGTTCACATGTTTGTCCTTGTACTTTATGTTTTTCTTATAAAAGTTGATTCTTCTATAATTTCCATCTCGGTTTTCCCTGTCTCGATTATTCAGTACGATCAATGTTGTTAAGCATTCTTTCTAATGTTTCCTAGAAGCCAAAAAGAAGGGATAATGAGTGAGCCAAGTTATTGTAATGACATTAGTAGGGTGGAGTTTTCATTCCTTAGACGCGTTAAATATACTTTTGGCGTCTTTATTCCTATATTTCTTTCAACCGAGCAAAGAGTGGCTAGACATGTGATCATCGTAATTTAATCTTCATTTGCTTGCAAACTCAATTAAATTCATGGATCAACAATGTGTTACATTGATGAGTGAGTGTGGCATTGATTATTACGTATTTGCAAAAATATTTATTTTGAAGTATCAAGTGGCATGCTGATTACTGATCTTAGGCTGCATTGCTTGCCACTGATGTGCTGGTACAGGATTTGAATAGTTGGGTTCTGTTTGTTTCTTTCTCCAGATCTAATTATGTTCACTTTTTCTTAACTTGCTGTTGTATGGTTTCACTTGTGAGAAACTGCTTGCTCCCTTGTGTTGTAGGAAAGTGGAAACTCTCATAATGGTCATATTGTTGTCTATCATTCTTTCTACAGGGTCATTCCAAGTCGACGTTCCCAGCCAGTGGCATATAGACTCTACATGGAACTCCTTAAGAGACACATTTTTACCCTTAAATCTCAGATAAACGGGCCAAATTATCAAATGTAAGCTATCTTTAGTGCAGAATATTGTTTGCTTACATTGTACTGACAATGGTGCTTACATTGTATCTGGAATTTGTACCTATATTCTTCATACAGAATCATGAAATCTATAGAATCTGTTCTTCATCTTTCCTGGAATTTTGGTTTTCCAGCAAGTGACCCTGGGATTCTTGTGGTTGAGTTTTTATTTTCAATTGTATGGCAATTGGTTGATGCATCATTAGATGATGAAGGATTTCTGAACTGTACACTCGAAAAGAAGTCCAAATGGGCAATTGAACCTCAAGAAATGGAGATAGATTGTGAGGGTAGTTATTATGCGAAGAGGAGTGAACACAATGAGATACTGCTGGAAGCAAATACTGTCATGGCCATTGAGATAATTGGGCAATTTCTTCAAAATAATGCAACATCAAGAATTCTTGACTTGGCTCGCCGAAACTTGTAAGTTCTTGTTCCCTTTATCAATTGCATCTATATTTCATCCTAGTTCCCTTTATTTTGTACGACTTTAATATTTAATTTTCTCAAGCATTGGATGGCCTTAGTACTCAAGTTATATCCGTATGAATTTTTTTGAATGTTCTTTCAACAGATTTCCTTCTATTTACGTTGGAAATTCGTTGTATGCATTGTGTTTTTTTTTCATTTCATTTGCCACCAAGTCTGAAAATTAAAGACTAACTTTTCCTTTCACCAGTACCTTGGTCAGTTTCCTTCTTGATCTTTGCCTTCACTGCAAGAGATTGCTTAACATGCCGACCTACTTTTTCAGGCCTGTACATTGGACAAGTTTTACTCAACGATTACAGATGCTTGCATCAAACTCATTAGCATTAAGAAATTCGAAAACTCTTACAGCAGAGGCTCTTATAAACTTGACTTCAGATGATCGCATGGTCTTGCCTCGAGAATGTAAAACAACTTCTTTGCTGAAGTATCATGCAGTGATGGCTTATAGATCTCTCACTTCTGCTGGTCTGTGTCACGGGGCTAGTCGTTCTGCTTTGTGGCTTCCTCTTGATCTTGTATTAGAAGATGCCATGGATGGATATCAAGTTGACGCAACAAGTGCTGTTGAAGTAATTACTGGTAAACACAAATTTTATCCCTTGTTCTTAAAGTAGTATTAAATTACTATTTGTTCTTATGAAACCAGTTCTGTGAGAATGAAAAAGCAAGGTTTTGTTTTGTAGGTTTGGTTAAAACCCTTCGAGCAATAAATAGCACAAGCTGGCATGATACCTTTTTAGGCCTTTGGATAGCAGCTCTTCGTCTTGTACAGAGGGTTCGTTTCTGTTTTGAATAACTTAAAAATTTGTCCTCTTCTGTCTGAATGGTTAGCATGTTTCCTGAACAGAATCTTAATACTCCCTATAAACATCCTACTAGCCATATTTCATATAAGTTTAACATGACTGGACCCATATGTCATAGAAGTTTAAGCAACTTGATTTGGGTACTTCTGTCAATTTTGATTGGTGAGTGGCAAAATTTCTTACAAAGTTCTAAAACTTTATGAGTTAGACAATCGTGCCGGTTGATTGTCTATTTGGTAACCCCGAGTGCATCAAAGTTGTTGCTCAATGATATAATTTGTTGATTTATTGTAACTGAAAGGAAAAATTTGTTGTATTTTATCACTGGTCCTAAAAGCTTAAGTTGTTTACTCTCTTAATACGTGAGTCACGACTATATTTATATTCAAAACTTCTCTCACATGCGGGTCACATTTCATCGTTAGAAAGTCCAACCTATGAAATTTAACATAAATTGGGAGATTCTAGTTGTAGGGATTTTAACACAGAATCTTCTGCAGCTCTGCTATAACACCATTAGAAATGCATTGGTTTCCCATATCTTGAAAAACTTAAGCTCTTACTGTTATGATGCATGCCATCAATAATGTTTTGGTATAAGAGTTGGCACCAGATTTACTTACTTTTTAAATATATTAGTTATGCCTTCTTTTTTATATTTCTTTTATTCCGTGTAGGAAAGGTATCCCATAGAGGGGCCTGTGCCTCGCCTCGACACCCGCTTATGCATGCTATTGAGTATCACAACACTTGTGGTTGCTGATCTGATTGAGGAGGAAATTGCACCAACCAACAAAAATGAATGTGGCTCAATCAATCGCTGGAAAGAAAAAGAGGTTCTAGGACAGCGCCGCAATGATTTAGTCTCCAGCCTACAGACACTGGGTGATTATCAGGGTTTGCTGACTCCGCCGCAGTCTGTTGTTTCAGCTGCCAATCAGGCTGCTGCAAAAGCAATACTGATCCTTTCGGGTGTCAGTGCTGGGAGCAGATACTTTGAGTGCATCAGTATGAAAGACATGCCTATCAACTTCTGTGAGTAATATGAACATGCCTATCAACTTCTGTGAGTAATATGGACATGCCTGTCAGCTTCTGTGAGTAATATGATCTAGCTCTAATTCAATGTCAATGAGTTGCTTCAACATGAAGGAAGAGTTAGAAGTGTCACAAATTTGAAATAAATGGATGTTTGGAGCATGGCGATGCAGTTCACTAAAATAATCTTCTTGTTCATTTTTCAAATGTCTACTGCTCAACATAAAAACCCTTAGAACTGTGTCGCACATTGCTGTCCATGGTTATTGCCATCTTGTATTATTTTCCTTGTCGAGTTTTTCTTTTTTCTTTCAGCCTTATTTTATTCTCCTGTGTTCTTCCTGTTTCGAGGTTTTAGTATAGTTCTTTTTGGTTTGTCTATAATGGTCAGTGCCATAAGCAACTTCAAGGTGTTAGTGTGAATTTGATTTTACTGGGTTTTACGATATGGAGATAGAGAGGATTGAAGAATACAAAAGAAATGAATGTTCTCTCTTCTGCTGCAGTTGTTGCAGAGAGGAATATATTTCTCTCTATATCAAAAATTGAACACACGTGCATTTCATGACCATTTTGCCTTAGCTGCATCCACACACATCACACTTGATCTCAGCCACACATCTAGCTAATTTATAGGATCACTACACATGGCTATTTTAGCCTTACATCTTTTGACCTCACACTTGTCAGATATGCTCAAGTGAATACACAAATAAACTCATCTTATTTCAATAACACTAATCAGCTATAGACTTATAATTCAACACAAGGTTGATACTGTATATTGTTTTCTGGAGTCAAATGTATACCGGTTAATGTTAGGCATTCTAATCTTAGGTTTATGTATTTGTTTACAGCTGGAAACATGCGTCATTTGATAGTTGAGGCCTGTATTGCTAGAAGTCTACTGGATACCTCTGCATATTCCTGGCCAGGTTATGTTAATGGGCGCATCAACCAGTTACCTCATGGCGTGCCAACTCAAGGGCTTGATTGGTCGTCATTTATGTTCGGGGCTACGCTTACTCCAGCAATGGCTAATTCTTTGGTTTCCAGTCCTGCTTCAAGGTATACTAACATTTAACCTTTTAATTATGTTATATTTAGTAATTCATGTTGTAATTAAATTAGTTCCTTGCTGCTTTTCTGGCTTGAAACCGCTGTTCCTATACTACATGTGTCAAATATAAGTGGATAGGTAGTTTTTTCTCTCTGGTAACTATTGATTCCTTAAATCGGATTACCACTTTCTAAAGGCCCATCAATAGGTGATTTCTAAGTTTTCGGTTTTTGAGTTCATGCATAAATGCACTACTTAGGATGGAGGTTTTACACGGGTTTACATTTGGTTCACAGGAGTTTTAAGAATCTAATAATCTAATTGATGTCGTACATGGATACCTTTGGCCACTAGCGTTATGATTCCTATGTCTAAGTGGCAGGGTAGTGTGCAAAATATTAAAGGGGAACTCTGTATAGATAGATGACCTTTTATATTACCTTTTTAAGCTTCTTTGACGATGGCCTGGTCTTCAGTTACTCCTTTTTCTTTCCTGAAGCCAGGTATATCAGATGCTCTTTTTTGTAAATTTATCCAAAGGTAAAGCTACTGAATTAAGCTCATGGATTTGATGGAAGCTTAGCAGAACTCGAGAAAGTATTTGAGGTTGCAGTCAATGGATCCAACGGTGAGAAGATTTCTGCTGCTACCGTTTTGTGTGGCTCCTCACTAATTAGAGGATGGAATATACAGGTGAAGAAAACAATTTTGTTAAGACTTGATACATATTCTGATTTCTTTGCCCACAATAGCACAATGCAGTTACTTTTTCGCACTTGCCTGTTTGAATACTAAAAGTTCTTGTCATTTTCTACCAATCACTCGGCTTTCTAATTAACTTATGGTTCACCTGTTATGCAGGAACATACTGCTCATTTTATCATTAGATTACTGTCCCCTCCGGTTCCGGCTGACTATTCTGGGGATGACAGCCATTTAATAGGTTATGCACTGATGCTGAATGTCCTCATTGTTGGAATAGCATCTGTAGACTGCGTTCAGATTTTCTCTTTACATGGCTTGGTATGTATATGTTTTACTTAACTAAATGTGACGGATACATTATAATCTTGTTAGGATTTGTCACATCTTAGATTCAGTGATTGAGCACACCCTTTACTCACAGCTAATTAGTTACAAGAGCCTCATAAACTACTGTCATTTAATTTTCTTACCAGGTCCCACAACTAGCATGTTCATTGATGCCGATTTGTGAGGTGTTCGGTTCATGTGTTCCCAATGTCTCCTGGACTCTATCAGCAGGAGAACAAATCTCTGCTCATGCTGTGTTTTCTAATGCATTCACTCTCCTTTTGAAGCTGTGGAGGTTTAATCATCCTCCTCTTGAGCATGGGGTGGGAGATGTACCCACGGTTGCATCCCGACTTACACCTGAGTACCTCCTATCTGTAAGAAACTCTTACCTAGTATCTTCTGGAAGTGCTCACCAGGATCGAAATAAGAGGAGACTCTCTGCTGTTGCAAGTTCATCATCTCCAGAACCTGTATTTGTGGACTCATTTCCAAAACTAAAAGTTTGGTATAGACAGCATCAAGCTTGTATAGCCTCAACCCTCTCTGGTCTTGTTCACGGAACCCCTGTCCATCAGATTGTTGATGGGCTTCTTAACATGATGTTCACAAAGATTAACAGAGGAAGCCAGTCTATAACTTCTGTTAATTCTCCAAGTAGTAGTTCTTCGGGACCCGGAAATGAAGACAACTCTCTGAGACCTAAATTACCTGCCTGGGATATCCTGGAAGCTATTCCCTTTGTGGTTGATGCTGCTCTAACAGCCTGTGCTCATGGAAAACTTTCACCTCGTGAACTTGCTACAGGTTAGCCTTGTGTTCTCATCTCATTTTCTGTTAATGGTTTGTTACTTACATACAGCGATACCCAGGAAAATGTATGAAATAGTTTTTGAATTTGATTTTTCTTAAAACTAAATCCTGAATGTTTGATTGAGTTAATATTTAGTAACCGTATCATTGGATTTCATCTGACTGGGTATTTTAGATTTTCTCGAGGTCATAAATTTGACTTGTAGATGTAATTGAACGAAATTTGTTTTTTATTTTTATGAATTACTACACGTCGCCCTCAATTTTAAGAGAGAAAGAAGTCATTACACCCTGGCGAAATATATTAGATAACTGGAATTTTCTCTATTTCAGGGCTTAAGGATTTAACAGATTTTCTTCCTGCATCTTTGGCAACCATTGTGAGCTACTTTTCTGCTGAAGTAACTCGGGGTATTTGGAAACCAGTTTTTATGAATGGAACAGATTGGCCCAGTCCGGCTGTGAATCTATCCTATGTTGAGGAACAGATTAAGAAAATCCTAGCTGCTACTGGTGTTCATGTCCCTAGCCTTGCTGCAGGTTTTCCCCTATCACGAACTTGTAACGAGAAGGAATATAAAGCTATTACATGCTCTGGGACAGAGTTTCTTTCTTTCCATTTTCCCCATATTGTTTTGTCACCTCTAGTATTTTGACTGAGACTTAACTATTACAGGTGGAAGCTCTCCAGCTACACTTCCAATGCCCCTAGCTGCCTTCGTGAGTCTTACTATTACTTACAAGATTGACCGAGCATCAGAACGCTTCCTCAGTTTGGCTGGCCCCACCTTGGAGTGCCTTGCAGCTGGTTGCCCGTGGCCTTGTATGCCAATTGTCGCATCTCTTTGGACTCAAAAGGCCAAGCGATGGAGCGACTTCCTTGTCTTTTCTGCATCTCGGACTGTTTTCCTCCAGAACAGTGATTCAATGGTTCAGCTTCTTAAAAGCTGCTTTACTGCCACACTTGGACTGAATGCCACTCCTATTTCGAGTAATGGTGGTGTTGGAGCACTTCTTGGCCATGGATTTGGATCCCATTTCTGTGGTGGGATTTCCCCCGTTGCACCAGGGATTCTTTACCTACGTGTGTACCGATCAATTACAGATATAGTCTTCATGACAGAAGAGATTGTTACTATCTTGATGCATTCTGTAAGAGAGATAGCATGCAGTGCTCGTCCTAAAGAGAGATTGGAGAAGTCGAAGACAACAAGAAACCCAATGAGATATCAACAGGTTTCACTTGATGGAGCAATGTCTCGGGTGAAACAAGCAGCTTCACTCGGGGCATCTTTAGTATGGTTAACAGGAGGCTTGTGTCTGGTTCAGACATTGATCACAGAAACCTTGCCTTCTTGGTTTATATCTACGCATGGCTCCGAGCAGGAACAAGGGTCAGAAGGAATGGTTCCCATGCTTTGCGGCTATGCGCTTGCATACTTCGCAGTGCTCTGTGGAGCTTTTGCTTGGGGCATTGACTCGTCATCATCAGCATCAAAACGGCGTCCTAAAATCCTACATATCCACATGGAGTTTCTTGCAAGTGCACTTGATGGGAAGATATCACTTGGTTGTGATTCTGCAACATGGCGTGCCTATGTGTCGGGTTTTGTAACCCTAATGGTCGGTTGCACACCACATTGGGTGCTCGAGGTTGATGTAGACGTGTTGAAGAGACTGAGTAATGGTCTGAGGCAGTGGAACGAGGAAGAGCTTGCTCTGGCCTTGCTGGGGATCGGAGGCGTCGGTACAATGGGAGCGGCCGCTGAACTCATAGTCGAAAATGAGATGTAAAGTACATTCCCTCAACGCTGGTTTAAGGTTTTAGGATGTCGGATGTAAATGTACAAAATGGTTGTAGATTAGATTTGTCGCCGGAAACATGTGCAACATTTTGTCGCAAAAAGTTACATAATTTTGTTCCCTGAAAAATTAAGAGAGCAAACTGCTTCTTTATACTGTCCATCTTCGTGCGAGTTCTAATTTCTTTCTTTTCTCAAATAGTTCATCGGATCCGATCAATAGTACATAGGATCTAACTGTATTAGACAGTTTGTAGCAAATTTGTCGGTTTTGTGCGCCTAATTAGTTACTCTTTCAATTTTTTTTTTATAATATATTTCCTTTTCTTTTGTGCAATAAATTATGAATACCTTACCTTTTAAACCCAATACGAGTCGTATAATCCGGCTGAAGAACATGCATCTATTCTCAATATGTCATCGGCAATGTGTTAATAACATTCTAAATTTGTAATCAATAAACTGTACCGACATGTTAAGAGATCAGCATAACATTTTAGTTATCCCTAGAGAGAAGAAAAATGAATCAGCATAACTCAGTTTAATGATCCCTACAAAATTGTTCTAAATTCCCAACTTTTTTCCTCAACAATATAAAATCCAAGTGGCAATCTTACAGCCAGTTTGACTTTCTCCATGTTTGACCGCTTCAGTTTCAAGACCAAAAAAACACACACATGCACATCATGCAGAGTCACAGAATGTGGAGCAAATCCAAAAGACAATCCCTCAACATTCTTCTGATTCTCCACCACCCGAAATATCTCTCTGTCGCCGGAAACAACCCGAAACACTGACCATTGTGATCGAGAAATGGCGGATCCCGAACCAAGCAGCCTCTGGGATGTTGTGATAATGCAGACCAAGGAGGCTCAAGAAAAGGGTAGTGATCCTCTTCTTTGGTCGATTGAAGTCTCGTCGAATTTGGCCTCTGCCGGGGTGTCCCTGCCATCTATAGAGCTCGCCGACGTTTTGGTTTCGCATATTTGTTGGGAAAACAACGTGCCGATTATGTGGAAGTTTCTTGAGAAGGCCTTGGTTTTCAACATGATGCCCTCCATGCTTGTTCTTGCTTTGCTTTCTTCCAGGTCCGTGTTTCTGTTTTGATTTAAGGATTGAATGGTCGATATATCAAAACATAATGACATGATATTGGCACATTATCGACAATGTCAATACAAATCCATCCTTAAACAATGTACGTTATGCACATAGAATTCTCATAAGACGACTTTGTAGTTGTTCTTTGTTGAATGAAAACTGTTCATGTGTTTCACTTTCATGTACAAATAAAACCCATGTTGCACCCTATTCGATATTATTGTGATAGCATGTCAGCAATAAAACGTATTGATATGATGTTGACAAATTATCAACAATATCGATATAAATTTGTTATTTATAAAGGACTGATATTCTGCACAGAGAATTCCAAGAACATAAATAAACTTTATAGTTGCTTCTTTTCTTTCCATAGGGTTATTCCGAATCGACGTGTCCAGCCAATAGCATATAGGCTTTACATGGAGCTCCTCAAGAGACATGCTTTTTCACTGAAATCTCAAATTAAAGAGCCTAGTTATCAACAGTGAGTTTCTAATTTCATCACTTGCATTGATGAAAAAAAAAAAGCCGTTTACATTGTCTTAAAAGAAAGCCGACTGAGAGCCCGTTTGTGAGTGATTCTGGAAGTGACAAAAACACTTCTCATGTGCTACTATCATAAATGATTCTAGCCCTCCCAAAATCAGTTCCAAACGAGCACTTAGTGTATAATGTAAATGTTTTTTTATGAAATTTTGTTGTACCCTTTTTTTTTTTGGCATTGCAATATATAACTTATCTTCTTCATACAGGGTTATGATATCAATAGATACTATTCTTAATTTGTCCCAGACATTTGGGTTGCAAACAACCGAAGCTGGGACTACTGTGGTTGCGTTCATCTTCTCAACCGTGTGGCAGTTGCTCGATTCATCGTTAGACGATGAGGGGTTACTGGAACTTGCTCCGGAAAAGAAGTCCATATGGCCAACTAAACCCCAAGACATGGAGATAGACGGTCTGGAAAATCATCATGAGGAGCGGAATGAACAATATGAGAGATTGCAGAGTCGTAACACTGTGATGGCCATTGAGTTAATCGCGGAGTTTCTGCAAAATGTATTGACTTCCAAGATTCTTAACTTGGCGAAACGAAACATGTATGTTTCCTTGCAATGGAAGTAATCGTTTTACCCCCAGGCAAGGTTTTTAGTATGGGAGATTAATGCTTGATAATTTTCTGCCACATTCTCAGGCTTCAACACTGGGAAGCTTTTGTTAAGCGATTGCAACTGCTTGCCGAAAAATCATCGGCGTTGAAAAATACCAAACTTACTAGTCCTGAGGAACTTCTGAAGTTGGCTTCAAACATTTGCATGAGCTCGCAAAAATCCAAATTGCGCTCGGTGCATAAGTGCCATTCGATTATGGATTCTTCGGATGGAATATGCCATGGAACCGGTCGCTCAACCATATGGCTTCCCCTTGATCTGGTGCTAGAAGATGCCCTGAATGCTACACAGATCAATGCCACAAGTTCCATTGAGGTTATCACCGGTAAGCAGATCACTTCTTATATCGACCGTTAGCAATGTCTGAGGATATAACATTTTCTTTCTTGCTCAGGTTTGATGAAGGTCCTTCAAGCCGTCAACTGTGCAACTTGGCATGACACCTTCTTAGGCCTATGGATTGCAGCACTTCGTCTAGTCCAAAGGGTTCGAAATTGTTAAACTTCTGTTGTTTCCTTGGAACACAAGTTAATCATACATTATCATTTTGGGCAATCGCGTTAATTGCTGCTCCTTTTTTCAGGAAAGGGAGCCTCTTGAGTCCCCTTTTCCTCACTTAGAGTCCCGCTTATGCATGTTGCTCTCTATCACCACTCTTGTGGTTGCTGGCCTTATCGAAGAAGATGAAAGTGCGAAAGTGGACACGACAGAATACAGCTTTGCCAATCACTCGAGAAGACAAAAGGTGACAGGGAAGTCACGCGATGATTTAGTTTCCAGCTTACAAATGCTGGGAAATTTCATAGGACTGCTGGCTCCCCCTCGTTCAGTTGTTTCTGCAGCAAACAGGGCTGCTGCGAAAGCAATGTTCTTCATCTCAGGGACGAGGGTTGAAAGTGCACACTTGGATTGCATCAGCACGAACGACAGCTCGACAGATTGCTGTAAGTAAAACCGGAGTTACAGATTCAGATTATAAATGCAATTCTCTCTAAATCCATGTTCTTGTTTCAGCAGGAAACATGCGACATCTGATAGTTGAGGCTTGCATAGCAAGAAATCTAATAGACACGTCGGCATATTTCTGGCCGGGCTATGTGAAAGGAGGCATCAATGAAATGCCTTCTGATATACCTACTGATAAAGTTCCTGGGTGGTCCTCGTTGATGCAGGGGGCAGAACTTACTCCATTGTTGACAAAGGAATTGGTTTCAATTCCTGCACCAAGGTATATATACAAGCACTTATCTTTTGGCAATGCTTTATAAGAAACACTTCTACTCATAAGCGCATTCATTAAAAGTGCTTTTATTAGGGCGTTGAGAGTTAATAAAAATCTAAGGGCTTCATGAAAAAACACTTGAAAGAATGTGCTTCTCTATGAAGCTTTTTCACAAGACACCACTTTTTTCAGCCAATTGTAGTCAAAGTGTTTTTGGTCATCTAGAACCGCTCTAAGCCATTCTAAAAATTGAGGTGATTTCTGCTCTTTCATTTTTTCCTTCTGGACATCCTTGTTTATTTTTGTCTTTTGATTCTCTTTGATTTATTCAATTCAAAGACTGTAAATAAACATGGGTGTGATGTGTGTGTAGGGAACGAAAAAGGTTGTGCAAGAATCATTTTCCTCTAAAAACACTTCCAAACAAGTCAAAAACTAACCGTTTGATAATCATTTCGTTTTCAATTTTCACTTTTTGAGAACTGAAATCTTGTTTAGTAACTACTTTCAGTTTTTAGAAAAATAAAACTGAAAACTACTTTCTTGAGTTTTTACTTTTTGGTTTTAAGTTTTTATACTTTTGATAACTAAAAACTAAAAATAGTTAGCAAACAAGATTTCAGTTAAAAAAAATGTAAAAACTAAAAACGAAATGGTTATCAAACCACCCCCAAATTGGCTTTTCTTTTGCAGGAGCTAGTTTAAAAACTTTTGTAGTTCTGCCTTAGTGACACCATCAATTTTAATCTGATCACTCATGTTAATGTTGGTTCAGCGGCACCAATCTTCACATTATAAGTTCAAATCTCGTGTACAACAGTTAATAAAAACAATATATGTTATCCCACATCATGTGCTCTTTTTTGTGCAAACCCCTACGCCTTTGGTAAAGCAATTGAATGTAAGCTCATGGTTTTGGTGGAAGTTTAACAGAACTGGAGAAAATATATGAGATAGCCATCAACGGATCAGATTCTGAGAAAATATCAGCAGTTACCAT
This sequence comes from Malus fusca, assembly GCA_035220775.1. Classification (NCBI taxonomy): domain Eukaryota; kingdom Viridiplantae; phylum Streptophyta; class Magnoliopsida; order Rosales; family Rosaceae; genus Malus; species Malus fusca. The sequence continues at coordinate 13,474,633 of CM069071.1, forward strand.
TCTTTGTGGGGCCTCCCTGAATCAGGGTTGGAATATACAAGTAAATTACATTCTTGTCCTTTACCTTCTCTCTTTCATTCTTCAGATCTTCTCCATCATCATGCATTAAGGTCCGCATTTCATGCAGGAACACACTGCCCATTTTATTATCAGGCTGTTGTCTCCTCCATGTCCTGCAAATTATTCCGGCAGCGGCAGCGGCAGCCATCTGATCGGTTATGCTCCGTTTCTGAATGCCCTTGTTGTGGGGATATCGTCCATCGACTGCATCAAGATTTTCTCACTCCTTGGCATGGTACTTTTACTTTCATTAACCTAAATGCTGTTATTTAGGCGAAAATTGATGTCGTTCGGTTTTGTAATGCTGTTGCCAGGTTCCACAACTAGCATGCTCAGTGATGGCGATCTGTGAGATTTTCGGGTCATGTGTACCTAATGAAACTTGGAGTAGCACACCAGGGACAGAAACCTCTGCTCATGCTGTATTTTCTAATGGATTCACTCTTATTTTGAAACTGTGGAGGTTTAATCATTGCTTTTCCGGCCAACTAGGATACGTTCCAACTGTTCAATCCAACCTTACTCCCGAATACTTTCTGTTAGTACGAAACTCCCACCTAGTATCCTCTGAAAAGGTCCGCCAGGATCCTGAGAAAAGGAGACTTGCAGCAGTTTCAAGCTCATCATCTGCACACCCCATCTTCATTGATTCATTCCCGAAATTAAAAGCCTGGTACATGCAGCATAATGCTTGCATAGCTTCCACCCTCCCTGGACTCGCCCATGGAAACCCCATTCATCGCCATGTTGATGAGCTTTTAAACATGATGTTCAAAGACAAAGAACAAGGAAGAGATTCTAATGCTTCTGTTAGTGGTAGTCCGTCTAAAGAAGCAAACGAAGATACTTATTTAAGAAACTCTGCAGCTTGGGATATTCTGGCAGCTGTTCCATTTGTAGCCGATGCTGCTTTAACAGCTTGTAACCATGGAAGACTCACTCCCCGAAAACTGGCTACGGGTAAGTAAAGTACCCGTTTATAATTACCTATAATTGGATTCATCTTCAATGAAAGGAACCTACTCAAAAGTAGTCTTAAGTATCTTTTGGTGTGTGTGTGTGCGTGTCCGCTGGCATTATCTGCCGTCCAGGAAACCTAAGAGGCAAACTGTACTTCAGAACCGATCTGACGTGTTTTTCGAGTCACTGCAATTACTTGGCTTTACATATGTGTACTACTAAAATCCTAGATGCTCTGTTGTCTTAGGGCTTAAAGTCTTGGTTGATTTTCTTCCTGCATCTTTGGGAACCATTGTGAGCTACTTATCAGCTGAAATACGAAGGGGTGTTTGGAAACCAGCTTATATGAACGGAACAGATTGGCCCTGTCCTGATGCAAATCTGCCAAATATTGTGGAGAAGATCAAAATAATTGTAGCTGCCACTTCTGTTGACGTCCCCAGCACTGCTCCTTCAGGTTTCTTATTTTTCAACATTACGTAAATGTATGTGATGAATATTGTGATTCATGAACATAATTCTCTAATAGGGGCATTAACTAGAGACATTTTTCTCAATTGTTGGATGTATATATGGTTAAGATATGTAACATGCAGACACTGTACATATTTCTAACATGGATAACGGTTTGTTGTCACAGAAGGAAACTGTCAAGCTACATTACCGTTGCCCCTGGCTGCCTTAGTAAGCCTTACTATAACGTATAAAACTGACAGAGATTCAAAACGATACCTCGATTTATGCACCGTGGCCATGGCCTCCATTGCAGCTGGTTGCCCCTGGCCCTGCATGCCGATTGTTTTTTCACTCTGGACCCAGAAAGCGAAGCGTTGGGGCAACCACTTTGTCTTCTCTGCATCTCGTGCTGTCTTCCTCCACCACCCCAATGCTCTGATCCAGGTTCTTAAGAGCTGCTTCACTGCGACACTTGGCCTGCATTCCTCTCCTCTCTCTTACAATGGAGGTATTGGAGCTCTTCTTGCCCATGGAATTGGATCTCACATCCATGGAAGGGTTTCTCCTGTTGCCCCTGGGATCCTCTATCTACATGTTTATCCATATTTATCGGACATTGTCTTCTTGAATAAAGAGATTGTTTCCCTCATGATGTATTCCGTGAGTGAGATAACAGGAGGACAGGTTCCTACCGAGAGATGCAAGAGACTGAAGGCAGCAAAGAATGCAATGATAAAAGGACAATATCACATGGCTTCAAACCTCACTCGGGGTAAACTTATGGCTTCACTTGCGGCTTCTTTAGTATGGTTATCAGGAGGCTTAGATCTGGTTCAGTCATTGTTTAAAGAATTTCTGCCTTCATGGTTTGTATCTATCCACAGTTTCAGACAAGATGGAGAATCAAACGGAGATGCATGGTTAAGGGGTTATGTGCTTGCTTACTTTGCATCACTGTGTGGAGGCTTTGTATGGGGTATTGACTCATCATCCTGGGGATCCAAGCGGCGTCCAAAGATTCTTGGAACCCACATGGAATTTCTTGCAAGTGCACTGGATGGTCAGATATCTCTTGGCTGTGACCAGATCACCTGGCGCGCGTATGTCTTGGGATTCATGAGCCTCATGGTGGTTTGCATGCCGACTTGGATGCTGGACGTTGACGTAGATGCCTTGAAGAGAATCAGTAAGCGGCTGAGACAGTGGAATGAGGAGGAGCTTGCTCTAGATTTGCTGGGGATTGGCGGTGTTGATTTCATGGGTGCAGCTGCAGAAATGATAATTGAAAGCGAGCCGTAATTTATTGTTTTCCGTTTACCTTTATTCTTTCCTTCTGAAATTCAGCTTGAAAATTGTAGTTACATTTGAATGTCAAATTATTTCAATTCTTTATGGTACAAGTTGAAAGCTTTCTCTCCAGAACGATTGTATAGCAGCCCACATCTTCAAATTGACGGAAACTTTGAATATTTTAAAACCCCAGCACCCTTATCATACAACATCACTGTGCCCTGGAGATCTCTCCAGTTTTAGGCTCTGCATTGCTCGCCGCTCTGAAAAGGCTTTTTCCCACTTCCCTGCATCTGCATATAAATTGGATAGGAGAACTCTAACTGGGCCATGAGATGGTTGCAACCTTGTCAAACTCTCTGCAGCCATTTCTCCTATTTCCAGATTCCCATGTGTTCTACATGCCGCCAAAAGTGTGCCCCATATGACTACATCAGCCTTCATGGGCATGCTTCTTATCATTTTCTCAGCATCTCCTACTCGGCCAGCTCTTCCAAGGAGATCCACCATACAACCATAATGCTTGATATTTGGTTCTACGTTGTAAACATTCTTCATGCTCTTAAAGTACCTCTCCCCAGTCTCCACGAAGCCAGCATGGCAACATGCACTTAGGACGCCGATGAATGTGATTGAATTGAGTTTGATATTACGCTTTTGCAAGTCTGAAAACATTTCAAGGGATAACTTTGCATGTCCGTGCATGGCCAACCCACATACGATGGCATTCCATGGTGAGATTGTTGAGGTTTTATCTCGGATTTGATAGAACACCTCTAAGGCGGTATTGATACTCCCACATTTGGCATACATATCAATGAGTGCTGCACTTAGATTGTCATTGAGAGGAATGGAGTTTTCAATTATGTATTCATGTGCCCATCTTGCCTCTTTCAATGTGCCTAATGTAGCAATTCCAGATAACACACTCACCATCGTAATTTCATTCGGTTGGATCCCAGTAGCTACCATTCTTTGAAGGAGTTCTAGAGCTAATTCAGGTTGATCACTCTGTGCATAACCAGAAATCATGGAACTCCATGAAAAAACATCTTTTTCAGGCATCTCATTAAACAATGCAATTGCCTGGTTGATCATTCCATTTCTTATGTATCCTGCAATCAGGGCATTCCAAGATGCAACATGCTCCTTGATGCCCTTTTGAAACTGACGACGAGCAAGGTTCATGTCGCCACAGCCTGCATAAAAATTGATGATCGTTGCCTGTATAAAGTCATAGCAGTCAAAACCTTCCTTTACAATTGTCCCATGAAGTTGCTGACCTTCATGTACCGCCTCAGAGCGCCCACAAGCCGAAATCAAATCTACAAGCATAACATCATTCGGCCCTAGCCCAGTACGCAGCATTGCCTGATACATCATCAAAGCTTCACTCAACCACTCCACTTGCACATACCCGTCAATCATTGTACCCCATGAGACCACATCCTTTGCATGAATATTGTCAAACAACTCTCTAGCCAAATCGATAAGTCCAGCTTTTGCATACCCATTCAACATGACATTCCACGAAACTATATTCCTCTCAGGCATCTCACTAAACAAACTTCTCGCATCGCATACACTCAAACAACCCCAATACATGTGCAGCAAATTCGTAGAGACAAGAACAAACCCCTCAAGCTGCAACTTAATCACCAGAGCATGAAGCATTCGACTATTCCAAATACTGCCCAAATGCGAGTAAGTTGAGATCACAGTCGCCATTGTCACCTCATTCGGGATCACCCCCGCTGACCTCATATCCCTGAAAACCTCAATGGCTTCGGTCCAACACTGATTCTGGGCAAGACCCATTATCATAGTAGTATATGAGACACATCCCTTCTCAGGCATTTTCTCAAACACCTGGCGTGCACTCTCCAAACGACCAGATTTCACATAGCCAGCAACCATAATATTGCAAGACACGGGGTCCAATTTAGAGCAAGAATCGAACAGCGACTCGGCATCGGCAATGAAGCCGCATTTGGCGTACGTGTTAATCAAGCTGTTGTTGATGAAATTGTTGGAGTCCAGCCCGGACTTCAGAACAAGGGAGTGGATTTGCTGGCCTTGGAAGGAGGCCGCGAGGGAAGAGCAGGACTTTAAAGCTGAAACCAATGCGAGCTCGTAGTCGGTTTGGGTTTGGTTGATTCTGCCGGTGAAGAAGGTACGGAGATTGTCCTCTGGGTTTTGGGATGCGGCGGCGGCGGTAGAGAGCCATTTGAGACATGAAACGCGAAGGACTGGAAGTCCAGGGAACGATTTCGGTCTCTGAGATTGGAGCATCTGACGAGAGCATGAGACGCGTTGAGAGGGAAGTGAATTCAAGGAGAGAACTTGCCACGGTGTAAATATAAAATGAAAGCAAAAACTAATGAAAAGAGCTTGAAAACTTTGAGTTTTAATGATAAGGACAAAATAAAGAGTAAAGTAAATAGTATCAGGATTGACTTTTTAGTGTAAAAATGTGATTTTTCGTTAAAGTGAACAGTACCAGGTGTTTTTCGTTAAAGTTCCCTAAAATGAAAGCAAAAACATTCGAAAAGGTAGTGACTTTAGACCCAAGCTAACTTTAAACAGTTCACCCGATACTGAGTCAGCTATAATTTGATATTAATCTCGTGATTTGTGAACAACTTAGTGATATTTTTTTTACTATACATGTCTTTTAACTCGGGCCTTCATCCATATATCCATAGCGGTCCATTAATTCCCCCATTTGGTAGAGGTAATATAGCTTTGCAAACAAAATATCCAATCGACAATTGCTATATTTAGTCTCATTCAATTCGTTATGCCCTTCCGAGGGGCCACCGCTCGAGAAGGTGCTTGTCTAGACAAAGGTGGTTTCACAAATAAAAGTGCGCCACCGGAGTATATGACTAATGTAAAAGAATTGTTTTGATTGAGAGTGAAGTCCAGAATACAGGCAACAAAAAACGAACATCTATAATTTAACAGGTAATCGAACATGTAATGGGAACTCCGGTGGCGAAAGCATCCTGAATAATCAGCGATGATCTCCTCCATTAAGAGCCGTACTGGCCAGAGCCCTGCAAGACCAAAGAGACTTAGATAAATAATCGTCCTCAACCGTATACAATGCAGATGCAGCAGTAGATACTAGATAGATTGCATGGTTGCAAGTAATTGCTCAATGCCACTTTCAGGGTTTAACAGAGTCATACAATCGTTACGACACAAAACTTGCCAGCCTACAAAACAATAAGTTAGCCTACAAAGGTAAGACAAGCTGCAAATAACTAAAGCCAAATCAAGATACACATTTTCTTTTCTTTTTCTATTTATAAGAAATACGTTCCACAGCAAAACTTAAAACCAAATCAGCAGAGTCATATGTAACTGCCAGATCTATCTGAACCAGAAATGCAGCCCAAAAGGGATGGTGTTAAACAGGACCAACCCCTAGGTACGGTGCTAAAATTACTGGGTATATGCCCCAGCATCATTATAGCATTCTATCAGTTTATGTCGAGGACTCAAGTTTATGCGTATACTTACTTTGTGAAGAAAACTCATATCAAATCATGATCTATTCCACATTGTCAACCATGGTAACACTTTTCAGTAACCATTCTCAGTTACTCGTGAAATAATCATTCATGACCTACACCACAAATTATACCGTAGCATTCATGCGTTTAGTACTTCAGATTATACTCACTGCTACCGTTGTATTGATGTTCATCCAGCCTCTTTTCATATTCTGATTAAAAGATTTCCACAGAAATCCTATAGTAATCTATCATGCATACCATTGGGGTTGATGTCTAGGTTATGAAACTTAGAGACCCTTAACTTTTTTACCTCAAAAACTATGGACCCAAACAAATTCTCTCCCTAATACCTCTGGAGTAGATGTGTAAAATGGGCCGTCATTAAAATCCGGCCATCTATGCTTCCTTTGGTACTTGGGAACAACATAATTGTGCCATGCTCATGCATCATATTAGTGTGGTGCCTTAATCGTGCCATATTTTTCTACACTTGTCCAGGGCCTCATCAGCTGGATTGTTTCAGTTATTTATTATAGTTCTTGTTCTTTACTTTGTTAGGGCTTTATCGTGTCAAATTTTTTGAAACAGGCCATGTCCATACCATACGCGTACTTGCCCAGCCTGCTTATCTCTATTAGGGAGTACTCTCCCATATGATTAACAAATGTACATGCTATTTACACAGATCAATCTGAACCCAATCATAAGTCTCTTGGTGCACTACCTAAGATGTTTGTCCAACTGACAACATATATACAGTATTACCATTAAATTCCAGATTACTCAGGCTCCACTGAGCAAACAAAACATTATTCTAGCCTACATTGTTCAAAAATGCCAGATGCAATACGGCACTGCTACCTAACAGATCTAACCACGGATACAAAATGAAAAGACACATTATGCGGACATAATTTTTTAGGTGGGTGGGCAAACGAAGAAAGGTCAAACCAAAAGAAATATTTTAATTTTCCAACACAAAAGGGTCTCACTTACCAAAAGCCTAGGTGCCCGCACCTTCTACAATATGCCATCACCTGTACTTCTACTCTTCCAGACGGATGATCTGATTGCTTAAAGAGTTTATGCAAGAGATCTCAATCTCGGACTCAAATCTAAGTCTAATGGAAGTTCATGTGATCTAAGCTCTACCTCTTCAGCCTTTAGCAATTCAAATTGTTCAATAAACCTTCCAGTACCCAGCAACAATTACTTGAAAATTTTCGTAAAGTTAAGCAACCCCATTGAATCCAATTGTTCAATTCATAGCATCCAATAAGTTGCACAGAAAATTGAAACTTGCCCAGATCAATACAAACAACATTTACTCAATGCAATTAATTTCCATCTAATCAAGTAATCAAGAAAATGCAGGCAAGAAAGGAGAAAGAAACTCACTTCTTATGCCGACGTTTTCTCTTGGGACCCCAGCCTTCGAGCTTGGCCACCGGGCATCCGCATCGAGCCCGAAACAGCAGAACGGCACGGCCATTGGTCGGCGCCATCCGCCTCAGCTCAGTCCTGAGACACTCGTAATCGGGATTGCCCTCGCTGCCGCCCTTCCACGGCAGCCTATCGATATCTTTAGACCCGGACTTGACACACTCCTCCGATTGCAATTGCAAATCGAATTCCATAGCCTTCTTTAAGCCCTTGCACCCAGGCCTATCGCACTTCCTCCATCGAATGCCGCAGCAGAACTCGACTACGAACAGCGCGGCGGCGAAGAAGGCGACGAAGCCGACGACGTAGGGGACGGGAATGTGGTGGAGGAGGAGGAGGTGGAGGGTGGAGTGAGAGAGGAGAAGCGAGAGGGAGTTGAAGATGTAGGCGAAGTAGGAGGTGATGAGGAAGGTCCCGGAGAAGAGGACGAGGATGAGGATAAGGAGGTCGAGGGTTGCCGAGGGCGAGTGCTTGCAGAGGAGGGTGCAATTAGGGTTTGAGTTAGAGTTAGGGTTTGAGGATTTGGGTTTGGGGGTTGGGGGGAAGGAGGAGGATGACGTGGCGGCGGCTGAGAAGGAGGAGGATGAGGAGGGCATGATGGTGGTGGTGGCGAACAGAAAATGGCGCATGTTAGAGAAACACGGAGGACGGGGGTTTCTGTAATTTTTCAAATTTATTTATTTAATATTTTTTTAATTTTATAAATAATATTTTTTTATTTATTTATTTTGGGGCATTAATGGAGGTGATGGGGGAGAAGAAGGCTTGATGGTGAAGGAGAGATCACTCCGCCCACGCGCCTCCTGGAGCGAGTATGGCGTGAACCCGTAAACCTTGTTACATCAACTATGTGAAAAGTATATTCCTACTTTTTTATAATTAATTTCCTAAGTATCAATCCGGGGTAATTAGTTTAAAATTTTTGTTTTAAGCAAGAGTTTATGGAATGCTTACCTAATTAAAACAAGACAAGTTACGAATCATGGATGTTAAATGATTGACTAATCTTTCTAACATGTTTGCTTAACTGAAATGAAAATAAGAAAGAAATCAAAGAATTTACCAGAAGTAAGGAAATATAATCAGATCCAGTGATACTCTCTAGTTAAAGTAAGAGAAGTTCATCTTTGGTAAAAACCGAAACCATAACAAAAAAAAAGGAGTGGGTTGTGACACTGTTTGACCAACATTACGCTATCCGTCTTTATAATCAATATTGTTAAATAGACAGAATTTTAAATTGTTGAATGACTCCAAAATTCAAGAGATTTTTCTGGACATTACTATTGATTCTGATCGAAGTAGTTTTCATGTTTGATAAGGTTGCAGTGCTTTGAAAACTACCCTATGGTTTCCTCATTGAACTCGGCACATGCTGGATTTTATGCAAAAGTTGGTGATTTGATAAGGATAGTTTGAATAAAGGGTTAAGGGTTGTAAGTACATGGCATGTTGGATAAGACTTGAAATGACTGGTCCGGAGAGAGGGTTCTGTGCGAATTACATGGGATTAGCACGTACTGGTGAGAGTTGGATTAATATGCAGAAATTTGCAGACATGGGATAATACTTCAAGAATCAAACTTTGGTTTGGTTATCACGAAATTCATTTCTATAAATAAAAGAGAGTCTGCAGGGTGAAAAGAGTTTTTAACTCAACACAAAAATATCCTGCACAAATCTCGCGAACTTTTGATATTCTGAGAAATCACTTAGGCGACCGATGAGCATCTTTAGTTTGGGGTAGTAGCACTACTTCGAATTCGGCTGGTTGACGAGGATGAGGACAAGGAGGTCATCTCATCAACATTCCCGACGAAGTGAGATGTTACTAGGTTACTTGAGTGTGCGACACATTGAAAGTCAAACTTTATTGATGGCGAGTTGGCACACCTGCATTCACTAAAAGAATGTAGTTAACTCTTAGTTACTTGGTCTACTCGCCGCGTAGGCTTAGTAAATTTTAGAGTCAACAAACATGAAACGCATCAGTCTCACCTCGTGCTCGTCAATGATGCAGCCACTAAAGTCTTGATTTTGTTCTCGCGGATCCATCGCAGCTGATGGAGGAGAAGAAAAGAGGTCCTTCATATTTCCACGGCATACCATCCCCCAAATCAAACAAACAGATGCCGTTACTTGCCTAATTTGATTTGAAATTATGGCTATATTTTTACGTGAGACTCACATGTGTATATATAACAAAAAACAAAAAACACAAAAACCAAAGTGATTTGAACCTCAATTGTTAACGGCGCTTATCACGAGAGTTTAATTAACAAATTTTTCACTACAAAAGTGACATAAAAAGTGATTTGGCACCACAAAAATAACGAAAAATATTATTCATATATATTATATGGTATTAGAATTTTAGTTGACTCACATGCATTAGTTTGTTGTATGTAGTTAGTATAATTTCATTCTCATAGCCACTTCAAATTTCAAATACATCATATCTTTATATATAAAAAATATTAAACAATAAAGCCGCCCTCGTACCTTCGAGGTTACTTAAAAAAACCTAAAGAAAATTAAAATTGGATTTAGATGAAACAAATTCATGTCGAATCAAAACAGCCTACAGATTTTGCACCAAAAAAATTAACATGTGAAAAAGATTTGATCCATTCAATCAGAATATTCAGTTTCTTTAGGAATCTGAACGCACACTACACACACAAAAGTTAATTGACTTTCCTCCTCTAGCAAGGAACAACTACTTCATTAGGCTTTAGGATTCTGAACGCACACTACACACACAAAACACGCTCCGAAAGAGATGTGAGCGGTTCCATTCCCTCTTTGGAAGTACTTACGCCAGCTTTTGTCAGCAGAGTTACCCTCCATTCAGCCGTGTAAAACACGGTTTCGTATACTATTAATTCTGAATTTTTTTTTTACTTTTTGGAGCTACTTGTGAAAAGCTTTACGGTTAATAATAAGTAATCCAATCTTCCTCACACCTTTTAGTTTCATCTCGGTAGAACAAGGAATATGCCAAGGCGGTGGACCCCAAATAGTTGACCTGAGCCTGAAAAAGGAGAGGCCTTGTGGCTTATCTAGTCAAACATGAAGCATAATCGACTGGAGGCATGATTCTTCTTTTGAGCCACTTTTACAGTAAAAAGAAAAGAAAAGAAAAAAGACCCAAAAATGTTGTATAAGTGTCTCTATTGCCTTCCACTCTTTTTGCCACAAGTACAAGAAGAAGAAAGATTGTGACTAACTTATTCGGGGATAGCTCTTTAAAGAAAAGGATCTAGTTCGATCCACTATACTCCTGTCCTGTCAGTGGGATCCACCAGTGACCCCGTGTGTCACGCCGTTTCCTCAGTACAGATTAGTGGAAGAAGACGGTGAGTGATCAGTCGATGAGACGGAGTACAATGGCGGAAACAATGATGGGTTGTTATGGTTAACAATTTCATGACTCAACAGAAGGAAATCTTTAGACCTAAAGAACCCGGCAAGGTCGGAATGTACGTCTGTGGTATGACATCCTATGCCCTAAGCTGTCTTGGCCACGCTTGAGCACCCGTCAGTTTTGGCATCCTGTTTGTACCTAAAATTACACTATCAGCCCATGCAATCAAGGTCATAGAATGAGCATAGCTCCACACTGTCGGATGGACAAGTGAAGATATTATTATGGTTTTTTATCATAATAATTATCTTTTAATATGATTTATCTTCACATTTTCTTTATACGGGATAAATGGGATTCAAGTTATCTCCAATGGGAAGCAATAACAACAAAGTTCAAATTAACTTGGGTTTGCTGGCAGTGGACATGTAGATTGAAACAACTTGGAGTAGAAAAAGAGCACATGGGATTTGGAAAGGGATCATCTATGGATCCCTTCCACCAAATCCACAAAATCCATCAATCAGGGCCCTTGAAATTTGATCCAACGACTAAAGTTATTATCACTTTTAAAGAGGTCCCTTGTTTTTAACCGTTGGATCAAATTTCAAGGGTCCGAATTGGTGGATTTGGTGAATTTGGTGGAAGGGATCCGAAGAGGATCCCTTTCGGTGGGATTTGATGATTACCTGAAGGAAAATAATGGTCTTGGATAATGATGAGATAAGAAACCTAGGTAGGCTAGGCATTTTTGCATGGTGATGGATGTTGTCAGATGGGTTTGAAGTGGCAAGAGAATGAAGATCTTCTTCGGATTCTCTTTGTGAGAATTTAGGAAATCCTCCAATCACATCCGTTCATCGTACATCGTGCATTAGTTTTCGTTAGGTATTGTTTATATTTAATTTTAAATAAAAAAATGTACAATAATTTTTTACCACACGATATACGATAAACGGATATGATTAGAAAATTCTCGAAATCCCCACAAAGAGGATCGGAAGAGGATCCTCATTCATGATAAGAATTGATGATGGGGTCACAATGCATGCCGTGTGAAAGGATATTTGAGATTTCAAAGTCCTCTTGTAAAAGTCTATGGGCATAAGGAGACTAGGGAGACTTTTGCTGAAATATGTCAAAAGATAATATCAGTTATTTTGAATTTTTTTTTTTTGGAGTGTATTCGGAAAATGTCTCTATTGAATTAGCGATCAAGGAGACTCGGCTATAAATACAAAGCTGCAAACAATGTGAAAAGCTTTTCAAATCAACACACAAAACTGTCATGCGTAAACTCTCGCTCTACGCAAAACCTTTTAAACATCTTGAGATTTTTTTTTTCTTTTTTTTTTCCGCCAATGACACACTCCGATCCCGATTTCCAAGGGACATTGGGATGGCCGCGTGCTCGGCGACATCCGAGGGTGACGCAAGCCATTTAATGAATGCATATGCTGAGAACATGTAAACCATGCGTATAAATTTCGTTCGAACTACATAAAATAATATACTAATATTCAACTGCCAACAATGGTAAACATAGTGATAGTACATGACATGTTAAGAGTATACATCTAATTCAGAATACAATGGAAGGTGCTATTACAATGATGTCAAAGCAGAGATGAAGGCACGATATTACTGGTAGGGGAATGCCTCGTAGCTCGGATTATAAGCCTCGTTCCTATGTCCTGAGGGGGCGCACAATAAACATGAGTGGACCAAGTTGATATATATATAAAATACTGAAATAGTTATCAACATACTAACCCCCAAAGTTTTATGGAAACTCAATAGCATAATACGTAATAGGTTTTTTCCGAAAACCCTAGCATGCCATAAAACCTTCATTAAACATATATTGTATAGTGATCTAACTAGTGGTATCATATCGCCCATAGGTACCATATTTCTCAGCCCGAAGCCAGTGCATATATCTCTTGGCCCGAAGCCATCTACATATATCTCCCTCGGCTCGAAGCCATCTATATATATCTCCCTTGGTCCAAAGCCATATACATATATCTCCCTCGGCCCGAAGCCAAAACAATGACCACTAAATACGCACAAAAACATTGAATATATATTCTTCCAACATAAGTATATATATCTCAAAGGCATCTTCATAGCATATAGTCATCTATCATATATACTATAAAAAAAAAAGTGTAAAAACATGTTCATAAGCAGTATATGATCCATCATATAAATTACAAAGAACATAAGTTCGATAAAATATGGTATTCCAAAATATTCTCCATAAGCATGATAAACATCAAGTGTAAATCTATTTTATTCATAAAACGTAAACCATTAAATCATGTTTTTCATGTATGCATTTCTACTATTAAAACATGCATTTTAGAAGGGGTCCATTCACAGATACTCCGTCGTCGAAAAGCCGTACAAAATAGGAATGACGGAATCGTCGCTAATAATTTCACCTAAGCACATAAAGGGTCCAATTTAAGGCTGGTTCGGATCCCAAATCGAAAATGGGATCCCAAATTCCAAATCGATTTTTTTCGGAACAGAGTTTCAGAAACCAAAACCAAACCGAACTTTTGGGATTCCCGAAATTTTTTCGGGATTTTGGTATGGTTCAGTATTCATCGACCTCCCATCTTCCCTGCCAGCCCACACGGCCACACCTCATCCTAGATTTGTCGATCTCCCCACCCCCATCTTCATCCTTCTCACTTATGGGCTTGTCTTTGCTGCCTTCGGGTGTCAGAGGACTTTGCCAAGAAATTTATGTCACGGTATAAGGTGAGAGTACCACAACTGTATTCAGAGCTTGAACCAGAAACACAATTTGGACATCAACATTTGGTTATTTGATGGCAGCAAAACATGCATATACTTTTTTATTGCATTGGACATTAGTTCTGGGAAGTTCAATATCAAATTTGGCTATCAGGGTGTCGAATGTAGTAACCTGGTAACACCTCACTTCATCGAGAAAGCTGATGAGATGACCTCTGCCAATAAGGATTCGAAAATCCTTCTCAACCGAGACCTGGATAGGTAATCAATCGGTCGAGAAACAGTGTTGTTTATCCAAACTGAAGGTGCTCCTTGATCGGTTGATTCTACGGCTCCAGTGCTGTTTATCCAAATTGAAGATGTCGCTGGTTGCCTTCACAGTGCTGTTTATCCAAATTGAAGATGTGTCAGCGGAAAAAGAAAATAAAAATCTCAAGGTTGTTGAGAGGTTTCGCGTAGAGCGAGAGTTTGCGCAGGGTAGTTTTTGTGTTGAATTGGAGGGGGCTCTAGAATGATGCATGCGACTATGTATTTATAATGGCTGTCTTTTGCTTGGCACGACCTAATAGCTTTGTAGAGTCCAACTGTAACTCTAACTCTGTGAAACTGAAATTGATCCGTGTGAAATGCCAAGGCATATCCTTCAAATTTCGTGACTTTTCAAACAAAATAAAGCCTATATAAGCTTTGTCACATCACATCAGAGGCCTAGCTCACCTAGGCTTTTTATCTCACCAAAACTCCATTAGTGGCTTTTAAACCCATCTAACAACATCATTATGCAAAAAAGGCCTAGTCTACCTAGGCTTGTCTCATCATCACCCAAAGCCATCATTTTTATTGTCGCATGCATCCTGACCCTATCTAAATGAATTTCAAATTCATTTCTAGCTTCCAAGTGCCGTCAGACATCCCAAATCAATTCAAACTGTACTGCTTGCTTGGGATATAACTCGCATCCTATTTATCTAGTTGAAAAATATGCTAAAATAATTCCTATTAAAAGATAATTATTATGATAAAAACCATAATATTATCCTTTAACAATAACAAAAATTATCTCCACTTTTCCATCCGACGGTTAAGAACTATACTCCCTCAATAGCCTTGATTACACGGGCGGATAGTGTAAATTTGGGTCCAAACATTGCCCCCCCACTTTCCTTGAACTTCGGCTCGTAAACCGAATGGTTAAGGAAATTAAGTCTCTCCAACCAATCAAAAATACATTGACCGTCATCCCCCGCTACTGTTCACTTGATTCTTAGTAACTTGCCGAGGGAACATGGTCACAACTCATTTTGATCAAAGAACAACCCATGATCGAAGAGAAGTGATAAACAATCATGAACCAAAGTCGAGAAGAATTGGGATTGGGGTCGAGAGTAAAGTGGATAAACACCAACATACCTTCAGTTTGGATAAACAGCACTGCTTCGCGACCGACTGGTTATCTATCCAAGTCTCGATCCGCGAGGATTCCTTGAGTCTTTGTTGGAAGATGTTATCTTATTAGCCTTCTCGACGAAGTGAGGTGTTACGAGGTTACGACATCTCATTAGCCTTCTCGACAAAGTGAGGTGTTACGAGGTTACGACATTCGACACACTGAAAGCCGAATTTGATATTGAACTTCGTAGAACTAGCAGCCTTGTCTTCAGTCTCGAGAACCCGAAGGCTGAGACATGTTCCTTCCTCGACCGCACTCGCAAGATTTAGAAGTTATAAACGCGTGCCATGTAGGCTAAGTAATTTTTAAGGTCAACACATCCTCAATGCATACTTAAAGCATTTGGGTAACAAGGTTACATAGGTTCGAAATTTCACTGATGTCAATGACAAGATAATTTGCGAAGCGAATAAGCTTGGGGAAGATCCATTGATTTTAAGCAGTCGTTATTGCTAAGAATATCTGAATGACATGTATAATTTGCAGTGCCTCCGATCAACACATCAATCGAGCGTTTCCCATCACATTAAACAGATCAAGGATATGACCGCAAAGATAGTCTGGGTTTGGAGTTCCATATCCATGAAGCTAGTATCCACTTATTTGAAAGGACTCAAGCAGCAGCAGAAGCAGAGGCAACAATATTTATCGACGATCGAGTCACTTCTGGAAATAAAGATTGTAGTTAAGCTTGTTCTGAGCATTGTGGGTTTGTTATCGTCCCATACTTACTCTAAGGTTTTGGAACGATTGAAGGTGAAAGCGTTGAAGAGAGCAGTTGAAGGTGAAGGCTTTGAATAAGAGTCAATCCACCGTAGAGATAGAGACTATTACATGAGAAATTTATATTAACTTAAGAGATAAAAAATGCATCATGAAAGCATATACATAAAATTATTATAATCTAAATATCTAGACCACTGTATTTCCAATTTACATAACACATTAAGCTAAATATCATGAAGGCACAATAGTATATTATAATATACAAAATACAATACTAATATTATTATATACAAAAACTTTTTGTATGTAATAATATTATTATTGTATTTCCAATTTACATAATAGATAAGCTATATAGTCATTGAATCAGTAAAAGCAAAAGCTTCGAAGTTAAAAACAGAAAAGCAAAATGGGTTTTTAGTTTCAGAGATGGGTTTTGGCCTTGGGAATCAGATTAAGCTTCAAAGAGTAATTGAATCAGTAAAGCTGAGGAGTAAGATCAGGAAAGCATTAAGTGAAAACGAAAGCTCTCACTAGCTGTTGCAGATGGAGACGACGAAGTAGTTGTAGACGACAAGTCTTATTTTTGAGGTTTGAGTGAGGAAAAATAGGTAAATCCGAATTTTATACCCAAAATCGTTGTGGTTTTTTGTCAAACAATCGTTTCAGTTTAGCTAATTTGAATCAATCACGATTTTGTGCGGATTTATTGAATTTTTTTTCTTCTTCTGATTATCCTTCGATTTTAGTTTGAAACGTATCCGAAAAGTAGGATCTCAACATTATGATACGCATATCTCATCAATAAACAACGTATCCCTTCACTTCGATACGTATCGGGTGCATATCCATGCGTGTCAGATACGGATACGCTGGCTTTCCCCCGTGTCCATGCATTGTAGATAATAAGTAATCCAATCATCCTCACACCCTTTAGTTTCTTCTTGGTAGAACAAGGAATATGTCAATGCGGTGGACCTCGACTAGATGACCTGGGCCTGAAGGACAGGCCTTGTGGCTTATTTAGTCAGACATGAAGTAGAATCGACTAGAGCGCGTGATTCTGCTTCTGAGCCACTTTTACTATAAAAAAAAAAGACCCGAAAATGTTGTATAAGTGTTTTTATCGTCGTCCGCGTGATTCTGCTTCTGAGCCACTTTTACTATAAAAAAAAAGACCCGAAAATGTTGTATAAGTGTTTTTATCATCGTCCCCTCTTTTTGCCACAAGTACATGAACAAGAAAGATTATGACTTACTTATTCGGCGATAACTCTTTAAAGAAAGGTTCTAGTTCAATCCACTATACTCCTGTCAGCAGGATCCGCCTGTGACCCTGTGTGTTAGGTTTCCTCAGTACAGATTAGTGGAAGAAGACGGTGAGTGATTAGTCGGTGAGACGAAGTTCAATGGAAAAAATAATGACGGGTCGTTATGGTTTCAATTCCAGGACTCAATAGAAGGAAATCTTCAAACCTAAAGAACCCGGCAAGGTCGGAATGTACGTCTGCAGTATCACTACCTATGCCCTAAGCTGTCTTGGCCACACTCGAGAGGCCGTTAGTTTTGGCATCCTGTTTGTACCCAAAATCACACTATTGGCCCATGCAATCAAGGCCATAGAGTGAGCATAGCTCCACATCGTCGGATGGATAAGTGAATTCAGGTTATTTCCAATCGAAAGCAATAACAACAAAGTTCAAACTAACTTGGGTTTGCTGGCAGTGGACGTGTAGGTTGAAACAGCTTGGAGTAGGATATCAGCACGTGGGATTTGATGATCACCTAAAGGAAAATAATGGTCTTGGATAATGATGAGATAAGAAACCTAGGTAAGCTTGTTCTGGAAATAAAGATTGTAGTTAAGCTTGTTCTGACTTCTGAGCATTGCGGGTTTGCTATCGTCCCATACTTACTCTGAGAAGGTGAAGGCGTTGAAGAGAGCGGGGCTGGCAGAAGACGATTGCTGAGCCAGATTAAAGAGAGAACAGAAGCAAGGAAAAGCGGAAATTTTGCAAAAGGTGATAAGATCAGAGCTGAATTGGCTGAAAAGGGCATCGCACTCATGGGCTTGGGGATGGGGACAACCACCTGGAGACCTTTTGATCCAGTAAAAACAACAGAAGCAGCAGTTGGTGCTTCCTTGGCTGCGTTGGCGCCCCCCGCCCTGCAATCTTCTCTGCAGTCGTAATCTCCTTCTTCTCCATATGGGTCGTATCTAAATAATCCAACTTCTTTTCTTTTTCACTTGATTGTCAACACATAACTCAACATGAAATGATGTAATCATTTTAAATATATACTGATTTACCTAAACAACTTTTAAATTTATTGAAATTTTTGTTCAAATGTGCAAAAAACATGCCTTAAATCCTGAAATTTCTATCACACATCGATCGATATTGAGCCGAGCTCAAGTTTACTGCAGACTCCCAACCATGACTATTTCTAAAAGATAATAAGGCAATTACATGATTAAATTTATACTCCACAGGCAAACAACAAAAATATTGACAGTTCTTGAAACCTCAGAAACAAAGTGAAGGAGGTACCTAGAACTCACGATCAGGGATAAGTATAGGAGCAACGAGGGACCAAACATATAGTGCAGCAGTAACCCATTCTGTGCAGATTCTGACCCAAACCGATGTCCACCCAACGTCAATGAGATCTGAGCTCTCCGATGAGCTGGTCCAACCCGAAAGCAGCATGGCTGAATACATGCTAGCCAAGGCAAATATCAGGTGGAAAAACGTATAGGAATAACTAACAGGTTTCACTTCTTTGTCATTTTTCTCTTTCCCTTCCTCCAACTCTTTGCCGTCAAGAAGAGGTGTCTTTTCAGCTGCACCTGTGCCACAACATTCAACAAGTTTGGAAGAACTTAAATACGTTATGAACAAGAAGCATGACAGTAGCTTTCATGAATTGTAAATTCATCTTTTATTACTTTTGACTGAATATAAAGGATTGCAAAAATTGATTGAGTACCTCCCCTGGGTGAAGATGGTGGTGATAGAAAATTTGTTGATGATCCAGCACGAAGGGCAGAGTACAAAACTGAAAGAACAGTCGTTGCCATCCCAAGAAGAAGGGTACTCAGGGAGACTGCTTTCGAATGGTGAAGACCATTGCAAGCATAGCCACGAGGTTCACTGGAAAGAGCCGTGTAGCACACATAAGCACTATAAACAGATATCACCGAAGCAGGGAGGAGGCTGCCATTCACCTGTTTGAGATTTCCAGGCAAAATCATCATGTAGATAATTTTTAATAAAAACCTGATTGACAAACAAATGAAGTTTACCCTTTTATCCTTACCTTCGGGTGTAACGCAATAACTGCAAATCCAAATGCGAGAATCATTGTCATGACAATGAAGAAGATATTGAGGCCACAATCTTCACCAGAAGGGTTGAACCAAATGAACAGAACGCCTGAGAACGCAAATGCTGCAAGGTAGCATACAATTGATACGACAAGCAGTGCAATATACCTGAAACATACACATCCATAGAATGAGAGAACTCAAATAAAACAACTGAAGGGGAAATTAATGTATTTCTACTTAAACCAACCATTTTTGCTCATCTTTTTCCACCCATGCATCATTCCATGAGTGAGTACAGTCTAATAATATAATGACTTGAACCAGTAAAAATAAGCCTGCCCCAAATTTTGATACGACACCTGCAAGCCCAGCGAAAAGAATAAAGTTTTACGACTAAAGCAGAGAAATGGTGGGAAGACAATCATTCTTGAGAATTCAGATTCATGACAAACTAAGATGGGCTTGAAACATTCTTTATTGCACCAGGATAATGAAATGAAGCAGAAAATGCTAATAGCTCAAACTGAATTCTTTCAAGAAAAAACTAACCATAAATTGTAATGACAATGTCTGGCATGAAAAACATGAGAACGACAAGCAAAAGCCATACCACCATCTTGGCAATCCATCCACCATGATGCCAGGAATCTCGTCTGTCATTTTGGTCCTTTACTCCAATCATTATAAGCGCAAATGCTGCGAAAAACAAGAAATTCCCCATGCTCACACGAAGAACCGCTTCTGTTTGATACCACTCCTTGGTGTGAGTCTCAGAAGAGCTTATCCCTGTAAAGACGAAAACAAAAGGATATCAAAAATCAAATCCACAACAGTCGAAAACAATACTTTGAGAAGTTAAACAAGCTTCCTGCAGAATCTCAGTTATACACTCACTAGTCAATAAGACCATCCATAAACAAAATTAGGCTGAATTCCTATGATAGCAATTCCAATTTTGTATGCTCATGATAGAACTATTAAAAATGCAATTACGCAACCGATTACAATTAATCTAATTCAACCCAAAACGTCAAGACAATTACATAATTCACATATTTCGTATTAATTCATCATCGTAGAAAGTGATAATAACCCACCATTTCTTTACATTTGGGGCAATCAACTGCAAAATCCAAGAACTTGACAGTAACTGCAACATGCAATTATGCATCCCATTACTAATCTAAAAAAAAAAAAAAAAACACAGTTCATAAATTCAGAGTCGAATTCAATTCCAACACTAAAAACTGCAAAATCTGACGATTTCTCACATACCCAATTAAATTCCGCTCCAAGAACGAAAAGGGTTGTTGGAAAAACGGAAAACTCACATGGGATTTTCTCCAAGAGAGGAGCTCCAACTTCTCTGAGAATCCAAGACACGATCAGGGAAAGCCCGAAGAGACCGCAGTAAGCAAGCCTAGCCGATTTGCTGGAAATCCCAGAGGCCATAGAGCCGCACAGGCCGCAGGTGGAAGCGGCGCAGCAAGACAAGCAGCACGACATCTCTCTCTGTACCGGCGTTGTTGATTATTCCGGGAAACTGGCAATCACAGGGAAGGAAGGAAGGAAGGAAGGAAGGAAGGCGTTGAAATGTTGGTGTGGGAGGAGTGACTGGTAGCTGAGAGCTCTGGTGTGATTTCTGGACCAGGCGTGACGTGTTTTGTATTTTTGCGTCGACGTTGAATCACGTACTTGCGTACGTAATTTGAAAGGTGAATTTACCATTTACCATTTACCGTTTACCGTTTACCAAGGTGGAAGATAGGTAAATTAGTGGAGTTGATAATTTACGTAGCCTCACCAGCCTCACCTGCAAGCAATGTTCTAAAAAACGCTAGGCGCTAGTCGGGCGGCGGGTTGGCGCTTAGCGCCTAGGCGGCTAGGCGGGATCTAGGCGGATTTAGGTAAATTTCTTGTATATCTTGTAAATAAGTACATATTGACACTTACAAAAAATTATACTTATATGAAATTCATGGATAAGATAATAAAATAATGATAAAATGCAAAAAGAAGTATCCAACAAGTCTAAAATTTAAAAACACATTAAACATATATGTCATATAACCATAGTGAGGAATATTGTAGGAACCACATAAAATGCAAAATAAGAGGAAAATAAAGAAATATATTAATATAAAATACTTAACTGTTAAAAGCCCACTGTACACATTATTTAGTTTGTAATTAATTTTGTAACAATGCAAATTGCTTTGGTACAAATCTGTTAAAAGACCTTTACAAATTCCAAAACCAAAAAGCCCACGATACTAACCCCCAAAAAGGCTAACCAATTGTAAAAAAGGCATGCAAATTACAAATTGCTTTTATATCCAATTAAATTAACACAATCACTTCACACAGGGCTTCTACGCAACCCTAGGCCTGCATCTAGCACTGCAAGCAACAGTGGAATACAATAAAAGAATTTAAAAATAAGTAAAAGGAAAAGATGGTGGGGACCATCTTCATGATAAAACGGTGCAATTAAACAAACTGAAGAACTTCATCTTCTTCCTCGCGACGCCGGGCTCTGCAACAAAAAAAATTTCAGATTCCGGCGTTCTCCACATACGCCCGCCTAGACCCCGTCCACCTCCGCCCAGCCCCACCTAGACCCGCCTAGTCCCGCCTAATCCCGCCCAGTCGTCCGCCTAATATGCTTTCCGATTTTGTGACCGATTAGGACTTAATCGCGGTGGTCACCGGCCGTTCAGCGCCTAGGCGGCCGCCTAGAACGATTTTTAGAACACTGTTTTTGTTAGTACAAATGATATTCTGCACTAATTTATTTTAATTTGATAGAGAATGGTTTGTACCCGGGGACAGAGTGACTTGCAAAGGAATGTGATTTTCACACACCATATTTCGAGTCTCACACACTTCTTGTTTATTTTAGATGATAGGATTGAATAAATCAACCAAAATCAATAAACAAAATTAAACGGGAGTGTGCAATATAACTATATCATTCATTTGTGTTATAATATGTATGTTTATTCATTTATACTATATTCTCTAATATAAAAAAAAATTACATTATAACACATAAATTAATAGCATTCCATGTTGATATGTCTATCGCGATTAAAAAAAAACTTCTCTTCCTTTTCCATCCCTCCTTTTGTGTAACGTGGACATGGTCGACCACTGGTGAACCAATCTCCCACTTCTATGAGTCTATCAGTCCATTAGATAGGTGGTATAGATGATGGTTGATTAAGATGGTACACAAGACCCTATACCTCACAGATGTAAAAATATTTATAATCTATTTAGTGAATGCCAAATACGACTAAGTAAGATGATTTTTGTGAATAACTCAAGTAAAATCTAAAAGCTTAATAATTACGTCCAAAAACTAGTACGAATCTATACTATGAACAAACTTATACTGTTAAGTAGCCTGAATCACTTGGAAAAGCACTTCGGACTAGCAAATGAGCTTCTCCGACTAGTATAGCAGCTTGATTCTGAATAAAAACACTTCAGTTGGGATATACAAGGTTCGAATCCACATCTTGGTTAATAATTCGCAGACCAAATGCGCTTCGAGGTTAGAACAATACTTCATTTGAGCAACAAACTCCTTATCACGTTATGAGATTAGTAAACTGATAACACCATGTAGCCATATTATAGTCACTCTTATGATTACACGACCAATCTTATGATTAAACCATTAAACGCACACACAAACACACACCCCCCAAATCAGTTTATGATTTGAAACCGTTGATGGTTACCTTTGCCAAAATAGAAGCTGCTGGCTACATATCCTCCACAAACTCTCTCTCAACTCTAATTGAAAAGTCACCCAAATATGAGCTAAACCCTACCAGCTTTTGGTGTAGAAATAGAAACCGTTTTCTCTCTGACAGTCCAACGCATGCAGCTCTTTGCTCGTTATGTTTGCTGAAAGGGAATGTTGTGATTGTGGTGTCTCAGTTAGTCACAGTCTCAACTCAAAGATCAACCCACTTCACTTCACTTCCCAAACATCCCAACAAATTAATGCAACAAAAGAAAGCACTCCCCAGTCCCCACCAACTTGGAATTTTCCAATCTTTCTAATTATCTCCTAAGTAAAGTAGTTCAATGACATTTTGATAGTGTCCCAAAGTTGCTAACACGCACTCATGCCTCATCTCTAAGCATGCATGACTCTCATTGAGCTAAGTTTATAGGGCCATTCTGATTTGTATCTATGTTAGCTGGATAACAGTACATCATTTTCTCATAGGTCCACACAGATTTAAGTGTTTGATATAAGATCTTATCGTTTGATGCTTCCTTCATAAGATAAGGTTTGTCAACGTTTTCATTGCTAATCTTTTTCATGTCAATAAGACATGATTAGACTCGTGAAGTGGGAAATGCGATTGTGATGTTCTTGGGGGCCTTGGAAGAGAGAGCACTATATGCTACACTCTTTGAAGCCACCGCGGAGTTTCATGTCAATAATTCAATGCAATATGTATTTTGACTTTCGCAACAATAGTATATCATTAATCAAAACACTATGATATATATAGCATCCCAAGTTTCGTAGGAAAATCTCTCTCCTTTTGGAGAAGCCAAAACTTGGTCAGATGGAAACTTTTTGAGTGTGATGATCATACCGTACGCGTCGCATGTGATATTATTAATATAAATGTGAGTAAATGGCATAGTTGACATTTCATAGACTTATACATAGTATTAATAAAAACGCTAATTACATAAGTGGATTGAAAACATCGCGATATTGTGAGGTTCACACAAGAACTTTCTAACAGCAAAGTAATAATGGGGTACTTAATTGCAATATGAATCTCAAGTGTTTTACCGAGAACGAGTTTAAACAAGAGGGTCAGTGATTAATGGCAGGAAAAAAAATTATCCGATGAGGACTTTTTTTAGTGAAGAGAGAGAGGGACTCCCCTACCCTCCAGCGGTCTTCGAAAAAATCTTGAATGTGACAATCACATCATGTGCTTGGTGTGATATGACTAATTAACGTACATGTTATAATTAGTATGAATGGATGGCATAATTGATATTTCATAAACTTAAGAGTAGTATTAATAAAAACACTAATTAATCACGGTGGATTGAAAACATCGTGATGTCGTGACTTTCACGCAAACTTCTATAGCAAACTGATAACATATGGGGTCTCTAATTGCAACATGAATTCCAACTGTTGTGCTTAATTAGACAAGTTAGAACAAGATGGACAACCATTAATGGCAGGCAAAATTTATCCGATGAGGACTTTTAAGGTACATGGAGAAAGAGATACAGTGCTAGTGCACATGGCATTGAGGTGTTTTGAAGGTACAGGTGGACCCTGTGACTAAGCATTTTGGAAGGGTTTGATAGCTAGTTTATAAGAAGTAGATATTAGAATATATTACAAGACAAGTCCTTGAGATCTTATGCCAATAAATTAGGGTTTAGAATTGAAGGAAAGGTCATTGTTTGTTCTTGAAAGTAGCAAACCTGTAGAGAATGGTCATGGGGAGCATGGGCAGGAGACTTGCCAAGTGGAAAAGAATGGTGAGGCAGCAAAGAGGGAAGCTCTATATTACTAGGGTTTGCATTTCTATGCTTCTTGGTTGGCACAAGTACGCTTAATCGTTCGAGCCATGCATTGCATGCAGTCCCATAATGTATGCGTAGAATTAGTAATTACGTTCTATATCGTTAGGTTTTGATGTGAAGCAGCATACATGTTAGGTTGCGAGAGATTCTCATGTGTAATCAGGGATATATTTCAGTATGCTTATATCTCTCATCACGTAATATGATTTTTCGATGAGAGTATAGGAAGAGAAAAATGAGGGATATATCTTCAGTTAGCATGGTAGAATTTCTTAA
The DNA here is from genome assembly GCA_035220775.1 of Malus fusca. Classification (NCBI taxonomy): domain Eukaryota; kingdom Viridiplantae; phylum Streptophyta; class Magnoliopsida; order Rosales; family Rosaceae; genus Malus; species Malus fusca. The sequence goes on from CM069071.1 coordinate 13,499,874, forward strand.
TTAATAAGAGGTTTTATTGTGTCACTAACGTACTCTATGCAATGTTTATAGTGAGCTCAATCTATCAAGAATAATATTTTCGTATAAGTGCAAATTTTAAGTTGTAATTGTTTTGAGTATGCTGTAATTAAATTTTGTGTTTCCTATAACAATACAAGATGGGAACATGATCTAACAAGATGAATTTTGTGGTGTTGAGCAACTATATAAAATTACAAATCATTAGAAATTCATCCGTGAAGTATTTATATATGTACCTACTCAAGCATGCCGTCCTATATATTCTTATTTATATACATGTATAAATCTTGTAAATAAATTTTAAGGAATCATCCAAAAGCTCCCTGAAATTCTGGAAGAGAAATTAGATTAATTTGTTAAGCCATCTATATCCTTCATACAGCGGGACAAATTGATTACAGCTCTATGATAATGGCGACAGAGGTGGCCTTGAGATTAGGATAAAAAAGCTCCAATCCTTGTCAAGTTTTTCAGGTGATTGAACAGGGAGACAAAGCTGATGTGTCTGCTTTGTCAACTTTGTATTCACTGGGAACCCACTCCAAGTAAACCCATTTAACGGCCGACACTTGGCACGCTACCATGTACTGCTTCACCAGATCTTTTCTTCGTGCCTCTCTATAAAATGCAAGGCTATGGCTGGCTCAACTTAGTCCATGCTACAACCTCGAAAATATTCATATCAGCCAAAACACAAGCATTCCTCTCTTTCTCTCGCTCTCTTTGCCTGAAATAGTCTCTACAGTTGTCGTCTAACATGAAAGGAGCGTTGGGCGGCTCCGCTCGAATGCCGAAGCACCGGCCGTGCGAGAAATGCTTAAGGTTGATGAGGGAGCAGCGGACGCGGTTTTATATCATGTGGAGGTGCACTGTCATACTTCTATGCTGGGACGAGTGACTGAGAAGAGACCGTTTTTAATATGAAGGGGTTAAGGTGTAGATAGTTGAGGGAAGTTAATGAAGTTGTGTTCTTGTGATCTGTTGAATTTTCTATTGAAATTCGATCCAAATGGTTAACAAGAAAATGTATAGTTACTTGTGGCTGGGATGAGTTTAGATACCTGTACCCAGTAATTAAACGATAATGCCACTTGCAAAATTAAATGATAATGCTACATATACCATGTTTACCAAACGCTTTTAGACTAAACATATTTAGTAGATGTGACATTTCCTTTATCTGCAAATATTCCTAAAATATCATGTCAAGAATAGCTTAATTATTGTGAACTTAACTCCACTGATGCATTCTTTAAGATCACCAACTCTTCCTTGACTTATCGTTATGTTAATTGTTGTGCCATTAAAACTCCACTACAAATTTGATACCGAAAGAGCTTGTTTAGGATCATGGCCATTGACTGCGGACCACGCAAGTTGTAACATTATAACACTGTAAATTCAAGAGGGCAACGAGAATTTATTACTACGCTTGAAGTCTCTTGTTCGATTCCCCTCTCCCTCAATATCGCTTGTGTAAAAAAATATTGAATGAATCCTCGGCTAGCATGCATGTTCATTGTTTGTCTTCAAATAATCTCTTCGTTTAAACTCAAACTAGAAAACAATAGAAACTGAAAGTCGTCACTCATTTACTTCTTATTGTACAGATTTGAATATTTCTGTAAACTAGCAAAGTAGAAAGAATCGTGCGTACAAACCCTAGTATAATTAACACTTGGAAAACAGCACTTGTTATTGACTATATTCCATATACCGTCGTTTACGAAACAAAAAGTAGTGCCAGCCAAAGAGACAGCTCGAACCTATCGATATAACATGAACTGAAAAACGAGTTTAAATAATTAATAAGGTACCAAACTTATAATCATATCCTCCTATCCAATCTAATGGAGAACAAAATGAAAAACAAATAGATAACTTTTGTAGATGCAAGTCAAAGCCACTTCCCTGAGGAGCAACCGGATCAGGAAATGACAAATGAGCTAGATGAATCATCTCTTATTTTCAACAAGTGGTTTACCAGAAGTCCCTTGCAACGTTGGCCAAGGACCGACCATCAGCAGACTTCTTCGGGGTTAGTCCTTGCTTACTTTTTGGCCTACCTAGGGCATCATCACAATAAGAACGAGAATACATTAGTCAGCTTCTACCACTAGACATAAATTGAACATTAAAAAAAGACTGAATGTTAAGAGGTAAATCAACCTCCCAAGCCCTGTCGTTTGAAACAATCACCAAAGTTAGCAGTCCATAACAAGCAAACATTCCAACTGAGGATACAAGCCAGCCACCAAGTGAAATTATAAACAGGAAGCTTTTTCGTGTTATATCCCCAGACATAAAAGAGGCGGCTACTAATATATCATATACGTAAGTTTTTTGTTCCCAATACTTCCTTGTGGAATTAATTGCAGCACTATTATCATATTATCAAAGAAAGAATTCTAAAGTTTCAGCAATTTGTTTGCACGGTACCCCCTCCCCCCCCTTCCTAGACCCCTTTGAAAATAACAGATTGAAAAGGGGAAATACATTTTGTCCAGTGGCAGGTCCCTTGTTCACATTTAACCTTCGAAGCGAGGGAGCCCGTGCCACTGATGAAGCAGCTGCAGCTGCAGCGACACGTATTCTGCAAAGAAGAAGATCAATCCACTTTCAAATAATCACTTTTGTACATAATGTCAACCATCTATTTGCTTTTGTAACTCTATGATACCTTTTATGTACATCAACATATTCATCTGTTTCATCCACAATCTCCTCCTGCATTTTTCAAGAAAACGTCACTACAGTATCAAGTCTGCTGCCAAATGAACAATTTTCATTAACTGAAAGCACAAGAATATCAATTGCGTGTACATTACCTGCAGGAGTTCTTCAAATACATCTTCCAGAGTGATAATCCCAATGACTTCACCCTCCTCGATATCCTCTGATACCTGGGGCAATCCATTTGTTGCTCCATCACTATGGGATGAAAAAGTTTCCTTGTGTCTATGACTATGGGGCCTTGGTAGCCTGGGTATATCAACAACACTGTCCGGCCTTCCATCCTGCTTGGATAGCAAAGGAGTAGTCAGTTGGGAGTCTGTGCCAGTGTCTCCATTCCCTTCATCTTTCTTGCCGTCAATGGTTGGTAGAGGAGCCTTACTTTTCGTTTTAGGCTTCACCACAGCAGCCATATGACTGCTGCCCTTTTGAAACTCGTTCAGTATATCATACAGTGGCATATCTGCAGGAACTCTGGGAATATGACCCACACATGTAAACCGAATATACCATACTCAGTACTGGAATTGAAGAATAAATAATAGCAGATTTAAGGAAGTTGAAGCACACCGTGGAATTCTACGAATGGAAACAGCACTAACTGGGGTCTCTGTTTCAGGTCGTACAGTGAGAAGACTTTTCACCTAATCCCCAAATGAACGTCAAGATGGGGGGGGGGGGGTTTAAAATAAAAACATGAGAACTACCAATTACAGATGTGGTGAGTCTGAAAGCCAGAACGGATGCATAATATGAAACTCCAAAGATTTAAGTTCTAAAACCCACCAGCAGAAGTCCAATAATATTCTTTGGGTTCCCAGAATAGACAGGAACTCGACTATGTCCCCGAGCAAGAACTTTCCCCATTGCTTCCCTGAGAGGGAAGAATGAAAATATAATTAGATACACTAGACACTTACAATCTACAATTTTTGCTGCAAATAAATTTACAAAATAACAAGATAGTAGAAAGAGAACAATGGTTGACGGGTTATCTTTCTGAAAGTTAATAGAACATCATGAAAAGTTCTTAGTTGGAAGGTTGGCTTCTAATTCTATTAATTTAGTACACTCCTTAGTGAAGATGATTTTAATTGTTCCTGACAAAGGATGTTGGCAGCATAACATACATGTGATTCTTACAAGAACCAAAGGGACAGTTAATTGAGAAGGCGAAACATGAAATTTAAGGACCGAAGCTTACCAGTCCAATTTTGAATTGACATCTAATGAAAATGTTGATTCAATAGGCGTCATAGCCTCCTCAGCTGTCTGTTGATAAATGAGAACAAAAAATAAAAAATAAAAAGGTTGAATTTGATTTCTCATTGCACGATATCTTTCAAGATTTATATCAATTAAGAGCAAGAATGAAATAGAAAAACAAAATACAAAGCAAGCTCCTAAAAATTTTCTGCTGAAGAACATTAACACTCCAATATCATGAGTTTTATCTACATGATTAAGATTCTACTAATTGCTACTTGTTCTACTCAAATTAAGGGTAAACTTAACATTGTCAGCTTAAATTAGAAAATTCATAACCAAGTACAGATAGTAATAAACATCTCAGTGGCAAATCCTATTCATGTTGTATACATGAAGGGGTAATATTCTAGAAATCACAATAACAAGGAAACCACAACAGTTGAGCATCCAAAAGAAAGGCAGTTTCACTACGATGTGTACCTTTTCAGTTAAATCAAGTGCTCCACTAATTATCGTCGTCTCATCATGTGTAAGCTCACCTCCCTTGCCCTCCTATACGTGAGATTAACAGAAGGCAACTTTTTAAAAGAGCAAATCAAGAATAATATTACCATATATTACTGTTTTAGTTTCCTTGCACAATCAAATAGTTTTACCCAAGTTACATATTGATTCTGAATTATTCACTTTACCTCCTGGCTGTGGATGTTAACAAGGGCTTTTAACTGAGCTCGCCTAAATAATGCTTCATTATGCCCAAGAACACAGTCCAAGATCTGGAACACGTAAGTTTCTTAGTGTCAACAAGTAGATGCCAAATCAAGGTGCATCACCGATAATTTGCTATGTACATGACAAGGTGCAGAAATGATATTAAAAAGAACTTTCAATTTCTAGCCACAGACTGTACCTTGCCAATTGGATAAGCAATTGGATAGCAAACCACCATTAAAACCCTCACAAGCCACACAAAGTTCGAACCTACAGCGAGTCCGTATCTAGTACATATTGCTTGTGGAATAACCTGTAAGATCATAATAAACAAGCAAATCAATTCCAATTCAAGCTAATCATGCCGAGTGTAAATGTCGAAACCAAAGAGCTAAATCATCGAAAAATTAGGATACAACACACCTCTCCGAAAAACAGGACAAAGGTCACAGAGAGAATTATAGCAACATACTGATTGAAAAGTTTATCCAAATATATCGGAAGCGCCTGCAGATTGCAAACATCAAAGTTAATAGCTGACATTGAATGTTCAAACTTTAAATGCTAAATGAGAACTTTCAATTGGATACACATTAGGCATTGAATAACACCGATATTCTTATACCAGATTCAATTTAATTTTCGCAAAACCAAATCCGATTTGAAAGAAAACGCATTGACAAGGAAAACCGCTGCAATTCTTAAAATTGGAGTGCCACTCACCTCCATAGCAGCCGCATTACACAGTAGCAAAGTGACGAGAAGCTGATGCTGCTTCTGAACCACCGGCAATATAACAGCTGAAAGAAAAAACACAAAAAATTCAGAAAAAATCGGCGAACTACGAGCTAGACGAAACAGAAATTCAGGAATCGGCGAGAATCGATATGGAGGCGAACGAACCTGCTTGTTTCTTCTCGGTGGGGGAGCCGCTGCGCTGCAGAATCTCGAGCTCGACGAGGCCGAGGGACATGAGGCCTAGGGTTAGGCCGGACATTATACCGGCGAAGATGACGAAGAAACAGGAGAGGCCGGCGTAAATGAACCACCAGGCGGATCCGAAGGGGATGGCGCCCATCCCTGATTCGAGGCCCGAGTTGCGAGTCAGCATCCGAGTCATCATGATCGCATTTATCGGATGCATCGCTGCTGCTGCTTATGCTTCTTCTTCTTCGTGATCGCGGAAGTCAAGTCAGCGTCTTCCAGAACGATAGAAGCTGAGTCTGAGAGGTTGTCGGAGGAGCTGCGGAGTGTCGTACTTTATTTGAGTGAACACGTGGTAGAATCATCTGAGGATTTTGCCAGAATCCGTGTCCGGGAACAGATTTTCTGTACTTTTATTAGTAAAAGGGATTTTTGTGCTTCTTTTTAATGGAGGTGGATTTTCTGTACTTTCATTTCCATACTCTTCTCATGCTCTTACGTGATGAGAGACAGACAATCTACCACCCTTTTTAATTTACAAATCCGGATCTTCTCCAGATCCTCGAGGATCCCGAAGATTTGTAAATGATGTTTGTTTATCGTATATTGTACGGTTAAAAATTATTTTAAATATTTTTATATAAAATTAAAAACAAACAATACTTGACAAAAATTGATCACACGATGTACGATGAATAGATACGATTCACGAATTCTCAAAATCCTCACCAAACAGATCCGGATAGGATCATGTTGGATAATTTACCACCTTCTTACCCTTTTTACCTTTTTGAGTTCATTTTTTATTTATTATTTTTTTATGTCAGCTCTTATCTTTATTTTATGGATAACGGTAAGAAAATTAAATTTGTAAATCAAATAATGTGGCGGTAGATGATTAAATTATTAACTAAGTGTCGATTAACGTGTTTGTGATCTTATTGGTGACACATCATTTAATTTACAAATTTTGTTCAAAAATTTGATCTTCTTAGCATTATCCTTATTTTATTAGGTGAGTTTTGATTTGAAGAAAAGCAAGCAATTATTAGAAATTAAAAAAGTGTCTAAAAATAAAATAGGATGTGTGGAAATTAATATTTCGAATATAAGGAAGGAGTGGAAAATAACCTTTTTACATCGTGAATAAAAGTAGCAAGTTTTTGGTGTACTTAACACAATTTCACTCCTAAAAAAACACAATATCACTCCAACTGTGACATGTGAATTTGTATTTTAATTAATATATCCTAAAAATTGTGCATATCGACCTTGTAGTCCACTCTTATTGTACATTAACGTAAAATAATAAAACACATAACTTGTATTTTCAATAACCCTAAAAAAATTTCTCCAATACCATCTCCCATTTTATTTATCATTTTTATTTTTGTTGGAATGAAGGAAAGAGAGAGATGGGACTGGCCACCACTACGATTAATCCCTATGCGTTTAAAAAAAATAAGAAATGGTGTTTAAACTTGTCTAGGCACCCACCTAGGCACTCGCCTAGGTCGCGACTTTCATTTGGGCAGAAAATAAATAACTTGCATTTTGCATTTTATTTTTTCAATAAATTATAAGAGACTTAATGACCTAGATGAACACTAATTATATGTTTATTTTTAACATTTTCTATATGTTATAGTACTTTATAATTTATATATCATTTTATTTTGCAATTTATGTATCTGAATACAATTATTTATAAGTATACATTTATTTAATGTTCTATAATAAATTTAAAACTTAAAAACCTCCTAAACTCCCTCCTAGACCCCAGTTAGACAACTAGGCGTTAAATCTTTGTTTGCCTCCTGACTAGCGCCTAACACATTTTAGAATTTTGTGTAACAGTAAGTTTCACCCATGATTTTTTGCCATAGTTAGTCTAGATCCAATTAGGTTTTACCTCCACCTATTTCTTTAAGTCATGACTGCAAGAGCCTTGGCAGGAATCATGTTAATTCTAGCCCCAAGCTCAAATTAATCCTTAGCGCTTACGTTAATTGTAAGGGAGAGTGGCATGACAGATTTTTTGCGACTGGGGTCTGCCACAACCGTCTTACTAGTCCAACGGACAAATTACACGTGGATATATAAATCTTGGTGATTTGGCAGCTCAAAGGGCTTTTTCTATTATAATAATTATTATGTTAGCAGCTCAGCAGGATGTGCAGGTGATTTGGATGAAGTTATATATACTGAAAATGAGAGTTTTCCCCTCAAAACTTATTTTCTCTCACATAAAACCCATCCTCTTTTTTTTTTTTTTTTTAAGACTTAAACCCCATTTACTAGAGTCCAACTAAGCAAATTTCCTTGACAAGCTTGGTATGTAGGGGTGGGTTCAAAAAACCGAAAACCAAACCAAACCAAAGCCGAAAAAAACCGAACCGAAAAAAAACCGAACCGAAGCTGCCAAACCGAACCGAACCGAATCTGGCTGGTTCGGTTTCGGTTTTTGAGGTCCGGAAACCAAACCGGACCGAACCGAACCGGAAAAAAAATATATATATAAATACTAAAAACATGCAGGCGTCAAGGTTTGAACCCCTTCCCTACAGGTTGGGGTTAATCGCTGCAAGCCCACTTGACTGTAGGCTTTGAATTGTTATAATTGCACCAGTAAGTTATTTATAGGTTTCTTTTATTTAATGCTTTATAAAATTTCTTAACTTTACAAACCCTAGCCGTCTCACTCCCATTTCCCATTTCCCATTTCATATCTCAAACACTCTCTCTCTCCCATTTCCCATTTCCCATTTCCGCTGCTTCCTCAGTTTCTCTCTCTCTCTCTCTCTCCCCTTCCTCTCTTCCTCCAAATTACTCTCTCCAGTCTTCTCATGTCCTCATCCTCTTCTTCCAAACCATGATTTTCCCTTCTTCCACACCATGATTTTCCCTCGCCCCTTTCGAATCGGAACCCCCTCCAAATTGGAAGATTCTAATCCGGGTTTTCCGATCTCTCACAGGTAATTTTCAAATCAAAACGAATATGATTTATAATTTTATATTGTGATTTACTGAATTAAAATGGGTTTTTCTTTATTTTGTTGGGATTTTGTATAATCTTCCAATTTGGCAACAGATGCATAGGTGTTGCCATGGCCGACGAGAGGTTTGAGACTAAAAACAAACCCCCAAGGTAAAAATCTCTCCTGGTTGGCTGCTATTTAGTTCTATTGGGTTTATTTTCATGGAAAAATCAAAGAATTAACGCATGCATGTGTGTTTTTCTCTGCGAGAGCTCTCAGATCCACAACAAGGAAGGCGCACTAACACCTAATAATGTTAGATCCATGTCAGATTTGTTCCAAATTAAAAAAAAAAGCTTTATTTGTTCAAGATCCATGGCAGATTTGTTCAAGAAAGGCTCTCTGTGTTTTTCTCTTCAGTGCTCAATCAATCTTTTCAGATTTGTTCCAGATTAAAAAAAAAAAAGTCATGAAAAAACCGAAACCGAACTGGAAAAATAGAACGGAAAAAAAAACCGAACCGAAAAAAATTGAACCGAACCGAACCAAACCGAAATTTCAGTTTTGTTTCGGTTTTGGGAAAAAACCGAACCGCTAAGAACCGAACCCATCCCTATTGGTATGTCAGTTTTTATAATTCTCGTGTTCCTAAAATACCCTCATAGAGTGTAACGTGAGTTAGGTTTAACTTGGGATCAGTGTTCTAAAACGCGGTCTAGGCGGCCGCCTAGGCGGCGCCTAGGCGCTAGGCGGCGGTGCTCCGCCGCGATTAACTAGAAATCGTTCACTAAATCGGCAAGGACATTAAGCGGTGTAAGGCGGCCGACTGGGCGGGCTCGGCGGACGCTGGGCGGTCTGGGCGACCTGGAAACGAAACTGCAGTCGCGAGACTCACAACCTTCTTATCTCTCCGAGTCTCGCCGTCTACCTCTCTGTTTGCTAGAAGAGAAGTCGAATATCTGTGGTGGCGCAAGTTGGATTTGAGATCCAATTTTGAGGTTCTGAAAGGGAGAAGAAGAAGATGAGGGGAGAGAGAGAGACTGCGAGAGAGAGAGAGAGACTGAAAGAACCAATTTAGAGAGAGAGACTGCGAGAGAGAGAGGGAGACTGAAAGAACCAATTTTGAGGTTCTGAAAGGGCGAAGAAGAAGATGAGGGAAGAGAGTGAGAGGGAGAGAGACTGAAAGAACCAATTTTGAGGTTCTGAAACTGAAAGGACCGGTTGCGTGAAAGGTTGCGTGAAATCCCTGTTTTTCATGCAAGTTGAAAATTGAAATCCCTGCTTTTCATGGTTGTAATCATGAAAACCACCCCGTGAGCTTTTGATATTTTTATAAGTTATATATTATAAAGGGTCAGATGGTTTTATCATCAGAACCACCCACTTGTGTGGGTTTTTATATTTTAAAAGTTTGAGATATATATCTATATCATATGTATATAAATGTTATATAAATTATTTAGATAATATTTTGTTTTTTCCCTAGGCAAGCATATTATATATGTACATAAAACATTCACATATGTATGTTCTTCTATAAGAAATAACATATTATTCAATAATTATTTACATCTGATATAGTAAGTTTAATTAATTCATATAAAATATAAGAAATTTACCTAAATCCGCCTAGGCCGCCTAGGCGCCCGCCTAGATCCCGCCTAGCCGCCTAGGCGCTAGGCGCCATCCCACCGTCCGACTAGCGCCTAGCGCTTTTTAGAACCTTGCTTGGGATTAATAATAAATTTCTCATTTTATTGTTTTCAATGCAATTAAATGTCAATTAACCTATTATTTGATTAGGCTTTCTTTTCTCAAATTTTTTTACCAACAATTGTTTTATCATGAAACTAACTTACCTTATTAGCATGCAATATATAATATAAATTAAATCTTATTATCAAGGGAGTTGTAGTGGACAATATATGTCTTTTATGTAGTTCCTCTTCCGAGTCAACGTTACATGTTTTCAATGATTGTCCATTTGCTCTTGCGGTGTATGTTGCCTCTCAATTAAATCTGGGGGTAAGGCTTCCGGAGAATGCTTCTATGTGTGATTGGTTGTCATTATGTGTGGATCAATTATCCTTAAGTCAGTTAGCTTTGCTGTTCATGGTTATGCATGGTATCTAGTGTGCTAGGAACACTCTGCTTTGGGAGAACAAAGTGGTGAACCCTGAAGGAAATTTTGTGAAAAGCATGTTCATTTAAGCAACATCTATTAGCATGCAATTAACAATTAAAGGCGGAATCATGCTTGTATGCACTTAAAAAAAAACATTAACCATGAAATTCAAAGCCTAGTAGTTAGGTGAACCAAGACTCAACTCAAAACAAAGTGAGTTGAGAAATTTATACCTTTGTAGATTCCTCTTTGCAAAAGCAAAGGATAATCACCCAAGAGATAGGGCTTTCATTCCTTGCTTCTTAGATCCATGGATTTGGATGGAAGAATAGGTTTCTCCAAGTTCTCAAAATTGAGAACCTCTAAGTCTCTTCACCAAGGTAAGATGTGAAGAAGAGATGAGTGACCTTGGAGGAGAAAGATTACTAGCTAATCCCCTCCAAGGGGGCCGGCCTCTTAGAGAGAAAAGAGAGAGATATGTTCTCTCCAATTCTCTAAAAGAAAACCCTAAATGAATTTTGGCTATAAAGTCATATTTATACCTTTATTCATTGGAGTGGCAAACTTGTAATTAAAGCAAGTTCACTACCCTTCCTCTAAATGGTCGGCCATAGGGTTTCATTGGGCTTTTAAGGCCTTTGTGAATTATTTGTCATTAAGTTGTCATACAACTTAAGTCAATGGGCTTGACGTTCGAAGCCCATTGGGCCTTAAGGCCCAAAACTAACCCGAGGTCTTTAACGAACTTTATTCGTTTGATTAATTAACATATTAATTAATCCTTGCCATAAATAATTAAACCATTTAATTATCCTTACTCATCTCCGTTGTTTCTTCAATCTCTGCCTTACACGGTGTACGATCCATTAGGTTCCTTTTAGCGAGGCAGTGGGCGATTAGAACTCTTTCAAATCGATTGTGAATTGAAACTTACTTTCAATTCTCCCTTTAGTGATTATACACGTTTAGGGCTTCCACAAACCATGAGTGACACCTAGCAGTATGTCATGGTTACCCAAGCTAATCAGAAGAGGTGGAGAACCTATTCAATTTATGATTACAATGCAATACGGTCTTTCTCTAATACAATACTCTTGACCACATTGTTTGGTTTGATAGTTTATTCATGTCTACTATCCAATGAGATTCATTTACTTATATGATTACTTTGAATGTGATTTGGAACGACTTCCTAAATCTCATTCATACTCTGGCCAGAGATTCTTAATCATATCATAGAGTATTCTCCCTCAAACGGTTTGAAGGTTAGAGATCCCTTGTTGCGCATTTACTTGCCTCCATGGCTAAGTGGCTTAACCCCAACTATGCTGTGGACACCCTCTGACGGAGTGACTTTGACATAGTCAAAGATCAAGGACCTAACCACAAGACAACTATGATGCCTCAGGTCAAAAGACTACTTTGCATTATCCCAACCATGAGTTCTCATGTGACATGAGTATGAGAACTCCTCGTTGATCGTGTTCAGTGGACTCATTCGCTATTGAGCACCTACATGCTTGTCTTGGTGTCAATCACACCAATGACTCGAGACTAGTCACTCTCCCTAAGAGAAGACATAGCATGTACTGATCTTAACGGACTGTCAATGCCCAATTGGCAATCCTATGATCAGGAACGTTTAGGATATGTATACGAAAGAAAATGGTCTCATGAATCTAACTTGTTTAAATTACATTATCCTAATTACATATTCCTTGGACTTATCGTTTAAGCATATAACATTTATATGAGACGGCTTAAAACAATAATCTTTGCCCTTGATATTAAACTAGATTAGTTCAACATGTGAAATGTCCATAAAGTATCATCATATGATTGGTTTTAGTTCACATTTCCAACAATCTCCCACTTGCACTAGAGCCAATCAGCTTGGTCATCAGTGATAATACCTCTTCTGTAGTCATTTCAAAAATGGCTGAGTAGTAGGCCTAGACAATGGATATCTATATGTTATCCATAGAAGCAACCTTGAGAATAACGACGTCACCATTATACATGATTCTTAATCATGTGGTTTAGTCTCTCATTTGAGTTCGGATCTTGATGAGACCTTGATTCCCTGGCTTGAGCTATCGCCCCATTAGTGTCGTAGTGTCGGTACACTAGAGACACTTTCTGGTTGGAACCGAATAGAAAGTTCATAAATGAACTTTCCCATTCAAACAACATTGTTGTAAGCTTCTATATGGCAATATATTTTGCATTCACAATGAAACACACTAAGGTCATTACTTTAATGTTTCCATCCAAATATCTCTTTAGTCATAATAAAGAGATATTTGATTATCTCTTCATTCATAATGAAGAAACATCCAATGATGGATTAGATTCATGATCTAATACATTTACGCTTCCTTTACGTTACTCTAATTCTTCCTCATTCTTTGAGGAATCTATTCTTTAGTATTTCTTAAATACTTAAGGATTCACTTGACAGTTGCCATGGTTCTGATCCTGGGCTTGCACTGATATCGTCTTGTACCTTTCTAGGTACAACTCATATCAATGTTTTCATACAATATGAAATACATAAATCACCTTTCTGCGTATGCATAAAGGATTCTATTTACACATTATTTCTTTGGGAGTCAAAGGGCACGTTCCCTTTGAGAAGAGCAACTTCCTAGTCTCACTAGAGTTGTCTTTTGATTAAAGTTTATCATCATATGAGAAACTTCCTAGCATCTTTTGTCTATTATTAGGGATTGATATAATCCAATTATATCTTGAAATCTATCATTATAGATTTACATCCCATGTTTATAGACTATATCTCCCATATACATTCAATCGTTATAGAATGTTTAAAGTCATAACTTTAACGAATAAGTATTCTTTTCATTTCCAAAATTAATATATCACATATGTGTATATATATACATATATATATATTTAAATTTAGGAACATGATTAACTCCCACTAATCTTTTGTAAACCTAGTAAACAAAAGATTCATTTACATCTTTATGAGAAATCAAACAATTTGATCTTTCTCTCATAAGACGCTTATAGCTCCCACTAGCTTGCTAAGATCCATGATGGATGGATCTCTACAACTTACATGTCTTGTGATTCATAGTTTTAGACATATATATTATCAAGACTATCTTAATAATGGTTTCGGAAACCCATATTATGTCCAAACATTCAATCACCATTTAGTTGTAGCTAGCAATCAAAGGTTTCACTATTTCGGGTCAAATGGTAATTTACCATTTCCTTTGAGTATATGTCGTATATACACTCAATGTAGTCATAAGGATTTTCATTCTTATTTCTTTCGAATTAAGAGGTGCAACTCTATGACATAGTCATAAAGTTCAAACCATTCAACTGAGACGGTTTATAAATCCTTCTTGACTACCTTGGAGCTTGTGGTATAGGAACTAGGTTGTTCTATTTGTTGATTATCATCTTGTCTCTCAAAGAACCCATTCTTTGAGTTCTATCTCTCGTTCATTGCTCTATCTTAGGCAAATCATATTGTAGGATTACAATGAACTACCCAACAAACAACATTTGTTAGTTGGTTTATAGAAGTGATATCCAAATGTTAATTTAAGGATACCCACAAGATAATTTTTAAACAAATATTGCTTATTAGCACACAACCCCAAATCTTAACATGATTAAGATTTATCTTTCTTTCCAACTACATCCTATGGAGTCATGGACCTTTTGGAGGGTCTTCTAATTGACAATCATATTGTTTTAGAAGTATATATCCTATATACGGGTAATTGATAATATCCAACGAACTAAATCTTATTCAAGTTCGTTCTTCTCCTTATGGAGAAATCCATTATCTTATGATGCTTCTTTCCTTGATATCTTTCAAGGAAACTGTTCTAAAGTGTTACCTTTCCTTGGATCAAATCTAAGGAGGCAAATACTTTAGACGTCTTACTCATCAACTTACATTTCTTGAATTCTTTGAAACATTTTGCAAAGTATTCAGACTTGTGTTTATTCAAAATAAACTATAGTCCAACCGAGAGTGATCTTCGGTGAATGTCAAACAACATGAGTAGCATTATGTTTGTGGACTAGTGCCACTAACATCTAAGTGAATTAACCTCAACAACTTTGTGATTCTTTCTTCTTTCCAAAAGAATAAAGATTCGAACATTTCGCTTCTATACAATTTTAATAAGAAGGTATTGGATCTGAATCTAACGATCCAAAACATCCATCTATGACCAACTCGTAATTTATGTTTTAGAGGTATCACAACTCAGTTGAGATTAGTCACTACCTTGCAACCTTTTGGGTTTTAAGCATCGTTATATTCTAAACAGTTAACACTACCATATCATCTCTACTATAGAGATAATTAATTAGATTACAATAATCTAATCATTCATTAATAAAGAACAATGTTTTGTCAAACAAAACATTTATCCATTTAACATACGGAATTAAGTTCCTTTATTCAATTGGAATGTAAAGACAATCTTTGTTTTTCCATTTTCTTTGGTAGTTCATATGAGGAAGTAAGTACTATCTGCTTTCGCAGAGATCTACATTTAATTCACGTTCCGAATGTGAAGTACTTTATCTTCTCTCATTAATCTTCTACTTCTTATTAGCCACACTTTTACAATGATTGTAAAACATAGTTACTAATACGGAATCAAGCATTCAAGTAGAAGAACCAACTGTTTTGAACTTTTCAAGAACAATTTACAACACCTTCGAAAGGTGTGTTCTTGACACTTTGCAAGACATTTCTTGCAAATACCCCTTCCAATGTCCATCCTTTCATAAAGAAAGTTTGTTCCCTTGGAGTTATTTCGCTTTCTTCATTTGACTTCTCATTTGACTACAATAGTCATGGTCCCTAAACTCCCACTATCTCTCTTGAAACTTATTTCAATTGTGTTATACACATCAAACAATTTGGAGAGCGTATGGTTATTGTTCACTATATAGTTTACAATAAACTTAGTGAACCATTTGGATATGGACTCAAAGGTGAAGTCCTTGCCTAGTTTCCGTCTCTAGAAGTGGTTTAACACTTCAACACTCAATGATTCAAAATCATCATAAGTCCATGTTGATGGACTATTTTTGTCAACCAACCATTATGCTCTAAACATAATTACAAACTTTCAAGAGTTGTTAACTCTTATTTCTTCATACAACAATTTGTAAGTGAAGAATCATGGCACATAAAGTGTCCATGTCCTTGTGCTTTCTTCTAAAGTTCCTTGTTCATATAACAAAGAAACAAGCACTAATGTTTGCGTTAATTAAGGGTTGTTCAAAGCAACTCTTATTTCTTCATACAACAATTTGTAATTGAAGAATTATGACTTTAAAAGTGTTGTCCTCTTTATGATAGACTTATCTAACATGTTCTTTCAATGATACATTATCAATAGGAAGATTGTGAGGATGAGACTACTTAGGTACATGCACAATCCATTTAAGACAATCTTTGGGATTGTGTTACCATGTCCGGAAACTAAAGCATTCGGCTTTTCTTTGTCAATTTTTGGATAACGTTTGCAAATATGTTGGTAAACAAATACATAACGAATATAAATTGATTGATTTTAAGCCATTTGATCCGGGTCTTTAAATCAAATAGCACCACCCACTATTTTTGACAAATTCCATATCCCTCATTTGGAATTCGAGAGTTTTGGAGGAAACTCTTAGTAGGGTATGGGAGGCTCACTATTACCAAGCCCACCTCAGAAGAATATCATATTGGCTAGCAACAATAATGATGAGAGGATAACGCTTTAGCCATTTACAACTTTTGTAATTACCCATCTAGTTTGGCCTCTAGAGAATGATGCCTCAGAAGAATATCATATTGGCACCATTGCACTTAGTTAAGTCATTCCCACAATGCTAGTTCAAGTAGGGGTTCAAGAATGGCCTCAGAAGAATATCATATTGACCATACTCGTTGCCTACCTTCACTTCATCATATGTTTATAGGCTTCTCCTGAATGTAAGCACATACTTTATATACCCCAGAACTGGACGAATACGGTGTATGAGTCACAAACGATTGAAGCCCACCACGGTGGAAGGCCACGAAAGAGTGTTCAAAGCACTCTCACGCTTATCAACTTAATAATGGTTTGGTTGAGGGTTTTAGGTTTCATCACATATATACATACATTTTAATCTTATTAAAACATTTTGGTCCTATTACAACTATTGGTACATTTTGATTGATTTTAGTTGTATATAATACTCCCACTATGCTTATAAAACGGTTTTTTAAAGCAAGTGTATATGATACTACTAACATAAGCTTTGCATTCATTTAATGGACTATATAGTTGCCTTAGGGCCTTAGGATGACTATGAACCTTTGATTAGATCCAACACGAGCCTAGTGTTGAATCTCGGTCTAGGGATGGTGATTGATTTTAGTTATGCGTTTAATCATATTAAGGCGTGTTGTCTTATTGGGCGTTGGACCCGCTACTCCAATTTCATGCATATCAAATAAAACAAGAAATGAGTACTTTAAAGTAAAGAAGAGCTTATGCTCTTTTACAACAATTGATCAAAACAAATTACTTTAAAGTAAAGAAGAGCTTATGCTCTTTTACAACATTTGATCATATCAAATTACAACCAAAATCTAATCTACACATTCCCATGGTTCAAACAAATTTGAGACGGCCTTTCACATAGCTCAATTATAATAGGCTTAGGTTCATAATCACCCTTTATTTAATTAATTAACGCTTTAACTAATTAAACTTGAATGCAACATTTTCATTTGGTTTTTGTATCCATAGAATTGATTTAAATGGAGCTAAATGAAATGAAAATCCAATTCTCATTTAAAGAGACAAAACCATTTTGTTCTCAACCTAATTTGGGCCAAAATGCAATAACCTCAACCTTTGGGCTATGTTGCAAAACTTAAACTTTTAAGCTCATTTTGTAAAAACACAAAAGTCCACTACTTCATGTAATTACAATTAGAATTCAAAATTTTCAATAAATTCAAAAACTTCATTAAAGGAACAAAACAATTTGACCTTTAATGATTTTGGGCCTTTACGTAAAAACGCAAACTTTTGGGTCAAACTACAAATACACAAAAGTACCAAAACTTTATGTAATTGCATAAAAGCCTAAAAAACACCCCACTTGAAGGGTGGCCGGTTTTGGAGAGTGAAGCCATCAAAATTTTGAAAATTTTGAAACTAAGTCATAAAGCCATGCAAGTGGAAATAGTTTGGTGTGAATAAAGCCATGCAAGTGGTGTGTGTGTAAGAGAAGTACTTCTTACACACCCATCACCATTTCTATCACCTTTCAAAAATTTCAATAAATGTTTTGATGATAGATAAGTCACACCCACCAACACAAAACAAAGACTTTATGAAATCAAAACTTTGAATCAAAACATCAAACCTTTTTGTTCTTGGCAAGAACATCAAGAACAATGAAGAACATCCATGAAAACCCATAAGAGCTCCATGAATGTTTTCAAGCAATAAAACTCAAATTTTCACTTCTCAAAATGGGGTTAACATCCTAGGGTACTTAGGGGGTTCCAAAAGTCAACCTTAAAACACTTTTAACAAGTCAAACAAGAACCCAAAAATCCACCCTTTGGATTTGGCCGAAAATCCCCAAAAACACGGCACCAAATTTTAGCTCCAATATTCATGCTCATATGAACTACATCTACAACATTTGAGATGGCAAATTTTCCAACAAAATTTACATTCAAAGAAACAAGAATAAAGCTTGTAACATATTACAACATTTAAATCATAAACTATGAACTACAAAACCCAAAAGGATTCACCAACTACTAGACCTAGGCTCTGATACCACTTGAAGGAAATTTTGTGAAAAACATGTTCATTTAAGCAACATCTATTAGCATGCAATTAACAATTAAATGCGGAATCATGCTTGTATGCACTTAAAAACAAAACATTAACCATGAAATTCAAAGCCTAATAGTTAGGTGAACCAAGACTCAACTCAAAACAAAGTGAGTTGAGAAATTTATACCTTTGTAGATTCCTCTTTGCAAAAGCAAAGGATAATCACCCAAGAGATAGGGCTTTCATTCCTTGCTTCTTAGATCCATGGATTTGGATGGAAGAATAGGTTTCTCCAAGTTCTCAAAATTGAGAACCTCTAAGTCTCTTCACCAAGGTAAGATGTGAAGAAGAGATGAGTGACCTTGGAGGAGAAAGATTACTAGCTAATCCCCTCCAAGGGGGCCGGCCTCTTAGAGAGAAAAGAGAGAGATATGTTCTCTCCAATTCTCTAAAAGAAAACCCTAAATGAATTTTGGCTATAAAGTCATATTTATACCTTTATTCATTGGAGTGGCAAAATTGTAATTAAAGCAAGTTCACTACCCTTCCTCTAAATGGTCGGCCATAGGGTTTCATTGGGCTTTTAAGGCCTTTGTGAATTATTTGTCATTAAGTTGTCATACAACTTAAGTCAATGGGCTTGACGTTCGAAGCCCATTGGGCCTTAAGGCCCAAAACTAACCCGAGGTCTTTAACGAACTTTATTCGTTTGATTAATTAACATATTAATTAATCCTTGCCATAAATAATTAAACCATTTAATTATCCTTACTCATCTCCGTTGTTTCTTCAATCTCTGCCTTACACGGTGTACGATCCATTAGGTTCCTTTTAGCGAGGCAGTGGGCGATTAGAACTCTTTCAAATCGATTGTGAATTGAAACTTACTTTCAATTCTCCCTTTAGTGATTATACACGTTTAGGGCTTCCACAAACCATGAGTGACACCTAGCAGTATGTCATGGTTACCCAAGCTAATCAGAAGAGGTGGAGAACCTATTCAATTTATGATTACAATGCAATACGGTCTTTCTCTAATACAATACTCTTGACCACATTGTTTGGTTTGATAGTTTATTCATGTCTACTATCCAATGAGATTCATTTACTTATATGATTACTTTGAATGTGATTTGGGACCAAGTTCATATATACAATAATAATAAAACAGTTATCAAGATACTAACCCCCAAAGTTTAATAATGAAAACTACTAGTATAATAAGTGATGGATTTAATTCAAAATCCTAGCATGCCAAAATATCTCAAAAGTCACATCGCGGAAACGCATCGCGGAAATCAAAATAGTAAACGCATCATAAATCGTCTCGTAAACGCGGTGTGCTGCTAGAAAGATCACTGAATAAATATAACTCCCGGCCCAATGCCTGCACCTAAGTCTCTGCGCCCGTAGCCAGAGATAACTACCACCCGGCCCAATGCCTCTTCATGTCCCTCAGCCCGTAGCTAGGGATTATTTCTCCCGGCCTAAATGCCAACACCAGATCCTCGCCCCAGGCGGCATAGTGTCTACTAGGTACGCACAAATATTTACGTCTCTCATAAATAACCACTTCATAGCATAGGTTACCGATCATCGTCTACACTATAAAGAGGGGTTCAAAAACATGTTCTAGCATCCTATCGTCATTTATCAGATAGTCTACCAGTTCATGGTTTTAATAGAAAATACGATATATTAAAATATAGCTCAATATAGGCTAACAAATAATTCCTCACCAAAACACGAGACGATAATCAATATATTAAATCAACAGGCTTCACATAAATCAAATTATAAATCCGTAGGCATGCTAATCATTTATGCAATTAAATTATCAAATCATGTAATTTTAGAAGGGGTCCACTCACAGTACTTAGTTGCCAAAAGCTGCGCCACTAGCGAAGACGGAAACGTCATAATAATTGCCCCTAAGCACATAAAGAGTCCAATAAATAAAACTATATAATAGAAATTGAATTTGGGAAAACGGACATTGGAAACGGATTCAGAATGTCGAATTACCCTAAGAAGGGTCCCGGACGAAAACCCGAAAAGTCAACCCTAAAGTCAACGTTGACCGGGGGTCAACGGTCAAATTAGGTCTAACGGGTTTTAAGCTTGAATTCCGAATTAGGGCTTAAGTTAAATAAGATTAGGATTTATTGGGTTTTAGAATTATAGGGTTTTGGGTTAAAATGGTTTAAGGTGAAAATGGGTGGTTTGGGCTTAAGCCCAAACCCATACAACTAACACACACACACACACACACCAAAACACTTACACACACACACGGTTCACAAAATCACAAAGGCCTTAAGGCCTAAAAAAAACATAAGGAAAAATAGGGCTTTAAGCCCATTTTAAAAGCCACCGGCCCAAGGCCCTTTTTGGGTTTAAAAAAAATAAGCTAAAAGAAATAAAAGAAAAGGGTTGGGGTTTTGGGCTGAGGCAAAACGGGCTTAAGGCCCGAGGGAAATGGGAAGGGCCAAATGGCCTGGGTTTGTTGAAAGAGAAGGCCGGAAATTCGGCCGGAAAATCACATAACTTTAAACGGCCATAACTTTATCACTACTCAACGAAATTAAGCGAGACAAAAATGAAAGTTGTAGCCCTGGAAGAGACGAAGAGAATGATACCTCACACGACGTCTAACTCGCCGTGTTTTGGCCGGAAAATGCCTCGAAAGCCGTCGGACTCGCCGGAAACTGGGTAAGATTCAAATGAGTATAACTTCTTTAATACTCAACGAAATTGAGTGAAACAAAAAGGAAAGTTGTAGTTCTCGACGAGACGAAGAGATTGATACCTTACACTCCGGCCAATTCGCCATGGTTTGGCCGGAAATGGCCTCGAAAGGGGCGGTGCTCGCCGGAGAGGGTCACGGGGGATACAAAAATAAAAGGGTGGGCCCCTTGGCTCACCAATTAAGAACAAAAAACCATTTTTAAATAAAATGAGGGTGGGATTTAACAATCTACCCCCCCCTTAAAAGAATTTCGTCCCCGAAATTTAAAATCACAAACTACACTGAAAATACTCGAAGATAGGGAGAAGAAAAATAATATACATATATGTAACGAAGAGATCAGGTAAGAGCGGTTACACAAAAGGGAAAATGCCATGCCGTCGCGATCGGCTGCAATGATTCCATCTTTCATGCCCCCAGGCTCATACATTCTTTCCCCATCAGTGTAAAAATATAGAAAACATACTTTAATAAAATATAAAGTTGAAAACACAGAATAATTTAAGGCCAGATAACGTCAAAATAGATAAGTACTAACATATAATTCAAAAAGTCGAATCAATTAAAAATGAAAACAGAAATACTTCCACCAAAACATTTGTAACGTTAAAACAATTAACTAGAGTAAATGAAGTTAAAATACTTATACTGAAAATCAAAACTGAAGAATGAGAGTGGGTCTCGCCCAAGAATTCGAAATGACACGTACTCCGAGGATAAATGTGTCTTTGGGTCAAGTCCCTAGAATAACAATTCCGAATCTGCATCAGCTGCTGTAGACGAATCTTCTTGCCCACTTGCCTAACGAACCCAACAAATAAGCTATCGATATACCGGTCGGCCGCCCGTGATATCGATCACACATTTGTTGTCTCGATAAGCAAGCAGTAATTTCCTGAGGATGAATAATTTCACACGTCGTAAATTCGATCCTCCGAATACAAGCTCGCACAACTCCTATAGCAACCAATGTTACCTGTAGAAACTTTAGTACCATGTCGCAACAGTGCCATACCCCATACTGAACAAACAGAGACTGTCGTCATAAAACTCTATCCAGCACCAAGCATCCTATCCTCCTTAGTTCTTCCAAATGTGACCAACTACTCCAAAATTTTGCCAATAATTAACCCATTTGAAAACTGTACCTTAGGATTCAAGAGAATTGGCTACCATGTTAGTAGTAGACCCAAAAGCTCGAACCAAGCAAGCAGCAAACGAGACGTCATCTTCCTCAACATGCAGTATCTCTTGGGAACTGTTGTAGTGCTTAATCCACCTCTCCATTTTGCTCAGTTGCAGATTTCAAGTCAAACAAGGCCAAAGTTGGTGGAAAGAACAACTCGCAAATGGTCATCCTAACAACCAAAGAGAACACGCACATTTCGAGAGAAGTGTAAAGATTATCCAATTCTCGCTTCAACCGTCATGTAGTGCCATTCCAGAATGCACCAAACAGATCAGCTAGAAGTGTTTTAACAACCACGTACTCACAACAATAAGGTTCAGAAGTGAAGCAGTGGAAATATGCGTCGAGACGAACACATATCGTTGGAAAATAACCGATGTGATGCCCATGAATTCTAGTAAGATGGTGATGCAATATGCTGACCTTCTGCACCAAAATCTTTAACCAACTCTTACTAAAAGACTGCTCAAACCTTACGCCCACGAGGAACTCTTTCTGGTAAGTCTGGTAAGCTTGTGAAAAGATTATGCTCTTATCGTTCCTGTTCGAATCGACACGAACTGGGTGCACACTTTCACCGAAACGATCGATCGTGAATTTCTCACTGATTGAGCGAGAAACCATGTCGAGAAGGCTAAAAGAACACTTAAGAATTTGAGGATCAAAACAACTCCATTAAATATAGAGTACAAGATATCAGGATTCGAACTAGAAACCATGCTGAGAACAAACGTTTTTTTTTTTTTTTTTTTTTTTTTGTTTACACCCTCCGTATAATGTTCCGGCATGATCAAGTTCACATTGAGAAACAAACAAGCGAAGGAAGGTAAAGATGCAGAAATAAAAGTCGCTGTTTCTGATTATTTTGCAAATCATCACAGTATGGTCAACTGGTTTCTTAACCAAGAAGGAAATAGGTCCAAACTCAAGAATAGTTAAGAACTGTTGATAAGATTTGATGACGCTAAAGAAATTTCGAAATTCATAATACTTTGTGAGAGCTGTTTCAAAGTTCCAAAATTAAACATAGAACCTCTGAATCAGCAGAATGACGAAGAAGAAAGATACAAAGTAGCCTGCGTATACATGCAGTAACACAATTGGCTACCTTAAAGTGATGCCCTTGAGCAAACCAAGGCTCAATGAGTCCAGAGAAGTTCAGAGTAAAGCTCGATCTTCATACAACGAAGAATATGATAGAGTCTCAAGCCATTACACTGAAAATTACAAGGCTGAACATTTAGGCTACAAGCAAGGGACTAAGTTCACCTTCCCCGAAAAGTACGCGGACGAGGAACTAGGGTTTTCCACCGAGTACCAGACCCAGGTGAAGTTCAAGGAATTTGTTTATCCAAACAAGACTGACTCTTCATCATCCAAATCCAACTACAACAACAAGAATTGCAACTCTTTTTGGACATTGATGAGAATAGCGTCTGCTACTGAGGAGTTTCTAAAGATTTCGATGTAAAACCGACTCCGCCCGCAATTCCTAGGGTACGCATGTTGCAGAGTGGCATCGCCATTTCGAATCTACAGCTGGTCTTAACCAGAATTCTTCAAATTAAGATTTCTAAAACACGTCGGCTGAGTATCGATTCGATGTTTAAAGTCGTCCAACAATCCACTTCATCACTGCTGACGCACAATCCCGACATGAATTCTCGAATTTCAACCAGAAGGTGACAATTCAATCAGATAGAGATTTGCACAACTGCACCAACCGGCACAAAATCTGGGAGTCGTGACATCCAAATGATGTCAAAACCGACACTTTAAGAGAATAGAAAAGAATCCTAAGTATGCTCTGAACAAACCACGCTCTGATACCAATCTGACACGCCCCGACCCTGATATTCCCCGAATACCAGGATAGACACGTGCTGGCCGACACCCGAGGGTGACGAAAGCCAATAATTGATACAAAAGCTAAGAATAAGAAATAAATGAGGGTTAGAAATTTAAAATACCATGAATTAATAATTTTAGGAACGTGCTCGGAGCATACAACTAAACCTAATCACTAAGAAGAATTAAGATAAAATTTAATGAATAAAGGAGTGAGTCCTACATTCAAGAGGATCCGAAGATGCTGCTGCGGAAGTGTCTTGACGCCGGGATTAGGTGCCTTGATTCTAAGTCCTGAATGGGGGCGCAAAACAAAGGTGAGTGGACCAAGTTCATATATACAATAATAATAAAATAGTTATCAAGATACTAACCCCCAAAGTTTAATAATGAAAACTACTAGTATAATAAGTGATGGATTTAATTCAAAATCCTAGCATGCCAAAATATCTCAAAAGTCACATCGCGGAAACGCATCGCGGAAATCAAAACAGTAAACGCATCATAAATCGTCTCGTAAACTCGGTGTGCTGCTAGAAAGATCACTGAATAAATATAACTCCCGGCCCAATGCCTGCACCTAAGTCTCTGCGCCCGTAGCCAGAGATAACTACCACCCGGCCCAATGCCTCTTCATGTCCCTCAGCCCGTAGCTAGGGATTATTTCTCCCGGCCTAAATGCCAACACCAGATCCTCGCCCCAGGCGGCATAGTGTCTACTAGGTACGCACAAATATTTACGTCTCTCATAAATAACCACTTCATAGCATAGGTTACCGATCATCGTCTACACTATAAAGAGGGGTTCAAAAACATGTTCTAGCATCCTATCGTCATCTATCAGATAGTCTACCAGTTCATGGTTTTAATAGAAAATACGATATATTAAAATATAGCTCAATATAGGCTAACAAATAATTCCTCACCAAAACACGAGACGATAATCAATATATTAAATCAACAGGCTTCACATAAATCAAATTATAAATCCGTAGGCATGCTAATCATTTATGCAATTAAATTATCAAATCATGTAATTTTAGAAGGGGTCCACTCACAGTACTTAGTTGCCAAAAGCTGCGCCACTAGCGAAGACGGAAACGTCATAATAATTGCCCCTAAGCACATAAAGAGTCCAATAAATAAAACTATATAATAGAAATTGAATTTGGGAAAACGGACATTGGAAACGGATTCAGAACGTCGAATTACCCTAAGAAGGGTCCCGGACGAAAACCCGAAAAGTCAACCATAAAGTCAACGTTGACCGGGGGTCAACGGTCAAATTAGGTCTAACGGGTTTTAAGCTTGAATTCCGAATTAGGGCTTAAGTTAAATAAGATTAGGATTTATTGGGTTTTAGAATTATAGGGTTTTGGGTTAAAATGGTTTAGGGTGAAAATGGGTGGTTTGGGCTTAAGCCCAAACCCATACAACTAACACACACACACACACACACCCACACCAAAACACTTACACACACACACGGTTCACAAAATCACAAAGGCCTTAAGGCCTAAAAAAAACATAAGGAAAAATAGGGCTTTAAGCCCATTTTAAAAGCCACCGGCCCAAGGCCCTTTTTGGGTTTAAAAAAAATAAGCTAAAAGAAATAAAAGAAAAGGGTTGGGGTTTTGGGCTGAGGCAAAATGGGCTTAAGGCCCGAGGGAAATGGGAAGGGCCAAATGGCCTGGGTTTGTTGAAAGAGAAGGCCGGAAATTCGGCCGGAAAATCACATAACTTTAAACGGCCATAACTTTAAACGGTCATAACTTTATCACTACTCAACGAAATTAAGCGAGACAAAAATAAAAGTTGTAGCCCTGGAAGAGACGAAGAGAATGATACCTCACACGACGTCTAACTCGCCGTGTTTTGGCCGGAAAATGCCTCGAAAGCCGTTGGACTCGCCGGAAACTGGGTAAGATTCAAATGAGTATAACTTCTTTAATACTCAACGAAATTGAGTGAAACAAAAAGGAAAGTTGTAGTTCTGAGACGAAGAGATTGATACCTTACAAGCCGGCCAAATCTCCGTGGTTTGGCCGGAAATGGCCTCGAAAGGGGTGGTGCTCGCCTGAGCTCGAGTACGGGACTTCCAGGTTCGACTTCCAAGATGCCAAGACTATGGTTGAGTTCGTAGCGACGAGATAAAGACGATGGTGATGTTGAAATTGTGATTTGATGATTTTATGATATGGGTTATGGGTGTGTTGTTCGGGAAAGATGAAAGACGAGGGAGAGAGAGAGAGCAGAGATAGTTGAGAGAAGAAAGAGGGAAAGGAGAGGGTCACGAGGGATACAAAAATAAAAGGGTGGGCCCCTTGGCTCACCAATTAAGAACAAAAAACCATTTTTAAATAAAATGGGGGTGGGATTTAACATTAGAGATCCATTGTTGCGCATTTACTTGCCTCCATGGCTAAGTGGCTTAACCCCAACTATGCCGTGGACACCCTCTGACGGAGTGACTTTGACATAGTCAAAGATCAAGGACCTAACCACAAGACAACTATGATCCCTCAGGTCAAAAGACTACTTTGCATTATCCCAACCATGAGTTCTCATGTGACATGAGTATGAGAACTCCTCGTTGGTCGTGTTCAGTGGACTCATTCGCTATTGAGCACCTACATGCTTGTCTTGGTGTCAATCACACCAATGACTCGAGACTAGTCACTCTCCCTAAGAGAAGACATAGTATGTACTGATCTTAACGGACTGTCAATGCCCAATTAGCAATCCTATGATCAGGAACATTTAGGATATGTATACGAAAGAGAATGGTCTCATGAATCTAACTTGTTTAAATTACATTCTCCTAATTACATATTCCTTGGACTTATCGTTTAAGCATATAACATTTATATGAGACGGCTTAAAACAATAATCTTTGCCCTTGATATTAAACTAGATTAGTTCAACATGTGAAATGTCCGCAAAGTATCATCATATGATTGGTTTTAGTTCACATTTCCAACAAACCCATCCTTAGTTTCTCACCTCTCGAAGCTGTAGTTGACGGAGTTTGTTAAAGCCAAACATATCTACCTTCCCGTCCACCTCAGGTGCTGTCGAATTGGAATCCCCTTCCGGCTGGGTAGGTGAAGATCAACGGTGATGACTCTTTTTTTCCTGGGTCTAATGTGGGAGGTGTTAGAGGGGTATTTCATGACGAAGCCAGTAGCTATGCTGGAGATTTCGTTCGCCAAATTCCCTCTGCATCGAGTCCTACCATGGTGGAGTTTCTGGTAGTTCGCGAGGGGATTCATTGGGCTACGGAAAGGAACTTGCATCGAGTTATCGTGGAGTATGATTCATCGCAGGTGGTTCAAGCTGTTGGGAGTCGATTCCAGGGGTCTTCTTCCATGGATCTTCTGGTGGATGATATCTGTGCTAGTTTGCAAGCTTTTGTGGATTGCCAAATTGAGTTTTGTTGGTTTGAGGAGCCTCCAGATTCGATTGTGGAGGCTTTCGTTGATGTTGATTGACTCATGATTATTCAATAAATGCTATCATTTTTCTTCAAAAAAAAATTATGGTGTTTTCAAGGTTCTAAAAAACGCTAGGCGCTAGTCGGGCGGTGGGATGGCCCCTAGCGCCTAGGTGGCTAGGCGGGATCTAGGCGGGCGCCTAGGCGGCCTAGGCGGATTTAGGTAAATTTCTTATATTTTATATGAATTAATTAAACTTACTATATCAGATGTAAATAATTATTGAATAATATGTTATTTCTTATAGAAGAACATACATATGTGAATGTTTTATGTACATATATAATATGCTTGCCTAGGGAAAAAACAAAATATTATCTAAATAATTTATATAACATTTATGTACATATGATATAGATATACATCTCAAACTTTTAAAATATAAAAACCCACACAAGTGGGTGGTTCTGATGATAAAACCATCTGACCCTTTATAATATATAACTTATAAAAATATCAAAAGCTCACGGGGTGGTTTTCATGATTACAACCATGAAAAGCAGGGATTTCAATTTTCAACTTGCATGAAAAACAGGGATTTCACGCAACCTTTCACGCAACCGGTCCTTTCAGTTTCAGAACCTCAAAATTGGTTCTTTCAGTCTCTCTCCCTCTCACTCTCTTCCCTCATCTTCTTCTTCGCCCTTTCAGAACCTCAAAATTGGTTCTTTCAGTCTCTCTCTCTCTCTCTCTCTCTCCCCTCATCTTCTTCTTATCCCTTTCAGAACCTCAAAATTGGATCTCAAATCCAACTTGCTCCACCACAGATATTCGACTTCTCTTCTAGCAAACAGAGAGGTAGACGGCGAGACTCGGGGAGATAAGAAGGTTGTGAGTCTCGCGACTGCAGTTTCGTTTCCAGGTCGCCCAGACCGCCCAGCGTCCGCCGAGCCCGCCTAGCCCGCCTAGCCCGCCCAGGCGGCCGCCTTACACCGCTTAATGTCCTTGCTGATTTAGTGAACGATTTCTAGTTAATCGCGGCGGAGCACCGCCGCCTAGCGCCTAGGCGCCGCCTAGACCGCGTTTTAGAACACTGGGTGTTTTACGTTGAAACATGGACAAATAATTTGTGTCAAAAAAATTATACAAAATAATTGTTGTATTTTTTTTATGGAAAATAATTTACCTATCTATATGTTAGTACCCACTTGGAATATAAGTACTGTAAAAATAATTTACCTACCCCATAGGCGTGATATTGTAAAGAAAAAAAGTATATGATTACTTTGGATATTATAAGTAATTATATGACAGTATTATTTGTATAGGTAAATTAATAAGTAGATCGGTGAATTAGTATGTACTACAAAAATGCAGATAAATTAGCTTGTAACAAAAGAATGTAGTTAAATTAGTGAATTTTTAAAATATAGGTAAATAGTTTATATCAAAAGAATGTAGGTCAATTAGTGAATTTTTAAAATATAGGTAAATACTTTTGTAATACGTGGTTTTAAAATAGGAGCTCCTTGCTCATTGCTAGCATAATTGAAGGTGAGTAATAATAATATTTATGACATATTTAGGTCATTGTGGCATAAGTTGTAAATATTTTATAAGGATAGGTCATTTATTTGCCAACATGGCAGACTATTTGAATTTTGGATTTTATTTGGATGTTTAATATGAGGTGGGTTTTTTGTCTAGAGAATATATGACTCAACCAGAAGGTATTGTCAAAGCAAGAAAAGAAAATCTGGTTTATAGATTAAAAAAGTCTTCATGGGCTAAAGCATTCTCCAAGGCAGTGGTACAGGCGTTTCCACTCATACATGAAGATTAATTTTAGAAGATGCTTATATGATTACAACGTTTACTACCATGTGTTCAAGGATTGTATACTTATACTAGTGCTACTTTATGTAAATGACATGTTGATTGTATGTGACGATATGTCTAGAATCAAGAGTTAAAGATGCAATTGAGTAAGAAATTTTACGTGAAGGATCTAGAAGCTGCTTAAAAGATCCTTGGAATGCAAATTAAAAAGGATAGAGATGTTAGACTTAATACATTCATGCAAATATTAAAACACCATATAACTAACCTTGAGAAGACATCCTTGAGAGCATAGCAAGAACACAAACTGCAGCAAGCATGCAAAGAACACCTTGGAACTCGATGTAGGTCTTCTACACACTCACCACGACTGTATTACTCAAACCCATGGGGAGTTCCCCGAGTATATGTTTCGGTGGTGCATGCAGGGACCTTCCCTTGGTATTTATACTACTACAACGTTAGTGCACATTCCCATAATCATGCCACTAGAATCCCTTATTGTACAAGGATACAATCTACCAAATCTCAGTCTTAATAGGATAGTATCAAGAGTCCTTATT
The DNA here is from genome assembly GCA_035220775.1 of Malus fusca. NCBI lineage: Eukaryota > Viridiplantae > Streptophyta > Magnoliopsida > Rosales > Rosaceae > Malus > Malus fusca. Next base: position 13,530,041 of record CM069071.1, read on the forward strand.
CTCCAATTATAACTGGAATATATGCTTTACATGGAGTCCAAATTATAGCTTATAACTAAACCCTAATTGTACTTACATTTCACATCAATCCTTATTAACTATATTGACGTATTAGGCATTGGATTAGAGTCTAACATCCAACATTCTCCCACTAGGTCAAATAGTTAATTCAAGAAAGAACTTTAATGAATATGTAAGCATGATTCTTTATTGGCCAATGGATTCAGTTAAGCTATTAAGCTTCTTGCTTGCTTCTGTCAAGCAAAGGTTACTTACTCAGATCTATTGAAGACTATGAACAAGAAAAGTGTCCATGAGCTCTTATAATCACTTAATAAGCTCCTCACTTACATGGAGCAATTAATCACAGACTTGGTACAAAAGTCCATAACAAACCACAAGCCAAACGCATTGATTCCATCACTTTTAGGTCCACTTAATCAGTCTTAAACCTGACTGCCTAATGCTTCCTATGAAGCTTTCAAGCTATGAGAACATCTCAAATATCCTTACGTGAAAACTCAGTTCATATGTCAAGCAACCTTATGACATAACCAATTGCAACTAATAACCTTTTGTTGCTGCATTATTCCATCGAAAAACACATCAGTTGCTTATAAGAATTAAAACTATTTTAGAACATTGTAATGAATTACTGAAATAACATCTCTTTATTAAACCTTTGATTCAACCAAGTGCAGTAACTAATGAATATAAAATCAATCCTCAGTACTAACTATCTTGATACTAACTACCATGTATAATTAAACTACATATTGTTACTACTCCCACTAGTTCAACAAATCTAGGGTTGCAGTCACTCCCATATTGACTGCATGCTTATGAAAAACTGCATTAGGCAATACATTAGTGAGTGGATCAGCAAGCATTGCATGAGTGTTGATTTCTCCAGCCTTTACTTTCTTTCTAGGCAAAGTATACTTGGTGTTCAAGTGCTTAGTTCCAGGAGACCTTTTATTATTCTTGGAATAAAAGACAACAACTTTATTGTCACACCAAATTTGAACAGGTTTTGTTATGAAATCCATAATCTTGAGACTGCTGATAAAATTTCTCAGCCATACAGCTTGTGAAGTAGCTTCATAACAAGCTACAAACTCAACTTACATGGTAGAAGTGGCAACAATATCTTATTTTACACTTTTCCATGACATTGCCATATTTGCCAACGTGAATATATAACCTGAAGTTGACTTAAGTGAATCAAGGTAGTCTGCAAAATTTGAGTCACTATAGCCTATTAGCTAGAGTCTTGAACCCCTTTTGTATACCAGCTGATACTCTTTAGTCCTTTGCAGGTGTGGAGCCTACAATAATCCCAAAAATTCTAGAGGCGATACATGGACTTTTATTCAAGAAAGACAAGATTGCCCTCAATAAATGGGCAGGTTTCTCAGATGCTCCCAGGCGCAGCTCACATCCCTAGAGGTCTCAGCAGCTAAATACGATTGCCCACAGTTCACTTGCCATTGACAAGGAATTAAAGATAAGGATTAATTACCCAAATCCTATCTTTAATACATTCCCAATTGAAGAGTGACTCCAATCAAGTAAGTAATCCTAATTTAAATAAATCAGGGATAATTACACCATTATCTCAAGATATTATTTCCTATTTAATATCTTGGGAATATTTAGAAAATATCTCTCCATTAAACACTATGGCCGACCCTATCCCTATAAATACCTTATATTCTACCCATTTTTCAAAGCTTTGGCAACCCTAAAAAAAGCCCTAAACACTTTACTCTCTCAGAGAAACTAACTTAGGCATTGGAGATTCGTTGACCTAACCCCCCCAACCTCTTGGGCGCGTGAGGCTTAGGTCTCTGATCAAAGATGTTGATTGTTTTGCAGGTGCATTTTCGTCAAGACTAAAGACGGTGAAAATTTGCATCGACAAATTGGTGCTTTCATTGAGAGCTGATTCAAAACACTCGAAGAAGCCTCTTGCATTTGTTTCTTGAATTTTCTGTTACGTTGAATTTCTCACACGTCGTATCAATTAATTTTTCCTAGAAAAGTTTCTTGATCAATCCCTGGAGAAAGGATACAATGGTAGGAAATTCAAAAACTACGACGAACGGAACCCCGTACGTGTAAGGATTTAGACTGGAGAGTGGAGACGAGGACATAGCCCCACGACGGAGGTCCTCAAGGCTTAACGCGATGGCATGAGGAGCCCCACCACCGCAGAGCCGCGCCACCCCATCACCAACGTGACCCAATAGCCACGGCAAGGCCATTAGGCCACGACACCATTCCCACCGTTGCTGCCCTTGCAGCGCTGCACCCAGCCAAACCCTAGGCAGGAGGCCCAGGTCCATTTCCAAACTCATGGGCAGGAGGCCCAAAACTTGGCAGCTACCACAACAGGCCTAGGGCAGGAGACCCAGCCCATTGCAACGGCAGGCCTAACTGCACAAGCGGCCCAAACCCGAGCCCAGAACGCGACAGTTGCTACCAGCCAGGCAGCTTAACGGGCCCAAGCCCAAGCCACTCAGCTAACAGGCCATGATGTGGCAGCCCAACAGGCAGGAGAGCCCATAGCTACTCAGGCCCAAGGCGAGTAGGCGCCAGTCCAACGCGTCCTGCAACCTGCTCTGACGGCCCGGCCTGTCACCCAATCCATTCCAAGGCCACCTCTAGTGATCCAGACTTCGACCACCGGACCCGCGATCGATTCAGGGTTACTTACACCCCACTTTTATGCAAGAATGCCCGTTTTGGGGTTCAAGTACCTGCAGTCCATTATACTTCCACCAAGCATGGAGATGCCCATTATCCAAACTCTTCCAATCTAAATGGCGAGCACCACCTGCCCCAGCAGGTCGCTAATTTAACGAACGACCTCGAGCAGCAGACCACCTTGGTGAACCAACTCCTCAAGCGCAGCGAGATGCAGCGCGCCCCAGACGAGGTGTCTTGAAGCAGGACAAGGGCGAAAGAACGTGACTCATTCCAGTGACTTCCCAGCAAAAAAACAGCTCAGCTCGCCACGAACTATGCGATAGGGTAGTGTGCACTTTCGTTTGGGTCCTCGGAGAAACGTCTTCTCCAGCCTAGATGCTCAGAGAAGCGTTCATTCTCGACTTGGCTCACGAGTCAGTGTGTATTCGAGGTTGGCTCCACACTTTGACGAGCACTCAGGACATTCCAGGAGAAGCGTCCACACGAGGCTAAGCCCACAAGAAGATCCTCATACGAGCCAACGAAGTAGACAGCCGCATGACTCCCACAGAATAACACGTGAGCAGTCAATCTCAAGTTCCACTGGCAGCCTCCAGCCAAAACGACGGAGGGCAACACAAAGCAAACCACGTGCACCACGACAATGGCACAGAAGAGTAAGACATGCCGAAGAACAACTTGGACCAGCAGGTCAACACCAGGGGCAACTCGAGGCTCCGCTGCCCTACCAGGCGCAAATCCAAGAGAAAGTACAAATGGTCGTAGTAGAGTAATTGTGCGGATTCCAGCGCATTGACACTACCGACGATGCTCTCAGTAGAGACGTGACCAACCTGAGCAGGTCACCATTTACAGATGAGATCGAGTAGACAGAGCCACCGTGGAAGTTCAACCTGCTACATTTCACCTTGTTCAGGGGAGATAAAGATCCGGATAGGCACCTGATGCACTACCGAAGTGCCATGACCCTATATGCTAACAATGATGCTCTCGTGTGCAAAATATTTACCACTATGCTCCAAGACAAGGTGCAAGACTGGTTCCACACCCTACCGCCACATTCAATTTGGAGCTTCAACGAACTTTCCTTTGTTTTCACTAAAGAATATTCGTCCTACCGCTTAATCAAGAAAAAGTCTGACCATCTCTTCAGCATGAAGAATGACCCGAATAAGTCACTCATCACTTACGTCAAGAGATTCAAGACGGAGAAGGTAAAGATTGTTGGATGCGATGACAGCATCGCATGCTCAGCTTTCCGAAAAGGGTTCCCAGTAGATCACCCACTTTTCGGATAATTGATTATGGGTGAGAACCTGTCCTTAGCAAACTTTTATGTTTTGGCAAAAAAGCACTCCCTCTGGGATGAGGAAAATCGCTCCCAAAAGCCATTTAAGCAGTTGCGCAAAGACGCGGAACCGACTCAGAAGAAGGCTAGTGATAAACCGCTCAATAACAAAAACAAGCCAAGAGATAGACGCAGGGACCAGTCCCCAGCAAAGGAAGGCATAATGCCCAAGACGTACACCAAGTTCTCAATCCCGATCAACCAGATCCTTCACAACCTCAAGGATAAGCCATGGTTCAAGCCGCCGTCACCTAAAAGGGGCGACACTTTTAAGATGGACCTAACCAAGTACTGCACATTCCATAGAAGTCATGGGCACACAACCAATGACTGCTCCACTTGGAAAAGGTACCTTGAACAACTTGTGAAGGAAGGCAAGTGTGACCAGTATGTCAATAGACTAGTTGCCTGGCCAAGACATGAAGCAGATGCCGATGCCGAACCCTCAACCAAGACAATCTGAATCAACGAAATCTTTGCCGAATCCAAGCATCTGGGGGCCACCAATAACTCCAAAAAAAGGAAGATCCAGTAGGTGAGTTCGGTCTATCAAGTTCAAGCCATAAATGATGTACCTGGACCAATTGTCGGCTTCACCGAGCAAGATGCTGAGGGAGTAGACTTTCCCCACGATGACGCCATGGTGAGTTCTGTATAACTGGCCCACGCCGTTGTTGATAGAATCATGGTGGACAACGGCAGCTCAATCAACATCCTATAACTATCATTCATCCAGAAGATAGGCCTGGAAAGCACGATCAAACGCAAAGCAAAGGTCTTGACCTGATTCAATGGACTCACCTCAACTATCATTGGCACTCTCACACTCAACGTAACCAGCCCACCGATTGTCTCATCGTAGACCTTCATGATCGTCAGCGACCCATCTGCCTATAACGGGATATTGGGCCGACCCTGGCTAGTAAAGATTGAAGTTGTGACCTTGACCGAGTATCAGAAAATCTGATTTCGCATCTCAGGATGAGCAGTCGAAGAGATCAAATGCGACCAGGCCATATCCAGGCGATGCACTATACAAGTTCTTTAGGAGATGAAGGAAGAAGTCTTTCGCCCCAGCAGTAGCAGCTGAAGTGCAAAAAAAGACTATACCTTCGCCAAATAGCAATTACAGCAGGTAGGTCAGGAAGATGACGTTAAGGTCGACAATGCCCTGGCAGATGAATCAGGATGAAAACCTGAAGAAGACGCCGAACACATCTTCCTTGACCCTAAGTAGCGGTCAGACCACGCCGAATGCACATCCAAAGAAGATCTAAGTGATCCTAGATATGAAGTCCCTCACCACTCTAAAGGAGATCCAAGGTCTGACTTGACAAGCAACTGCATTCGATTCCTCTCACGACCTATCAACCAATGCAAGCTTTTTTCAAGACAATCAGGACACATAGTGACACAAAGGGAACGACGAAGTGCGAGAAAGCATTACAGGATTTGAAGAAATACCTGACATCACCTCCCCTACTATCCAAGCCGAAGGCAGTGGAAGATCTATGCATCTATATGGCTATATCTGAAGCAACAATAAACTCTACCCTCATACGAGAAGAGCTGGAGGCCTGACCACCTGTATCCCACAGTTCAAAAGCTATCCTCAATGCGGAAGCCAGATACCCAAAAATCAAAACTTTGATTTTAACGCTAGTTGTTGCAACCAGAAAGCTCAAGCCGTACCTTCAGACGTACACAGTTATCGTTATGACGTGATATTCTGCACAGCCAAACGCACGACGTTAAAGGCGCAAAAACTGGCGGACATTCCGACAAGCGCAACAACTCAGCCCAGAAATGCCCTAGAGGTAGCCAAGCACACCGTAGCCTCATCAGCCTCACATGCAAGAGATTTTCAGCATTTGCACATCGACGTATCATCCAACTACCAGGGATCGAGGGCAGGCCTATTTCTTACTACCCCGAACGGTTCGATGCTCGAGCATGTGATCACTCTAAGCTTCAAGGTGTCAAACAACGAAGCAGAGTATGAAGCCTTACTAGCAGGTATTCGATTGGAAAATGAGTAGTGAAAAAGCTGGCTATTTATTCTGATTCCCAGCTGATCACCAACCAAACTTCAGGGGAGTACACAGCAAAGAATCTAAGGATGACCTGATACCTTGAGAATGTATGAGAATAACTAGCGACGTTCTAGGCGTACACACTCACTTAGGTTCCACGAGCAAAAAAATGTCCATGCGGACGCACTAGTAACCTAGGCTTTGCACTAGACCATCAGCTCAAGCACTTTATCCTAGTCTAATACTTGGAAAAACCAAGCATAGATGAAGAATCAACAGTTGAGGTGGCGCAGATCAGTACAACCCCGAGTTGGTAAGATCCCATAATCGACTACATAGTCAATGGAACACTCCCTGCAGACAGACTTGAGTCTAGGAAGCTCCAGATGAAGGCAGCACACTACTACATATGGAACGACATGCTTGTTCGAAGATTATTTTCAGGACCGCATCTCCGCTGCCTATCGCCTCCTTACGACCTGAAGATTTTTAGCTCAATCCATGAATGCGTCTATGGAAACCACTCTGGAGGCTGCTCATTGGCGAAAAAAGCTCTCAACATTGGCTATTATTGGTTGATCATGCATCAAGACACCAAGGAGTATGTACAAAAGGTGCGACAGCTGCCAGCGCTTCAAGCCTGTGCATGCACTACCTGCTAGCGAACTTCACCCGCAGACGAGTTCATGGTCATTCATGCAATGAGCGATCGACTTGGTAGGACTAATGTCTTTTGCTACTAGGGGCAGAGGCATAATGATCGTAGTGACCGACTACTTCACAAACTAGGTCGAAGCCGAACCCATGACAACAACTACCCAGACGGACATTGAACGCTTCATATGGAATAACATCATCTGTCGTTTCGGTATCCCACACTCCATCATCACCGATAATGGTCCACAGTTTGTGGGCAAAGACTTGGCGAGGTTCTTCAAAAAATATAGCATCAAGCAGCATATGTCCACGCCCCAGTATCCGCATGGCAACAGGCATGCCCAAGCGTCCAACAAGACCATCCTCGACTGCTTTAAGAAGACCCTTTAAGACAATAAGGGCAAATGGGTAGACGAGCTCCCCGGTGTTCTATGGGCATATCACACTACCAAGAGACGAGAAATCAATGAAACTCCATTCTCTCTAACGTATGGTTTTGAGGAGATTATTCTTCCCAAAGTCATGGTGCCAAGCATCAGCACTGTACTGCCAAATTTTGAGCAGAACGAGAAAGAGATGGCCACCAACTTATACCTGGCAGAGGAAGAGTGCGAGAAGGTTATCACCCACATTGCGACCTATTAGCAGCAGCTTCTCTCCAACTACAACAAGAGGGCAAAAATCCGGCCGTTCTAGCCAGGAAACTTAGTCCTCAGAAAAGCCTTCATCATCACCCAACGTGAAGGCTCTAAAAAGATGGCTCTCATCTGGGAAGGTCAGTACAAAATCAGCCGAGTAGGCGGAAGGGGCAGCTACATCCTCACCACTATAAGCGACAAAAAAAATTGACAAGCAGTGGATTGCCTACAACCTGAAAAAGTACTACGTGCGACCTCCCACCACTTCTTGGACCCCATTCAAGACGAAAAAGTTCAAAGACTCAAGCAGCTCGATGAACAAAACCTATCATGCCAAGAATTATCAATTGTTATGCCATTACTGCCTACGAGCAAAGTTAATAAAAGCCTTTATTTTCAATGAAGGTTGAAGGAATTATTCACAAGCCTAGGCTAAATGCATAAACAAATGGACCAACCATATGACAAACAGAAGATGCCCGCTGCCCTGCAGACATGGTGTAAGCTCTCCAACGAAAGAAGATAAACTAATCAACCATATGACAAGCAGAATACGTCCGCTGCCCTGCAGACATAACGTAATCTCTCTAGCGAGAAAAGATAAACTAATCACCCATATGACAAGCAAAAGACGTCATCTGCCCGTTCAGACATGGCGTGTGCTCTCCAATACAAGAGGGTAAACTAATTCGGAATATACAGACGTGGATGGGTGGTATGACTGCTCAGTTTCCCTTGAATACAATGACTACTTGAGCCGGATGACTCCTAGAATTGGCCACGATAGCCCTTCCCTGGAATAGACTTAGCCAACTGAAGGATTCAATTCTGCGGGATCCCGAGTCTCTAATCGGAAAAGACATTAAGTGCAAGACCCCTGCCCATGAAAGAATTCACGTGACAAAATGGTCAATCCTCGACGTGCAAATCTTCATGGAGTGACTTGGTTTTAAAGTGTTGCAATACTAGTTAAGCAAATCTGCTTTCTACATGAAGTACGTGTTCGACCATTGGCACTATAAGTTAAAAATTTCACAATAAGCCCCGGAAGGGCTAAAGTTCATGAAGTTATCCAAAGTTGAGATTCACAACTATAGTAGCTACGGAAACTCGTCTGCTTCATTCGGAGGCAACGAGTTCGGCCGCCGGCTCTATAAGTTGCAAATGTCGCATTTTTCCTCTTGCAGGTAAAGGTCTATGAGCATCAAAGCCAAAACTGAAGCCTAAAGTGACCACGCGAGTCAACTGCTCCATTAATGTAGCCAACACAACTGTCCGTCATACGGAAAAGTTTTGCAAGTCGCCTCAACCAAGCAAGGTTCCCGAAGCCCCGAAGACAAAGCTAAAACCTAAGTGATGACGTGAGATTGGCTGCTTCATTGGGGCAAATCACCCAGCCTAACGTTCTAGGATAAAGTTTTGCAAGAAACATGGCGAAATAGAAGAATGAAGCAAAACAAGGAAAGCTGTTTATTAAATTTCTAGTAAATTGATAAATCGGCTCGAAAGCCAACAAAGTTCAAGCAAAGTAGAACAAAAAGGAAAAAAAAACTTCTAAGTCTAAGCAAAAAGACTACCCCGTGGTAGCCTGCGCAACCATTGGTTCCTCGACTGCCACATTTTCAACGGTCGCATTGCTCCCAGCAACCAAAGCTTCCATCAGCTCATTCTCAACCGCCCCTGCCTGGACTGCCTAACCCTCAGCTGCTCCACCGAAGGCAGCCTCAAACCAGAAATCAAGCAGATCAACTAAAGAAATGGAAAAAGTCTTGAAGTCCTTCTTAGAAAACTCATAATTCGACGGCCTGCCCTGAAGATAGTCTATATAGCCAAGCTTGTAGAAATCGGCCTGACAAGAAGCAAACGCCATTTCGTGACCAGCTTTCTCACTATTCAGCTACACATTCTCTTTAACAAGCCTAATGTGAGCACCATGTAGCTCATCCAGTTCCTTTTTCAAGTTCTCGCTAGCAGACAACGCACCTTACAGATCCACTTCCTTGGACTCAAGCTTACTGGCAACCTCTTTGCTAATATCCTCATCCTTGGAAAAGTAAGAATATCGTAGTTCTGAATTGACACACTCAAGGTCCTCGACCACCGGAGAAACACGACTGACTTCCTTCTCTGCAGCTTCCAACATCGCATGAGTCGTACTAAGCCTAGTCTTCATGTCAACGACCTTTTGGTAAGCGATCTCCAGCTGCAAAGAAATGGGGGCAAAGACATAAAACCTCTTCAAATTCGAGTTCAGATTCGAGCTTCTCGATCTTTTCAGCAGCTGAGCGATGCTGAGCCATCAATGCTACTTCGGCCTCCTTAGCATACCTGACAGCATCTTGATCAACGTGCATAGACTCAGTTACCAGAATCAAAGTCTTATGCATTGTAGCAATCAGGGAAAACCTCCTCGAGTAGGCAGGACACTTAGCAAAGGAGTCTGAGCGGATAACAACTTTCCCAACACTGTTAACAAAATTGGCGCATGCATTGACGTCCTCAAGCAGGTTAGTTTTCAGCAGTGCACAAACCTTTCGAAACTCTCTAGCCTCAGACTTGGTGGATCTCTCACAACTGCCCGTGCAAGCGGATTTCCCCTTCTCATCAGACGAGCCAGTCACGGCAAAATGAGAAACAGGCCCATGCGCCACCTTAGCAGCATAATCCACCTTCTCGCTCTTCATAGTGGCAAGCCTCTTAGAAGAGGAACCAGACTTAGCTCCCGACAGACGCTTTGATACAACCCTAGACACCGGAGGCGTTACCGAACCCTTCCGTTGGGCAAGTCTCTCAGCAATGGATGCAGTCACCTTTGTAGTAGCAGGTTTCACAGGCTCAAACTAAACTTTCTTCTTTGCCCCTTGGGGGAAGTCAGATCAACGATAAGCTTCTCGGCAGTAGACGAGCTCCCACGAGCAGCAGAATAAGTCTTTGGTTTCTTCTCAACCAAAGGTTCACAAGCAGGTGAGGAATACCTCTTCTTTCTACCCTCATTGGCAGCAGCGATCGGGTGAGCCAACACCTCGTCCTTTATCCGATTTATCTCTTCCTTCGAAGGCATACCATATTTCTTCCCACGAAAAAGGCTGAGCAGCTAGTGTCATTCACGGCACTCAGCAGAAATGCCCAAGGCGACATGCACTTTCTTCATATCTGCCAAAGTCCTTGGAGTTGAGCCAAACTCTGAATCTACGCAAAGTAAGAAAGACGATCGATAAATTGAAGTCATAGAGCAACTCAACAAAAAAATTCAAGTAAGACAAGAATGAAGCAGTTCACTTACCACTGATAAAGGTAGTCGGGACACGCAGCTCAGGAGAAGAGTTAGATTCTCACTATCCGCTCACCTCCAAGGTATCTTTCGCCCACTCATGATCACTTTTGCTGGAAGCATCGAGCAGCTTATGGCCAAATCTTAGCTGCCTCACACCTTCCTTGTGGTCGATCTCAAAGAAGTACTAAAACTCATTTATGGTCAAACCAAGATCAAAGAACCTGCTCAAGTTCGAGAACCTCACCATCGCATGAACTGCATTTGGGGAGCACTAAGCAGGCGCGCATTTCATGAAGCAGACCACCTCCTGGAAAAGACGTGGCATGGGAAAAGTAAACCCCAACACGAAGTAGTACGAATGGAATTTGATAGCTCTCTTCCTAGCAGAGGCACCTTCGCCTCATGGTTCATGGCTACTATCGTCTTTCACCCACTTGACGCGAGCTCCTGATATAATCGCATGCTTGTACGCCTCAAAAAAATCCCAAAACAGCTCGTCAGAATTGATCTTGACCTGTGCAGTCTTGAAGTAACCCACATTGCCAGAAGAACCACATTGACTGTACAAAGGTGGAGGATGTTCGTCACTTTTGCGGTCGAATGAAGACATCTCAAAGTCTCTGTGAAATGTATGAGGAAAAATATTTAGAAGGCAGCTCGCGATAAGAGAATAAAAAAAATTAAAAAAAAAAAGAAAAAAAAAGAATGACTGTAGAGCCCAGTGCCCCACGGCCCAGCTCATCCACACGGCCAGGCCACAAAGGGCCTAGCCCACGCTTCAGCTCGCCCTACACGCGAGGAGGGGAGGCCGGTGCCTCATTCCTCTTCTCTCCTTCACGCGCCAAGCGCCTCAAGAAGTAAACACAGGCCTCTTAGCCCAGGCCACGCACGCAAGAGGGTCGGCTCACGTCGGTCCCTCTCCTTCTCTTCCCGCTTGCCCAAGCTCCAGCCCAACAGCCATAAAGACCTGGCACAAGGCTGGTCCCCTTGGCCCTAATCGAGCCGTCCGCCTGGCCCATGCTAGCCAACTCTCGCACCACATTACCCTGCTGCCCGCTGTGCACAGCAACTTTGTGGCATCCTTACCACACCACTCACACCTCCTTGGCACTTGCCAAGCCAATTTTTCAAGTCCCAAGACTCCCAAAAAATTCAAGAAGAAGAAAATTCATTTTTTTCTTACCTTGGTGTGGCACGGAGAAGAAGAACTAAAACGAGAGACGACTCTTTGCAAGGGCAAGAAAAGAAGAACGCTAGGGGAGGGGAAATAAAAATTTCCTTTGGCTTCTCTTCCTTGTTGGAATAATGATTGTTCTCCAAATTTATTTAATCTCCTGCTTAACGCAGAATTAAATAGGTATTGGGGGGTAATTATTTTTCTTTTCCTAGAAGAAGCCTATCTCCAAATCAAGAAAGAAGATCAAGTTCAAATTGGGAAACAATTCTACAAGCCTAAGCAACTTAGGATTCCTACACCTACTATCATTTTCCTGCGTGCAGCATAGTAGGTGTGGGGGCATTTGTGGAGCCTAAAATAATCCCAAAAATTCTAGAGGCGACACGTGGACTTTTATTCAAGAAAGACAAGATTGCCCTCAATAAATGGGCATGCTTCTCAGATGCTCCTACTCGCAGCTCACATCCCTGGAGGTCTCAGCAGCTGAATACGACTGCCCACGCTCACATGCCCTTGGCAAGGAATTAAAGATAAGGATTAATTACCAAATCCTATCTTTAATACATTCCCAATTGAAGATTGACTTCAATCAAGTAAGTAATCCTAATTTAAATAAATTAGGGATAATTACACCATTATCTCAAGATATTATTTCCTATTTAATATCTTGGGAATATTTAGAGAATATCTCTCCATTAAACACTATGGCCAACCCTATGTCTATAAATACCCCATATTCTACCAATTTTTCAGAGCTTTGGCAACCCTAAAAAAAGCCCTAAACACTTTACTCTCTCAGAGAAACTAACTTAGGCATCAGAGATCTGTTGACCTAACCCCCCCCCCCACCTCGTGGGCGCGTGAGGCTTAGGTCTCTGATCAAAGGTGTTGATTGTTTTGCAGGTGCATTTTCGTCCAGACTAAATATGGAAAATTTTTGCATCAACAGCAGGTATCTTAAAACTTTCTTAGCAACTCTCCAATGCGCATTGCCATGATTAAACTAAAACCTTCCCTGCATGCTAATGGCATATGCAATATCAGGTCTAGTACATACTTGTGTATACATAAGACTCCCAACTAGTGAAGCATAAGGCTTGCTAGCCATTTCTTTTCTCTCAAACTCAATCTTGGGACACTGATCCTTACTAAGCTTCTCTCCCGTTGTCGATAAAACATCATAACTATTTGAGTCTTCCATATTGAACCTTTTAAGTACTTTTTCAATATATGTTTTCTGTGATAAACCAAGTAGCCCTTTACTTCGACCCCTTGTGATCTAAATCCCAAGAACAAAGTTGCATTTCCCATATCTTTCATCTCAAAGTGTTTTGACAGAAACCTCTTGGTGTCACTCAGCAATGATGCATTATTGCATGCTAGTAATATATCATCTTCGTAAAGAATGAGAAAAATAAAGCAGTTTCCATTCCTCTTGATATAAACGCATTCATCACTAGGGCTCTCTTCGAAACCATGTGATGAAACAACCTCATCAAACTTCAAATACCACTATCTTGAGGCATGCTTCAATCCATAAATGGACTTGTCAAGTTTACAGACCAAACTCTCTCCCCCTTCTTGAATGAAACCCTCTGGTTGCTTCATATAGATCACTTCTTCAAGATTTCCATTCAAGAATGCAGTCTTAACGTCCATTTGATGCAGAAATAAATCGAAGTGAGCCACTAGTGCCATGATCACTCTAAAAGAGTCTTTTGTAGAGACTGAAGATAAGGTTTCATTGTAATTAATTCTTTCTTGTTGAGTATAACTCTTTGCTACAAGTCTAGCTTTATATATTTCAATTTCACCCTTTGAGTCTCTCTTTGTCTTGTAAAGCCACTTACATCCTATTGGTTTACACCCTTGTGGAAGCTCAACTAACTCCCACACTTTGTTTTTATCCATGGAATCCAATTCTGATTGCATAGCTTCTTTCCAGTGTTCATTATTTGAAATCTCAATTGCTTTCTTGAAGTTTAATGGATCTTCTTCTTGGCACTCAAACTTAGCTTCTTGCAGATACACAAGGAAGTCATATGACATTGTAGGATTTCTTGCACGAGTGAATCTTTTGGTTTCCATTTGCATAGGTTCAATGTGTTCCTCTTGAATAGCTGGTGTGTTGTTCAACTGCATAGGTTCTTCTGCAACCATTTATTCTTCTTTAGTAGCCTATATTGGTTCTTCAATTTGTTCATTTGTATTTTGCACTACAATTGGCACAACAACTTAATCTATCACAACATCACCTAGGTTTTCATCTTGCGGTGTTGTGGGTTTTTCATTCCAGTCAAGATTTTCTTCCTATTAATCATAATTAACTTCTTCAATGAACTTGGCTCTCCCAGTTTCAATGAATCTTGAGGTATGGTTAGGGCAATAAAACCTATAACCCTTAGTTTTTTTCTGGATACCTTACAAAGAAGCATGTGATTGTTCTAGAGTCTAGCTTCTTCTCCATTGGATTGTATGCTCTTACTTCTGCTTTGCAGCCCCAAGTTCTCAAGTGATTGAGCACTAGTTTTCTGTTGGTCCACAATTCGAAAGGTGCATTAGGAACAGACTTACTAGGGACCCTATTTATCAAGCAGTTTGCAATTTTGATTGCTTTTCCCCAAAGAAAAGTAGGTTACTTCGATTTACTCATCATGCTTCTTACCATTTCAATTAATGTCCTATTTATTCTTTCACTAACTCCATTTTGCTCAGTGGTCCTATGATTAGTGTATTGAGCAACGATTCCATGCTCTTACACAAACAATGTAAAGGGACCATGTTGTCTACCAGGCATACTAAACTTTCCATAGTACTATCTACCTCTATCAGATCTTACTATCTTGATCTTACAGTCTAATTGATTTTCTACTTCTGCTTTATAAATTTTGAAAGTAGCAAATGCACTAGATTTCTCTCCTAACAAGTATAAATACCCAAACATAGAAAAGTCATCAGTGAAAGTGATGAAATACTTGTAACCATCGTGTGTTTGTGTTGGAAAATGACCACAAATGCCTATGTGGATTAGTTCTAGCAGCCTTGCACTTCTAGTTGAACCTTTCTTTTTCTTGTTTATCATTTTTCCCTTAATGCAGTTGGTACAAATATTGAAATCACCATAATTCAGTGATGGCAAGATTTGTTCTCTAGTCAATTTTTGCATTCTCTCCCTAGAAATATGCCCTAATCTTTTGTGCCATAACTTGGATGAGGTATCGTTTGTCAGTGTTTGTTTATGCCCTACTGTGTTAACCACATTAATTGGAATTCTCATTTAAGTTCGAACATGTCACCAATTAACCTTCCATCTCCAATCAATTTAGAACTTCAAAATATTGAAAAACCAATTTCATTAATATCAAACTTGAATTTTGATTTAACAAGCCTACTAATTGAAACTAAACTCCTTCTCATATAAGGTATATAAGCAACATCAACTAAATCTATCATGCCCCAACCGGCGAATAAAGATTATTCATGAGTTATGGTCTAAGCCATATCTTAGCTATAGGAATAAATTCTGCAACCAAGATATGGTGGAAAAATTAAAATAATTTGGCATGATTACACAATACATCATATAACAAATCTTACATAATAAAAGCTTGAGTTTACCACATATAATTTATTGAATACGTAGCGGAAATAAAATATTAGTATACACAATTAATTCATAACAAAAGTACCAACTAAAATAATAATTGAAATGAGTAGCTCTTGTCAATACATAAAATGTATGCAATGAGATGCATGAATGCACACACTCCCTTCTAATCCCGCTAACACATACCTAAGGCATCCAAGCCTGCACGTCCCATACCATGCTTATACCACTTGGCTCCGAATACCTTAGAATATGAGTTAACTCCCGTTCATCCCTTAAACCTAATTTTTGTAATTAAATTCTCAGTTTCCACTTTATTATACAGGCACTTCCCCCGACGCCCAATTGTATATTCAAGCCCTTCCCCCGACGCCTGACATATACAAGATTTAATTATTTTATAACCAATCGGTTGTATACTCAAGCCTTTCCCCCAACGCCTGACGTATACAAGGTTCATTATTTTATATTCAAGGCAAACTTCAGCCCTTGAATATTTTCACAACTCAAACATTTTACACAAGTGAGCACTTGACACAACACAACTCCTTTTCTTTCTTTGCAATGCATATGTATATGTACTGCACATAAAGAGTAATAATTAGGTTCTCACCATATATAAATATGAACATAGATTAAACTAACTAGTAACCAATGTAATAATATTTGATGCCATCATTTAAAATATTTATCATTTACCACTCTAGAATTACCATCGTCTTTTTCACTTTCGTCTTGCCAGTACCTGCTGTTAGTTTGCCTCTGTAAACATGAACAAAATCATAAGAGTAAAATGTATACATGTCTCCAAAGAAACAAGGCATGAAACCATGACTCAATTTTCCCCCTCCAACCTCATCTTTCCAAATTCACTCATTTTTCTCTAATTTTAGTACTACACCATTAGACTCATTTTATGTTTTCTTTGTGTTGATCCAACCACTCTATTCTTCCATCCCACTCATCTTTTATTTTTATTTCAACCCACCACTAATCTTCTCATACAATTTTTCCCAGAATTTCTCCCAATGAACTATCTCTACCATCTTTCTTTTGAATTGGTACTCCCACTTGCTACAACCCAACCTCTCTCTCTCTCTCTCTCTCTTCACTCACTTGTTGCTTCCCACTCTTTTCCTTTCTTTCATTTCCTCTCACAGCTCTCCCTTTTCACTCATCACAAAACACCTCATCTCTTTCTCACTATCTCAGTCTGTCAAATAATCATAATCAAGGGTGGTGATAGTTGGCGGGGATGGATTAGGCACATGGAGTGACTCTCATGAGAGCATAGCCACAACGTCATCCATTGTCTCGTTCATCGTGGTTGCTATTGATGAGTGTGACTGGCCAAGCGTAGCAATTGTTGCGTGAAAGGTGAGGTTGAGTTGATGATAAAGATATGAAGACTTGGGTTGGCAATGCCGAGCTTGACGTGATGATGACCAAAAGAATCCATTTTTGGTTCCTTGGCTTTCTAATGTTGTTTTCTTCCATTCATTTGTAGTCACGTTAATTCGTCTTACACAACTAACTATTTTTTATTGATTGGTGATGTGTTTTCATAGCTCTTACTAGGAGAGTAAAGAAGAAGAGAGTAAGATCTTGTAATAACAAAGTCACGCACCGGATTTAAGTGGTTCGCCAATTCGGCTACGTTCACTAAAAGTGTATATATATTTGTATTTCACTATGTATGAAAGATTTGCAAAATACAATGGAAATGGCTTCAAGCCTTACATAATATGAAAGAAATGGATAGTGAAGGAGGGAGTGGTCTCAGAAAGAAGACATCCTTCTTACTTGTGTGGTGGTCTTGATGTTCCCCCCATTCCCTTCGTTCTTCTCCTTCATTTATAGAGAGTAAATCCGATCGAAGAAGTTGTGCTACTGGATGTTAAAGATCTTCACTTACGTCTACTCTTGCATTTCAAATCCACTTATGGTTATCTCATTGGAGCATTTGGAATGATAGATTGAAGCATTGAAGAGAGAATATAGACAAATAATTGAAATTCCCCTAGGCTAGTGAGTAAGCACTCTAAAACAACAACATATTGCCACTTGCATGCCAATAGATACACGTACCTAGTCTATGGCCCTATATAGAATCACATCTCTCCAATGTTTAGGGGTGAATAATCCCACTACATTAACTCAACTTGCCACCTCACCATTTGTTAAAAAATATCACTCCAATTCTAGTTAGATAATCCCCACTTCAAACTCTCAGCTCTTTGTTCCTGGTTGTGATTCAAATTAAAGATCAATGAAGCTAGCAAATGGTGATTTTCCATCTACAAGTAAAAAGAATAAGTTTAAGGCCTAACAAAATAATATTATACATACATACATATATATATATATATAACCATTTTTTTTAAATAAGGGGTATAACAAAATCTAGCAAAAAAAACCAAAAAATAATTCAAGCCTAAGTACTCCAATGAACTCTACTGCAACTTTAGCTCCATTGCCCACGAACACTGACACCTAGTCCTTGTTTGGCACCCTCTTACTAATGTACCTGCAATGAATTTGTCACATGAATTGTAGCACCAGTATCAAGCCACCATGTGTCATAAGATATCTTAACTAAATCTGATTGAAAACAAACTGAAATTCTATGTACTATACCTTTGTTTTTCTTGCACTCCTTGTTTTCCTTCCAACGTTTATACCCGGTGCACTCCTTCTTCTGATGTCTAACCTTCTTGTAGAAGAAACACTTTATTCCAATAGCCCTATTAACCCTTCCAGCACCCCTATTGTTATTTCTTTGTGGAGGATTAACTCTCTGCACTACATTGACTAGCTTCTTGTTCTTATCTTTCTTATATTTTGCTCTTCATGCACATAGATGGAAATTAGCTCATTTAAGTCCCATTTTTCTTGTAGAGCTATGTATGTGCTCTTCAACTGAGAGTACTTAGGAGGTAGGGAGTTAAGGGCAAGATGAACTAAGAAAGGATCATTTATCTTAATGTTGAGTGAATTAAGTTTAGCAGATGTATCAACCATTGAGAAAATGTGCTCTCTCACATCACCACCAACACACTTAATGGTTATCACGGCATTCATAAGGGTACTAGTTTCAGCCTTCTCGGATTCCTTGAACTTGACTCTAATGGAGTCAAGGTATGTCTTAGCATTATCTAACTCAATGATGGCTCTTCAAACTAGGTCAGACATCAACCTTTTGATCACCAACAACACCATTATGTTAGCCTTAACCCATCTCTCATATTCATTCTTCTTATCTGCAGGTGCATCATCAACAGGCTTAGCTGGTTCTTTCTCTCTTAGAGCTAAATCGAAATCCATGAGTCCTAGAGCTATTTCAATATCTCACCTCCACTTCTTTTAGTTGGTTCCATTGAGCGTTTGAATTGAATTTAGGGAGCAAATTATTGAATTTTTTCAAAAACAAGATAAACATTCAAGACTCTATATTTTTTATAACTGAAACAACTCAACCTTTGTTTGGCATTCAAGTTTAATTAGTATCGGTGCAAAGTACATAAGTTGCATAAGTAATAGAATAACATGAAAGCCATCCACCTTTGTTTGCATTCAAGTTTAATCAGTATCGGTGCAAAGTACATAAGTTGCATAAGTAATAGAATAACATGAAAGCCATCCACCTTTGTTTGGCAATTAACTTTCCCAGCTCATCCATCTTATGTTCTTCCACTGAGTTATCAGTAACCTAACCAATATCAATTAGTCACACCTTTATTTGGGGATATAACCTTATTGTTATGGCTACTTATACAAGGTGATCAATTAATCCTTAATTTTTTAGCAGTTCGAATGACTGAAACGAATTTGTTATGTTCCATTCATCCAATTACATCTCAAAAAACATTGATCTTGTTGTAACTTTCAGCATGCTATGAACCTCTAAAACTTTCGGTCATTGACATGCTTGACAAATAAGATTTTTAAGCAATCAATTTTTAGTTTTATTTAGTCCATAATTAATTCTTATACTAGTTATGCATAGTAGGGTTTTCCATCTTCATACAGTTCTAGGGTTTCCTTGAGAAGATATGCATAACACAAGAAGTAGTTGGTTTAAATTATGAGCTGATGTATAACTTAGTTCTTATAACAGTCGAGGTTTACATAAATATGCAGGAATAGCATCTCTAAAACATACATATGCATGCAGTCATTAAATATAGCAGCGGAAAAATCAGGATCAAATTGAAGAAATATCAGTTCATCCATGCGCTTTCGGACTTGCATACATGATTTCATGTATGCTAATTCCCTATGGATTTTAATCACATAAACGTTGGCTCTGATACCAACTATTAGACTTACTATGTTCATGCAATATTAAAACACCATATAACTAACCTTGAGAAGACATCATTGAGAGCACAACAAGAACACGAACTGCAACAAGCATGCCAAGAACACCTTGGAACTCGAGCTACAACTGTATTACTCGAATCAATGGGGAGTTCTCTGAGTATATGTTTTGGTGGTGCATGCAGGGACCTTCCTTTGGTAATTATACTACTACAACCCTAGTGCACATTCCCATAATCATGCCACTAGAATTCCTTATTGTACAAGGATACAATCTACCAAATCTCAGTCCTAATAGGATAGTATCAAGAGCCCTTATTCTCCAATTATAACCAGAATATATACTTTACTTGGAGTCCAAGTTATAGCTTATAACTAAACCCTAATCGTACTTACATTCCACATCAATCCTTATTAACTATATTGACCTATTAGCCGTTGGATTAGAGTCTAACTTCCAATAAGAGAATCCGGCAAGATATGGCTATCACAGGAAAAAAATGTACATAATATATAGAGCGTTTCAATATGGATGGAGTGAAGCCCGCCTATTCGATTGTCAGTTCACTATCAGTTGAGTGCAGCAATGTCCAACTACAGAAAAAGAATTAGAAGAGATGAGAAAAATTCCTTATGCAAGCGCAGTAGGATGTCTCATGAATGCAATAGTTTGCACAGGACCTGACCTAGCTCAAGCATTAAGTGTTGTTTTAAAGTATATAGCGAATCCAGAAAACGAGCATTGATCTGCGGTTAAATGGTTTGTTACTTGAAAGGTACAAAGAGTCCAGGAATCTTGTTTGAAAAACAAGAAGAGGAAGCATGTGTGCTGGGTTATGTAGATGCTAACTATGCAGAAGACATAGCCAAAAGAAGATCCACTACAGGTTACCTTTACGTTTATGGTGGATGACGGATCAGCTGGAGAGCTACTCTATAGTCAATTACAGCTTGCCTACTACTGAAGCGGAGTATATTGCACTAGCAAAAGCTGGAAAACAAGCAGTTTGGCTTAAAGGTTTAACAAGAGAGTTTGAAATTGCTCAAATTTCCATGGTGATTAGATGCAGCAATCGGAGTGCTATTTACTTAGTAAAGAATTAAGTGTTTCATGGGAAATCGAAGCATATTAAAGCTCATTATCACCGGATTAGGGACATAATAGAATTGAAAAAAGTTACAATCGAGAAGGTTGATATAGCTGAGAACATTTCATATTACTTTATTAAACTGGTTAGCAGAGAAGTTCAATTACTGCTTGAACTCACTCAATCTTACATCATGTAAGCTAAGAATTGGGGGGAGCACCTTCTCACTTAAGGTGCGTTCAGGCAAGAAGAATTTTGCCAATGTGAAAGTTCTTGAAGTTTTCGAGTTGCTGCAAGAAATATTCTAGGGTGCATCAGTCATTTCTTGGTTTTGACTCACCAAGGTGGAGATTGTTGTGATTTGGCTTGTTAAAATACTAAGGTTAAATAGGTTTAGGTTTCCAATAGGTGTAGGGAATGGAGAAAAGAAACGTGCACTTGTAATTTCCCATAAGAATTGGAAACTATGTTTTTCTTTATAATTCCAATCAGTTTAGGATTAGAAAATAAGTTAGTTTTCCCTATTCTAAAAGAATTTAGGAATTTTATATTTGTAAGGTATGTAACCACTGGTTTATGCACTTTAAATAAGCTTGTTGGGGGCTGATTTATTCTCACGAACATTAGAGAGAATACAAGGATAGAGAGCCAAGAGTGATAGAGAGATCTAAAGCAAGGTTGTGGTTTAGCATAAGGGTTTAATAAGTTCTTGTTTAACTGAGTTGTTATTCTCCGTATTGCTGGTGATTTCCCAAGAGAGATCACCCGAGGAGTAGGCAAATTTCGCCGAACCTCGCCAAATTCTTTGTGTTTGTTTATGGAGTGTTTACTTTACTATTCATATATTCGCATAACATCATCTTATAAATTTGCATAACATCTAGACTATCGATAAACAAGGTCAACTAAAGAAGAGTAAAATCAACACCAAATACTTTGTCTAGCCATTAGTCAGTTCATATGCTGTTAAGATAGCTTAAATCCTAATATTTGCAAGGAGAGTATAATTCCTAATCTTTGTATGAGAGTATAAACAGTAAATACTCTTCTCTCGATTCATTTTGTAACTAACGAAATAATAAAAGTTGTTATTTCTTCTCTATTAAGAAATACAAAGCTTTGTTTCTTTCATTTCTGCATTTCAACTTCTTCGTTTCTAGAGATCTTTCTTTGATTTCTTTCTTCATGGTACACAACAGCAGATTGTTTGGCTTAAAATTCGCTACACATGAGGGTGTGTAAAAGGATGTGAAGATAAAAGATTCTCACATTAATGAAAAGAGAAATCTTGCAATGACTTATAACTTGTTGAACTATTCCTCATATTGCTAATTAATTTTATAATAGAACATCAACTTTCTTCACTCGTAATGTAAAGTAAAATAATAAATCGCTTGTATTTAAAATATATATACAATATATATAAGTGAAAATGAGTGACTTGCACTATTTGTTATTTGACCCAACAATTTATGGTACCAAAACTGCAGGAATTGAAGTTTATTAATTGTTGAGTGATATCACAGAGAGGATTATCATATTCTTTGAGTGAAGTTTTTGAGGTCAAATACGATATTTATTAAAGAAAAGGGAATACGTGCAAATAATGAGAATAGGGTGCTAAAAATGAGCCTTGATAAAAAAAACCTTATCGGAAATTTCAATTCAGACGAAGGGAGAGAGAGCATCCTGCACCTAACAAATTAGATTGTATTTTAGAGGATGATAAGATTGTTCTTTTTACGCCTATAAGCCATGTATATACATGCACCAATTAAAACCCTCAAGCCACGAAAGCTCTCGTGTAAAATAAGTCATGTAAACATGGACATGATAGATGATACATGTTAGTTTCTTAAATATTTCTGAGAAGTACATACCCAACCCCTAAAATACCCACCTTTCTATTCTTATATAACTTGCTTAGCCAATGAGCAACCATGTATATACGCAAACCAAGGAGTAAGCCACTTCTCATATTTATTTTTCTCCTGATTGTAACGATTTTCTGATGCATTTCTCGTCAACGTCGTGCATGTCATTTAATTCATGTAGACACGTACGTGATACATGTTAGGGTTTTCGGTAACCATAAATATGTGAACGTAGCTAGACAAAGTGAGATATTTTAGCACTCGTGTCTTTAGGTGGACCGGATTGTACAAATATATTAACTCGGACTGCCGATGAAGGCTCAAAGTCCAGATTATTTGGGCCTAATTAACATGTTAGTAAAGTTAAAAACAAATTGTGGATTGCATTATGGTTGTCGGGGCGGCCTGGCTTTGTTACATGTGTATTAGCACCAAGAAAACCAAGTCAGGAATATGGCTTGGGCTTTTGATTTTCCATGCGAGTAATGTTAAAACTTACAATGTATAAATTGATATTGATGACTTGCACCATAACTTACTACCAAAAAGAGATTATAACTTGTATAAACAGTGGAAAAGATGTTGTCATCTAAAAAAAAAAGTTATTTTATATTTTTATAAATGTATATTTTTTTCTAGCCTAAACTGAGTCATATGTGACGAGAGTCATAGGTAAAGGGAAAATAATATACACTTCGGAGTAAGTAAGTTTCTCAATTTAAGTATCTGATAAATATATTATAATGAGCAAAAACGCTCACACTCTGTTGCAGGGAGAGCCATAAGTCTGATATTGCAACATCTGATTTATTTTGCTATTCCTATTCCTTTTTGGCATCACGTGCAAAAAATGTAAACTCCAAGCAAGAGATTAACTTCGATGCATAATTGTTAAAATGAGTATAAAACTAACTTGTAATTACATCAACAATCCATATTACAAATCAAAGATAAACACTGATTAAAACGCATTCATCCTTGCATACAAAAAGAAAGCACATAAACAGTTTGCAGTAAAGCAAAATCCATAGCCAACAAAAATAGGTATGTTGTAGTAGCATATATTTTAAGAAATGTCATCCAACGTTTCGTGTATAGAACATTACTCATTTAATAATATAAGGCTAAATAGCCAAAATGGTCCCTGAGATTTGCATAATCACTAGAAATGGTCCCTGAGATTGTCCACCATCCATGATTTTGGTCATTCCGTTAAAAACTCTTTGGGCAATTTTCAAATCTTCATAACTCAATCGGTTCTTAACCAAATTTGATCCATAATATATCAAAATGAAGATAGGAAGTGTAGAACAAGATTATACCTATTTGGAAGTCCAATGGTTGCCGAAGATGGCCGGAAAATAGCCTGGAAGGTGACTGGTCCGCGGGAAAACTGGAAAACTCGCCAACTAAGTAAACTTTAAACGTTCATAACTTCTTTAATACTCAACGAAATCGAGTTATTCAAAAACGAAAATCATACTTCTCGACGAGATGAAGAGAACGATATCTTTCTCGACGGCTAACTTGCCGTGGTTTGGTTGAAAAATGGCTCAAAAGTGGCTAACAAGCAAAATTTCAAGATACAAAACTCTGACAGTAGAAAGGACACGATGAATGATGATAAACACGTTATATCATATAAGAAAACTCCCTCAACAGGCCATCCAACCACCACAAATACATCTTCAAAGGTTGGTAGTCTTAAACTGCCCATTGTTAGCAAATAATTTATATACATAAGTTCTAAAACATTGGCAGTGTTCAATTGCTTGATAGAGGCGCTACGAAAGCTAGATTTATACACATATGTCCATAGTTATCATAAAGTAAGAACATACACCTCTCTAGTCAAAGGATGGTAGGGCTGCAACAACTGCAGTCTTAGTTATCCTCGAAAGAACTTTTGTACACAGCCACTCTATTTCTTTTAGTTCCCTCCCTCTTTGCCTCTACCTTTCAGAAATCTCGCCTAATTTTGCCCTTCATTTTTTTTGAAATATTTCCAACATTAATTTATTTTCTAGATTATTCTTAAGGAGTTTGTGGAGGAACCTATTGCCAATGAGGTTACGAAGTTGAATGATGAAGTCATCTTCTTCCTCAAAGATGTCACCTCTCTTAACGCTGGGATTAGTTCATCCACCTTAATCTACAACTTTTGTAGCACCCCTTCAATCCATTATGTTTTCAATCGTAACAGAATTTCAAGTGAAACATGCACCCTAATATAATCCATTAGAATTATGTACTCCTCCACTGTCCAAAGACCTTTCTTATACTACTCATTCCAACCTTCCATTCTTCCAGATATTGTAAAGCAGCAAGAAGGCAAGCAAAACTCTTTTAGAAAGAGAGAGAAATAGTTAGAGCTTTAGTTGGAAATCTACTAAATGTGCTGCCTAACCGGACGCACATACTTCGAACTTTTGTCTAGATTCCCCAAATTATTGTAGCATGCATAGTTATAGACCTTGTCCCATTCCTTCAGCTCTCTTATTTCATTATATTATCTCAAGTTATCGAACTCTTCTTCTCTAAATTTCTTTACTGGCCCTGATGTATTACCTAAAAGATAAGTCTGCACAAAATACATAAATCAATCTTTGTTGATCACATTACCGAGAATGAAAGCAATTGAAATGCTGGTTGGCAAGACATGTGGGACGCCAGCTGTAGCCGAGATGACACCCAGAAGGTTGGGGCGGGAAATGATACCCAGTCAAAACCGCCATCGTCGTTGAAACACCACCACAGCCCATAAACCTACATAAGACATATTAGCACCAAAACCCACCAAAATTTCTGCCAACCGGCGTGGGTCACAATTGTAGTCAGATTAGCGATAAACAACAGGGATGACAGAGGGGTTGCCAGGCCAAAACCACCGACGATGCTGCACCGCCAAATCCCACCACCACAACGAACCTAAATAGGGCTAAAACGATAGTTCCAAGGGCAAAGCCCTCAGAGAGCCCAAATCACCGAGAGAAACTCCAACAGTAAATCTGCACGCCAAATACGGGCACCCAGGAAGCCACCGTCAAGAACACCCCACATCTAACTTCACCCATGATATAGAAACATCACAAATTCGAAAAAAAAAAAATTAAAAAACCTCTGAAGGGCATGACTCCATCGCATAACCCCTCGCCATCGGCAACTTAACTGCAGGGCGGTGCCACCACAACACAGACGAAAAGAGCCATAAAATCGAAATAGTGCACCATAGAATGAGGGTCTGACCCATCAATCAACCAAACAAACACTAACCCAAGCCCACAGATCTATCCCTAGGCACGGGATGAATCCTTGTACAACAATGAATCTCGAGAATCATTCGGAGGACTTCAACAAAGTTGGGAAAATTTGGTTGCCCACAAAAGATTTGGGGAAGAAGGTGCTGGGCAGCACTAAATACCAAAGAGAAAGTGATAAAGGGGAGGGGTGGCGGAAGAATAGTGAGGGAAAATAAAGGTCACGGGAGGAGTGGACAGGGAGAAGGTTAAAGGGTTAAGGAGCGATGAGAGGCTAAGAGGAGGGGACGCTAGAGGGAGACGTGAGAGCCTGCCGTCGGCCCTAAGCCAAAGCAAGGGATCGGCGGCTAAGTTTTGCAGAGGTTGGGTTTGTGGTTTCCAATAGGCGGTGGTAGAGAGAGGATTTGTTGATGTATTTGTTGTTGGACTCTTCTGTTATGCAGTGATGTATTTAGAAATGTGTATAAGAAGAAGAAGTTTTAGAGAAAAAATGAAAAGGCAGAGAGTTCTCAAAAATATCTCAGTGAGAGCCAAAGAATGCTCTCCTGCATATATTCCTTCTTTCCTCAACATTTACATGACTACTAGGGAGAGAGAAGCTACGTGAGCCTATAAGCTCATCATACCATTCATTACAAGACCCTATGAGATCTTGACACATGCTTACATCCAAGCCTAGCACAATATCATCTAATCTCAGCCCTTGATCACTAACTGATTTATTTACACTTGCTAAAGTAAGGAAAATACAGTTTAGACCTTAATCAACTAACACTCCCTTCTAAGGTCTTAACTGAGATTACCCCAAGCTTATCCCTCAAAGCACAGAATCTGTCTTTAGCAAGTGCTTTGGTGAAAATGTCAGCTAGTTGCTCCTCACTTTTGCAGTATTGCAGGTCAATTGTTCCTTCCTGAATTGCATCTCTGATGAAATGAAACTTCCTCTTGATATGTTTAGACCTCTGATGGAATACCGGATTCTTTGACATTGCAATTGCTGATGTGTTATCACACATCAAAGGAGTTGGTTCGATCAGTTCTTCACCAAAATCATGCAGCACAAATCTCAGCCATGTAGCTTGAGTGGTGGCTTCTGAGGCACTCATATACTCGGCTTCAGCAGTTGAGAGTGCAACACTCTGTTGCTTTATAGAAGCCCAAGAAAATGCACCACTGCCAAAGCTGAAAGCATACCCTGATGTGGACTTCATGTCATCTTCATCTCCACTCCAATCACTGTCACAAAATCCTATGAGTAGAGCTGCATTTCCCTTTTCATACTTAATTCCATAGTCAACAGTTCCTTGCACATATCTGAGGATCCTCCTTGCAGTGCCAAGATGTTTAATGGAAGGACAATGCATGTACCTGGCAAGTACACATGCTGAGTACAAGATATCAGGCCTTGTTGCAGTTAAGTATAGAAGGCTGCCGACAATTTTTCTATACAATTCTTCATCTGCAGCTTCACTCCCATCACCTTTCCTTAGCTTATCCGTGGGAGGTAAAGGTATTGAGACAGACTTGCAGTTCTTCAAACCAAACCTGTCCAGTAAACTCAGTGCATACTTTTTCTGGTGAATAAAGATACTCCCTTCTTGTTGGATTACTCCAATTCCAAGAAAATGATGCAACAAGCCTAAGTCGGACCTCTCATACTTGTTCATCATATCACATTTGAAATCTTCAATCATTTCTAAACAGCTTCCAGTATAAACTATGTCATCCACATATATAGAGACAATCAGAGTTCCCTGTCCATTCACATGTTTCACATATAAGGTGGCCTCACTTGGACTTTTTTTAAATCCACTCTGCAGCAAATGAGTATCAATATTGTTGTACCAAGCTCTGGGAGCTTGTTTTAGACCGTACAGGGCCTTTTTCAACTTATATACTTTGTGTTCTTCTCCCTTGACAATATATCCATCTGGCTGATCTGTATACACTTCCTCTTCAAGGATCCCATTCAGGAAAGCAGACTTTACATCTAACTGGTACAGTTTCCACCTTTTCTGTGCTGCCAAAGCAATGAGTGTCCTTATAGTGTCCAATCTAGCCACAGGTGCAAACGTCTCATTAAAATCAATTCCGGGCTTTTGAGTGTACCCTTTGGCAACTAATCTTGCCTTGTGTTTTTGTACAGTGCCATCCAAATTCAATTTGGTTTTGAAGATCCATTTTACCCCAACAATTGGTTTGTCACTTGGTCTATCAACCAATCTCCAAGTGTCATTCTTCTCAATCATAGTAATCTCCTCATCCATTGCTTTCTTCCAAGCTTCATCTTGAGAAGCTTCAATGTAATTCTCGGGTTCAATGACACTGAGTCTACACTGAGCAAACACTTCATTCAGATCTCTCCACTTCTTTGGTGTGTTGTCATAGGTTTCTGTGAGTGGAATTTCACTCTCCATATTCACAGTGTTAGGAGCATCGTTGTGTACACTGGAAACATGCTCACTTCTTGTATTTGGGCAAGATAAACCAGAGGAACTAATATTAGTTTCTTCACACACACCATTTTCTATCTCAGTTATGCTTATACCCTCATTAGCTTCTGAGAAAGGTAATGAGAAATGCACAGTTTCCATATTCTCCCAATTAAGAGCAGCATCTTCATCAAAAATAACACTCCTTGAGACAATGATCTTGTTGTGTTTCAAATCATACACCCTGTAACCCTTTTCTCTTGTCCCATATCCAACAAATACACCTTTCTGTCCAGTTTCTTCCAGTTTCTGTCTTAACTGGGTTGGCACATGAGTGTAGCAAACAGAACCAAAGATTCTCAAGTGTTTTAACCCTGGTTTTCTACCACAGAATTCTTCAAAAGGAGTCTTGTTCTCTAGTGCTTTGGTAGGACACCTGTTGAGCAAGTAGACAGCAGTGTGAACTGCTTCACCCCAGAACTTGAGTGGTAATTTTTTTTCATAGAGCATGGTTCTTGCCATCTCAACTATGGTACGATTCTTCCTCTCAGCAATACAATTTTGCTGGGGAGAATAAGCAACAGTGAGTTGCTTTTCAATACCAACATCTTCACAAAATTTTTCAAATTCTAGAGATGTGTACTCTCCTCCTCTGTCACTTCTGATTTTCTTCAGTTTGTAACCAGTTTGTAATTCAGTCATGGCCTTGAACATTTTGAAAATTCTGAACACCTCATATTTGCACTTCAGAAAATAGACCCAACACATTCTGGACTTGTCATCTATGAAGGTGAGAAAATACCTGCTACCTCCAAGTGTCTCACTCATGGGTCCACACACATTTGTGTGTACAAGTTCTAAGGGCAACTTTGCTCTCCATTTCTGTTCTTTGTTAAAAGCCTTTCTGTGAGCCTTTCCAGTAGCACACCCTTCACACACCTGATTGTACTCCTTTAGATATGGCAGACCATACACCATACTCCTTTCTTGTAACATTCTCAGGCTGTCATAGTTTAGGTGCCCAAATCTTCTGTGCCATTTCCATGTGTTACCTTCAGTGGTAGCAATATTTGCTACAATATGATCCACATGATTAAACATTAGTGGAAAGCATCTATTTCCCTTCATTTTCACAGTGGCTATATGATCTTGCAGTTCACGATCTCCAAATATGCAGGCCATGAAATTACCAAACAACAACCAATAGCCATGTTCAACCATTTGTCCTACACTGAGAAGATTTTCATCCAAGCCAGGTACAATCATTACTTCTGGTATGAACCGAGTACCTCTTTTGGTCTCCACAACCAGTGTGCCTTTGCCAATTGAGTCAACCAATTCCCCTGTGCCCATTTTCACCTTACACCTTATACTTCTGTCAATATTGATCAGCAATGATTCAGTACTGGTCATGTGGTTACTGCAACCACTGTCCAGATACCAAACACCACTGTTTTCTTGCACAGAGGCCTTATGACAGGCATAGAACATCATTGCATTATCTTGAACATGATTCAAATAATTTGCAGTATGATTTTTCTTTGGTTGGTGACAATCTCTCACTACATGTCCAAATCTGTTGCAGTTATGACACTTAGGTTTTCCTTTGAACCAACACTCTCCATGATGAGCCTTATCACAGATCTTGCACTTTTGTTTAACACCCTCAGTGATCTCACCCTGTCTCTCAGGCTGTCGAGTGTTGTTTTCCCACTTCCTAGACATAGACTTCCAATTCTTCTTTCCCTTACTATGATTTCCCTGTGTGAGTGGCCTATTCTGTGCTTTAGGTACAAGACCCATAGTGGAGAAAGCATGCTCTGTGCTTGTAATTTCATCAACATGTCTACTCAATCTAAGCTCATAACTCTTAAGAGATCCTACCACTTCTTGCACAGTCACAGTATTCAAATCAGAAGTTCTTTCAATCACAACACAGATTGGATCATATTTACTTGACAAACTAATCAAAACCTTTTGAACTTCTCTTTGATGAGTGAGGTTCTCACCATAAGATTTCATTTGATTAATTAATTCAAATAGTCTAGTAAGATAGACAGATAGAGATTCATTCTCCTTCATTCTCATATACTCAAATTCACGACGTAAACTTTGAAGTTTAACAGATCTTGCCTGTTCATCGCCGCGAAACTCCTCCTGGAGTAGATCCCAGGCACCCTTTGAGGTCTCTTGATTCACAATCCGAGGGAAGATCTCCTTCAAGACAGCACTTTGAATAATGCCCAGTGCCTTAGCATCTTTCATGAGCTGATCTTCCATGTGTGCGTCCAACTCGTCATCATCTCCTTCATCATCATCCGATGAGGATGAATCTTCCTCGTCTTTCTCCTTCTTTGTTTTCTTCTTTTCTCCTTTCTTCTTCGATTCTGGAATAACAATCCCTTTGTCAACCAATTTCCATATCCCATACGATTTGAAAATGGTGACCATTCTCACTTTCCAGAACTCGAACTCCGTTCCATAAAAAACGGGAGCTCGTAAATCACTGCTTCCAGATCCAGCCATTTAGCTTGAATCGGAATGAAATGGAGAGATTTCACGTTGGATTCTCTCACACAATTTCACAGAATTCAACGCCCAGTCCGAAATCGAACCTAGGCTCTGATACCATGTTGGACTCTTCTGTTATGCAGTGATGTATTTAGAAATGTGTATAAGAAGAAGAAGTTTTAGAGAGAAAATGAAAAGGCAGAGAGTTCTCAAAAATATCTCAGTGAGAGCCAAAGAATGCTCTCCTGCATATATTCCTTCTTTCCTCAACATTTACATGACTACTAGGGAGAGAGAAGCTACGTGAGCCTATAAGCTCATCATACCATTCATTACAAGACCCTATGAGATCTTGACACATGCTTACATCCAAGCCTAGCACAATATCATCTAATCTCAGCCCTTGATCACTAACTGATTTATTTACACTTGCTAAAGTAAGGAAAATACAGTTTAGACCTTAATCAACTAACATTTGTTTAGTTAATGAAGTAATAATAAAACATTCGACGGGCAACATTTTGATTTTTCAGAGATTTTAGGCGACAAAAAATATTCAACGGGCAAAGTAACCTTCATACAGCAAAATTTTCACCCCAAGGAAAAAATTGGCATATATTATGCGACATTTTGCTCGACAAAAATTTGGTTCGTCAGCATGGGTAACTATGCCCGATGAGCTATTTCATTGAATATAATCGTTGTGTAAATTAAATTAATTTAAAGAGATGTGTCAAATTAATATAATTAAACTAAATTTAAAAACTAAAAGAAAAAATTAGTTGCACAATGAACCTTCTAAATTTCGACAAAAGAAGGTATATTTTAGGGTTTAGATTTACACTTCGTCAGGCAAAAGTGAGGGACATTTTCGCATATTTAATTCCTTCAATGAGTTACGTCGTATGCGAAGTTAATTCAGCAATCCAACCATTAATGTAATTGATATATACTCTGAGATGTCATATGTTGGAAATATGCCCTGAAAGCCAATCTTTGGAAGAAACCTTTCAGGACAAATGAATAGATGTATAGATGATTCTTATACATCAAAAGGCAAAAACACGAATTATGACTATCTCAATAAACGATATATGTCTTAAATAGTGTATCCATGGACAATGGATGGATTGAAGAAGTAATCTAATGATGTTAGATTACAGAGACCTTCTTCAGATAACCAAATGTCCAAAAGGTTCCTGGTCATTGGATTGTCGGAGGGAAACTGACAATCCGTAGATCGGTACATACTATGTCTGCTTCAAATGGAAGGATGGAAAGTCTCATCCCATTCGTGTTGTGACACTAAGACAAGTATGTAGGTGCTCATTAGGGGAATGAGTTCACTGAACACAATCGAACGAGAGTACTTGCATGGAGGTCTACTCACATGTCAAGCAAGTAACTCTAAAGGTTGGAATAATGTAAGTAGTCCTTAGACCTGAGGCAGCGTCGTTGTCTTGTGGTTAAGTACTTAATCTTTGATTATGTCAAACGTCAATCTTTCAGAATGTCAACGGCATAGTTGGGGTTAAGCCACTTAGTCATGAAGGCAAGTGTATGCGCAACAAGG
Source organism: Malus fusca (assembly GCA_035220775.1). Taxonomy (NCBI): domain Eukaryota; kingdom Viridiplantae; phylum Streptophyta; class Magnoliopsida; order Rosales; family Rosaceae; genus Malus; species Malus fusca. The sequence continues at coordinate 13,562,542 of CM069071.1, forward strand.
AATCTCTAATCCTCGGTAAGAGAGGAAGAATACTCTAAGATATGATTCGGAAATCTTCGGCCGAAGTATCGAGCGTATTGAAAGGAATGCGTTTCCTATACGACTCAAAAGAATCATATAAGAAGGAATAATCACATTAGGGGTTTGACATAATATATCCATACCCTAGTAATATGATTGAGAGTATTGTATTAGAGAAGGATCGAATTACATTTGTAATTCCAACTGAATAGGTTCTCCGAATAAACTTCTACATTAGCTAGGATAGCTATGACATATGGTTAGATGTCACTCATAGTTTGTGAGTTCTTCTAAGATAAATAAACATAGTCATCAAAGAAGAATGGTGAATTAAAATGAAGTTTTGATTCACTAGTGATTGAAATTAAATTGAATTAATGACCAATCACCTCACTGCCTTGCTAATTAGAACCTAAAAGATTGTTCACCAAAAACACTATTGTAGTGGGTAATTAATGGATGATGGAATTAATTAATTGGATTAATTAAGTGTTTTAATTAATTTAGAAAGTCTAAAGAAATCATAAAAGCGATAAAAGATCGTTTTGGGCTTAAAGAAATGTTCGGGTTTAATTGGGCCCATTGGGCCTAAACCCATTGGGCTTTTATTCAAGCATTGGATGACTTGAAATAAATGAAAGCCCAAAGCCCAAATTAACACAATAGGGCCGGCCATACTAAAGGGTTTGGGAGAGTTGTTTGGTCAATTTGTTGACTAGGGTTTTGATAATATATAAGGAACTTTATAGAGTTTGATTCCTTTAATTGTTTTGTGAGTTTTAGAAACACAAAAAATCAAAACAACCATCTCTCTCTCTCTCTCAATTAGGCTTGCCACCTTGAGGGTGAATTGGCTAACAACTTTTCATCCTTTTGGTCATTCCTTCATCCTTCTCATTATACTAGTGGGTGAGGATCTTTAGAGGTCTTCTACTTTGGGGACTTGAAGAGAACCTAGGAGCACTCATTCTATCAAAGTGGAGGAGGCAAGGAGGGAAGCTAGGCTCAAGGAATTCAAGGAACAAAGAGCTTGGAGGTGGTCCATCCTTGGTCTAAAATCAAGAACAAGAGGTATAGATCTATTCCTTGACTTTGTTCTTAAGCAAAATTGTTTTGATGCATTATATTTAAACCTATGAACCTTGAAGGGGATTTACATGACTATAACTTTGATAACTTGTTATAAATGCTTCCGTTGCGTATGTATATAAATCTAGGATTGTATATGCATGCTAGTCATTTTGAAATCCCAAATCTAGAAAACTCATAATTTTCCCTTCAAGTGGTATCATGAGCCAAAGGTTTATGTATAATGTGTCCTTTTGGATTTTATGCATATGGGTATTAATATTATGCATGACATAATTATTGTTTCATTCAAAATATGTTTATCTTTTGTTTTTCAATAGTTGAAGAATGTTAGTCAATAGTTGAAAAAGATATGTATGCAAAAGTTGTTTTGTATGCATGAATGAAATTTGAGTTTTGAACTAAATTTTGACATATTACTTCTTCATTTAAAGTATGTTTATCTTTTGTTTTTCAATGGTTGAAAAATATAAATCAAGAGTTGAAAAGATGTGCATGTAAAAATTGTTTTGTATGCATGAATGAAGAACAAGTCATGAACAAAGTTTTGAGTTTTTTGTTCTTTTAGGTTGGCATGATTTTGGGGAAATTTTTGAGCATGTGTTTATGTTTTATTGTAAGACACTCACACATCATTTAAAACTAGAAAGAAGAAATCTTGTCACTTAAGTTTTTGGGTTTGAAAAATCACCAAGAATACACAAATCTTGAAAAATATGTTCATGGTTTTGTTCTTGGTGTTCATAGTTTGGTTTTTGGATGAAAATGATTTTATTTATTTTTCATGCATAGTTTTATGATTGTGGATGATGATCTTACCATCCATAACCATATTAAAATTAATTGAACCCTACTAGATTAGGTGAATATCCATCACTTTTTCTAAAGAATTAAAAGCTAAGATAAGTGACAAATATAATGATGTTTCTTTTTATTTTGTAATGAATTAATGCAAAATTAGTGGATTTCATCCCCCCCCCATTAACAAGGCCGGCCTACATAGTGGTTTTACCACTTATGGGGCCATATTATATTTTGAGAAAGTTGGTTTTACTTTTGAGTATTTATGGTTTGACCCCTAACTTTTTCATAATTGCATAAAGGCCCCTACTAACTAGAAAGTTAAAATATTTGATTTTAATTTGTTAGTTGTTTAAACTCATAATACTATTATGCCCATATGCACTAAATCTAAATGTTTATGTTGCATTCCATATGATTATTTAATGTGATTAGATAGTTGGAAAAATGGGTGACTATGGACTTATGCCTTAAACGATAATTGAGCTATGAGATAAGGCGCTAAAATCAAATTGTTTGAACCTTGGGAATGTGTTTTAATTACTGTTTAATTGGACCTTGTCACGTTTGAAATTAATCTATCTCTCCCCTTTTAGAATATGTAATTTATAGGAATTTGTACAAATCGGTTTGTAATTCTTATTACTTCTTAATCTCTATTCATTAGTTGATTCCCTCTAGTGCTAGACTAGAGTTTCTTTAACTATTGGCAAGAAGACATAACTAAAAGAGGGTTTTGACATGAGATTAAAGATTAAATGGGTCCAACGCCCTAATTAGCAATGAATGATTGTCTTTCATTTCTAATGGCTAAATGAAAATGTTTTAATTGGATTGAAAAGCAAGTAATTAAAATTGACACAACCTCCCCGAGTTTATATTCAACAATGATGGCTCGTTGTTGCAATAACCTAATAAGTCCATGGTCATCCAAGAGCCTAAGATAACTATAAAGTCCAATTTCAAAGGAATGCAAAAAACCATAGTAGTAGTAGTTACTTCCAATATTTGAAAATTCGTTTTTGATATTGATTTGTTTTTCTTAAAACAAATAGTGGGAGTATCATACGCTACTAAAATATAATGAATATAATTAGTAGTAATATATATCTCCAATATTTTGAAAAATGTTTTGATATTGATTTGTTTTGTGAAAACGAATAGTGGGGATATCATATGCTACTAATTTCATTAACTTTGGACTAGTAGTTATAATAGGACTATTTATTTGAATATGATTAAATAAATAATATTGATGAGACCTTAAAATCCCTCAACCAACAAACAATATTAAGTTGAAAGCGTGAGAGTGCTTAGAACACTCTTTCGTGGCCTTCCACCATGGTAGGCTCCAAGCGTTTATGACTTGTACACCGCCTTCACCCTATCATGGGGAAGTTCAAAGTGCATGCTTATATTCAGGAGGAGTTTATTCAAAACATTTGATGAGGTTAAGGTAGGCAACGAGTGTGGCCAACATCGTATCATCGTGAGGTCATACTTGAACCCCTATCTAAACCAAGCATGGTGGGAAAGAACTTAACTAAGAAAAATGGTGCCAACATCGTATCATCGTGAGGCATTGTTTTCTAGAGGCCAAATAGATGGGTAATCACAAAAAACTTGTTGTGAATGGGTAATATATCCTCTCATTATTATTTTTGCTAGCCAACATCGTATCATCGTGAGGTGGGCTTGGTAATAGTGAGCCTCCCATAACCCGCTAGGAGCTTTCTTTGAAATCTCCCGGATTCCATCTTGAGGGATATGGAATTTGCCAAAAATGGTGGGTGATGTCATTCGGTTTAAAGACCCGAATCGTTTGACTTAATCAACAATCAATCTAATTATTTTAGTGTTTATGTGTTTAGATATGGTTGGAAGCGCACTCGCGAAAATACTCGACAAACATTGCCTTGAAGGGCACAATTTCCCATCATGGTATCGTAATGTCAAGATTCTCCTAACATTGGAGAAGATTGTTTACGTGCTAGACAAGGCTCCACCTCACATACCTCTTGGCCCTGAGGCTACAGAGGATGAGCGTGCTAAGTTTGACAAGCACGTTGAGGATGACACACAAGCCAAGTGCTATCTGTTGGCTTCCATGAATGAGGAGCTACAGAGACAGCACGAGGACATGGACAGTGCATTTTCCATAATACTCCATCTTACGGAGTTATATGGCGAAGGGACGCGCAACCGTCGCTTTAGCACTGTTTGTGAACTTGTGAAGACCAAGATGGTCAAAGGGGCTCCAGTACATCAACATGTACTGAAGATGATAGGATTCATTGAACAATTGGAGAACCTTGGTACTCCACTTGACGGGGAATTGGCCCAGGACTTCATATTGGCTTCTCTTTCTGATTCATTTGCGCAGTTCGTAATGAACTACAATATGAATAAAATGGATAGTACTCTCTCTGAGTTGCTAAATATGTTAGTAACTGCCGAGAAGACTATGAAGAAAGAGAACATTATAGGGACTGCTGCAGTAGCCTATAACAAGCCATCCTCTTCCAAAGCCAAGCTGAAAGGCAAAGGCAAAAGAAAGGAGATGAAGTCACCCACTCATAAGCCAAAAGGAAGAGTGTGGAAAAAGAAGGCAATAGAGCCCAAAGGGGCTTGCCACCACTGTGGAAAGGAGGGACATTGGAGGAGGAATTGCAAGTTTTACCTTGCAAGTCTTAAGGACAAACCACAAGGTATGGTTTATGTTCTTGTTTTCAATTCTAAATGTTAGATCTTCTAAATATTTATATTTGATATAAAGGGCTAATCATTTGTATAATTGTATATAGGTGAAGAAGCCAAGTAGAAGAGGAACAAGCAAGGAAAGGTGTGGAGAAGAGTTCGTCCACCATGTTTTTTGCTTACTACTTAAGAAGTTTGTTGCATTTAAAGACAGTCTTTAAACTTTCTTATTTTGTTAAGAACTTAATATGGCTTCATATGATGGAAGGCCACTAAATAAATGCTTATATGTATAAAGGTATTTAAATTAGTTTCTAAATGTTTAGAGCTAATGCTTGTTATATTAAACATTATGAATGTTTGAATTATCATATTAATGTAATGTGATGAATGCCTTCTAATACATTTTCTTAATAGTAGTGTTATGAATTGAATATTGTCTTGTTGTATCCTAGGTGAGATACAAGATTTATATTATATGAAACACAATGTCTTATACCAATATACACCAATTTTATACATTTTGAATGTATGAAATGATTTCTCATTAAAGTCATGAGAAATAGTGGGAGGTGTGAAAATGGATATAAACTTGAATGTGATTGGTTTATAGTTGTCAAAAGAATAATAGTACTTGACTATTATTAAGAGTTTGTAATTTTAAATTGTTAAAAGACTCAAGCTCTTCAAACGTTAAAATTCTATGTTGTGTGATATTTAAAGAAAGTCTTTGAATGTTGGTTTCGTCAACCTAGCATAAAATGGTTATATGTTGGGAATTGTCCATCATTCTCTTTTATGAGAACAAGCTAAATAACAAAGCATATGGACAAGTTGATGAAACAAAAGGGAATAACTTCAAAATGAGTCACAACATTTGCTTTAACAACAAGACAATCCAAATTCAACATCTAATGTAACAATATTGCTCTATGTAGTTTTGATAAAGAATTATATCAACCACCTAGAAGGAATGGTTGAGTTTCTATATCATTAGTAGAAGTTATGCTTCCACTAAAGACTTGGATAATTCTTATATAACTACATTAAAAGTCTTAGTATGACTAAAGCTTGAAATATGATGTATGACACCATATGAATTAAATGAATAGACTTGACAAAGCAAGTTACACATTTCAAATGGAATTGCTTGAGAAGGAATTCTTTTGTGTACGATTCGTTTGAATAACTTGTGTTAGCTAATGTTGTTGATAGTCTCAAAATAGTTGAGATATCATCAATAAGCTAATGGATCTTAATGATTGTCAATAGATCCAATACAAGTTAGTGGGAGCAATATGCATTCAAATCAAGACGATATAATTGTTAATTTTGAATGAATGCTAAGTTACATCAAGGCCAGTGGGAGTGATGTCATAATTTGAGCAAACAAGATATGAATGAAGTCTAATTGATAGACTTGATACATCATAGATGTTACTCGAAAAATTGACAAAAACATGACACAGTCAATTTTGAAGTATAGACTTGAAATTGGACTAATTGATATAGCAAGACTATCTCAAGGATATTAAATGAGGAATTAAATCTCAAATGTTGTAGATTTAAGAAAGCATTCTCCTATATGATAGGAAATCACTTTCAGAATCCTTATAATGAATGTGTCATAAAATCACAAAAGGGACACATGTATTGACTTGTGAAATAGATATCCAAAAGTGAAGAACCACAGAGGTTGTCACTTTAAGATATTACTATATCCCAGGATCAGAACCAAAGCAACTGATAGAGTATTATTGCCTTTAAAAGGAAACATCAGAGTAGGACTCTGGAAGCGTGCATTCACTTAAGTTGTTAACCAAAGTGAAAATAAGCCATTTTAACAAATGGAACTTCATAATGGATGAAGAACTAACCATATGAATGAATTGATAGTATGGTACTACAATGGTCTCAAGGATGGAGCAAAGTTTGTATAAAGTATACAAACAAAATATATGACGATATATTGTTTTAGAAACTGCTTCAAAAAGGTGTTTTGAATGAAGGGGTTCTATTAGAACCAATGATTGAATCCAAACCATAAGGTCGATGGTAGTGTACTACGACGTAATGGGGCGATAGCTCAAGCCATGGAATCAAGGTCTCATCAAAATATTCGAACACAATAAAGAGACATCATCAAATGTATTGGACACATTTGATGAGTAAATTCCCTTTTAAAATAAAAGGAATTAATACATAACCAAGTTAACCAGCGAGCATGAACTCTCTCGACTAGATGTATAAGATACACTAGTGATTGACTTTAGTGCAAGTGGGAGATTGTTGGAAATATGCCCTGAAAGCCAATCTTTGGAAGAAATCTTTCAGGACAAATGAATAGATGTATAGATGATTCTTATACATCAAAAGGCAAAAACACGAATTATGACTATCTCAATAAAAGATATATGTCTTAAATAGTGTATCCATGGACAATGGATGGATTGAAGAAGTAATCTAATGATGTTAGATTACAGAGACCTTCTTCAGATAACCAAATGTCCAAAAGGTTCCTGGTCATTGGATTGTCGGAGGGAAACTGACAATCCGTAGATCGGTACATACTATGTCTGCTTCAAATGGAAGGATGGAAAGTCTCATCCCATTCGTGTCGTGACACTAAGACAAGTATGTAGGTGCTCATTAGGGGAATGAGTTCACTGAACACAATCGAACGAGAGTACTTGCATGGAGGTCTACTCACATGTCAAGCAAGTAACTCTAAAGGTTGGAATAATGTAAGTAGTCCTTAGACCTGAGGCATCGTCGTTGTCTTGTGGTTAAGTACTTAATCTTTGATTATGTCAAACGTCAATCTTTCAGAATGTCAACGGCATAGTTGGGGTTAAGCCACTTAGTCATGAAGGCAAGTGTATGCGCAACAAGGAATCTCTAATCCTCGGTAAGAGAGGAAGAATACTCTAAGATATGATTCGGAAATCTTCGGCCGAAGTATCGAGCGTATTGAAAGGAATGCGTTTCCTATACGACTCAAAAGAATCATATAAGAAGGAATAATCACATTAGGGGTTTGACATAATATATCCATACCCTAGTAATATGATTGAGAGTATTGTATTAGAGAATGATCGAATTACATTTGTAATTCCAACTGAATAGGTTCTCCGAATAAACTTCTACATTAGCTTGGGTAGCTATGACATATGGTTAGATGTCACTCATAGTTTGTGAGTTCTTCTAAGATAAATAAACATAGTCATCAAAGCAGAATGGTGAATTAAAATGAAGTTTTGATTCACTAGTGATTGAAATTAAATTGAATTAATGACCAATCACCTCACTGCCTTGCTAATTAGAACCTAAAAGATTGTTCACCAAAAACACTATTGTAGTGGGTAATTAATGGATGATGGAATTAATTAATTGGATTAATTAAGTGTTTTAATTAATTTAGAAAGTCTAAAGAAATCATAAAAGCGATAAAAGATCGTTTTGGGCTTAAAGAAATGTTCGGGTTTAATTGGGCCCATTGGGCCTAAACCCATTGGGCTTTTATTCAAGCATTGGATGACTTGAAATAAATGAAAGCCCAAAGCCCAAATTAACACAATAGGGCCGGCCATACTAAAGGGTTTGGGAGAGTTGTTTGGTCAATTTGTTGACTAGGGTTTTGATAATATATAAGGAACTTTATAGAGTTTGATTCCTTTAATTGTTTTGTGAGTTTTAGAAACACAAAAAATCAAAACAACCATCTCTCTCTCTCTCTCAATTAGGCTTGCCACCTTGAGGGTGAATTGGCTAACAACTTTTCATCCTTTTGGTCATTCCTTCATCCTTCTCATTATACTAGTGGGTGAGGATCTTTAGAGGTCTTCTACTTTGGGGACTTGAAGAGAACCTAGGAGCACTCATTCTATCAAAGTGGAGGAGGCAAGGAGGGAAGCTAGGCTCAAGGAATTCAAGGAACAAAGAGCTTGGAGGTGGTCCATCCTTGGTCTAAAATCAAGAACAAGAGGTATAGATCTATTCCTTGACTTTGTTCTTAAGCAAAATTGTTTTGATGCATTATATTTAAACCTATGAACCTTGAAGGGGATTTACATGACTATAACTTTGATAACTTGTTATAAATGCTTCCGTTGCGTATGTATATAAATCTAGGATTGTATATGCATGCTAGTCATTTTGAAATCCCAAATCTAGAAAACTCATAATTTTCCCTTCATCATATGCCACAAATACCCAAATGAAAGTTTCAGGGATTAAGTAACAAGACGAAATACTTCGACGGTTAGAAACGTATCATCATGATTTAATGATTTTTTTAGCTCCGATTTTGATTATTTTTTAACAACTACACTCATTGACCCTAGAAGAATACAATGAAGGGACTCAAACATCAATTTAAAATATTCACAGTGGTTCCCACAAAACTTTATGTTCTACTTAATAGAAGTATAGAATAAACTTTAAGTGTTTGTTGAATCTATTGTTTTGACAGGATACGCAGTCTGCGAGACTAATTTTCATGATCTAACATTCAAACTTGTTTGAATATAGTAAGAGATCGCATATGCAAAAAATCACTGAAAATAACTTTCCAATATTAGGTAACGAAACGAAATCTTTTGACGGTTAGAAATGTAACATGATCTAACATTTATTGTAGCTCTAATTTGATGATTTTTTACAACTACACTCCTTGGCCTGAGAAGAATACAATAAATAGTCCCAATCATCAACTTAAAGTATTAACACTAGTGGTTACACCAAAATCTTACATTTTACTTAATAAAAGTATAGAATAAACTCTAAGTGTTTGTTAAATCTATTGTTTTGATGGGATACATAATCTGCAAAACTAATTTTTGTGATCTAGCTATCAAACTTGTTTGAATATAGTACGAGATCACCTACGACAAAAATCACCAAAAACAAAATTTTAGGGATTAGGTAACAGGATAAAAGGTTCCACGGTTATAAACGTATAATCATTATTTAACGGCTATATCACCTTTGATTTTGATGATTTTTTTAAGGATGCTAATTGAGGGTAAAATCACACACTAAGTTGTCTTAATCATCAAATTTGATGATCTTTGAACCGTTTGAAAATAAAAAGAAAAATAGGGAAAATTTGATGTTTTGGTGTTTACTCAACGAAATGGGTAAATTTCATTGGGCCAACTAACATATTTCGTCGTGAAACAATACTAAATTCTTCAGGCAAACATTTAAATTCCCTCCACTTTTTTCCCAAAAAATCAATGTTTTCCCCAGATTAAAAGGTTTGCCCAATGAAATACTGTAAAATTTGTCGGCAAAGATACTTTCTCACCAATTTTTTTGCTAAAGAATTAAATTGGGCGGACATTTCTGTGCAACCTTTGCCTGACGAATAGGTCATTTGGCTTGATGAATAAAGTATGTCACATTTTAAACGTTTGTCCGATGAATGGAGTTAGGGTTTGCCCGATAAATTTAGCAGGTCATAATACACGTGTTACATTTTAAATGTTTGGATCAAGAATAAGTTTTTAGGGCAAAGGTCTAATATTTCATATACATGCCTAGAGCCTTCTTCTTCCTCGTGCCGTTTCTCAGTTTTCTCTCTGTCATCTCTCTATCTCCCTCTCTCTCACTCTCGAGCTCGAAGAAAGGTTTGTTATATTAGAAATTTTTAACTCCTAGAAATAAAAATGTGAGCTTCATTGTTTGTATAATTTGGGTCTAATTAGGGGGACGGCGTGGGGGAGTTTGGGTCTAATTTGGGGGGTTGGGGGTGGTTGGGTTTAGAGTAAGTTTTTTAATTATTTTTTTATTTTTTTATGAAATAATGTTATATTAGAAATTTTTAATTCCTAGAAGTAATAGAAATTTTTAGGAAATATTAAATTTCTTTGTAATATTAGAATTGTTTTTTGTAGTTTTGTATGAGTTTTATTAAAAAATGTTAATTAATAAAAATTTTGGAAATTACAGTGATTTATTAGAAATAATGTCAATTTTTGTAAATAAGTATTTCTTTATTGTGATTTTTTTTCCAACGGATGTCATCGCGGTTGATCATTAGTGGTCGCCGCTCTACCCCTGCTTCGAGTCAGAATGACTCAACGGTAGAGATGGTAGATATTCCACTGGTGGAGACCACCAATACCCAAGTGGTCACCGTCTATGGCGGTCGAGCCTAGTGCATCAGCTTCATTAGTCTGGGTGCATGGATCTGCCTTGCATATTCTCATCCAGGAATAGAACGGCGATGTGCCAGCCCCCACTAGTTACGTTGCAGAGGCCGATGTTGATTTGGCGACCATGCGCCCAACAGGAGAGGAGAACTCCTAACCAAGGTAGGTAGAAAGTGAAAGTGCAAATGATCTATAGAGGCTTATCCTCGAACCAGATTACCGGATAACGCAAGTCAAGATCATGGTCATTTACGACCTACGACATCGGCGAGCGGACGTTAAAGTCAACAACCTGTTGACTCATGACATAAGTGTTGGAAATGTGCCCTAAAGCCATTCATATGATGATACTTTACGGATATTTCACATGTTAAACTAATCTAGTTTACATATAAAGGGCAAACATTATTGTTTGAGACGTCTCATATAAATGTTATATGCTTAAACGATAAAGTCCAAGGAATATGTGATTGGAAGAATGCAATCTAATGAAGTTAGATTAATGAGACCATTCTTTCGTAGACACATCCTAAACGTTCCTGATCATAGGATTGCCAATTGGGCATTGACAGTCCGATAAGATCAGTACGTGCTATGTCTTCTCTCAGGGAGAGTGACTAGTCTCGAGTCATTGGTGTGTGTGACATCAAGACAAGTACGTAGGTGCTCAATAGAGAATGAGTTCACTGAACACGATCAACGAGGAGTTCTCATACTCATGTCACATGAGAACTCATGTTTGGGATAATGCAAATTAGTCCTTTGACCTGAGGCATCACAGTTGTTGTCTTGTGGTTAAGTCCTTGATCTTTGATTATGTCAAAGTCACCCCATCGGGGTGTCCACGACATCATTGGGGTTAAGCCATTTAGTCATGGAGACAAGTGAATGCGCAACAAGGGATCTCTAACCTTCAATTGGCTTGAGGGAGAATACTCTATGATATGATTAAAATCTCTGGCCAGAGTATGAATGAGATTTGGGAATGCGTTCCAATTCACATTCAAAGTAATCATATAAGCAAAAGAATCACATTGGATAGTAGACATGAATAAATAAACTATCAAACCAAACAATGTGGTCAAGAGTATTAGATTAGAGAAAGACCGTATTGCATTTGTAATCCTAAACTGAATAGGTTCTCTACCTCTTCTGATTAGCTTGGGTAGCCATGATATGCTGCTAGGGGTCACTCATGGTTTGTGGAAGCCCTAAACGTGTGTAATCACTAAAGGGAGAATTGAAAGTAAGTTTCAATTCACAATCGATGTAAAATGGTTTTAATCGCCCACTGCCTCGCTAAAAGGAACCTAATGTATCGTACACCAAATAAGGTGGAGATTGAAGAAACAAAGGAGATGAATTAAATGGTTTAATTATTTATGGCAATGATTAATTAATATGTTAATTAATCAAACGAATAAGTTCGTTAAAGACCTCGGGATAGTTTTTGGACCTTAAGGCCCAATGGGCTTCGAACGTCAAAGCCCATTGACTTAAGTTGTATGACAACTTAATGAATAAAGATTCACAAAGGCCCAAAAGCCCATATCCATTTAGTGTTGAATTAGGGTTTTTGGTTCTTTAGGTCATTTAAAGAAGTGACTATATAAAGAACTTTATAACCTAAAATTCATAAGTTGTTGATTTTAGAGAAAAATTGGTGAGAACACAAAGCTTCCATTTCTCTCTAAGAGGCCAACCACCTTGGGGGATATTGTCTAGCAATTCTATTTCCTCAAGGTCACTCATTTCCTCTCCAATCCAACCTTGGTGTAGAATCTTTAGAGGTTCTCAATTTTGGGAACTTGGAGAACCTATTCTTCTAACCAAATCCATGGAGCTAAGAAGCAAGGAATGAAGGCCCTATCTCTTGGGTGATTATCCTTTGCATATGCAAAGAGTAATCTACAAAGGTAAATATTTCTCAACTAACAAATTGTTGTTTTTAAGTTGAGTCAAGGTTCACCAATCTACTAGGCTTTGAATTTCATGGTAGATGTTTTGTTTTTGAATGCATGAAAGCATGATTCCGCCTTTAATTGTTAATTGCATGCTATATGATGTTATTCAAATGAACATGTTTTTCACAAAATTTCCTTCAAGTGGTATCAGAGCCTAGGTCTAGTAGTTGGTGAATCATTTTGGGTTTTGTAGTTCATAGTTTTTTGATTTAAAAGTTGTAATATGTTACAAGCTTTATTCTTGTTTCTTTGAATGTAAATTTTGTTAGAAAATTTGCCATCTCAAATGTTGTAGATGTAGTTCATATGAGCATGAATTTTGGAGCTAAAATTTGGTGCCATGTTTTTGGGGAAATTCGGCCAAATCCAAAGGGTGATTTTTTGGGTTCATGTTTGTCTTGTTAAAATGGTTTTAAAGTGACTTTTGGAACCCCTAAGTACCCTAGGATGTTAACCCTCTTTTGAGTGATGAAAATTTGAGTTTTGGTGAGTGAAAACATTCATGGAGCTATTATGAGTTTTCATGAGTGTTCTTCAATGTTCTTGAAGTTCTTGCCAAGAACAAAAAGTTTTGAAGTTTTGATTCAAAATGTTTTATGTTTTTACATAAAGTTTTGGTTTAATTTTAGTGGGTGATTTTAGTGGGTGATGATTATTTGTAAAGAATTATTAATGGTTTTAATGGTAGACAAACTTTTTAAAAAGTTTGACATAAATTCAATTAATGGTTATAATGGTAGACAAACTTTTTTAAAAGTTTAACATAAATTCAAAATATTTCATCTTTACCTCACCTAATAAAACCCACTTACAAAAACTTTGTAAAAATCATATTTTTTCTATCATGGCCGGCCACCCTAATTAAATAGGGTATTTTTGGGTCTTTTATTTAATTACATAAAGTTTTGATACTTTTGTGTATTTGCACTTTGGCCCAAAAGTTTACGTTTTTACGTTAAGGCCCAAAAACGTTAAAGGACAAATTGTTTTGCTCCTTTAATGATTTTTTTTGTATTTGTTGAAATTTTTGGGTTCTAGTTGTAATTACATGAAGTAGTGGACTTTTGTGTTTTTACAAAGTGACCCCAAAAGTTTGTGTTTCGCAATATAGCCCAAAAAGTTGTGGTTATTGCATGATGGCCCAAATTAAGTAGGGAACAAAAATTGTTTTGTCTCTTTAAATGAGAATTGGATTTTCATTTCATTTAGCTCCATTTAAATCAATTTTATGGATACAAAAACCAAATGAAAATGTTGCATTCAATTTAATTAGTTAAAATGTTAATTAATTAAAGGGTGATTATGAACATAAGCCTACGATAATTGAGCTATGTGAAATGCCGTTTCAAATTTGTTTGAACCATGGGAATGAGTAGATTAATTTTGGTTGTAATTTGATTTGATCAAATGTTGTAAAAGAGCATAAGCTCTTCTTTACTTTAAAGTAATTTGTTTTATGCAAATGTTGTAAAGAGCATAAGCTCTCTTTTACTTTGAAGTACTTCTTTCTTGCTTTATTGATATGCATGAAAATGAAGTAGTTGGGTCCAACGCCTCTAGGAACAACACGCCTTAATGTGATTAAACGCGTAACTAAAATCAATCTCCATCCCTAGTCCGAGATTCAACACTAGGCTCGTGTTGAATCTAAACAAAGGTTCATAGTCATCCTAAGGCCCTAAGGCAACTATATAGTCCATCAAATGAATGCAAACCTTATGTTAGTAGTATCATATACTCTTGCTTTAAAAACCGTTTTATAAGCATAATGGGAGTATTATATACAACTAAAAACAAATGGACCAATAGTTGTAATAGGACCAAAATTGTTTTAATAAAGATTAAAATGAATATGTTTATGTGATGAGACCTAAAACCCTCAACCAAACCATTATTAAGTTGAAAAGCGTGAGAGTGCTTAGAACACTCTTCCGTGGCCTTCCACCGTGGTAGCTCCAATCGTTTATGACTTGTACACCGGCTTCACCCTATCATGGGGGAGTACAAAGTGCATGCTTATACTCCCTTTGACCCGTTGACCCGACCCGGTCCTATCTCCCTATTCCGACCATCGTTGATGTCGGGGCTGGTGCCAAAATGCTCCTCTCTTTGAACCCAATTGATTCCTCCCCTTAATTTCACTTATGGGTTATTAGGATTAACAGAGAAAGCCTGAGAACCCCCGTGGTTTCACCGAAACCCTATAACTGGTACCTCCAACTCTGGCGCACGACCTGGGTTCGGTAGCCCTCCCTTGCAGGAGTAAAACCCGACAAAAATCACGGTCATCGGACCTTCGACGGAGGAGCAGCGAGGCTCGAAAGATTCCGGCCACCCCGCCCTTTCGTGTGATTTTCAGGCCACTTCCCGCCGAATTAGACTTCGGCCTAGGTATGAAAATTGTTCCCCTCGTTGAGATCTTCTTTTCTGTAAAGTTTAAGAATTTTTAGAAATAGTTGAAATTTTTCGGTGAGTCAGGGCGGCCGACCGCCATCCACGGTGGCACGTGGCCAGAGGGCCTTCAATGATATTTTTAGGCTAAATTCGATGTCCTAAATTTAGTTTTGATATTCGTATGACGTAGGTTGATCGTTTGAACTTAAATTCACATCGATACCTTACTTGATCAATTTGTGAATCGACGATCCGACCGTTGGATCGTCACCAAACTTTGAGACCTTATCGTACAAAATATTTGAGGACCTTAGGAACTTACGGATCGGGAATCCGACATACGGATCATTCCAAATTGGATTTGCAAGTTTGTAAAATAAAGCATAAAGCATTGACCGCCACTTGATTTCATGATTGACGGTGATCCGACCGTTGGATCAGAATGAAATTTTAGTATGTTATTCTAGAAGCGTAAGGTGAACTATGAATGGCTTGATCCTTTCATTTAGGGAACGTAAGCAGTCTAACCAGAATGTTAGATGCAGACATAAATTAAACAAAATGATTATATATATATTTTTTAGTGTGGTTAGTTAGAATTATAATTAACCATTATTTTATTGTGCCCTACCTGTGTGTTTGGCTTCCGAATTAGAAATTTCGGGTCGTTACACTCACCATGACGTCAACCACAATATAAATTATTAAAAAAATTTGAAAAATTATAGAAATTATTAGGAATTATAAAAAAAATTATAAAAAAGCTAATTAAAAACATAAAAAGTTATAAATTTTTTTTCTCTATAAATACCTAACCATGTTCTTCCACTTTACCTTACATTTCAATATTTTCATATACTTTCAACAAATATTTTATTATTATTCGAAATTAAAAATAAGCTATCTTTTATTATTTCATAAAATAAAAAATACTAATATTTTAATAAAAATTGCCTTTGCTATTTAGTTTAGGGGTGAAGATGCACTTGGGTAGTTACTGTTCATTGTAGGCAGTTATTGTGAGTCGATATTTCCAAAATATCGGTTAACTATCAGTGAAACTCTAGTATTTTATTTAAACCAATGTTTGACATTCCCTCAAGTTTCATTTTAAATTTCCACGTTTTTGAGCCAATTTTCATCATTTTCATCGAAGGCAACCGATATTGATAACGGTATCTATATATCTATCAATATTTTCACAAATTTGCATCGATATTTTCACCGATACTAATATTTTAAACACTAGATGCATGAGGCGATGATGAAAGAGATATTGGTAAGTGTTATTTTTTAATTTTTAATTTTTTATTACTTTTACTTATTTAGGGTATTTTTAAACTAATACAGTTTTTTTTTTTTTTTGGTCTATTTCAAATCAACTTCAAGATCGACACGGAAAAGCTGGGTATGTTCGAGTACATAAACCGAGTGTGGACAAATCAGTACAAAGAGTGGAAGTACAAGCTTTACATGTATTACTAGACTTGTGCATCTCATGTTGAAGCTATAACCGATCCACCCCTGGATTTTGTAGAAATGATGGACAACTGGCACTGACTTTGCAGTAATTTTTATTACTTATGGTAAGTTTTTTGAAATTTCAATTCAATTTTCTGTTCATTTTTTAATTTAATTTTTTATTCACAGCAGAAAAAAAAATACGAGTAACCAGAAGCGAAGCAGTACCTCCATCACTCTAGTTCTCAGCCCCTCACTTTTCGAGTTGAGGAATAGTGTGAGAAAAGTTCACTTTTTCCAAAAGTCAACATCTGGGGGGATAAGCATGCCAATTATGGCAACCAGGTGGCTAACTACATTTATATAAAATAACATTCAAATTTTTTATTTCAAATTTCCCTATTTAAAAATTTTTAAATTATGATCAACGATTTTAATTGGTTTCTCTTTTTTATTGTAGGCTTCTATGTTGTAGAGGAAGGACGAGTATCTCACTAACCTCTCCCAGCAGCAACCAACCAGGTCACTAGAGCAACTAACACCTCATCCATATGTATCTCTCTAGTTGCTGATAGACGGGGTTGATTGACGGAAAAGCAAAGAGCTCTGTAGCCAAGGAGCGGGTCGAGTTCAGGACCTTGGAGAATCTTCTTTACCTAGCTTTCAGCCTTAAAGCAGGAAGTTTTCTAGACTGCAACAATTAGAAATGGAGTTAAAGGCCATGCACCAACGAGAAGAAGCTTGGGAAGCAATTGCACGCTAGCGAGAAGAGGAGTTTCAGCGGTACATTGTTGGGATGGCGAAGGTAATGACAGATTTGGACATTCACCTCCTTGGTCATTCGAGCGATCTTCAACCACCACTCCATATGAGTAGTTTTTTTTTTCTCAAACAATCGATACCATCTACACTAAAAGGGAGGGGTGGTTTTAGCCTCAAAATGGGCAAGCAATAAGTTGTTCAAATTCGCCTTTAGCGAGTATCGAACCTATGACCTCTCACTTACAAGTGAAGAAGAATACCACTAGATCGTAGTACTAAGTGGCACCACTCCAGGAGTAGTTAGTTTAGGATATTTTACATACATACATTTGATATTTTACATACATTTTCTTTAAATTCATTTGCCCGACTACAGTTTCTTGGGCAAACTTTTTATAATTTTTTGTATTTCCGGAAACCCAACGAAATACTGTCATTAGGCAAGTTTGATTCATCTGGCCAAGTTGGTCAATGCATTTTGTCTGGCGAAATTTTTTGCCAGGCAAGCATTATTTGCCCGACAAAATTTTAATAGTCATCATCGGACAAATATTTGTGACGACCTTTGGCCGACTAAAATTACCGACGAATTTCTGTCAGGCAAAAATTTAGGCGACGAAAACCTTATTTTGCCGGACAAAATCCTTTCATCTGAAAAGAGTTTTATTTTTTTTATAATTTTTTATTTTTTGTAGTGTGTACGAATTTCATGTCCGAGAATATACTTTTACTAGGTCAAGTAGCATCACTTGCTTGTAGTGAATTTTTATGAGAAATATATCATCCTAATCAAATTTCCAATAAAAAGAATGCTTTGATTTTTCCTGATAATGATTGTTTTTATAATTTCAATTGTCCTCGGCACGCTGCATCCCCTTACATGTCATATTCTTATCATGTTAATAAAATTTTCGTAAGTTTATGTGCGTTAGGTGATTAAACTATTTCTAAAGATTCATTCAACATTTCCAAATGTAGGCCTCATTTCCGTCATTTCCGTCATCAACACTATCAAATACCAAAAGATCCATTAACCTATAAATTACTTTCGGTATTTTCATACAAACCGACATATATGAACTAGAATTATAAAATTCAAATGAAACGGCCCAATATCGTCGCGCGTTCTATGCCCACATTTTTCCTTAATTTGTCGGTTGGAAATTGTCCGTCTTTTTTGTTTGGTTTGAGTCCGAAACTTTTAGAATTGTCTGTATAATAATAGTAAAACAATTTATCACGGAACACAGTGGTTAAACTATATCTCGTGGAATATTCAACCTTGGAAGAAGTTAACTTGAAAGAACTTAATAATCTTGTTGATAGGATAAAATAAGTTGAAACACTAACTAATAAAAAAGAGGTATCTTATGAGTGTATAAACAGCATGTGCATCGCGTTTAGGATTAAAAAATTGGTGTAGTGATTGTAACCACACAAAAAATCTGATCGTTTGATTAATAAAAACAGCATCATTATTTTTGTAATGCATTAAGGATGCACTGATATTCCAGGTAAGAAACTCAACTAAGACCTCCCCACAAATAGTGGAGGCAAAATCTAATTGAGATTTTATATGACGAACTCATAGTCCTTGAAAATTATATTTCATATAATTTTATATGTAATCTTAGTCCTAACTTATATGATATGATGATCTGTGAGGAACTCAAACCCCATAAATATTTGGAAAAAAAATCTATTTGAGATTTGAAATGAGTACTACCGCTCATAGTCTTTGAGGATATCTTTCGTATGAAATCTAGTCCACACTTGAATCAAAACCAAAATCTCTCTAGTGCACAAGTAAAAGATTACATTGTATTAGATAGTATTTCTTTCATCATCAAATATTGGATTTGAATTAACCAGATTGCCAGATTGGTGCGTGCTTACATTGTATTCTATTAGATTGTATTTCCTATATATATATATATCCTCTGAGTTAATTAAGCTTCCAGATAGGGCAGACCCACTACAAGAACCTCCCACCCCCATGTAAGGGATGAATATTAAGAAAAATCTTTGGAGTCTAACTATATATTGAGATCCCTATGAGACCTCCTATATATGAGAGATCGAGTTGAAAATGTAGTTGAGCTCCATTGTATATTATAGCAAGTGTAACCTCTCTATATCGAGGAATGGCACATAAAGAAAATCATTTATGAATCCAGAATAATATTTTTGTGTCAAACATATTATTATCAAAGAATATCTGCTCAAATTGAGATCTTGTCAATTTCAATGGCATATTCAAGTAAGAATCAGTTCTGATTAACGATCCACACAAATTTACAAATTTATTGATAAATGATTTTCACATACAATTTTTTTGTATACGCAACCCTTTTGCACTTTTGGCCTTTAGATTGAACAAATAAAAAAGGAGACTCAAAGATCATAAATCAATATACATCTGCAAAAGGTGAAAATGGTGTGTGAGAATCACTTCCTGTTTACTTTGGTGCGTGAACATCTTCCAACGTGTATATACACATATATAACGAAGAATTTCATTTTTTTTTAATCACCTTCATTTTGTTTTAGACTACAAAATTGAGATGGAGGCATGACCAAATGAATGAGCTATGCAAAAGATTAAGATGGTATTAATAAATAATTATACGTGGTTATAACTTATGAAAGCCCGACAACCCTAGCCAAAAACCGTGTTTTATTGCTTTCTCTCTTTCATCCGATCGTGGCTACGCGTTTCTGAGTTGTACACAAAAGCTTTTATATCACAATTGCTAACGACAGCAAACGAGACCAACCCTAATACCCAAATACATATACAAGACTACAAAAACTTGGTGCTCAAGCCATTAAAACAAATGCCACCGCCATTAAAACAAATGCCACCGCCAGCAAACATCGACAAGAAAACCAAACAAATTGACCTAAATTTCCAAGAACTACGGATCGAAAATAAGTAGAAACAAGTTGCCAATTATTAAAAGAGTACAAGAGGAAATTATCGATTTTTCTTTTTCTTTTGGAATAGGGTTGGAAATGTAGGGTTTGATTAATTCAAGTTGACTATGACAGCGTTCTGGCAGGTTTTCTTTTCTTTTTCGGATACTTGCAATTGTTTTTTGTTTTCATATGAAGCTTTATCTTCAATTGACTTCGCAGGTGTCCATAGGAACTTGTGGTTGGCATTACGTTTTCAATCTAAAAGTTCCCTTATATGTACTAGCTAGCTAGTCAATTTCATTGCATGTGCTATGCTTCGAAAATTATAGGATTGTGCATGCATGGTTCCCTCAATAATTGTCTTGTACTTTTAAGGACCATGGATGCTATTTGTTTTAAGGACTACCACTTCAATCAAGAAATCATAAAAAGGAAAAACAATAAAAGATCGGATGTAACATTAATTGATATTTCTCATTACGACATTCGACCCACGTTCGGTCATCTAGCAATTAGTTTAGTAGTATTTCTAACCCGACTCTTGACAAAACTAAACACATCATTTTGGTACATCATATTGTAAAAGTAAAACCCTAGCTAGCTCTAGCTCAAGTACAGTGATATTTCAAACGTGTATATTGTGGTTCATGTCACGGCAAGTTCAAACAAACTTGTTGATCAAAAGTGGAGGGACGAAGCCAGAAAAAAATGGAAAGAAGCCCTAAAACCATGATCAGAAAAAGAAAAACCCTTAACGTCATTTATTTGTGATAGCAATAGCATGTTGATAGAAATCATCACAACCCTCACACTACCGTAGAGTGAACTGTCCTTTTATGCATACCCGACTAGATGACAACTTAAGAGTCCAGTCAAATATATAGCTGCAACCTTTTGCCTGTTCTAGCATATCACGCATGTACATTATGCATTGATCAACGATAGTATTATATATGATAGTGCGATGTTTGTTCTTTTTATTGATCTTGTTTAGTACAAATTAACAGATGAGTTGAATGGACGGTGTTGCGCATCGTTGAAGACAACAGGAATTTGTTTACCATTCCATTAGAAATCTGCCAAAGGATAACAGGACAGAGAAATGACAAGGAATAGTAGTGCTACTTTGACGATCTTAACTAACTTTGTTTTTTTTGTTTTTTTTTTGTGTGTGGCTAGCATCTACTGTACGTTCATCCAATTTAATTATGTTTGGCAAAAATATTATTTTCTGGTGTACGTAACACTTTTTTCTCTTTGTTGTAGCTAGGTCTTCAAAGTTCAAACATTCAGTTGCTCAAAAGTTTGATCAAAAGGGTAGAGTTTTAATGATGTCATGTCAAGTAAGGCATAGGTTTGTATATAGAGGATAGACACCATCAATTGACACTATAAAGAAAAGTTTTTTTGTAAAATACTATCTCTCAAGTTTTATGATATAACAATATATTCATATTAAGGAGTGAAGAATTTGGAAGTCAATCATAATAAAATTGTATTGAAATTGTCATTCACGAGATTCAATATAAAACCTTCTACTTGCATGTGAAAAAGAATATCACTATATTTTAATAAACATACCGATTCAGTCAGTCTTAACTTTATAAAAACATTTAGTAACTACACAATCAGAATTTTTAAGTAACACCAATTAAATTAATTAATTATTAGTAAACCCAATATATTTTTTTGAAAAGAGTAATCCCATGTATTTTACTCTTCTAATATTTAGATTCGATTATTCATTCTCCAAAAGTATCAAAAGGTATGACCAATTGGCCTCTCTAGGCTTTTCATCCACTAAGCGAAATACATTTGCCGTATGTTTGGGCACCATCCAATTCCCATAGAAGAAAAATTAAGCCCTAACTCTCTCTATTCCCCTTTAATAAAGTTGATTTTGACCATTAATGTGACATTTCCTATCTAGAAAAGCCATGAAGCTTAAGAACAAAAGATGTTTTTTTCCCACTGTTGGCCCGCACGCACCTCTCTTAACATAAGAGGTGGTGAGTGAGTGCCTGTGCTGAGTGGGTATAAAGGCCAATCCATATTATAGATAATCTGCATAGTTGGAACTTGGAATCATTTTTGCGTGAAAACGACAAGGGATCTTGCATAGACGACCCAACCAATTACAGCAGTTTTCCTTTTGGTCCCTCTTAATCTCAAAGATTCCCAATTGTAATATAGCAATTAGCAATATGTTCTCAAAGCTAGATGTTAAAAAATTTCAATTACAGCATATTCACTTCCAGCAAATAGAGAGGCTTCTGTGTCCCTTCCATGCACGTTGCAGGTTCTTTCACCTTTGGCTCTGTTGTCCAAGAAGGTGATTGATCATGATTGTATACTTGGTAAGGTAGATGGGCTAATCTAAAGAACATTACTCAACCGTGTTAATGATGTGTGCATCTTACAATAGATTCCACATACATAAATAGTTGTTCACCTTCTTAGATCACTATGAGTCGATCGATATATATCCTAAGGTGAATTACCCATGCATATTAACAGGTTGCCTTTGCTCATGTGAGTGATTAATTACTGATATGTTAAGTATTGCGGTGAATTTCTCACAAATATATAACAACAAAACACATATAGTACTTGGCGTGTTCAAGATATAGCTCATATATTCAGACTTATCAATCTAATTGATGATCGCACTTGGTTATTTACTTTCAAGATTGTAACATATTAATTTGAATCTCCAGATTCTAGACTTACACTTTTACAGAAGAGTAATGCTAGGGAGACCATTTATTTAAACCATATTTTGTAAATTTTATGACGCGATTGTTAATAATTAAATTATTTTTTAAGTGTTGATTAACGTGTATATTTCCGATTAGTGACAGATCATGTCATCACATGATTTGCAAATAATGTAGTCTAAAAAGTTGGTTTATCTAGCATTACTTTTTATAGAATTGTTTAACAATTTTTCTCGTTTAATCAGACATTATTGTTTTAAGTGGCTTTAACGTATTTGTTTTTTGTGTGCACTTGAACATCTTCACGTAGCTTTAATGTATTTCTTTTTTTGTGCGCACTTGAACATCTTCACGTACGGAAATTGCACATTAATTCCACGATCAATACACATTTTAATAAATATCTTAATTTTCATGTCAAACCTAGTGAATTCCTTTGAACTTTGTAATTAGCTAGATTTAACTTGCTTATATTTCAAGACCAATTCTATCGTGAATTTGTTTGCATTTAGATGTGGAATCATGATGAAGATGTACGTACGTACTCAACTTTAGAAATTAGGATATGGATGGAAGAACCAAATGCACACACACCTCTTCTTATTTTGTTGGAAATTCCCAATTCCCAAATCACATATATACCATAGCAATTTAGCAATATACATGTAAAATAAAAAGAACAATGAGTTCGTCATCACTCATGGTGTAAAAACAGCACACAATCTAAAAGGCCAAAAAAACACCACCCTCTGCTAACTCTCATATATTTACTTACATACACAACAAATTAATGGGGCCTACGCCTAGCTAGGGTTTATTGGACGGCTCAATATATATGGACCCCACAGCCTAATTATCAACTCATGATTGATGATGATTTGACGCAGGCGCATCGCACAGCGTGGTACGTACGGACACACGAACTGTAAAAGAAAGCACTTTAAAGCCGAGTAAGATTTTCTCTCATTCTATTTCTATTCTCTTTCCTCCCTTTCTCTCAAACTCTTTTTTTTTGTTTTTTGTATTTATAAATACAATATAAAATGCTGATATGGCTTAATCGTAACCGTTCAAGTAGAAGAGAGAAAATAAAAGAAAGATTAAGAGGCGAAATAATCATCATCCCTTCAAAGCAGCCAGCACGGATTTCTAAAATGCTTCCAACTGTACGGCCACCCAAGATGAAAAGGTACTTTTAACTTAACTTAACCACCCACCTGACAGTGACAGCAGCGTTTCCATTCCCACAGTAACTATGTTTTGCTTCTTAAATTTTTTTTTTTTTTTTAACCGCAGAGACGGCCAGACCTACTTCCTCTAGCTATCGTGTTGCAGCGGCCACTGTCGGCACAGACGTGGAAAGAACTGGAGCGGTGGTAGTGGCGGTGATGTTCTCTGTCGGAAGAATGGAGGGAATTGGGTCCAAAAGGAACTGACGCACTATCCGCGTGGCAGGTCTTGCCACGAGTTTTTCCCACGCTTGATTCGTTTCCGCGTGGTGCTTTAAGAACGCCTCCGTGGCATCAAGGCGGTGCATGTTCCAACCCCGCCGAGCTTGCAGCCGGCGAATCTTTTGCAATTGGCGATACGCCAGAATGCAAGTATTTTCTTTGATTTTAGAAATTGCTGCTTGAAGAAGCCTCTCTTGAGTTTCATCATCGTTATTACCACTTGCTTCGCCTTGTAAATACTCATCCATTTCAGGCACGCCTATAGCTAGCCTGATTCCGCGCGTATATTCTTTCTCAGTTGTAGAGTCAAACATTCTCCTCACCTCTTCCACCAAACCCATCTTCACCATCCGGTCCACTCTCTCTGACACGAAAGAGTGGAGCACGGGGATGGCCACATCAACCCAAAGAAAGCAACACTCGTACTTCATTCGAAACTCCGAGTGTTCATCCACCAAGGCTTCAATATACGAATTTGAACCCCCGGCAATGATTGGCAATCTGTCACGCTCCAAGATCGATTCGATGGCCAACGACGCATGGTGCTTGAAATCATTGGCAGTAAAATCTGAGTCGGGATCGACTTTGCCTATCAAATGGTGAGGTATGCCTTTACACTCGTCCTCAGTGACTTTGTTGGTGACGATGTCCAAGCCTTTGTAGACTTGCATTTTGTCCGAGTTAATAATCTCCGCCGGCAGATTATGTCTTGCGAGGTCTATGGCAAGCCGGGACTTGCCAGTCCCAGTGGCTCCCATTACGATCACAACCTTATCTTTTCGCCGTAAAAATGGATCCATGTTGATGTTGGTGAGCCCGGGGCCTTGGAAGCTCACCATCGGCTGTACTACTTGTTTGCAGGCAGACATGAGAATTCTCATTTTATAATTATTGAAACCTGCAAGGTTGACCCAAAAACACTGGTGAGATTTCACTTCATGGAAACTTTATATCCAAAGTTACACATGTAACGGAGTCCTCACTATAAATCGACAAAATACCCCACATAGTTTTCTGGAACACTTACCTTTAAATTACAATAAACGCGGCGAATTTTGGATAAAAAATGGCCTGCACAAACTTCTTGATGTGGAGTTTTAAAGAGAGATGAGAGAACCAGAAAGAGATGCAAGCCACTGGGGTTAGCCCAGTGGTAGGTAGGAAAGGTGATCGATCGGTCCGAGTAAGCTAGGATCAGAATTCCTCCTGATATGCAGAGCTAGGTATCTTGTATTAGCTTCCTATTTTTTTCAAAAAGAAAAATTAAAGTTGGGGAAAAAAAACTGCGGGTTTGTGAGAAAACGAAGTTTTTGAAGCTGAATGATCACTGCCTAAGCAGAAGAGATTAGAGGTCGGGGATTTATAGTGGTGGGAATAAACTAAAGCAACCAAGGTTGTATAGGGTTTTCTTGTGACTTCAATGGAATGAAAGACACATGTAGATTTTTGGTGAATTGTTCTGGGCAGAATCAATGTTTTATAGTGGAGTAATGTTATTCATACCATGTTTTTGTATCACATTTTTATACCACCTTAGGTGGCATTTGATGTAGACAGCCACATCATTTGAATTAATCAAAATTTTTAAATTTAGTTCATTATTTAATAAACTAATAATTAAGAAAAACTAATTAATTAAATAATGATTGTGGTATACGAGGAGTCTTTCTCCTTCATTTCCTTGGGTTTTGCAAATTTTTCAAATGATGTAGTTGTCCACATCAGATGCCACCTAAAGTGGTATAGAAATGTGGTATAAAAACATGGTATGAATAACATTACTCTTTATAGTGTGGAGCTCGAAGGTTAGGTCAAGGACTGAATTGGCTAAGGTGGGCTGATTTAGTGTGTTTGAATATTCTTTAATTGAAAATAAGAAAAAGTGCCTTAGGGTAAGGAGGGACCATATAGAAAGTTTTATCGAAGCCATGTTTTCTGGGTTTCATATACCAACAATTAAATGGGCCTCTTGTGCTAATTTGGAGGGGCATGATCTGTTAATTACATAAAAAGTGTAAGTAGGTAGCTAGCTAGCTAAGCTACAAATTAATCGTCTTTTTAATGTGTTAAAGAGGTGTTACCTGTATAATAATAAAATTATTAAAAGTATAAATAATGTTAGTCAACTCAGTAGGAGGAAGTGATGTGGTTCGGGGTATGATTCCCAAATGGATGCACCATTTGTTCAGTGACTAACTTTTCTTAAATTGGTTTTAGGTTCTATAATTTTCTCCATAAAATAAAATTAAGACACGTATGCATCACCATCGATGTAAATTGGGTGGGAATGGAATTAGTTGTTTCAGGAAAGCCGTGGGCAAAAAGAATTTTCTTCATGGTTTTGATACCAATATAGATTTTTTTATATGTTGAAGGGACAAGCTAGGTGAAGTGCTAGCCCATATGTTTCTGATAATTCACTCTTTAATCAGGGTCCTTTGATTCCCAGTAAAATTATTATTCCTTCGAGAAACAAAGCTACACAACACTAGTAGGAGAAGTAAAAAAAAAAAAATCAGATCAACTAATTTCTCCTAATTGATCTAATTCTCTTTTATTTTTAGATATTTTATTACAGATTTTTAAGGAAAAGGTTGCATTTTTTTTATTTCTTACGTGTAAGTAAACACATGAAAAAGTTAATGAATGAAATGATTTCATTATCCATATTTTAGTAAATGCATGGAACTCAAGAATCAAAATGATACTAATTCATATTCCTTATAAGTAAACATGTATAATCTGTTGATACCTCTTAGAAGATATTTCAAATTCAAATCTCTCTTCTTGTTCCTATTGATAAAAGAAAAAGGAAACATTGTTACATTATTATAAATTCATTACTCCTTTATCGGATGTCCTCGAAGTGTTAGAAACACCGTTACATTATTTGATGAAGATCAGATGGTGTAGTGGATTGTGTAAGAAGAATGAAGGACAAAACAGTGATCCAAGTGAGAAGGATATCAATGGTTAAAACAAAGCCACTTGTCAAGAGATTAAATAGGCTGTTATGATAGTTGGAATATTGGTGGTTAGAGATATAGTTAGCTAGGATAAGGAGATAGTTAGTTGGTATAAGGAGGTAGTTAAAAGAAGATTACTTGCTTTGTAAGATTGGTATCGAAAACACCTATATAGGTGAAGATTGTAAACCAACATATATTAATGAAGAAAAACTTTTACTGCTATCCATTTCTATCAATATTTCTCTGTTCTTTCCTCTTAGTTCTTCGATTTTGTCATCTTTACATGGTATCATCGCCAGCCGATCCGGTGTTTCCGCTCAGTCTCTAAAGCATATTTCTTTCTCTTCTATACCCTCTAGTTTGTTTCTCTCTATGATTTTTGGCGTTGGAAGTATACCAGTCACTCGAAAAGTTGGTTTCTTCTCGTCTACCCACCAACTGTTTGATTAAAAGCTTCAGTGAAAGTGTTTTTCAAGAATTTGGAAAAAACGGTTACTGTTACTCAGCTGCAAATTGTTCAATCACCTATCACCAATCTTCTCTCCACCATATCCACTTTTGTTATAGTAAAACTGGATGACTCCAACTATCTTACTTAGAGCTTTCAGGTCCAATTGCTTCTAGAAAGCCATGGAATTATGGGTTTTATTGATGGTTCAAGAAAGTGTCCACCAAGGTTTGACAATGATTCTAATGTTGAAGGGGTCGAAAATGATGATTACTTAGTCTGGAAGATGCACAATCGTGCTTTGATGCAGTTGCTTATTGCTACACTATTTGCGACTATCATGTCGTGCATCATTAGGAGTAAGAGTTCTTATGAGATGTGGTTAAGTCTCACAGAAAGATTCTCTGCAATTACAAAAGCCACAATCTTTCAGATGAAGACATAACTTCAGAATATCAAGAAAGGGTCAGAATCAGTTTCTGTTTATCTTCATAAAATCAAAGATGCAAGATATCATCTTGCTGTAGCTGGAGTAATCTTTAATGATGATGATATTATCATTCTTGCATTGAAAGGTTTACCTGCAAATTTCAACACATTTCGATGTGTGATCAGAGGAAGAAAGAATGGAATATCTCTCAAAGATTTCAGGTTGCAACTATTGGCAGAGGAAGCTATCATTGATCAATCTTTTGACATTTCTTCTGGATTGTCTTTTGGTAATGCCATGATCGTTGGCATTCAATCGGAAAAAGGAAAAACTCTTGTTCTTGATCAAGATCAAACAAGGTCATCTTCTGATCAGTCATTCAAGCACAATAGAGGATCAAGTTCTGCTAATTCCAGTCATGGAAATGGATCGTACAATAATTTCAATGGGGGTTATCATAACTATGGAAGCTATAAAGGAAATAATTTCAAGGGCAAAGGCAGAGGAAGATTTCAATACAATATTGGTCCAAGATTCTCAAATGGTAATCCTGGCATTCTTGGCACTCCAAAGCCATATCAATCTCACTGCCCAGATCATCCCTTTGACATTCCTACTTATCAAATATGCAATAAGAAGGGACATGTTACTGCAGACTATTTTCAGAGACATACCACTACAACCTCAAACTCTTCTACTCAATGTCAAATCTGCTGGAAATATAGGCACACAGCCATTCAATGTTATCACATGAGTAATTTTGCTTATCAAGGGAGGCTTCCAACTGTCAATCTCACTGTTATGCATGACAATCATCAACCCTCAGGACCATCTGAATCGTTTTGGATTGCAGACACTGGTGCTACAGCACACATGACATCTGAGTTGGCAAATTTGGACCTGTCTAATCCATATCAGGGAACATATACTATTACCAATGCAAGTGGTGCAGGTTTGCATATTTCCAATATTGGTACTTCTAAATTGGTAGTTCCACACCAGTGTCTCACACTTAAGAATGTATTACATGTTCCAAAACTTTCACAGCATCTATTATCCATTTATCAACTCTACAAAGACAATAGGTGCAGATTCATTTGTGATGATGTTTCTTTCTGGGTTCAAGACAAATCCAGGGAAGATATTACTCAATGGGCTGTGTAGAGCTGGTTATTACCCTAGACCATTCAACATTTCACTGAGGAAGTCACCTACACTACCTGCATCGCATTCATGTTTCCTTGCAAAACCAATTCATTCGAGCATATGGCATAAAAGACTAGGGCACACATCAAATGTAATCACTTCTGCAATTCTACATCAATCTCAAGTTCCTGCATCAATACATCCATGTTCATCAATATGTACTCCATGTTTAGAGGGAAAGTTTACCAAGTTACCATTTGCTTTTCCTGTAACCAAATTTGTAATACCTTTAAAGAAAATACACAGTGATGTATGGGGACCTACCCCCTCACTATCATATGAAGGATTTAGGTATTATGTAACCTTCACAGACAATTGTACTCGATACACATGGATGTTTCCATTAAGAAATAAATCAAAAGTGTTTGCAACCTTTGTTCATTTTCATGCCTATCTGTGTACACAGTTTTCTGCTATAGTTAAAATATTCCAATTTGACGGTGGTGGTGAATTTACAAGCACTAAGTTTCAACAATATCTACCACAGCATGGCATTTTGCATCAAAATCATGCCCCTACACACTTGAACAAAATGGCTTGGCAGAAAGAAAACATAAACACCTTGTAGAAACGGCAATTACACTTCTCCAAACTGCAAAATTCTCCAATCAATTTTGGTTTCATGCATGTGCTACTACTTCTTATTTGATTAATATGATGCCTTGTGCTTCTTTACATATGCAGTCACCATTTCAAAAGCTATATAACATAGTTCCTGAGATTAAACATCTCATGGTATTTAGGTGTGCATGTTTTCCCCTATTAAAACCCTACAATACTTCTAAACTTCAGTCTAAAACTGCAACTTGTGTGTTTCTTGGGTATGCATGTCAATATAAGGGATTCATTTGTTTAAATATTGCTACTAGTAAAATTCATGTGTCTAGACATGTCTTATTTGATGAAACTAGTTTTCCATATTCAACCTCTAGCTTGTTTCAACAGTCAAAAATGTTATATGCATCATCTCCATTGAATTCATCACATACTCCAATACATGCACCGCATTTAAATCCAATCATCACATTAACAAATCAAGCACGTTCCCCTCCATCTCATTCATTATCATCTCAAACAACAGACTCATTGATTATGCATTCATCTAGTGCCTCAGATTCATTGTTTGCATCCAGAGCCTCATATTCTTTGGAAACAGTTGCATTTAGTGCTGTAGAGTTTGTTTTTGTTGAAGGAATTTTTGTGAAAAACATGTTCATTTGAATAACATCATATAGCATGCAATTAACAATTAAAGGCGGAATCATGCTTTCATGCATTCAAAAACAAAACATCTACCATGAAATTCAAAGCCTAGTAGATTGGTGAACCTTGACTCAACTTAAAAACAACAATTTGTTAGTTGAGAAATATTTACCTTTGTAGATTCCTCTTTGCATATGCAAAGGATAATCACCCAAGAGATAGGGCCTTCATTCCTTGCTTCTTAGCTCCATGGATTTGGTTAGAAGAATAGGTTCTCCAAGTTCCCAAAATTGAGAACCTCTAAAGATTCTACACCAAGGTTGGATTGGAGAGGAAATGAGTGACCTTGAGGAAATAGAATTGCTAGACAATATCCCCCAAGGTGGTTGGCCTCTTAGAGAGAAATGGAAGCTTTGTGTTCTCACCAATTTTCTCTAAAATCAACAACTTTTGAATTTTAGGTTATTAAGTTTTTTGTATAGTCACTTCTTTAAATGACCTAAAGAACCAAAAACCCTAATTCAACACTAAATGGATATGAGCTTTTGGGCCTTTGTGAATCTTTATTCATTAAGTTGTCATACAACTTAAGTCAATGGGCTTTGACGTTCGAAACCCATTGGGCCTTAAGGTCCAAAACTATCCCGAGGTCTTTAACGAACTTATTCGTTTGATTAATTAACATATTAATTAATCCTTGCCATAAATAATTAAACCATTTAATTCATCTCCTTTGTTTCTTCAATCTCCACCTTATTTGGTGTACGATACATTAGGTTCCTTTTAGCGAGGCAGTGGGCGATTAAAACCATTTTACATCGATTGTGAATTGAAACTTACTTTCAATTCTCCCTTTAGTGATTACACACGTTTAGGGCTTCCACAAACCATGAGTGACACCTAGCAGCATATCATGGCTACCCAAGCTAATCAGAAGAGGTAGAGAACCTATTCAGTTTAGGATTACAAATGCAATACGGTCTTTCTCTAATCTAATACTCTTGACCACATTGTTTGGTTTGATAGTTTATTTATTCATGTCTACTATCCAATGTGATTCATTTGCATTTTATGATTACCTTGAATGTGATTTGGAACGCGTTCCCCAATCTCATTCATACTCTGGCCAGAGATTTTAATCATATCATAGAGTATTCTCCCTCAAGCCAATTGAAGGTTAGAGATCCCTTGTTGCGCATTCACTTGTCTCCATGACTAAGTGGCTTAACCCCAATGATGTCGTGGACACCCCGATGGGGTGACTTTGGCATAATCAAAGATCAAGGACTTAACCACAAGACAACAACTGTGATGCCTCAGGTCAAATGACTAATTTGCATTATCCCAAACATGAGTTCTCATGTGACATGAGTATGAGAACTTCTCGTTGATCGTGTTCAGTGAACTCATTCTCTATTGAGCACCTACGTACTTGTCTTGATGTCACACACACCAATGACTCGAGACTAGTCACTCTCCCTGAGAGAAGACATAGCACGTACTGATCTTATCGGACTGTCAATGCCCAATTGGCAATCCTATGATCAGGAACGTTTAGGATGTGTCTACGAAAGAATGGTCTCATTAATCTAACTACATTAGATTGCATTCTTCCAATCACATATTCCTTGGACTTTATCGTTTAAGCATATAACATTTATATGAGACGCCTCAAACAATAATGTTTGCCTTTTATATGTAAACTAGATTAGTTTAACATGTGAAATATCCGTAAAGTATCATCATATGAATGGCTTTAGGGCACATTTCCAACAATCTCCCACTTGCACTAGAGCCAATCAGCTTGGTCATCTGTTATGATTCCTCTTCTGTAGTCATTTCCTAAATGGCTGAATAGTAGGCCTAGGAAATGGATATCTATATGTTATCCATAGAAGCAACCTTGAGAATATCGACGTCACCATTATACATGATTCCCAATCATGTGGTTCAGTCTCTCATATGAGTTCGGATCTTGATGAGACCTTGATTCCCAGGCTTGAGCTATCGCCTTATTAGTGTCGTAGTGTCAGTACACTAGATACACTTTCTGGTTGGAACCGAATAGAGAGTTCATAAATGAACTTTCCCATCCAAACAACATTGTTGTAAACTTCTATATGGCAATATATTTTGCATTCATAATGGAACACACTAAAGTCATTACTTTAATGTTTCCATCCAAATATCTCTTTAGTCATAATAAAGAGATATCTGTTTATCTCTTCATTCATAATGAAGAAACATCCAATGATGGATTAGATTCACAATCTAATACATTTACGCTTCCATTACGTTACTCTAATTCTTCCTCATTCTTCGAGGAACCTATCCTTTAGTATTTCTTAAATACTTAAGGATTTACTTGACAGTTGCCATGGTTCTGATCCTGGGCTTGCACTGATATCGCCTTGTACCTTTCTAGGTACAACTCATATCAATGTTTTTCATACAATATGAAATACATAAATCACCTTTCTGCGTATGCATAAAGGATTCGATTTACGCATTATTTCTTTGGGAGTCAAAGGGTACGTTCCCTTTGAGAAGAGCTACCTCCTAGTCTCACTAGAGTTGTTCTTCTTATTAAAGTTTATCATCATATGAGAAACTTCCTAGCAACCTTTTGTCTATTATTAGGGCATGATATAATCCAATTATATCCTAAAATCTATCATTATAGATTTCCATCCCATGTATATAGACTATGTCTCCCATATACATTCTATCGTTATAGAAAGTTTTAAAGTCATAACTTTAACAATGAAGTATTCTTTTCATTTCCAAAATTAATATATCATACATATATTCAAATTTAGGAATATGATTAACTCCCACTAATCTTTTGTAAACCTAGTAAACAAAAGATTCATTTACATCTATATGAGAAATCAAACAATTTTGATCTTTCTCTCATAAGACGCTTATGGCTCCCACTAGCTTGCTAAGATCCATGATGGTTGGATCTCTACAACTTACATGTCTTGTGATTCATAGTTTTAGACATAAATTATCAAGACTATCTTAATAATGGTTTCGGAAACCTATATCATGTCCAAAAATTGAATCACCATTTAGTTGTAGCTAGCAATCTTCGAATTAATTGAAACTAAGACTACGTCAAAAATGGTTCCTTCAAAGTCAACCATTCTCTTTGATTGTAGTCACCTTAAGCTACCAATTAGCTATGAAGGTTTCATTATTTCGGGTCAAATGGTACTTTACCATTTCCTTGAGTATATATCGTATATACACTCAATGTAGTCATAAAGTTCAAACCATTCAACTGAGACGGTTTATAAATCCTTCTTGACTACCTTGGAGCTTGTGGTATAGGAACTAGGTTGTTATATTTGTTGATTATCATCTTGTCTCTCAAAGAACCCATTCTTTTGAGTTCTATTCCTAGTTCATTTGCTCTAAGGCAAATCACATTGTAGGATTACAATGAACTACTCAACAAACAACATTTGTTGGTTGGTTTATAGAAGTGATATCCAAAGGTTAATTTAAGGATATCCACAAGATAATTTTTAAACAAATATTGCTTATTAGCACACAACCCCAAATCTTAACATGATTAAGATTTGTCTTTCTTTCCAACTACATCCTATGGAGTTATGAAAATTTTGGAAGATCTTCTAATTGACAATCATATTGTCTTAGAAGCATATATATCCTATATATGGGTAATTGATAATATCCAACGAACTAAATCTTATTCAAGTTCGTTCTTCTCCTAATGGAGAAAATCATTTATCTTATGATGCTAATTTCCTTGATATCTTTCAAGGAAACTCATCTAAAGTGTTACCTTTCCTTGGATCAAATCTAAGGAGGTAAGTACTTTAGACGTCTTACTCATCAACTTACATTTCTTGAATTCTTTGAAACCTTTTGCAAAGTATTCGGACTTGTGTTTATTCATAATAAACTATAGTCCAACCGAGAGTGATCTTCGGTGAATGTCATACAACATGAGTAGTATTATGTTGTGGACAATTGCCACTATCTTGCAACCTTTTGGGTTTTAAGCATCATTATATTCTAAACAGTTAACGCTACCATATCATCTCTACTATAGAGACAATCAATTAGATTACTATAATCCAATCAGTGATTAATAAAGAACAATGTTTTGTCAAACAAAACATTCATCCATCTCTACTATAGTGACGGAATTAAGTTCCTTAAAATTGGAATGTAAAGACAATCTTTGGTTTTTCCAATTTCTTTGGTAGTTCATATGAGGAAGTTAGTACCATCTGCTTTCGCAGAGATCTATATTTTATTCACGTTCCGAATGTGAAGTACTTTCTCTTCTCTCATTAATCTTCTACTTCTTATTAGCCACACTTTTACAACGATTGTAAAACATAGTTACTAATACGGAATCAAGCATTCAAGTAGAAGAACCAACTGTTTTGAACTATTCAAGAACAATTTACAATACCTTCGAAAGGTGTGTTCTTGACACTTGCAAGACATTTCTTGCAAATACCCCTTCCAATGTCCATCCTTTCATAAAGAAAGTTTGTTCCCTTGGAGTTAATTTTATCTTCTTCATTTGACTTCTCCTTTGACTACAATAGTCATGGTCCCTAAACTCCCACTATCTCTCTTGAAACCTTTTTCAATTGTGTTATACACATAAAACATTTTGGAGAGTGTGTGGTTATTGTTCACTACATAGTTTACAATAAACTTAGTGAACCATTAGGATAGGGACATAAAGGTGAAGTCCTAGCTTAGTTTCCGTCTCGTTAAGTGGTTTATCACTTCAACACTCAATGATTCAAAATCATCATAAGTCCATGTTGATGGACTATTTTTGTCAACCAACCATTATGTTCTAAACATAATTACAAACTTTCAAGAGTTGTTCAAGGCAACTCTTATTTCTTCATACAACAATTTGTAAGTGAAGAACTATGACACTAAAAGTGTCCTTGTCTTTATGCTAATCTTCGTAAGTTCCTTTGTTCATATAACGAAGGAATAAGCATTGGTTGTTTGTGTTGTCCTCTTCATGATAGACATTTCTAACATGTTCTTCCAATGATACATTATCAATAGGAAGATTGTGAGGATGAGACTTCTTAGGTACATGCACAATCCATTTAAGACAATCTTTGGGATTGTGTTACCAAGTCCGGAAACTAAAACATTCGGCTTTTCTTTGTCAAGTTTTGGATAGCGTTTGCAAATATATTGGTAAACAAATACATAACGAATATAAATTGATTGATTTTAAGCCATTTGATTCGGGTCTTTAAATCAAATAGCACCACTATTTTTGGCAAATTCCATATCCCTCATTGGAATTCGAGAGTTTTTGAGGAAACTCTTAGTAGGTTATGGGAGACTCACTATTACCAAGCCCACCTCACAATGATATGATATTGGCTAGCATTAATAATAATGAGAGAGTACACTTACTCATTTGCAACTAATGCAAGTACCCATCAATTTGGCCTCTAGAGAATGTTGCCTCACAATGATATGATATTGGCAACATTGCACTTAGTTAAGTCATTCCCACCATGCTTAGTTCGTGAAGGGGTTCAAGAATAGCCTCACGATAATACGATATTGGCCATCCTCGTTGCCTACACTCACCTCATCAAGTATGTATATAGACTCCTCATGAGTATAAGCATGCACTTTGTACTCCCCCATGATAGGGTGAAGCCGGTGTACAAGTCATAAACGATTGGAGCTACCACGGTGGAAGGCCACGGAAGAGTGTTCTAAGCACTCTCACACTTTTCAACTTAATAATGGTTTGGTTGAGGGTTTTAGATCTCATCACATAAACATATTCATTTTAATCTTTATTAAAACAATTTTGGTCCTATTACAACTATTGGTCCATTTGTTTTTAGTTGTATATAATACTCCCACTATGCTTATAAAACGGTTTTTAAAGCAAGAGTATATGATACTACTAACATAAGGTTTGCATTCATTTGATGGACTATATAGTTGCCTTAGGGCCTTAGGATGACTATGAACCTTTGTTTAGATTCAACACGAGCCTAGTGTTGAATCTCGGACTAGGGATGGAGATTGATTTTAGTTACGCGTTTAATCACATTAAGGCGTGTTGTCTTAGGGGCGTTGGACCCAACTACTTCATTTTCATGCATATCAAATAAAGCAAGAAAGAAGTACTTCAAAGTAAAAGAGAGCTTATGCTCTTTACAACATTTGCATAAAACAAATTACTTTAAAGTAAAGAAGAGCTTATGCTCTTTTACAACATTTGATCAAATCAAATTACAACCAAAATTAATCTACACATTCCCATGGTTCAAACAAATTTGAAACGGCCTATCACATAGCTCAATTATCGTAGGCTTAGGTTCATAATCACCCTTTAATTAATCAACACTTTAATTAATTAAATTGAATGCAACATTTTCATTTGGTTTTTTTTTTTTATCCATAAAATTGATTTAAATGGAGCTAAATGAAATGAAAATCCAATTCTCATTTAAAGAGACAAAACAATTTTTGTTCCCTACTTAATTTGGGCCATCATGCAATAACCACAACTTTTTGGGCTATATTGCGAAACACAAACTTTTGGGGTCACTTTGTAAAAACACAAAAGTCCACTACTTCATGTAATTACAACTAGAACCCAAAAATTTCAACAAATACAAAAAACTTCATTAAAGGAGCAAAACAATTTGTCCTTTAACGTTTTTGGGCCTTAACGTAAAAACGTAAACTTTTGGGCCAAAGTGCAAATACACAAAAGTATCAAAACTTTATGTAATTGAATAAAAGACCCAAAAATACCCTATTTAATTAGGGTGGCCGGCCATGATAGAAAAAATATGATTTTTACAAAGTTTTTGTAAGTGGGTTTTGTTAGGTGAGGTAAAGATGAAATATTTTGAATTTATGTTAAACTTTTAAAAAAGTTTGTCTACCATTATAGCCATTAATTGAATTTATGTCAAACTTTTAAAAAAGTTTGTCTACCATTAAAACCATTAATAATACTTTACAAATAATCATCACCCACTAAAATCACCCACTAAAATTAAACCAAAACTTTATGTAAAAACATAAAACATTTTGAATCAAAACTTCAAAACTTTTTGTTCTTGGCAAGAACTTCAAGAACATTGAAGAACACTCATGAAAACTCATAATAGCTCCATGAATGTTTTCACTCACCAAAACTCAAATTTTCATCACTCAAAAGAGGGTTAACATCCTAGGGTACTTAGGGGTTCCAAAAGTCACTTTAAAACCATTTTAACAAGACAAACATGAACCCAAAAAATCACCCTTTGGATTTGGCCGAATTTCCCAAAAAACATGGCACCAAATTTTAGCTCCAAAATTCATGCTCATATGAACTACATCTACAACATTTGAGATGGCAAATTTTCTAACAAAATTTACATTCAAAGAAACAAGAATAAAGCTTGTAACATATTACAACTTTTAAATCAAAAACTATGAACTACAAAACCCAAAATGATTCACCAACTACTAGACCTAGGCTCTTGATACCACTTGAAGGAATTTTTGTGAAAAACATGTTCATTTGAATAACATCATATAGCATGCAATTAACAATTAAAGGCGGAATCATGCTTTCATGCATTCAAAAACAAAACATCTACCATGAAATTCAAAGCCTAGTAGATTGGTGAACCTTGACTCAACTTAAAAACAACAATTTGTTAGTTGAGAAATATTTACCTTTGTAGATTCCTCTTTGCATATGCAAAGGATAATCACCCAAGAGATAGGGCCTTCATTCCTTGCTTCTTAGCTCCATGGATTTGGTTAGAAGAATAGGTTCTCCAAGTTCCCAAAATTGAGAACCTCTAAAGATTCTACACCAAGGTTGGATTGGAGAGGAAATGAGTGACCTTGAGGAAATAGAATTGCTAGACAATATCCCCCAAGGTGGTTGGCCTCTTAGAGAGAAATGGAAGCTTTGTGTTCTCACCAATTTTCTCTAAAATCAACAACTTTTGAATTTTAGGTTATTAAGTTTTTTGTATAGTCACTTCTTTAAATGACCTAAAGAACCAAAAACCCTAATTCAACACTAAATGGATATGGGCTTTTGGGCATTTGTGAATCTTTATTCATTAAGTTGTCATACAACTTAAGTCAATGGGCTTTGACGTTCGAAGCCCATTGGGCCTTAAGGTCCAAAACTATCCCGAGGTCTTTAACGAACTTATTCGTTTGATTAATTAACATATTAATTAATCCTTGCCATAAATAATTAAACCATTTAATTCATCTCCTTTGTTTCTTCAATCTCCACCTTATTTGGTGTACGATACATTAGGTTCCTTTTAGCGAGGCAGTGGGCGATTAAAACCATTTTACATCGATTGTGAATTGAAACTTACTTTCAATTCTCCCTTTAGTGATTACACACGTTTAGGGCTTCCACAAACCATGATTGACACCTAGCAGCATATCATGGCTACCCAAGCTAATCAGAAGAGGTAGAGAACCTATTCAGTTTAGGATTACAAATGCAATACGGTCTTTCTCTAATCTAATACTCTTGACCACATTGTTTGGTTTGATAGTTTATTTATTCATGTCTACTATCCAATGTGATTCATTTGCATTTTATGATTACCTTGAATGTGATTTGGAACGCGTTCCCCAATCTCATTCATACTCTGGCCAGAGATTTTAATCATATCATAGAGTATTCTCCCTCAAGCCAATTGAAGGTTAGAGATCCCTTGTTGCGCATTCACTTGTCTCCATGACTAAGTGGCTTAACCCCAATGATGTCGTGGACACCCCGATGGGGTGACTTTGGCATAATCAAAGATCAAGGACTTAACCACAAGACAACAACTGTGATGCCTCAGGTCAAAGGACTAATTTGCATTATCCCAAACATGAGTTCTCATGTGACATGAGTATGAGAACTCCTCGTTGATCGTGTTCAGTGAACTCATTCTCTATTGAGCACCTACGTACTTGTCTTGATGTCACACACACCAATGACTCGAGACTAGTCACTCTCCCTGAGAGAAGACATAGCACGTACTGATCTTATCGGACTGTCAATGCCCAATTGGCAATCCTATGATCAGGAACGTTTAGGATGTGTCTACGAAAGAATGGTCTCATTAATCTAACTACATTAGATTGCATTCTTCCAATCACATATTCCTTGGACTTTATCGTTTAAGCATATAACATTTCTATGAGACGCCTCAAACAATAATGTTTGCCTTTTATATGTAAACTAGATTAGTTTAACATGTGAAATATCCGTAAAGTATCATCATATGAATGGCTTTAGGGCACATTTCCAACATTTGTTCCTACAAATCATACCAATACATCACACATATATTGTGATTCTGCAATACATCAATTACCTCAAACCAGCTCCACAACACAGCACCATATCCCTGTGGATCTTGATTTTCAACATGAGCAACTAAGTGTTGTTCTACCAATACCAATGAATGTACACCCTATGCAAACCAGATCCAAGAATGGGGTGTTCAAAAAGATAGCTTTCACTGCTAATGTCACTTCAGAACCTAAGACATTCAAAACTGCATCTCAAATTTCAGAATGGCAGGTTGCAATGAAAGAGGAAATATATGTTCTTCACTCTCAGAAGACTTGATCTTTAGTTCCATTACCACCTAATAAGAATTTAGTTGGATGTAAAAGGATCTACAAAATAAAGAAGAATGATGATGGGTCTGTGGTAAGGTATAAGGCAAGACTTGTGGCATAAGGGTATAGCCAAGAAAAGGGTGTTGATTATCTAGAAACATTCAGTCCTGTTGTAAAACCTACAACTATAAGACTCATATTTGCCTTAGCTGCTCAATTCAAGTGGTCTCTTAGGCAGCTAGATGTGAAAAATGTATTTCTACATGGCATACTTCAAGAGAAAATCTATATGGAACAACCTCCAGGATTTGAGAGTGCAACACATCCCTTGAACTATGTGTGCAAACTTCAAAAATCCTTATATGGGTTAAAACAGGCTCTCATAGCCTGGAATGAGAAATTCACCAGTTTCTTGCCGAGTTTGGGATTTCAAGTTTCTCAAGCTGATCATTCCTTGTTTGTGCAACAGTCTTCAAGGGGGACTGTGTTATTGCTATTGTATGTAGATGATGTGATTCTCACAGGTAGCAGTTCACAATTGATCAATCAAGTTATACAAGCTCTCACTGAAAAGTTTGAAATGAAAGACTTGGGACATTTGCGTTTCTTTTTGGGATTGCAAATCAGTTGTACATCAGAAGGCTTGTTTGTATCACAGACAAAGTATATTAATGAGTTGGTTGGCAAAGTGGATTTATAGGACTCTAAACCATGTAACACACCATGTCTACCTTATCATAGGTTACTCAAGGATGATGGGAAGCCTTATCAAAGTCCTGAACAATATAGGAGTTTTGTTGGAGCACTTCAGTACCTCACTTTTACAATACCTGACATAGCTTTTGCAGTCAATCAAGCTTGTCAGTTCATGCATAATCCTATGGTCTCTCATGTCATTGTAGTCAAGAGAATCATTCGATATCTCAAAGGAACATCGACCTATGGTATTCATTTCAAACCAGGACCAATGCATCTACAAGCTTATAATGATGCAGATTGGGCAGGTGATCCAAATGATAGGAGATCAACTTCAGGTTTTGTTGTGTTTCTTGGTTCAATCCTATTTCTTGGGCATCTAAGAAACAACACACGGTGTCTCGATCATCCACAAAAGTCGAGTATCGAGCTTTAGCAATTACCGCTGCTGAACTTGCTTGGATTCGATAGCTATTATGTGATATGCATATACCTTTACATTCATCTCCAATGATATACTGTGATAATGTTTCAGCTATTGCACTACCTACAAATCCTGTATTCCATACTAAGTCCAAACATATTGAAATAGACTATCATTTTGTGCAGGAGAGAGTCACTCGAGGATATCTTCAAGTTCAACATGTGTCTTCAGCAGATCAGTCAGCAAACATACTTACAAAGGGTTTATCTGCATCTTTGTTTCAATAGCATTGTGGCAATCTAATGCTCAGTGCCTTAGAGCATCAGATTGAGGGGGATGTAAGAAGAATGAAGTACAAAACAGTGATCCAAGTGCGAAGGATATTAACGGTTAAAACAAAGCCACTTGTCAAGAGATTAAATAGGCTGTTATGATAGTTGGAATATTGGTGGTTAGAGATATAGTTAGTTGGGATAAGGAGATAGTTAGTTGGTATAAGGAGGTAGTTAAAAAAAGATTACTTGCTCTGTAAGATTGGTATCAAAAACACCTATATAGATGAAGATTGTAAACCAACAGATATCAATGAAGAAAAACTTTTACTGCTATCCATTTCTATCAATATTTCTCTCTATTCTTTCCTCTTAGTTCTTCGATTCTGTCATCTTTACGGATTGAAAATCAAGTCGAAAGGCGTAAATTAGATCAAATAATAGAGTTTTGCATATTTAGGTTTTGGTGTCCGACTTGGCCCCTACCCATCATTTCAAAGAGAACAAGGACACATTAAACTCAGCGCTTTGTCATGATATATGGGGGTTTTCAACTAGATTCTATGTTTAGTTAAGGTTTTAAGATTTAAGGACGTTTTTGGTATTTTATTATTTATTTAATTCCATTTCTATTTGAACTCTTATGGCTTTTAGCGTTAAGTGACATTATAAATATACCGTTTTGGCATTACAGTTGTTACTATTCAATATTTTTTCTTTTTTGGCAAATTTTTTTTTTCTTTTGAAATTGAAGTACAATATTCATTAATAACAATTGAAAACGTACAAAGTTGAAAGAAGGGTGCATAACATGGGCCTCAATAAAAATATTGCCGGGGATTTTTAGCCGGTCTAAGAAAAAAAAAAAGCGTCTTGCACTAACATAATCATAAATTAAAGTTTATCAACTATTCAATATTAAAATTGAGGTTTTCTCATACTTTCTGATGAATTCGAGTGTTCTTGTTCTTATTAATTATTGTCTCTTCGTCATGATGCGCCATTTATTGTACAAAATTATTAGTTATTACAAACTAATTAAAAGAAAGTGTTAAAATAAAAGAAGGAAGAAAATTTGCGAAAATAATTAATTAATTTTTGTAAGTTGAGAAGAAGACGAGAAAATGTACGTGGGCATTACATACAAAATGTGCATGCGCTTAATTGTCATATATTTTAACAAAAGATAATATGTGAATTACACTTTATATCTAATCTTTCAATTTGAGTGGAGGAAGCTCCATAAAGAAATGTTAGCTCGAAGTGTAATGTTATGGAAACTAAATTTGGAGGCTAAATTTGCAAACTAAATTATGTGTCACCAATAGGAATAAACATGTTTATCAATGTTTAAGTAATAAACCAATCATCAACTTCTATGTCCTTTAGTTTTCAAAATTTTATCTACAAATTTAATCTCTCTATCATTAGCCCTAGTTCGAATGTTGGTTGCCGAGCAACTTTTAAGTTAAGTTCAATTGGAATACGAGAAAGTTGAAGAACCAATTTAATTCGATTGGTTGTTAAAACCCACCAAAAATATTACAATTTTTTAGGTTGATAAAATATTATCTCACAGTTTAGGGTTTGCATGAGGTGTTGGTCGGATGTTGATTACAATTGTCTTTTTTTTTTCTTTTTCTTTTTTTTTTTTTGTCCTAATTTTTTATGTAAGTGAATGACATGAAACTGAGGAGAGTTAGAGTGAGGATGAACTACATAACCAAAAATAAAAAATACAAAGGTCGATCCAATAAAATCTAATTGTCAATTTGAATTAGTTTATATTGGGCTGTGAAACATAAAAACTGATGTAATTCGACTATGATTTTTCTGAAAACAAGTGATGTAGAATGGAAGATGCAAAATTGGCAGTAAGGCTCATGGAATGCAGGTTTCGTTGTCAGTGTTAGAATCAGACGTTGTATAATACATATATTTTCGAAGAGAATGACGCGATGAATAATACACACTAGATAGCTTTGCTCGTGATGAAATAGGGCAAAATTGGCCAAATTCCCTCATTTACTATCCCAAAACAAATTTAAAGTTACGGATATTTTTGAAACTTTGTTAACCGTTTATTTTATTTCTTGCTTGAATGTAAAGTCCTATTAAGGTTTGGGGTTTTATGTTTTGGACGTATAAATACACCTATTTGGTGTTGGAATTGTTATATTTCGACTGTTATCAATAAAATGTGAGTTTTTCTCTCTATTATTCCTAGCGGATTATGGGATTTGCTAGTGGATTCTAGCATTCTGATATCGTTCAATTTTTCTTGATATATCTCGCTGCGTCAGTAAGATATATATTGGTACCCCACAATATAAGGAAATGAGAGAGTTTCAAATACCGAATGCAATAGTTTCAAAATCAAAACTCAATCCACCAAAGTAACATATAATTTGACTGAATTTAATATTATTTTTCTCTTTGATGTCATGGATTAAATATCCTTTTGCTTTTTAAGAAAATAATGGTAATTAAAAATGAGATATACTAAATTCAAAACAACCTTTTAAATAAAATGCGGAGCCTTCTCAAACCAAATGCAATATTATTTATATAAAAATAAACCGAGCTAAATTGTTAAGTCACACCATTTGTACCACATCGATTGGATTAAATATTCTTTAAATAAACGAGTTTTAACCTTATGATACTATGATTAGTCATTACCAACAAGAGAAAGGGAAATGAGACTCTCTCAAAGTGGGACTCTCTATGGACTCCCCGCCACCTCATGTCACCTCATATTTTTGACACAATGTTTTATAAAGTTGGCACGAGAATTGTGTCAAAAGCATGAGGTGGAAAATAGTCCATGGAGAATTTCACTTTTAAAAGAGTCTCCTTAGCATTTCTCTTACCAACAATAGCTCGTTGTATGGATCCTCATCATATTGTAAAGTCAAAAACTTATTTGACAGTTCTCAATGCTTTAATATTTAGTACAAGTTTAGAATTTTTTTTTTATACAAGCAATATTATAGCTAGGAGGGGAGTTGGAACCTTATTCAAATGCTCTTAACCTATTGAGATCGGTAAATTTGATAACATTTTGGAGAGAGAGAGAGAGAATTAAATAAGGAAGCAATGAAGAAAATGTTTACAACT
Organism: Malus fusca; assembly: GCA_035220775.1. Classification (NCBI taxonomy): domain Eukaryota; kingdom Viridiplantae; phylum Streptophyta; class Magnoliopsida; order Rosales; family Rosaceae; genus Malus; species Malus fusca. The sequence continues at coordinate 13,607,383 of CM069071.1, forward strand.
GTTCTTTTAACTTAAGTTAGATTTCTGTTGTCGTAATATATTTTGTTCATATGTCTTTGTGGGTACGCCACACAGAATCTTTAGGAATCATAATAAGGCCATGGAAAAGCAGGAGAATATTAGGGGTGTATTCAATTGAGAATTTGAGAGATTTTAATGGATTTATAAATCTATGGATTTTTGTGGAGTTTAACTGATTTGTAGAGATTCCATGTAAAATTTTGATTCAATTCCCTCAAAATCTTATGGGGAGATGTGAGATTTGTAGATGCTTAAAATACACAACAAACTCTCTCCAATTCCCTCTAATTCCTCAACTTTTCCATATTCTTTAAATTCAAATTCTAATTGAATACACCTGAAATGTTATAAACTTCTTTAAAATTCTAATTGAATACACCCGGATTTCTAAGGATTTTAATAAATTATCTTAAAATCCTAATTGAATACATATTGAATTTCAGATAATCACTTAAAATCTTGATTGAATACCCCTAGACTCATTAAAAGAATTAAAATCCCTCAAAATCCCAATTGAATACACCCCCCTTAGTATACATTCATCATAGTGTGTGAAATTATGAATCTAAAAAGCTGGAAAATCTGATTGCCTGATCATTATATTATGCAAGCTTGAGGAAAAAGGAGTTATGAAACAAAACAAAACCTAGCTAAGCTAGCTTGAAAGAAAAAGAAGAAGATTTATTAACTTATTATATACACTCACATACAATTATATATATATATATATCAATATTGTTGAGGATAGTAATCCAATGGTTATAGAATGTGCCACTTGTCAAAGATCGGTTGAATTAGTTAAGGAATGTTGTTATAGTTAGTTATTGTTGTATCTTCTTGTGTAAGTCACAAATGAATAGCAACTATATAAATTATACTGTACATACTGAGATATCAATCAATGAAAATACAATCTTCTTAGCTAAATCTTCTATCTCTCTCTCTCTCTCTCTCTCTCTCTTCTTCTTCTTCTTCTTCCTCTCTCTCTCTCTAGCTTCTGATATACATTGGTTTACATGGTATCGTCGCATGCAAAGCTAATCGCATGATATTGATCTTGGTAGCTTCCTCTCACATCAAAGAATTGCTGCGTAAATTTCTTCTCTCTTGATCTCTTGGAGCTTCGTGATTCTCCATTTCTTCTTTCTTGGACTAGTTCTTGATAACACATAAGGTGTTTGATAAAAGGGTTCAATCAATTTTCTCCACAAATTTCTTGGTTTCTTGCAACAATGGTGACTGCTGCACAACTACAGATTCTTCAATTGCCTATTACCTCTCTGATTTCAATTGTTTCAACAACAATGATAGTGAAACTTGATGATACAAACTACTTGACCTGGAATTTTCAGATGCAACTTCTTCTTGAAGGGCATGGTCTCATGGGATTTATTGATGGGTCATCTTTGTGCCCTCCTCGATTGCCAACTCCTACATCTAGCAATTCTTCTTCCACAGAAGAAAGTGATGAATTCAAGGTTTGGAAAATGCACGATCATGCATTAATGCAATTACTCACAGCTACCCTTTCATCTCCGGCTGTTTCTTGTGTAATTGGAAGTATTAGTGCTTGTGATACGTGGACAAGATTGAAGGAGCAGTTTTCTACAGTCACTTGCACAAGCATTTTTCAACTCAAATCTGATCTGCAGAATATCAAGAATGGGGCTGATTATATTACAACATATCTGCAGCGAATTAAAGAGGCTCGAGATTACTTAGCTGCTGCTGGTGTGATATTTGAGGATGATGACATTGTCATACTTACTCTTAATGGTCTTCCATCTGAATTTAATACCATCAGGTCAATCATTCGAGGAAGGGATAATGTGATTTCAATCAAGAACATGAGGGCTCTATTACTCATTGAAGAAGCAATGATTGGCAATGTCCATACTTCTACTAATTTCCAAACTGCAATAGTTGCTGGTGCAAATAGGGGTAATCCAAAGGATCTTCTAATTTTGGGTCTCAATCTCAAAGATCTTCTAGAAGCTCTTACAATAATCAAGGGAACAATTCTGCATACAAGCCTTTATTTAACAAGAATAGAGGCATGGGCAAGTTTCAATATGGATCAAGATTTGGAAATAAGCCATTTTACAATAATGCAGCTTCTGGAATTCTTGGCACATCACCACCAAGGCACCAACTTTATAACAATTCATTAATGCCACCATGCCAGATTTGTGGTAAGTATGGTCATCTTGCAGATACTTGTAGATTCAGGAATGGTGATGCATTTGTGAATAAAGGTTGTCAAATTTGTGGAAAGAAAAACCATAGTGCTCAATTATGTCACTTCAGAAATGAAAATATACAAAACCACACTACACCAATGAATGTATGCATGATTATGCTTCAGCACCACCTATGGAGTCTTAACCACAACAAGTTTGGCTCACGGATTCTGGAGCAATAAGTCACATGACTGCAGATTTGAACAATTTGTCATTCTTATCACCTTTTTCATCAAATGAAATGATTCAAACGGCAAGTGGAGAATGTTTGCGTGTGTCTTACAAGGTTCTTCAATATTGCAAACTCCATTTTACAATCTGAAATTAAATTATGTCATTTATGTGCCCAAAATATCATAGAATTTACTCTCAATACATAGAATTTGACTTGACAACAATTATTGGCTAATTTTTTATGCATTTTGTTTTTGGATTCAGGATAAAGCCATATGGAGAATTCTGTTCAAAGGTCCCTGTAATAATGGATTGTACCTTATACCAATTCCTTCCAGTTACTCAAAGAAAGCTTTACAACCTGCTGCATACATAGGAAAACAAGTAAATTCCAGTCTTTGGCATCATAGATTAGGTCACCCTTCCAATATTGTTGTTTCTCATATGCTTAAAAAGTCTAGTGTTCATTTTGTTTCTGATACATTACCTATTATGTGTTCTAATTGTTTGTGTGGGGGGGGGGGAATCACCAAGTTACCATTTCAGAATGTTGAAAATAGGTCTGTTACACCATTTGAGATAGTACATAGTGATGTATGGGGCCCTGCTCCTTGTTTGTCTATTGAATGGTTTAAATTCTATGTAACCTTCATAGATGAATGTACCAGATTATGTTGGATTTTTCCAATTGTTAATAAAGCTGATGTTTGTTACACATTCATTAAGTTCTATCAGTTTGTGTTAACTTAATTTTCAATGCCAATTAAGACATTACAGAGTGATGGTAGGGGTGAATATATAGGAAAACAGTTTCAAGCATTTCTTGTAGAAAAGGGTATTAAGCACCATTTGTCATGTCCCTATACACCAGAATAAAATGGTTTGGCAGAAAGGAAACATCGCCATATTATTGAGACAACTATTACTCTCCTTCAAACATCACATTTACCTTTGAATTTCTATTCCTTTGCATCTCAAACTTCAGTATACCTCATAAATATGATGTCTTCTCAAACTTTGAATCAGAAATCACCATTTGAAGTTTTATATGGATCTGCACCTGATGTGAGACATTTAAAGGTTTTCAAATGCTCATCTTACCATTTGTTAAGACCCTTCAATACATCCAAGTTGCAACCTAAAACCACCAAATGCATCTTTCTGGGATATGCATCAAAATATAAAAGGTACATATGCTATGAGGTTGCTAAAAAGAGGTTTTATATATATAGGCATGTCTTATTTGATGAAAGTGAGTTTCTATATCAAGAATTGATATCTACAACTCAAAAACCTAGTAATTCACCATCACTCACAATGTCTAATACATCAGCTATGGTACCAAATTTGGAAAATGTTTTGGTTACACCTCAATCCAGTGTCTTCATTACTTCAACACCTATTGAATCTAGTTCATCAAACACTGATGGTTCATCACCTACTTCATCTGTTTCTGTGTCATCCATCCCAATGTCATCGCCTATATCAAATCTTGTTCAATCCATTATTGCAACTGAACAGAACATCTCAGCACCAGATCTTGTGGTTCCTGAATTCCAACCTGAGAGCCTTCAAGTCATCCTACCCATTCCTTCAAGTCTTCAAGTCATCAAAAAATGGTATATTAAAAATGATGGTATTGTTATCTACTGTGCATGAGAATGAAGGTGTTGATCTTACTTCTGTGGAACTTGCAACTTACAAATCTGCTTTAAAGGGTTTAATTTGGGTTGAAGCAATGAAAGAAGAGCTTTTTGCCTTACACTCTCAGGGTACATGGAGTTTGGTAACTCTACCACACCAGATTAATCTTGTAGAATGCAAATGGGTGTTTAAAATAAAAAAGAATGCAGATAGTTCAGTTGGGAGATACAAGGCAAGGCTTGTTGCAAAAGGGTTTAGTCAAGAGGAAGGGATTGATTATGGGGAAACCTTTAGTAAACCAACAACTATTTAACTTGTGTTAGCATTGGCAGCACATTATGGATGGTCATTGAGAATGCATTTTTACATGGCATTCTGCAAGAAGAAGTACACATGTCACAGCCACCTGGCTATATTGATTCTCATCACTCAGATTATGTGTGTAAGTTACACAAATCCTTACATGGCCTAAAAGCCCAAAGGGCTTGAAATGAGACATTTACAAGTTTTCTTCCTTCTCTTGGCTTCACTACAACTAATGCAGATTCTTCATTGTTTGTTAAACAAAATGGCAATTTTATAGTCATATTGCTCCTATACGTAGATGATATTATCATCACTGGTAATGCATCTTCTGTGATTCATGAAGTGATATGTGCTTTGACCAAGGAGTTTGAACTTAAAGACTTGGGACAACTCCATTATTTTCTGGGAATACATTTTATAACACAACCTGATGGGTTGTTTCTGTCTCAAGCAAAGTATGTGAGAAATCTTCTCACAAAAACAAAAATGGAAGATTCAAAGTTCTGTGCCACACCATGTATCCCTTATAATAGATTGGTTCTTGATGATGGGAAACCTTATAATAATCCAGGCTTATACAGAAGCATAGTTGGGGCTTTACAATACTTAACCTTTACTAGGCCTGATATAGCATTTGCAGTACATCAAGTATGCCAATTTCTGCAAAATCCAATGGAATCACACTTCACTGCAGTAAAAAGGATCCTTAGATATTTCAAAGGCATAATCAATTTGGGAATTAAGTATATCAAAGGTGACTTAGATGTGATAGCTTTCTATGATGCAGATTGGGCTGGAGACCCCAATGACAGGAGATCAACAACAGGATTTGTTGTGTTTTTAGGCTCTAATCCAATCTCCTGGTCCTTTAAAAAGCAGTAACCGGTCTTAAGATCTTCAACAAAGGCTGAATATCGAGTCTTGTCATCAACCACTGTAGAATTGGATTGGATAAAGCAATGTTGTCATTTCTACAAGTTTCAATTCCTTATCAACTTGTTCTCTACTGTGATAATATGTCAGTTATTGCACTGACTTGTAATCTTGTTCTACACCAAAGAACAAAGCACATCGAGGTAAATATTCATTTTATTAGATAAAGAGTTGCCAAAAAGTTGATGCAAGTTCATTTTGTTCGCTTTGCTGAACAATATGCAGATATACTGACAAAAGGCTTGTCTGCACCACTCTTTCAAACTCATTGTCACAATCTCAGTCTTGGTACTCCCTCCACTGAGCTTGAGGGGGGGATGTTGAGGATTGTAATCCAATGGTTATAGAATGTGCCACTTGTCAAAGATCGGTTGAGTTAGTTAGGGAATGTTGTTATAGTTAGTTACTGCTGTATCTTCTTGTGTAAGTCACAAATGAATAGAAACTATATAAATGATAGTGTATGTACTGAGATATCAATCAATGAAAATACAATCTTCTTAGCTAAATTCTCTCTCTCTCTCTCTCTCTCTCTCTCTCTCTCTCTCTCTCTCTCTCTCTCTCTCTCTCTCTCTCTCTCTCTCTCTCTCTCTCTCTCTCTCTCTCTCTCTCTCTCTCTCTCTCTCTCTCTCTCTCTCTCTCTCTCTCTCTCTGATATACATTGGTTTACAAATAACAGTTGGTATCATCTAGTAGTTACTGGTTGAAATGCACTTTGATTATTAACTGTTGGCAATATTATACAAACCGAGCTCGATATTTGCTATATGCACTTTACTTCAACTCATGCAACTCATTTGTTAAACAACTGTACTAAGCATATATAGATACAGTATAATTCCTCATTTAGAACTTATTTTGGGGCCCTTTCTTTTTTAGTGGAGCACTATAGGTTTTTCTCTTCTCCTGTGGAGTTCATATAATGCCAAAATATGTCCTTTTGCAAGGTTGTTTGATGATATAAGTGATTAAGATTATTTATCCTCGCATGTAATATAAAGGTCGTGTTTGATTCTCTACATTTCATGATATAGTGTATATTAGATTATCTTGTCACACTAATCGTTCGGACTAATGATATTGTGTGAATTTTTTCCTTTTTTCTTAATAAAGCGATATTTTAGTCTAACATGGAGTACAACGAGAATTTGAAATTGAGTAAATAATGATAGAATATATTAGCTTAATCAACTTGGCATATGTTTGTAGATTTTTACTTAAAATTGCGACTTATATATGTAAAATATTACCATTGTCTTATCAAAAAAAGAAAATCGACTTTACACGTGCTTCCACTTAATCTACGTCTTGTAGTAAAACGAACAATCTCTGTTATATATGTAACAAAAATGCTAGCACTCAAACCAATAGGGCATAATATAACATTAATAATCATTATCAAGAGAATAATCAACATTATCTGAAGTACCCAACTTGTTAAATATTCCAATTGAAGGTTGTTAAACATATTGTCAAACAATTAATTAAGCTTCAATCTCGATGAGAGTTGGAGTCGATCGAGAGCTAGCATGAGAGAGTGTACACAAATATAGCTTTTGTTTTCTCATGATCGGTTGATCACTGATTCACTATGATGGGGTTTTAGTGTTCGTGGGATGCAAAGCTGCTTTAAAATAACAAATTCAAATGGTGGTGCCACTAAATTACTTATATATATGATGAGGACGAGATAAAAAGGACCTCACGATCATACCGTGTGATGGTCTTCCATTTCTTCGAATATTGAAACTAATCAACATACAAAGCTAATCATTGATTCCTAATCTTTAATCAAGCGTGACTAATAGTTTTCTTTTTGCTTTTCATCATCATCTAGCGCGACTAATAGTTGCCGCATTGCCGTCTTTTTTCAACTTTGGATCATATGCTTATATATTTTGTGTTGATATTGTTATATATATATATATATATATATATATATATTGTACTTTTGTTAGTATATATAACACTGAAACCTACTTAGTCATAACCTAAATATTTTTTAGCAACGAAGATATAGCCGTAAATATGACACGCACACACACAAACACAAAGTCTAATTTTAACTAAAAGTTAATTTGCTTGTAATTCTCTTATAAATTATCATGAGAGAGTGAGAGAGCACTACAAATAAGTATATCCTTCCTTCCACATCCATCAAGAGACATTTTTTCACGTTGATTTAACTTTTGATTTGGAGTATAGTTATCTTTTGAGGAATCACGCTTGCTCTTGCACAGGAGCGATGATGAGACTCGGGAGCAATCATAAGCAAGTCAATATAATGGCTTTACACAAATAGGCTTTATATAATAGAATCCACATAAATATATAATATCCTTAAGGAAGGACCACCCCGTGCGCAGACACCCATAATATGATTCCTCATCTAATCAAAGACTTTAAGAGGGCATATGCATTCATTTCCATGTCAAGTTACCAATTTATTAATCAAGGGTCATTTCTTCCTTTGAGCCCACCTTCTTTTGATTCCAATGGCCCCCTATGCAATGCACTTGTGATACTAAATTTTAATGGTGCTACCACTTTTTATACTCTACGTAGGGTGATAAAGAGAAGGTATTTGCTACTCAACGATAATTTTAAAGTAAAAAGAAATTGGAATACATCAAAAAATATAAGAAAACCTCAAAATTTGTTCATTGAATAGTATATAAGATAGCAAAACATAACACCCTAAAGAATGCTTATATAGTGCATCTTACCAGTGAGTTGGACCTGTGACGTCGTTTTCTTTAAAATGGCAGGTCAAGGGTCCAACATCGAATTCCAACTATGTAAAGTTTAGATTTTGTTGCCGAATTTGTGTCATTCATTTTGATATTCGATTTACTTCGCTATATGATCTACCCCAATTAAAAATAGTCTCTACTCCTTGCATGCTATGTATGTGCTTGCAGGAGAAAATTAAGGAAAAGTAGGTAATGGAAGATAGAAATTGAGTTTGTAAACATTAAGGTTGCATTAGCATATTACTTTTAGTGCTCCTAGATTAAATAATATATAATATAGAGATATACAAGAACATCTAATTTTCCAAACTTAAAAATAGTGACCATATGCACTCGTCATATTATACATACTAGCCTTCACGTATGCGCTGGTGCGAGTGTAGAAAGTTTTTTTTTTTTTTTTGAATCACGACATGCTACGTGCGACTTACACGTTTTAAATGTATTTATATGCGAATTGACAAAAGGAAATTCAAAAATTTGAAGTAAATGAATAATCTTAGATCATGCTAGAAAAAACCCCTCACAAACCAGTCAAAGTAGCTGAATTCACATAATAAAATCAATCTTTCAATTTCCATCTACATTCTATTGAATTTACATTAAGAATAGAGACAATAATATTTAATAAACAAATTATTGAATCACATTATTGCTAGCCCATTGTGAGGCTAAGCCCACCCCTTCCCCCTTAGTGTAGATAATATCGTTTGTTCAATAAACAAAAAAAAAACAATCATTTGACAACTAATTTAATCACATTATTATGCGCGTGCGAGAGACATTTTTTATAACCCGCGTTACACGCCTCTTAAGATGTTTTGAACGTGTTTAAAAATAGGGAAAATAATATTTAATGAACAACTGATTAAATCACATTATTGCTAGCCTATTGTGAGGTATAATTAAAAAAAATTATACAAAAAAAATTAAATATTAAAAAAAATATTAAAATGACAAAAATACCCTTGCATTATTTGGCGGATTATTTTGGATTGCTTTTGAAATTTTTTGTTTTGGGAGCATTTTCTCTAAAAAAATTTAGTAAAACTTGTGACCTCAAAAAATATTGTTGGCTTTATATATAAAGATATGCATAATCATGGAGTCTCTACGCAAGTTGGCGGCTTAATTTTTACTTAAATTTGCAATATTGATGTGGTTGATTGCCGCAAATAATTTTGTCAACTGCTTAAAATAACATTTAAGTGGTCCTTTGAATAATCTTCAACCTAAGTCCATTGCTCGTCAATACCATGGTCACTTGATAGTAATAATTACAAATTATTTGAGTTTTTTTTTTATATATAATTTCCATTTTACTATCTCAAGTTTCACAGATATCCCGTTTTATTACACTTATTTTTTCGTCTCGCTTTCATATTAAATGTGATTTTCGCGAAATTTAAGGATAGTAAAAAGAAAATTGTCATATTCGTCGATCCGCCAATGTTGCGGCACATTGTATGGCCAAGTTGGCCTCTCATTCCAATTCTGTTTTTTGTTGGTACGAGGATCCTCCGAACTTGATTCTGAATACACTTACTGAATTTGTATGACTTTAGTATTATGTGGAATAAAACCACTACTGTTTCTCTCTAAAAAAAAAAATTAAAAAAAAAAAGAAAGAAAATTGCCTTCTTTTTCTCATAAAGAAAGAACTGATCCAACATTTGGTATATAAAAGTATACCTTTGTTTAGGTGAGTATATAAAATATACTTAGCTCAACAAATTTGACTTAAATTTGCTTAATTATCTTCATATTTCATAATTTTTTATTACAAAATACTATCTAGAATTGTATTATATTTTTTTATCAGGGGTGGTGCTACATACACAAATTCATGCATTAAATTTGACACTAAATGATGTGGCACATCTTACATCATATAAATTTGATTATAATTATTAATCAGTATAAATTTAAGAACAAGACTTCCCTGCTGAACATTTCAGCAGGAATCCCTGCTTACACCCAATCCCTGGTGGAGCGGTTAACATTATTCTTTTGACCAGTTCATAATTGTGGAGTTGTGTGTTTTCTTTGACATGTGTAACTTCTTCGTTTGTTTTGAGAACCACGTTTGACATATATGTCCGTTTCACTTTTTTTATTTTTTACCAATCATTGACAGATATGAGCACATAGTTTGAATTTGAGAGATAAATCCATAAGATCCATCATACCTCTCAATAAAAGCATCATAGTTAAGGGAGTAATAATTAGAAAGCAGTTGAGTGGGACTTGCTCCCAACTTTAATTGAGCTCCAAAACCATACTCATTAATTTAAACCAAATTGGAAGATGGGCATATGCTGAATAAACCTTCAAGTGATTTCCATCCACAAGTTGGTGGGTTGGATTTCAAGGGCAATCTTTGAAGTTTGAAGCCTATCTCCGACACCAAAGTTGTCCATATCATGTGGCAGCAAATCTTACAAATTATGGCTACGGTTATTTTCAGAATTCCATAATTACGTTTGCCAAATTAGTACGAAAACTTTTTAGAGTTGTCAAAACCCACCAACATTGTGGGTCATTGGTTTTGCGTGTGACTGAATATTCATATCTACTGGAGGCCTCGTTGTGCAAGTCCTCTGCATGAGTGTTTTTCAAAGGGTTAGGTCTAATTAACCTATGCCTAAGCTTTATTTAGCTACTAACCATGATCCACTAAGTAAAGAATAAGCAGGTAAATGTCAATATAAACAGCATAGGAGATTCAAAATACGCGGCATCTTCCAGCCTTAGGAAAAGAAGTATCATTAGACGAATAGTTATTGGTGAATATAGTGAACATTGCAATTAATGGGAGATAAATTAATGTAAGCAACATGATGATATCCATGCGAGACAAGAGGCCCGGCCTGGTTTAGGGTGAGTGGCAATGCTAAATGAAGTAAGTGATTTTAGAAATCGCATATATAGTTGGAGCAATGTAGCTTGACTATGTTCATAACCATTAGGCTTAAAGTTTATTTTTTGGGTAGTGTTATTCACACACCTCTTTTTTACTTTCCATACATTCTTATTAATTTGAGTTTATTGATTTTCTTCAATTCATTTGATCTGATAGTCGAAAATTGAAAGAGTGTGTCGGGTATCACCAACCTATTTCTTTTTAGAAGTTTAATTGAATTAATAATAGGGTAGTGTTATCCACACACCAATTTTTACTTCTCACACGCCCTCTCAATTTTCGGCCGTCGAATTGAATGAATTGAAGAACATTAGTGACCAAATATTAACAAGGTATATGGGTGTAAAAACGGGCATGCGAATAGCACTATCCCAATAATATATGTACAATGTTAGCACATGGATATTAAAATAGTATATTTATAATTTAATTTTGTATGTTTGTAAATCTTAATAAAAATAATTAAAAAATATCTAGAATTCAACGAAAGTAATGGATGCCATCGAAACAATAAGAATAGTTAATATATTGTAGTTGAAATAGTAACAAGGATTGATAAAAAAAAAAATTAAAAAAAAAATAGTACCAAGGAGCTTCTCATCCTTTCTAATGCATGCAGACTTTGGATTTGAACTCCATGGCATTCGTTGTTATATCCTTCCCCCAAATCTTACTGTAGACATCGAAAATGTTTTGGAACAATTTTGAAATTTCATGTTTTGCCTCATTTACAACAGTTTTCAAATATTTAAGATTTTAAAATAGTTTTGAAGAAAATTTTGAATCATTAAACATTAATATGAAAACATGAGCTTTTAAAAAGGAACCATAGTTAGTGAAACACGAAACCAATATAGTACATAAAAAATATCTACGTGTATTATATATCCGACAACTTTGATAAAAGAATATTTTGGAATATTTCTCCTTTTTAAAATTTTAATATTGAATTATTTCTATTTCTTCAATAATATGTTAAAAATACGAGTAGAAAATATGTTATATATGCCTTATTGAAACAATGTGTGAAAATAACGTGTATTAAACGTGAAAAGTACGTACTTACGTGTATGATACATTGGAGTTTTAAAAAAAAATGTACAATTTAATGAATCATTAAAACATGTACAGAAAAAGAAGGTATTGTGAAAAGTGCGTACGTACGTGTTTAATACGAAAATTTACATTTTCTTGGTTGTGTTCTTGTCTCACATTTAGGGTTTTCAATTTCATCTTGTATTGGGCTGTTTTATTTAGGTTGTGCTTATGTTTCTGGGCTTTTTTATTTTAGGCTTTTATATCTTGTAATATTGAATTGAAATGGAAAATCTTTTCGAACATTTTCTTTCACTAGTGAACGGCTGAATTTAATTAAATAAGGTTTAGTTGAATTGCATTCATTCATTATTTTTGGTGAAATTATGTGCTGGAGAGCAAACCTCCGGAATGAAATGTTACATTGACCTTGACAAAAAAATAAAAAAATAAAAAAAAAGGTTACCAAATGAGCCTCACATTACTTTTCACTCCCAAATGGGCCAGAGTAAAAGAACAAAAAAAGGCCAACCATTTGGGCCTTCTGGTTTATCTTCATAAGCCCACATATATTCAAGAAAAGAAGAGGAAAAAGGCCCATAGTTCACAATACACGCGCTCGCGCTCTAGAAGCGCGTGTGTCTATAACTTGCCACGTCAGCTGCGACTGTAATTGCCAGGGACGGAGATACCACGGACCTTGATGACGTCTGATGCAGATTTGCAGATTTGCAGATTATCAACTCTTCACCTGAAATTTGCATTCAAATCCAAAAACAAAATAAAAATGTTGTTTAATCGGAGCGTCTGATTCGGACATGAATCGCTCGCTGTCTGCGTCGTCTTCGTCTTCTTCTCCGTCGTCTTCCTCCGGTTCGTGGTTCTCCGGCGTCGTCCGTGGCCGGTCGGACCGGGCCGGGTCCGTCAAGATGGGAGCAGACTCCCTTTCGGGCGGTTCCGGCGACAATTCCGGCCCCGTTGTGCGGAAGAATCAGTTCCGAGGCGTGCTCTTCAAGTACGGCCCCAAACCTATTCAGGTCTGTCTGTTTCTTATGTCAGTTTATGCTTTTTGTTTCTGGATTGTGCTGCATTTGAGTAGTGATTGAGTTGCGAGAGCTCGATCTCTGTTTGGAAGTTGGTAATTTGAAATAATTGGAGCTATTGGTGCCATTTCGTGGGGAAGATTTGAATTTGGTGGTTAAAGTATTTTTTGAGCAGTTTCCAATTACTGAGATTGGTATTTTGAAAGAATGGGGATAATTCGTGCCATTTTGCTATCGAAAAATGCGATTTTTAACTGTTAGCTAGTCTGAATTATGTTATTGGGATGTTGGGAAGACTTGAATTTGGTGGATAAAGTTTATGCCAATTACTGAGATTGGGATTTGAGGTGAAATGCTGGAGCTTGGGTGAGAACTTAGAAGGTTAGGATGGGTTTTGGTAACATGTGAAAAATAGATGTGAAGTAGTTCACTGGCAGCTATTGAGGGAGAACAGCATTTCAAGAATGATAGGATTTTCAAATTCATTTGTTTCGATGCTATTTATCTACGGATACTAAGAGGAGAAATTACCTGGTTCTGTTGTTGGAAGGTTCAGTTGTGTCTACTCTGTAGACTGTAACTATTCCTTTAGTTCAATAAAACACATTGCTCCCCGTAAAAAATGTTGGAAGGTTCAGTGAGCTGCATCAAGAACACAAGTTTCATGCCTTTTGGTTTCAGTGGTTTGGTTAACATTTTGCAAGATTAAACTTGTAAACTAGATTTTTGTTTAAATTGCTCATAGAATTAAGTACTTTGGATTTTAGGCTAAAGCCCAGCATTCGAAAAAAAAGTTACTATCGTAGTCTAGGCTAGTTCAACCAGATCAAACTATGAATTTTTTGTCTTTCTCATTTTTTCCAGTGCTTGTCTTATATAAGTTATTTTCTTTCGAAAAATAATCAACTTTCATTTAATATAAAGTTCTTGCTGTTTGTTATTGTTGTCGAGTGTAGTTCAGTCACTTTCATTGTGCTCACCTTTAGGAGTCTATCTTGTATGCTTATACATATAATTTACTTGATGATGAATGAGAATTATCCTTGTGATGCAGGTAGCATTTAAAACAGGTGATTATCGACAGCAAGTCATTTTTATTGGTGGACTGTCTGATGGTTTTCTGGCAACAGAGTATGTAACACCGCTTGTTAACTTCTTTTGAAGAGAAGCGATATTTTGTCTTCCATCGTCAATGCTTGTTTGTGTGACTAGATTGCATCATATGTATGATTTTCACTCAGCGGTTTTCTTCATTTATGAATGCAAGTTCACTGCATAATGTAGTGAGGTGCTTAAAGAAAATTTTGAAAATGTGTTATTCCTTTCATATCTTTCTTTTATGCAATTTACAGATACTTGGAACCTCTTGCAATTGCTTTGGACAAAGAGAAATGGTCACTTGTTCAACCACTCTTGTCATCTTCATACAGTGGATATGGCACTTCAAGCTTGAAACAAGTAACTTAATTCAACCAATACCTTGCCTTTTTTTCTTTTTTTTATATAGGTTCTTAATTCATGCACCGTTTCCTGTGTTTTTATGTACAGTACGGTAAACAACATATCCTTGTAAGTTGCAAGACAGTTAGTTTTACTTGTATTGTATCTATATGTTTGAAAGGATCCTTGGTGACTGGCCTGGACCTTTCATCAAGTTTAGTTTGTTACATGTTTAAGCTTTCTATTTTCAAGTGGGCTTAAGTTGGACTGGAAAATTGAATTTTTTTTTCTCTCCAACTATTGATATGTGTGTGTGTGTGTGTAATGTGTGTGTGTGTGTGTGTGTGTATCTTTTTGGGGTCTGGGCATTGAAGTTACAAATATTACTGTTTTTACTTATGAGATATTGTTGCCTTGTGTATTGAAGGATGCGGTGGAACTTGATCAGCTTATCAGTCACTTTATAAACAAAGAAGATTCTGAGGGTGTGGTACTGCTTGGCCATAGTACTGGCTGTCAGGTTTGTGTTGATTTCATTTAGACTTGAGCTTCTGAAGTTAATGAGAGCACTCATAGTTGTCACTTTTTGATGCATTTAATTAGAATACTATGTTTTTGGTTCTGACTGTAGGATATTGTACATTACATATGCACCAATGCTGCATGCTCCCGAGCAGTCCGTGCTGCCATTCTTCAGGTAGTACCCTTTCCATACTCTGGTTCTTTTGATCTATATTGAAATGAAATTTGAATGTGAATAAGTTCAAGATGCTAGACATGAAGCACCTCGTTCAGAATTAAGGTGTTTAGGATTATCATCTTGCCATTTGGGTGCAAAGTTGGCTCCCTTGTTTCCTTGTCAATTCCACCAAATGTTGAGTTATAAATTGTAGGTGATTGATATTATGCTGAGAGATTTGTTTTTCTCAAGAACGATGTTTTCGTAACAGAAATATGTTTTCTGGCTCTTATTCTGTCAGCATCATGTGAAACCATCTTTTATTTGATGTCCGGTGAATCAATGATTGATGTGAGAGTTCTTAACTTCCTTGTTGCAGTATCTTCTATCCTTGTTTATATGAACCCTTACTTGAATCTGTGGTCCTAATTCCAATTAAAATGTCAGGCCCCAGTCAGTGATCGGGAATATAGAGCAACTCTTCCCGAAACAGCTGCTATGATTGACTTGGCTTCAACCATGATTAGTGAAGGACGTGGGTCGGAATTAATGCCAAGTGCAGCAGATCCAGGAGCCCCGATAACTGCCTATCGGTGGGTATACACCCGTATTATCATTAGTAATAAGAAGTATTACCAGTCCTGGGATGAACTTTATTAGAAGAATAGGCGTGAAAATACATAGAGGTTTGCAATGGGTTGCACCATGACATTAAGATCGTCTTGCTACTCAGCCTTCAAATACCATATTGCCTTTCATTAGTGCTATTCGTCCTCATCTAAAGAAAGAAATGCCTTGCAGGTATCACTCCCTTTGTGCATACAACGGGGATGATGACATGTTTAGTTCTGACCTTACTGATGACCAGCTAAGGTTGAGACTTGGGCACATGGCTAACACACCTTGCCAGGTAGAGTATCCCTTATTTTATTTTCTTATTTGCAAGGAAGTGTGTTTATATAGTAACTTAATTTGATTTGAAGTAAACCTTTAGGCAAGATCTTAACGACTTTAGAAGGGGCCACAATTAAAAGAATTTCAGAATAATTTAATTATATATTTTTTGTTATGCAAGTACTTAAATCACAGATTTTTTTAGAAGGGATGATAGGAAAAAGGGTAAGAAATATAGCAAGACTAAGTTAGAATAGTATTGCTTCAGGAAAGACTACATAAAAATGGCGAATTCATTGTCAGCCTCTTGGTTTCTATCTATAGTGACAAGCATAAGTTTTGTTTACCTTTTATACAAGAACGATGCTACTTTCTGGTTTAGTGTATGGCAGTACAAATTAAATCGTCATATTCTTTTGTAGGTTATATTTTCCATGGCTGATGAATATGTGCCAGACTATGTTGACAAGAAAGCACTGGTCCAAAGGTAAGAAACAGAAACTTTTAGGTTCATTTTTATACGACAGTTGTGTTGTTAAGAACCTCATGATAGTATTATGAACAAATGATTGTTGATGCTGGTTACGTTTAAAACAGCACATAAATGTCTTCTCTTGTAGTGTTTCCATGTGCACACTTTATCTGTTTATGTGTAAGGGATTAATCTCCAATCCGATGAAATAATTGTACTGCTATTTGTGGATCTCATGCAGATTGTGCAAAGCAATGGGTGGTGCTGAGAAAGTTGAAATTGAACACGGGAATCACTCCCTGTCCAACAGAGTTGATGAAGCTGTTCATGCCATCATTGATTTTGTTAAAAGAGATGGACCGAAGGGCTGGGATGATCCGTGGCATTAGCTATAGTGCGTTGCTCTGTTTTCCTATTTTCATTTCTAAGTTCTTTCGTTTATTCTATTCTTGTTGATTTCTCATCTCTTACCTTCTCAGCTTTTTCCAGTTTCTTCATCTTCATCTCCTTCTATATTAAACACCAAGTGAATTTCGATCATGTTTCGCTCACATTGTTGAAATTGTGTCCATAGAGAGAAAATTACTGTTTTTGTGAACCTATCAAGAAACAAAAAAACAATAGAAAGTCATATTTTTTGCACTATTGTCTGGCTTTAGCAGTCTGGAATCAACTCCAAACTTATTAGGGTTGGTGTCTTGTTTGTACACATTTGGTCGTTTCTTCCTATGACATAGTATCGTCGTTTTGCCCTCTCGGGTTGGATAGATTAACAAGTCGTGGTCGTGTCAATGTACGTGTTACTAAAAATCACAAAAACTTTCATTTGCATCGACCATATTCATCCTCGCCATCATTGTATCCCATATATACCGTTAACGCGTGTGCATACATGCTAATTGTTTGTCTTATTTGGCCTAATCTCTTGGGATTTACTCAAGATTTGAATATGGCTGTTATGGCTTTTTGGAAGATTTGAATACGGCTGTTGTGGCTGTTGTGGCTGTGTCTAGAGTCTACTGTTATAATAATCTGTCTTTTAGCTTGTGGGTGTTTGAAAATCACCACCCTCTTTGGGTTGGGATTTAGGTTGTCACACAATGTGTCAATCATATTATGTATCGAATTCGTCATGTACGTGGAGTTGAACTTGAGACATCTCCCTAACGAGTAGAGAGGAATATCAGTTTGCCGTAACGCTAATGACACCTTTTCTTTTCTTACTAATCAACAAGTGTCATGCATGAGAACAAAATCAGTTCGTCCATGAGATATGAAATAGAGACTAATTACCACTAGACTAAATGAGGAGCTTTTTGGAATCATAGGAGAGAACGTATATAGGTTAAGGGTATGATCAAAGAGCAGAAATTAGTTCGGCCAGGCGTTTGCTCTTTTGCAAAAGGATAGATTTTGTATCCATATTGTTAATAATGTATTATGAACATGTTTTGTTATTGACATGTTATCTAGGATGATGTCAACACGTCACTGATAATGGTATTACTGACATTTGTTAATAAAGAGATGTTGTCATGTTCAGAAGAGCAATTTACATGGAACGAGTTTATTACCACATGACGTGACATTTATTGAAAATGTTTCGCATGTCATTGCTTTATTAAGTGGGCACCAGGAATCAAGATGACCGTAAATCTGTGTCATATAATCATTGTCCATGTTGAAGCATGGACAAAACTTGATCAATGAGGGATTAAGGTGGAATTTGGTTGTTGATAGATGGCTGGTGGTCTTCTCACCCACTCATATGTGTGCTCACAAATTTTCTTTCAAGAATGTCAAATTTCACCACTTGTAAACAACTTTGGATCCAAAAACATCAAACTTTACACGTTCACACTGACTCAAATATCTTCTTTCCTGGAGGAAAAGATAAAAAGAACAGTCATTCAAAGCTTCACATTCTTCAACATTTGGCTTTTTACCCCTTTTGCTTCACCACTGCCCATCACCACCCCATCCCACCCCACCCAACCCATCATACTCTTTGACATTTTGGTTTTCCACTTGTGACTTGCCTCCTCCTTTCGTTTCATGGTCCACACCATCACTTCACCAATGCTACCATTTAACTCAATTGCCAACTGTTATCTCAGATGTAGGCATGAAAGGATTCAACGGCTATAGATTGGTGATCGATGACCGTTGAATCAAATCCAACAATCAAATATGTATCAATAACGAAGTCTGAATGACGGTAGGTACTCAAGAAAATTTGCCGACTGTCGGCATGCTAGAATTTTGAATTTCTTTTATGGGGCTTTTATTCCATTCCTACCAAACTCCTTCCACAATCAATGAAAATTGGGCAAACTAAACCCTTTTTTCTAATACAATGTGAAAATACAACCACTCAAGTAGTTTGAACCCAACCACGAAGATGAGACACTTTAGAAGTTCAAAAATCGGGTTAAAATCTTTAAGCATGATTAAGAGTTTATCATTATGAGATCATTATCTAATTTAGGTTATTTGCAGAGGCTTCAAAAACTATATTTTCTTTTCTCTAAAGAAAATCATATATTAAGGGGTCTGTGTGTGTGCGTGTGTATAAAGAATAAGAATAGAAGCCAAAGGCCAAGAGGAAAAGACCCCTAACTAAAAGGAACGAAGAAACTGAAGAAACAAAAATACAACAAAAGCCAACTGTAAAAACGGTCATACACCAACTGACCAACAGCTTAAACAAAGACAATAACTGATAAAATAATAATAAAAAAACCCAATATAAATCACAATTATTAACTAAATATAAACACAAGCCACAAGGCAATTAACAAACCAGAACGGCAAAACAAGAACATTCGAAAGACAAGCTGCTTAATTAGCAGCTAATTAAACAGAAAAATACGATAGAAAGGCCCCAAAAAACATCCATCTCAGAAACTCGGAAGGAAGCTGTTCTTCCATTATTCAGGAAGGAAATCTAGGTGAAAAGTTGTTTAGGGTTTGAACTGCAGAGAGGAGATTCGAATCTCACGGTGCATGTCCGGCGATCGGACGTCATCGTCATCGTATGATCGTAAGATCAACCGCAGAGGGAGGAAACTGAGCCACATGATCAAGTGAGTTTTCTTATTAATTTCCTACGTAATGCATGCATGTGCTAATTATTGGTTTTAATTTAATTAACTTGATTTAAATGAATTATTAGCTAAATTAATTGCATATGCATGACATTACATGTGCTTGTCACTTGTCAACGTGGTATATATATTTGTTGAGTTAATCAAGAACTAAAATCTATAGATTTACAAGTCTGTGACAGATTAACAACTCTAATCGCTTTCTCAATATCTTTGTCTACCATTTTCTTGAATAAATTAGATATATATTTTATCAATTAAAAATGTTGATTGATTTTTTAGGTTCGTTTGGTGGCTGCGTAATCACATAACTACTGTTTATTCTGGTTGTCAGTATATAATTAATACAATGGTGTTCCAATTAGTTTACAAGTTCAAGTTAATTACGAGAAATACTTCCCTATATCTCCGTTGTCTAAACATCTATTTTGAATTGTTCTAAGCTAGAAAAATAAATTAAAAGAAAATAAATTGTCCTTATTTTTAGTTTAGAACACTATTCTTCAAAGAAAATAATTTGTTCTAAATTTGTGTAGTATTATTGTTACCACGTTGACGTTATATATTATATCCACAGAAAAACACAAAGCGACGCTATCCACCTTCTCACACTTTCTCAGCTCTTATTCTCATCCTGTTATATGTCTAGTTCACCTTTTACAAATTAACTCTCCAAAAAATCAATCAAATCATATATCATTTAGCTATTTGATTAACGTTGTCAAAATTATATATAGTGTTTAGCAAAATAACAATGTTTTATCTATTTTACAGTTAGTTTTCAATGGGTGATTTTTTTTTTTTTTTTTGACAAATGATAGCGTTATTGAGTTAAATAGTTGTTATTAGAGGGTGGAGAATCGATGGGATTTGAACCAGCACATTAGTGCATAGACATGATTGTTTTATGCCACTACAATAAAATGGCCATATCTTATTCAGTGAGATAAACGATTTGTATATTACATGTTACAGGTTACATATGTTAGAAAAGAAAGCCAAAGAATAGTTTAATCAGAATGTGCAAATAAATTTGGCCCCAAAAAAAAAAGTATTATTCACACATCTATTTTTACCTCCCATATACCCTTGTTAAATTTTTTTACATGTTATTTTCTTCAATTTGTTCAATTCGATGGGCGAAATTTGAGAAAAGTGTGTGAAAAGTATAAGGGAACTTTAACGAAAAACTTCCGGTACTGTTCACTTTAACGAAAAACCACATTTTTACACTAAAAAGTCAATCATGATACTATGTAGTTTACCCTTTATTATGTTTTTATTATTAAAACTCAAAATTTTCAAACAATTTTCATTAGTTTTCTTAAAGTATAATGAATGTGTCGACAACACTACCAAAAAAAAAAAACCGCGCCGGTGTTGTGACTGGGAATTCAACCGGAGTTTATTGCTCTTGCGCAATGCTCACGATGGTTTCGATTTCTCGGTTTTGGCCTTTCGTTTTTGTGTTCTATAGGGTTGTGATATTCACACACCTTTTTTTTTACTTCTCACACACTTTTCTAATTTTTGACATTCGAATCGGATGAATTAAAAAAGATCAATGAACATAAATTAACAAATGTTGTATGAAAAATAAAAAATGACGTGTGGATAACACATCCCGTTCCACAATCCTTCCTTCAAACATCGCCACGTGATTCCAGGTGGCACGACATCCCAAACCATCGTCACCCATGCACAATCAATTTTTTATCAGTAATCATAATGCATTAATTGACATAAATACCCTTACCCCACACCCACCGACGCAGCGACGCTCCCTCCAATTGGCTCCCCCCGGTCGGTGATCCACTGCTCATCAACCTCATCGCCACCCCGAACCAAATAACAGGGGTATTTCCGTCCACAAAAATTAAGAAAGATTTGTCCTCCTACTCACCAGTCAGTTTCCTTCTAATAATTTGCTCCTGCCAGGATTAGAACCCTCAACTAAAAACTAACTCGCTCAAAAATAAAAATTAACAATTGGTTTAATCGTTAGATTTCTCTGATAAAGTTTCAATTTTAAAATTATTTAAATTTTATTTATTTTTTATTTTTTAGAATTGTTTTAGAGTGGAAGAGTGAGTTAAGTAAAATAAACTTGTCATAATAATGTGATTCAACATTGTCGAGAATCGGAATTAAAACATCTCATTATAAAGAAGAATACTAAAGGTGACTATTAAATTTTATTTGTAATCTCAATTATTCATTTTTATTATTAATATAACGTATTGTTCGAAGAAAATTCTAACATTGTGACCAATTTTATAACTATTTGTATTTAATATTTCTTCCCAGAAATATTAAAGTTTTTCTGCAGAGCTTATAAATTATAAACAGCTATTCCTTCTTCTTTCATGAGTCGGACTCCAGGAACCCAAATAAGAGCATGAACTGACCAGAAATAGAAGAGAGAGAGTGTTTTCAGAATTCAAGGGGCAGATAAAAAGGAAATTTAACATTGTACTTCTGCAAACTCAAACCAAGTAAGTATTTTTTTTTTCTCTGTATTATTATATGCACTGCTTCGAAAAGATCGAGAAAAATACATTCCTTGTCGTCGAGTTGGTAGCTTTTTATCATCTGGGTTTGCTTTAATGACGAGTTGTTAATGTTGCTTTTGTTGTTGCAGTCTGTGAGAGATGCCGGAGAAGGGACTGGGCTGGCCACCATCGCAGCCGTGGACGGCGAGTCCGAGGTTGGGTCCTTTGCTTCAATGGCGAGTTGGGTTGTTAACGGCGGCGGTCCTCGTCGGAATGGTGGTGGTTTGGAGCGTCGATGCCGGAACTATGCAGAACTTCGTCGACGCTACAAGGACCCGCCAAGCTTACCTCACCACAAAGGTTAGTGCTTTAGCTAATCTCGCCCAAACCCATCAAAATATCGACGTCAAATCGTTCGAAATTGCGGTTAATCAGACCCAGAACCAGACCAATCCGACCCAGAGCCAAACCAATATGACCCAGAACCAAATCCACCAGACCAATCCGACCCAGAGACAAACCAATATGACCCAGAACCAAATCAATGCGACCCAGTTCAAAACCCACTTGGATTCTCAGAACCCAGTTAATTTTTCCCAATCTGGACCAGTTTCTGCCCAGAATTCAACTGGGGTTTCTCTGAAATCCGAAACTTCGAGTTGGGTTGTAGCTGAATTGGAACCTAACTTCACGAAGAGTCTTCTGGCTAGGTGGCTAGCTCCGGGAGGAGAGCCCTGTAAAGTTTCGAGAACAGTAGAAATTGCTATCCTTGATTTGGACGGTAAGGATCTGATCGAATTATCGGCTGGTGAAATCTATGAGTTCCAGTTTCTGGCATTGGGGGAGGATAAGAGCCCTAGATGTTTGGGTGGGGATTACTTCGAAACCGATCTTTCTGGGGAGTCATGGAAGTCTAGGCCTCTGGTGACAGATTTTGGCAATGGTTCTTATTCTGTTAAGCTTCAAGTTCATCAGGATTTTGTGGGGTTGTACAATTTTACTGTCATTCTACTTTTTAGGCATTTTGAGGGTCTTAGATTTTCACCAGCTAGGTTTTCTTATGATCGAGAGCTGCGAAAGATTCCGGTCAGGTTTGTAAAGGGCACGGCGAAGTTGCCTGAGCTGCGTACTTGCGAAGAGTCCGATTTTGGGAGAGAGATTTGGGCAGGAAGGTGGACTAGGCATGGGAAGAATGATGGTTGTGAAATTAGTAATGACGGTCGGTATCGTTGCCTAGCCCGGGATTTTCCTTGCCAAAGTCCATGGTGCAATGGCTCATTGGGGGTGTTGGAGAGTAATGGTTGGGTTTACTCCGCGCATTGTTCGTTTGGATTGTTTTCGGCTAATGATGCTTGGAATTGCTTGAGCAACCGGTGGATTTTCTTTTGGGGCGACTCCAATCACGTAGACTCAATACGCAACACTCTCAACTTTATATTGGATCGGCCTGATATACCTTCAGTTCCTAGACGGTTTGATAGCAACTTTTCAAATCCAAAAGACCCTTCTCAGACCGTTCGAATTACAAGCATCTTCAATGGTCATTGGAACGAAACGCAAAACTACCAAGGGTTGAATTCTTTGAAAGATGAAGGGTTTAGGAACTTGTTAAAGAAGTACTTCTCACAAGAGACAGTTCCAGATACTATAATCATGAACTCTGGATTACACGACGGTTATTACTGGCGCAACATAAGATCATTCTCTATTGGTGCAAGCCATGCAGCAACATTTTGGGCGGAAATCATGGAGTCGATTAGGCAGAGAGGATTGACGGTGCCAAAAGTCTTTTACCGGACAACAATAGCCACTGGTGGGTACGCAAGAACTCTGGGATTTAACCCGAGTAAAATGGAGGCATTTAATTCAGTGTTGTTAGATAAGTTGAAGGAAGCCGGGCTCCTCTCTGGTGTAATTGACAATTTCGACATGACCTACCCGTGGCATTATGATAATCGGTGCAACGATGGGGTGCACTATGGCCGAGCTCCTTTGAAGATGAAGTGGAGAGATGGCGAAATTGGGCACTATTATTTTGTCGACCTTATGTTGGATCATATACTGCTGAATGCACTCTGTGCAGGAAGGCAAGCTTCTACAAACATGTGAAGCAGATTAAAAACCTTGCGGCGATTTAAGAACACGAGAATCCGAAATGCAGGCTCTTTCCGGAATGCCAGAATGCAGTTTTTTCTGGTGCTTGAAGGCAAAGTATGAGGGTGATGCATTCATTGTTTTGATCCATATTGTTCATTAGATTGAGCTTTCGGCATTGTTTATTTGTTTTGTTTATATGTAGTCACATATGGTCTCAGACCACTTTTGTACATCATTACAGAATCTTGTATTTCAAGTAATTACGATTAAGCCTCCTAAGCCTAGTTATCATTTACTATCAGGAGATATTTGGAGCTTGTTTGGTATTTTTTTTTTGGATCTAATTTTTTTGGCTATCCAAATTTCTTTGGTTTAAGTGCTCTGAGTCGCAGTCATTTAGTATTACGGTCTAGTGGTATTCCTCTTCACTTGTAAGTGAGAGCTCTTAGGTTCGATTATCGTCAAAGGTGAATTTGCACCACATTATTGCTAGCCCATAGTAAGACTAAGCTCACATCCTTCCCTTAGTATAAATAATATCGTTTGTTTAAAAAAAATGTGCTCTGAGTCACAAAATGTTAAATACTCCAAAGTATTGTAGATTTTTCGGTAAATTAAAAGAAAATTTCAAATTGAATAGCAAGCAACATCTTCATTTTTGCAATTGAAGTTTTGAATTTGGCATCTGTGGTTCTGATGACACTCCTTAGGATCCAAGAAGGAAAGGTATGAAATGATTAACTTTATGGGTAGAAGAGATAAAGACACTTTTAAATGTATCTCAGTTTGTCTGGCTTTTATTCCTCAATGCATCTTTTCCAATTTTCCAGTTTGTCTGGCTTTTACAAAGAGCCAATCAAGGCAACATATCACAAACTTGACTCAAAGAAAGACCAAGATTTGCGAACCTGTGGGCAATACCGTTAGTCTAAGTAGCCTCAATGATTGTCGGGAGTAACGCCTTGATATCCTCCACAATTTGCCTAATTGCGGACAAATTAATTGATGGATCCTTTGACGCTTTGGGTTTGAGCCTATTGGAGTTATGCAGTGCAAGGAATTTCATGGACCATGCCTTGACACTTCATTGAAATCTAAAACAAAGATGGAAAATGTAAATCCTTCTACATTCTGGTGTATGACGTGCACATTAGTAAATGAAGGGTTGGATGTACAATTAAAGATTCAACAACTAAGGCAAGTGGCTATTTACCACATTAGTGGAAAGGTATTGAATTCTTGCATGACGACGTGAGTTCGAACCCTGTCGTTGGCTAATCTAACATCTAATCTAACATAATCTATATTTTCACCCAAAAAAAAAAAAACAACAACAACTAAGGATCTAGTAGACAACGGTTTATACTAGAATATTCTTACAAAATATACCTGACTTTTAAACATGTAAAGAGTTATTTATCCTTAAATACGAACTCCAATTTGATATTTGCGCAAAAAGAAAGTTGTATCCTTTCAAGCGGTGAAGTGTTGCAAGTGAAACTGTAGAATGGTAAACTATCCAAATTTTAGGGTTGATTTCAAACTTGTACCCAAACTTTGCCATGTCAACAATGTCATATCCAAACTTACAAAAACCCTAATTTAACTACATCCGCTAGTCAGACAGTTAATCTTTCATTATATGAGGACAGATTAACTAACAGTTTGACTAATATGAATATAACCTCTTTTTTTTGTCAAAAAATATGAATATAACTACATTCGCTAGTTAGACAGTTAATCTTTCATTATATGTGGACGGATTAACTAACAGTTTGACTAATATGAATATAACTTCTTTTTTTGGTCAAAAATATGAATATAACTATAAGTGTAGAATTTTCATGAGTTTAGGTATTGTTACTCATCAAAACTGGTGAGGTCGCACAAAGACCAGAATGGTCGTGTGTTGGCCCTTGGTTGGCTCGGGGTTTGCGAATAATAAGAAATGGTCAACATAATTTAAGTAATTCACTCCTTAAAACTAGGCTACATTCACGGAGTCACTTGAATATATCAAATGCAATATTACAAACCAGTGCTCTGCTTAACACAATATAATTTCTCTCTAAATTCGTCTGACATGTTCTAATGAGCACCCATCCTCCTTATATAGCCCTCAGTGAGCCCTAAGTCTCTAGGCTTGAGTCATCCACTGCCATTGCATTTAATGCGTCGAATACATTGATTTGACCTACTAGCTGTCAATCCGCTCTTTGGGCGACCCACTTGTCAACGAAGTGATACTTGTGTAGGTCCACTTGCATGCTTTCTTAGGACAACACATATGCCAAGTGCCTTGTTCGACTTGAGGGTTGGTGGAAACCCGCACCGGAGTACCCTATCTATCAGCCTTTATGTCCCTTCATAGGCTTTTGTCCTCCTGAATAGCCACCACGTGACCTGAAGTTGATGTCTGACTAGGCCTATGCCTATGTTCCTAGGACCTCGTGCCCTAAAATTGTCAGTGCACCAACTTGCATCTCGGTGGTTGGAAATTACTTTATGGGGAGGCGTCCAGCCTTGTTGATGATAAATACTCTGGATTGCTGTGTGGTGTTCGATAGCTTTTGGGTGTTGAATCCCACTTCGGCCATACAAAAAGAAAAGTAATAGTTTAAATATCTTAACCCCACTCTAACTAATACCGAGGCCTTTTGTGATAAAACTCCACACTTGACGGATTATGCAGGTGGTAATTACCAAGTTGGGGACAATATCGGTGTTGTTGGAAGTGGGCCGTATGGCCCATCTCTCTGATAATTCTACATGGTATCAAAGCCAGGGAGCGGGCCCATACTGTACTGTCACGTGATGGGTGGGTCCCCTTGGCGTGTAGGGTGAGTCTCTTTGGCTCCACGTGGTTGCCGATGTGTGGATCTCCCACGTGTGACCCACTAATTGGGTCTCACGTGAGGGGGTGTGTTAAATCCCACATCGGCCATACAAAAAGAAAAGTAATAGTTTAAATATTCTAACCCCACTCTAACTAATACCGATGCCTTTTGTGATAAAACCTCACACCTGACGGATTGTGCAGGTGGTAATTACCAAGTAAGGGACAATATCGGTGTTGTTGGAAGTGGGCCGTATGGCCTGTTTCTCTGATAATTCTACATTGGGATTGTCCTTCCATCCTATTTGAGCATGTGCTCCTTGGGCCAGTGTTTCTTTGGGCTGGTGTTCCTTTGGACATCTCGGGGTCATAAAGTACCTTGCATTAACATGTATGAGCTTGTGAAGGCGTCAAAGTTCGACTACCAGTTTGAAATCAACCCTAAAAATTAAGGAGCCAAGCAGTGTTAAGTCTCTAAAGCACACAACTTACGTCTTCATATCAATTTCTTTTCTGATTCTAATCAAGACGCAAATGAGATGAATGAATCGGATGAAAGTTGAATGGCAACAGTGATGAATGCACGTCTTCAATAGGAATTAGGTAGCAGTCTGAATATTTGGTTCGTTAGTGGGCTGCATTAATTGGTTCTTGAAAGGTTTGATTGGTTTAGCAAGATTTGGTCAAGTTTTAATGCTAATCAAGATGGTGGCCTACTTAAACAGGCTTGAGCAGTTGCAGTATTATGTCTGTCCTTTTATGTCGTATTTTGGGAGAAATATTATCTCCCCTCCTAATCTCTTTTCCCTTCCCTCTCATCATATTTGAACGGTCATGGTTAAGCCACGCCAACATCTTATACTGATTTTTTTATAGAGACAATAAGACAAAAAGCAATGTGTGAGAGGAGGGAAGGGAAGGGAATGGGAATAAGAAGGGAGAGAATCCTACTCCCGTATTTTGGTAACAAAAAATGAATTTCGCACACATTTTTCCTTCCTACGCTAATAGCGAAGTCACATACAAGGTTACCGTGGGTTATAGCCTAGGTCGGCTTTCAAAGGAGAAAGAATTTCTACATATAATTTTGCTTATGTTTAATGTTGGCCACTCAAATTAATCCTTGTAGCCCATCCAAACTAAACCTAGTTGCAGTAAACTCACATATAGTAAGTAAAGCAAGAGACACCACCGCGCCCAATCCCGTTAGCAAAAAAAATTAAGTAGCACACTTCAATGAAAATTTTTGGTTCTGCCCTTACCTTCTGTCCGCCTACGTTGATTGTTTTCTTTGCTTTGTCCAATTTGTGAACATGAGAAAAAAATAAGTGCGCAAAGACCACTTTCTTCGACGTCTGCCTTTCTATGGTTTACCCCTAGTTCTATGAACCTAAACTCAAAGTAGAATCAAAATTTATAAAAAAAAAAAAAAAAGACATCTTTAAAAGGTTACATTTGTGTGAGTGATTTCCAAGTCATTTAGGAGAGATCAAGTTAGTAAGAGACGCATCGCAGAATGTTAGATAGAATTAGAAAACCTAAATGAGCATTGCTAAGGCGTGTGAGAGATTTACAAATCCCTACTTGAAAGAAGTTATTTACAAATCTCCTTCGATCTAACATTTTTGTAATTTCATCCTAAAAAACTTGAGAGCACCTATTACATATTCAAACCTGCCCTCCAGTCCACTATTATGTTTGGTGAACCCATTTTCGGAGCCCATTGATCCAATAAAAATAAATTAAAGATTAATTGAGTCATGAAATGCATGAGAAACCCAAGGCAGGGCCCATCTACATACAGATTGGCTTTGTCGAGTTTGAAACTACTTCCGCCGGCAGCTTGTTAATATTAAGATTATTTACAACGAAAAACATTTTATATTTTATTTATTTTAAATATTAAACATACAATATAATTATTTAGTTTTTTTTTGTTGTAATTTATGGCTTGTTTGCTAATAAATTTAATTTCTTTCGACCTTTTTCTTTATTTTTTTTTTGGTGCTAAAATCAAAGAAAATATACGAGACACCTGAAAAATGAAGAAGAATGACTGGACCTGGTCGGAGAGAGGATAAAATAAAGTAAAAGAGATCACATGAAAACAAGAACTTGAAAGTGAAAACTGTAACATCCCACATCGTCCAGGGGAGTGGATCATGTAAGCCTTATATGTATATTCTCATCTCTACTTAGCACGAGGCCTTTTGGGAGCTTACTGACTTCGGGTTCCATCGGAGCTCCGAAGTTAAGCAAGTTCGTGCGAGAGCAATCCCAGAATGGGTGACCCACTGGGAAGTTCTCGTGTGAGTTCCCAGAAACAAAACCGTGAGGGTGTGGTCGGGGTGCAAAGCGGACAATATCGTGCTACAACGGAGTCGAGCCTAGGATGTGGTGGGGGCCCGGGCCAGGATGTGATAATTTGGTATCATAGCCAATCCCTAGCCGGAAGTGTGCCAACAAGGACGTCGGGCCCCTAAGGGAGGTGGATTGTAACATCCCACATCGTCCAGGGGAGTGGATCATGTAAGCCTTATATGTATATTCTCATCTCTACCTAGCACGATGCCTTTTGGGAGCTTACTGGCTTTGGGTTCTATCAGAACTCCAAAGTTAAGCGAGTTCGTGCGAGAGCAATCACAGGATGGGTGACCCACTGAGAAGTTCTTGTGTGAATTCAGGTTTAGGAAACCGTGAGGGTGTGGTCGGGCCCAAAGCGAACAATATCGTGCTACGGCGGAGTCGAGCCTGGGATGTGACAATTTGGTATCAGAGCCAATCCCTGGCCGGAAATGTGCCAACGAGGACGTCGGGCCCCTAAGGGGGTGGATTGTAATATCCCACATCGCTTAGGGGAGTGGATCTTGTAAGTCTTATATGTATATTCTCATATCTACCTAGCATGAGGCCTTTTGGGAGCTTATTGGCTTCGGGTTCCATCGAAACTCTGAAGTTAAGCGAGTTCGTGTGAGAGCAATCCCAGGATGGGTGACCCACTGGAGAGCAATCACAAGATAGGCGACCCACTGGGAAGTTCTCGTGTGAGTTCCTAGAAACAAAACCGTGAGGGCGTGGTCGAGCCCCAAAACGAACAATATCGTGTTACGGCGGAGTCGAGCCTGAGATGTGGTGGGGGTCCAGGCCGGGATGTGACAAAAATAATATAAACTTAGTTCATACTTTAGTGTTTAATTCTCATTTTATTTGTCATTCTAAAAATATTCTTTCACATTTCTCCCGACATCTTTCGTTTGCTCTTTTTCACATTTTATGTTTTTCACATACTTATACTTCAATTACAGCACGAAAAATAACAACTAAAAATAAAATAATCATAATTGCTACAAAATGATTCTTTCACTTCTCCTTTTTCTTTTTTTTTTAGTACCTCTTTTCAATTATTTTGATAGCTAAAGATGATTTCTTATAAACAAAAACAAATTTATTAAAATTGTAAAAGAAATACGAATAAAAAGATACGAAACGCGTTTGGAAAAAAGGAACCATTTTTAATTATTTCAAACGCAACAAAACACGAACCACCGCCTTCATCCCCCCATCAATCCAACTTACATAATTCACGAGATTTATAAATACCCCAAAAAATAACTGCAGAAAAACTCCACCAACACACAACAAATATTAATTAATTAATCTGTAATTTTTCTACGACTTTCTGTGCCTTCCTAATCATCTGAAATTCCCAATTAATCTCGGAAGATTTCTCAATCAAATCAGGCAGAGAAGATAAGAACGCAAGGAAACAAAAACAGTGGGCACCCAGAAAAAAACGAGGCAGGAAGCTCACATCTTTGGGAGCGGAATCAAATCTGGCAAACCTTGGGGGATTGAGGCCTCGCTTGTCGTTGAAGCAACCTATTTACAACGACGACGACGAGGAGTGCAGGCCTTGGCGTCGGAGGTTTTCCATGGCGTTCACTTGGGGTTCCGCGCTCAGGATCGCTCTCCTCCTCCTCCTCCTGGCCGCCGTTGCCACTGCTTGTTTTACTCTTCCCGTGGAAAAGGTTCGGTTTTTCTCATCTGGGTCGGTTTTGTTTTCGTTTTTTGATAGCTCAATCTGTGAGTTTCTTCGTGGTGGGTTTTGTTTTCGGTTTAGTTTGCGATATAGGGTTTCAATAGTTGGATGATTTTCTTGTGTGTTTTGATTGATTTTGATTTGGGTATGCATCTTTTTGTTGATTGGATTATTGTATTGGTCTCACATTTCGAATTGACGGAAATGTTGGATTTTGCTTCAGCTGTGTGTGGAATTGTGTTTTCATTAGAGCGATGTTTTGGTGCTGCTTGACATGTTTTAGACGTTGACAGTAAAGTTTGAAAGGAATTTAGGGAGGTGCCCAATTTGATGGGCTCGAAACTGAGATTGCATTTTCAAGCATGCCCAAATGGCAAACTCATTTCGATTTTTAGTTCATTTGTAACTAGATTTTTGTAACACTTGAATATGGACACGGTTATCACTTTGTTGCTCGTTAGTATAACAACAATCACACTTCTCTATTTAGTTTGAGACGTGACAATGCAGTAGGACTTCTCTTTCTGAATTGCATTAGTTATGTCAGCTGCAATAGGGAGGGTTTTTTTGGTGGATCACTATTTTTAGACCTTTTGCTACCCCAAATTTTTGGCAACGATACTGATACCAATGTCTCTTATGTGAACATGATCATGTTTGTTGACTGATAAAGTAACTGCTACCTGCAGATTTTGAAGGACTTCTTATTATGGGTTGAGCAGGATCTTGGTCCTTGGGGTCCCCTTGTGCTGTAAGTAAATTGTAGGACTTTAATTTTGTTTCTACCAATCGTTCTTTTCTCTGGGTTTGGACCCTGACTAATAATGATGTGCATGTTTCATTTTGATTGTTGTCAACATTTTGATCGCAATATTAAAAGTTAGTCGCAATAACAGACTGCCTACAGTTTAATTTGTCCTCAAACATGTCTTACTGGTAAAACAGTAACAGTCTGCCTCTATTTGCCTTTCAACTTATATTTCTTTGGGTAACATGCAGGGCTGTTGCATACATTCCACTAACAGTCTTGGCAGTACCAGCTTCAGTACTTACTGTAAGCATTTGTCCGATGCCTTAGCAATTGTTGTTACTGCACTGTAATTCTTGTAGACTAATGATCTAGCATGTGCTTTGCATACTTCACTTATAGTTTTCTTTTACTGTTATATTCTGCAATATCAATTCATGGTCTAGGGCGAAACAGAGAGGAAAGATTTTCAAAAAAGAAATTTTGTATTTTTATTTAATTGCAAGTTTGCACCCTTATGTGATTCCTCATTTTAATGGTTCAGCTTGGTGGTGGTTATCTTTTTGGGCTACCTGTTGGCTTTGTTGCTGATTCAATTGGAGCCACTTTAGGTGCAGGGGCTGCTTTCCTTCTAGGAAGAACTGTATGTTTCTATCCTAAACTCTTGTATTGGAATTTCCTGGTTTTTTTAGTTTCTGAAAAAAGAGAAAATATTAATGCACTTATATGTGTGAGTATGCGCGCTCTCTTCACTGATATTCCGTTCTCATTTCTGTTCTCCCTCATTCATATGTAAATGCTTTGTTTGTATCTTGTCCTCTGCCCATTGGTCATAAATATAGTGTCTATGCTTTCTTTATCTTATTCTTGAATACCCATGCAGATTGGGAGATCATTTGTTGTTTCAAGGTTGAAAGATTATCCTCAGTTCCGGGCAGTTGCAATTGCAATTCGGAGATCCGGATTTAAGGTTTGCTTGATTCATATTTCACCTTCAAAATGTGAATTGACATTTTCAGTATGCAAATGGAATGGTGTTTCCACTTGCATCTTATTGATTAATTTACCCTAATTTAATTGTTTTACAAATAGTAAACAATGAAGCATGGAAGTAGTGGAATGTTTACAGTGTAAAATGAATATTATCTATAGTATAAAGTAAATAGATGCTGATATTATTTGTTTCATTCTTTCTACAGATTGTTTTGTTGCTTCGTCTTGTTCCCTTGCTCCCATTCAACATGCTCAATTACCTCCTTTCTGTGACTCCTGTTCCAATAGGACAATACATGCTGGCTTCCTGGATAGGGATGATGGTATTTTCTTCACCCTCATTGAGGCACTACTTTTATGTCATTCCATCCCAACATCTTGTTATTCTATTTTGTTTCTTTCTAATCTTAAGTGACGAACACAATGCATTTTGAAGATGCATAATGGAATATTGTCATGTTTATTGTCTCTTTTTTTGGATATATATGTTGGCCAAGATGGTTGTCTTAGTGTGTCTTTATAGGAATATAATTGTATGCTTGACTAGCAAGCTTTGTTCATGTTGCGAGGTTAGCAGTTACCCCCCTTCAGTTACTCCATGTGTTATACTTTGAGCTTTTAACATGCTGCCAATTCATCCATCATGACTTCTTGTGGTGTCTTTGGATTAGTATGCCGTAAACGTAACTTCCTTTGTTTTCTTATAAGCAACATCGTTACACTCAATTGCGAAAAAGGTTCAGCATCTTTTAGACATCGGTCATATAAATTTTTAAGGTATTACCGGAGAGTTGCATTGTGTTAAAAGGTGGTCTGCATATTCATGAACTTGTCAATTTAATATGCGATGCATATGTACGTTTCCATCTGTTCCAAGCTGATGTCAGCCTTTTGTTTGGACAATATGTAACCTCTGACCGTAAAATGTATTGGTAAAATACATGTATGAGTTCTGATTAGGGAACCTGTGTACAAATGCATGTACCTGAATCTGCAGGACTTGGATTTGCTTGAGGGAAAAATACATGTACTGTTAGAATCTTTTTGGCTTTATGGTTCTAGGTCCTACCGAGCTGAGTAGATTATCAATTATTTGATCAACTCGTATTTTTGTTGCAACATATTTTCAGAGGACAAGTTGCCCGAGCAGGCTTCAAGTACTTTTAACACCTTTTGTTAAATAGATGTCTTTATCGTAGATGGAGATTGTGATGTTAATGTGTTTGATATTGGTTCTGTTACAGCCAATAACATTTGCGCTAGTATATGTTGGAACAACTCTCAAGGATCTTTCTGATGTGACCCATGGATGGGGTGAATTTTCAAAGACACGTTGGGTAAGAGTTATCTCATCTTTTATTTGTTCTGGACTGCTTGTAATTTTGTAATTTGTTCAAATGATCTCACCTCAACATTGTTTATAGGGATTAAGTATCTGGGGCATGTTGTGAGCACATGTCCTAAAATGGTGCATCATAACTGTTTATTATGGACATATAAGCTCTTAGAGAGCACAGTTTATGGATTTTCGAATGAGGCTTTGGGATATGTTTAAGTTTCTTCGTTGTCTTTATCTCTGACATATGTTCACTCTGTTATATTTTGTATGCAGGCTTTTATCATATTGGGCCTTGTAGTCTCTGGTAAGTTACAGCAGCTCAGCAAGCACACACTACCTTCTTCTTTTTTTCAGCCACCTTCTCTTCTTTTCCTTAGTGTAGTAGGAGCATCGGGACTACTATGCTAGACCAAGATGTTTTAAGTTCTTACTACCATAACATGAAGCTTAAAATACAAGTGACATGTCAATGTAACAAAAAAGAAAGAAATGAGTGAAACGGGAGAATATGATTTTTGGACTTTGGCACACTCTTAAGTTGGAATGGCAGTGTAGTTGGATTTACAGGTGTGTTGAATGGTTAAAGGGGGGAAAATTGGGACGGAAAATATATTAAAATTACTCCTGAAATTTGTCATGTTGGCTTGTGTGGTAGTCATTTATTAATTGTAGTTAAACAAAGCATTTTGATATTTCCCGTAAAGATTATGGACTAAGTGAAATTGCTACTACTGAAAGGGGCTAATAAGCAAAACTTGGTTAAACATTGTACTACAATTGAAGTTTCTGTACATGTATTGAAGTTTGAAATGTTCAGTTTGTCATCCTTTTTCTTTTTCTTTGGATTTTTTGCAGTGATTTTAATGATTTGTGTTACAAGAGTTGCCAAGGCCGCTTTGGAAAAAGCTTTGGCCGAAAATGAGGATATTGATAACATCGATATTATACCAGAGTTACCTGTTGTCTCCGAAACACCAGTGGATCTCGACCAGCCTCTTTTAATCAAGATAGACGCGTCTGACGACCATCATGAGAAATGAAGTCCTCGCTCTTTGTAAATTCTTCTTCCCACCTCCTCCTTTCAAAGTGTTATGCTCTATTAATACTGCAGCATCTGATAGTTATCATTTTGTTCCCTGTACAGCCTCCCATCCTTTTTTTTTTTTTTTTTTTTTTTTTTTTTTTTTTTTTTCCCTTTAGATTTTGTATTTTGAACAAATATGGCTTAACTTGACTATTACGATTGAATTATTTGAGTGTAGCTTCTGTCTTTTTTCAACTTGAAATGAAAGATTAAAGAAATCATTGAGATCATTTTTGTGAGACTCGTTTGTTTGAAACGATTAATCTATTTGCTCCCTACACGTTAAGTGCTTATTCAGAAGGTTATATCTTTATCAGAAGATTTGTTGTGCCCTATGTCGTCCTCTTGGAAAGTTGGTCGAAATACGAGTCGCTTCTACCATTAGTTTATTATAATGTTCTTTCTGCGCGGATTTGCTGTGGTGCCAAGGTAATGTATCTGTTGGATATGATATTGTGAGCTACAATATGTCATGGTGGGTGGGTAATAGTCTGAAATCTGAAGATTTGGTTTGGTAAGAAATGAAGAAATTGATCCACCTGCAACGTATTTTAGGCTTCTGTTCAACCATCAGAAACACCACCATCCACCCGAAAAAAGTCACGAGAAGATACTATATATCACCGACATCCTATAGCACTTATGGAAGTGAATACAAGTGCTATAGGGGAATGGTGATATATATCCTCGGTTACGCTCAAGTTTCTGTCAGGAGTAGGGATGGGCAATGGTTATGGCGAGCGGGTAATCGCGGTTATTTATCCATAACCGTTTATTCTCATACCCGCATAACAGTTTACTCGTTGGGTAATTATCTAAACGGTTATACCCATACCCATAACCGTTTATAAACGGTTAACCATAACCATAACCGTGTACCCATTTAACCGTAACCGTTTACCCATTTATCATTTTTAAACCCGTTTATCTTTTCTTTTTTACCATTTACTCATTTTTCACCCGTCTACGTGTTTTTTTAACAACTTGAAAATTAAAAAAGAAAAATTTGTCATAATTTTATTTTTCTAACAATTAAACACCGTTATAGGTACATTCATCATATGTTTCCGCATTTTAATTTTTTAAGTCCTTGTATCATTCCAATATTTGAAATAATAGTTTACAGACAATATTTTTAACTGTTAGCAATGAAGGTAATATAAAATTTGCTAAGTATTATTGGGTTACGAAAACTATTAAAATACAGTATTCTTGGATTTTTAACTCAGAATGTAAAATATTAACATAATATATATAATGGACCATGAAATTTAAAGTGGTTAAGGAAAACTATATTATATTAGCTATAGAAATCATGCACTATAGTCAATAGCATTGATCTAAGTTCTGTCTGATAGGGAACATGGTTTGTGTTAATTTTACATATATAAAATAAATGGGTAACCCATTTATAACCGCGGTTAATACTCATAACCGCCCATTTAAATTTCACGGGTAAACGGTTATGGTATAACCGTTTATTTATCTAAACGGTTACCCATAACCATAACCGTGAAATTTAAATTGGCGGGTAACCGCGGTTACCCATAACCGATGGGTATTTGCCCATCCCTAGTCAGGAGTCATGACCCATGAAAGAAGTCCCAACTGCTTGTGGTCCAAATTACTAGGGTTTTAGGTCATCTCCAACCGAAGGGTCCAGAGGGCCAGAGGGCTCTGGAATCTAGGAGGGCCCCAAGGGATCGGAGAGGGCTAGAGGGTTGGCTGGCTGGCTATTTTTTTTTAATGCTTTATTATTTATGTCGGTTATAGCCGACATAAATAATATATACTATATTATTAGTGTCGGTTATAACCGACACTAATAGCAATGTTAGTGTAATATCAGTTTGAATAATGTCGGTTAAAACCGACACTAATTTGAATTCTAATTTGAATTCCAACAGCTAGCCAGTCACTAGCCGTTGTATTCAATTTTTTTTTTTTTTTATGAATTTAAACCTTTTTTTTTCTATAACTTCCTATAACTTATATTTTACAAAATTTGGTTCATATTTTTTTTAAATTCCATTTTTTTCCTATAACTTCTATTTCACAAAATTTGTTTCATATTTTTTTTTTAAATTCCATTTTTTTCCTATAACTTCTATTTCACAAAATTTGTTTCATATTCCATTTTTTTTCCTATAACTTCTATTTCACAAAATTTATTTCATATTTTTTTTAAATTCCATTTTTGTCCCTATAACTTCTATTTCACAAAATTTGTTTCATATTTTTTTTGAATTTAAGTTGTAGTTTTTAAATAATAAATTATGTTTGACCCTCGGTTGGAGACGGTTTTTTGTGAAAGGGCTAAAACGAGCTCTCTGGCCCTCTGGCCCTCGGTTGGAGACTGATGCAAATATGGTCATGTACTGTTCATTAAAATATTAATATCTTGGAGAATCTTGGAGGGCCAGAGGACTAAAACGAGCTATCTGGCCAGCCATCAGTTGGAGATGGCCTTAATATGTTGAAGATAGACATTGGAGTGAAATTAGGAAGCAAAAGGTGGTTGCTCTGAAACTTAAACAGGAGAATGACCAAATGGGAAGCAACATCATTTACACATGAGACCTCATCATTAAGCTTTGTGTGCAGTGTGGATGCCATTTCTCTCTTTCTGCTTCCCAAACAAAGGAAAAAGCAGTCTGTACTATTTTTTTTAATTAAGTTTTTGTCTCCACATTTTCTAGGGTTGAATTTTTGGCCTTTTGGAGACCCTACCAATTCCTTAATGCAAGGGCTAACAATATTCTATCATGTCACATGATTACATATAGCCTCCCACAATTAGGAAACATTATTGCGTGAAACTAGAATACAGTCATGTGGTATAATTAAATTTTAGTTGCTTAGCTTATCAAAATTAAATATCGACGACATATTGATCAAATATCAATGAAATAGATTATGTATCGACGACATATTGAAACACTCATTTTCCCATTCATATATCCCATCTTGAAAGTGAATGTCAATAATTTACATATATATATATAACATGCAGATTGAGTATACCACGTGATTGTATTCTAGTACCACTAAAAATAATCACAGCCATACATTCAAGTAGAGGTGGCAAATCAACCAATTGAGACCCCTTTAATTTGATTTCACCTTGCACCATCATCATCACTACGAACCTCACCTCTTTATTATGGTGATATCAAATTAAACGGATCTTAACGGGTACTCATTAACAACCTAATGAGTTAATTTGCCACATCTACATTCAAGAACGAGACAGTATGTCATGAATTCACTATATGGGGTGACTGACAGGTTATATATGGATTTACAGATGCCAAATAAGAGTGGTGTGAATCTTCTGCAACACGAGAAACCAAAAAGATGCACGTTGTCTTTAAATCCAAGGTGACCAAAGTCACCAAACATTTCAAGTCCCTGAAATCAAAGATGCCCAGATTTGGTATCTTCCCAACTGGTGGCTGCTTTGATGGATGCAGGGATCACACACAGCAATCCTCCGGATTTGGAACTAGGGTTTGGAACCTGAGTGACAAGCCTGTGGAACTGCAGATAAGAGTTGGGTCCATACTAAAAAAGGTTCACACTTTGAAACCAGGCTCCTCCAAGAGGCTGAAGTGCAAGAGCATATACAAGGCCTATATGCCCGGCGGAGAGGGTGGCGGCAGCGGCCGTGGCAGCATGAGGGGCTTGCTGTATTACTACGACGAAACTTGCCACCCTTACGTTTGGATTCATGACACTGGTGGTGATACATTGAGGATGGTCAAGCAGCAGTATATCAGTCTTGAGGACCTCAGGGAGTGTTGTGAGATCAGGATTTTCAGGGATCATCGGAGAGGCTGCGTTTCGGTTCGGAAGAAACCGAGGCCGGATTTTTGCTGACGGGCTTTGTTTTTTGTATCTGTTTTTGTAAGTTTGTATGTTATGTGTGTTGTAATGGCATTGTAAAAGTATGCTAATTTTAATCTCTTGGGATTTTTTTTTCCTCTTCGGGGGTTTAATTTGTTTGTTTTATTGTGTGTGATTGAAGAGATGTGTATGTAGCACAAAGATGTATATTACCGAATGACATTGTTGCAGGTTTGGATTTGGTTTATCTTAATGTGGTGTTTGGTCATTGAGAAAAAACAAATAGGGAGAAGAAGAGAAAACTAAGAAAAATGAAAACTAAAAAACAAAATAGTAAGCAGCTAATTGACGGATGATTTATTGTTTTAATATATAACAATCGTATATATCATCAGTGATGTCACTGAGACAATATATTGATTGCAGGAGAATTTATTTAGTTGATTAGCGTGTTGGTTGTGTAGTGTGTTTTCAGAATTGATTTTGTTGCTGGATTCTTTTTGTCAAAAGGACTCAAAACCAAATATTTTGTATTAAAGTAAAAAAGAAATTGTTGAAGAAGGCAGCTTTAGTTCTTTAAAAAAAAAAGAAGAAGTAATAGAGTATTTCGTTATCAAGAAGACAATTTTAGTTGTTTAATTATACTTAGGGTGTGTAAATACCAGATCGAATAAATCAAACATAAACAACGAATATGATTTTTTTTATACAACAATATATTTACACTAGGAGCATGAGGGAATAAGTTCATTGTGAAATCTCTATTGTCGAGAATCGAATATAAGATATCTCACTTACAAGTGAAAATAAATTCTATTAAACGGTTGTACTAAGTGGCAACAATGGGCATGACTAAATAGGAGCGCATGAGACTAAAAAAGATGTGTGAATATCATTTCCCTTGCAGTTGCGGTGATGGTGATGGTGAAGAGGAGGGTGGAGGTGGAGTTCGGGCCTTTCGAGAGACCAGTGTCGCGAAAAGGCCTATGCCATCAATAGTAGACCGGGCATTGCCTGTAATCTTTGACACGAGGTTAACCTTGAAATGCAAGAAGCTTACAAAACCAGAATACATACAATACACGCATTATTCGTCGCTAAAATGATATTTAAAAAAATTCGGTCATTTTTTAAATTATCAAACTAACAGATGCCCGCACACGTTGTGTGAATAAATTTCATTTTATTTTATTCTTTGAGTATGATTAATTTTTAAATTAAAAAAAAAAAATCAGTTATGAAAAATGGGATAATGATGGGGCAGTTTTTTTTAGGGTAGTGCTATCCACATATCCATTTTTAATTTTTACACACTCCTCTTAATATGTACTAGTATTTGCCTAAACACTTTGTGTGTATGAACATATTTTTTTTAGAAAATGAGAGGGAGAGAGGGAGAGGGAGAGAGAGAGAGAGAACGTGGGGGAGTGAGAGGTTTTTGTTTTTTGTTTTTGTTTTTTTTTTTAATATTGAATGTATTTTAACATCACCTGTAGGTGAGGCTTCAATAAAGAACAGTAAAATTTGGACCTGTGAAATTACATTATTGCCTATCATTTTTTGTGTGTGATAGAAGACTAATTTGTCATTTCACCATCTTTTGATTGACAAAGAAGGTTTCATTAATTAGCAGAGATATGTGAATTTTATATGTTAAAATTATGTGTAAAATCTATATAAATAAACTTCTATTAAGCGTGAAACGTATATCGTTCATTGAATTTTGTGAAATTTAATGAATTAGTGAGACGTGTTTGAAAAATGAAAATATTTTGTAAAAAAGGTATGTTCGTGTATAATATGTAGACCTAACATTCGTGTCGTGTTTCTCGTGTTCGTGTCGTACCTAATAGCTTAACGGGTTGTGTCGTGTAACACCCATTAAAATAAACGGGTAATATGACCCAACCTGAAATCGACCCGTTAATATTATCAGGTAATATGACCCGACCGGCTACTCGTTAAGAAAATATATATTTAAATCAATAAATAATGAAAAAGATAAACATAATTTGACCCAAAAAAATGTAAAACATAATACTTAATTAGTATATACATACCACATTGTCACATAAATATTACTTCAAAACATTAAAATATATATATATATATATATATATATATTTGTCTTCCAAGTTTACATACCCCAAAATAAGAGC
This sequence comes from Malus fusca, assembly GCA_035220775.1. NCBI lineage: Eukaryota > Viridiplantae > Streptophyta > Magnoliopsida > Rosales > Rosaceae > Malus > Malus fusca. The sequence goes on from CM069071.1 coordinate 13,648,680, forward strand.
CTAATGAAAAAAACATTAGTGCATACTACAATATACAAATGTTCAAAGATATGCAAAATGAAGAGAGTTGTGTTTCAAGGTTACGAAACCTTGCACATTTTTTACAATAAAAATAAAACCTTTCAATTTTCATCAATCACTAAGGGAAATGGTATTGGAATTTTGGCTTGATATATTGTCTTCCAAAGTTATATTGACAATGTTTTCACTAAGGTTTTCCATAATCCATCAACTATATATCTAAATTTAATTGTTGATTGTTGTTTATATTTACGCTTTATTCTTCTCACCAATTTTTTTTTTTTGTTTTTGGATTTTCCTTTTTGAAAACATGATCTCTTAGAGGATGTAGGAAGATGAACAGTTCGGATCGTTGATATTACGTTAAGAGTTTTACCATTAGTGAAAATATAGCTTAAAGTTTATAATTTCTCTAGAAACTATATAACATCACCTCATTTTTTAGTTAACCGTAAATATCGGAATGTCATAACAATGATCCGAACCGTTCATTTTTCTACATTCGCTAAAAGATCACTTTTCAAAAATGAAAATCAAGGTTTATGGATTATGGTGTCAGATTTCGAAGTTGACCTTTTCACGAAAGTTGTAAAGCTTGTCATTACAAGTGATTGTATTTATTTATTTTTACATTTTTCACACTTCTACACTAATTATTATTAATTTTGCACTCAAATAAAAAACACTATTCATGAGATTTGGAGGGTTTTAAAAACCTAAACAACCATGTAACCATCGCCTAAGTGTAGATGTGACATCCCACATCATCCAGGGGAGTGGATCATGTAAGCCTTATATGTATATTCACCTCTCTACCTAGCACGAGGCATTTTGGGAGCTCACTGGCTTCGGGTTCTATCAAAACTCTGAAGTTAAGTGAGTTCGCGCGAGAGCAAACCCAGGATGGGTGACCAATTGGGAAGTTCTCGTGTGAGTTCCTAGAAACAAAACCGTGAGGGCGTGGTTGGGGCCCAAAGCGAGCAATATCGTGCTACGGTGGAGTCAAGCCCGGGATGTGGTGGGGGCCCTGGCACATCCCACATCGCCCAAGGGAGTGGATCCTGTAAGCCTTATATGTATATTCTCATCTCTACCTAGCACAAGGCCTTTTGGGAGCTCACTGGCTTCGGGTTCCATCGGAACTCCGAAGTTAAGCGAGTTAGCGCGAGAGCAATCCCATGAGTGGTGACCCACTGGGAAGTTCTCGTGTGAGTTCCCAGAAACAAAATCGTGAGGGCGTGGTCGAGGCCCAAAGCGGACAATATCGTGCTACGGTGGAGTCGAGCCCGGGATGTGGTGGGGGCCCGAGTATGTGACAATTTGGTATTAGAGTCAATCCCTGGCCAAAAGTGTGCCGACGAGGACGTCGGGCCCCTAAGAGGGGTGGATTGTGACATCCCACATCGCTCAGGGGAGTGGATCTTGTAAGCCATATATATATATTTCCATCTCTACCTAGCACGAGGCCTTTTGGGAGCTCATTGACTTCGGGTTCTATCGGAACTCCGAAGTTAAGCGAGTTCGCGCGAGAGCAATCCCATGATGGGTGACCCACTGGGAAGTTCTCGTGTGAGTTCCCAGAAACAAAACCGTGAGGGCGTGGTCAGGGCCCAAAGCAGACAATATCGTGCTACGGTGGAGTCGAGCCCAGGATGTGGTGGGGGCCCGGTTCGGGATGTGACAGTAAAGGATGCAATCACGAGCATTTATATATACTTTAACATTTTTCAGACTTACATTAATGATTATGAATTTTATTCATTTTGAACTTCCTTAAAAATATTATTCATGAGGGTTTGCATGGTTTTAAAAATTTAAACGACGATGTACTCATCCTCAAAGCGTAGAGGATGCGATTACGAGCATTTGCATATTTTTTCATATTTTTTGCACTTGTAAATTAATTATTATAATTTTTTTAATGTGTTTGATATTTTTAAATTACCTGATATTTTTATTTTTAATGTGTTTATAATTTTTTATTCTCACTCTTTACCTATAGTATACTATAAAAACAAATAAATAAATAAATAAAACTAAAATTTTTGAAATTTATATAGAATAATAATTCAATAATAATTAATAAACAATATATACATATCCACTATATCTATTGTATTTTATAGTAGTTTAAAATTTTAAAATCATCAAAATAACCTGTTTTTAAGGAAAATTAATGAAAAATGCTTCAATATTTTGAATTTTAATAAAAAATCATGTAATAACTTTATTTAATGGTTATGACAAAACACAATATCAAACCAGCCCAATAAAGACTGACCCAAATAAATAATTTATTGAGCTTCCAATTTTACCCTACCGTCAGTATTGGCCGTTTATGTTCTCCGTTTCTATCACGGGTGTTCTTCTCATCTGGAGATCGTCTCCTCTCTCCCTACATGCACTCCTCCTCCTCCTCCTCCTCCATCTCCGCCACGACGTCATCTCAGTACCTCATAAACCCACCGTGTCTGCAACAACAAAAGCCATCCACGTCTTCCAAAGCCCTCGCATCCACCATCTCCGGCAACCTCAAGATCAAACTCAATTTCCCGATATCAACAAGCTTTCACCCGTCGATGATGGCGTTGTATTTCAGATCCCGCAGGATGCTATATTGCTATATGGACGGGTGGACGGATCCATGGTTGAACTAGAACCACGTTTCGAGAAGACCTCGTCAGGTTTAAGAGCACAACTTGATTTAGTGATTATTATTATTTCTCTTATATATGTCAGTCCACCATCAATATCTAAAGTTCATCAATCTTTCCTATAGCCACCAAAATTAATTGAAAATTCAGAAAACCTTATCAGCTTTGCCTTTGGTTGTGAACTGTTATCTCAAAATTGCCAAGAGCTATTTGTGTGCGGCACGGCTCTGCATTTTGTTTTTTGTTTTTTTGTTTCTCTCTATTTGCGGCCCTTTGAGTTATCGAAATCAAAGTTTTGAGTTTACATGCATTAGGGTGACAAAGCTTTTGCTTGATTTGATATATTCTGTCAAGCTTGAGTGAAACTTTAACCAAATAAATATTATTCTTTAAGCTTTGGTTTGGATATTTCTTATTATTTCGAGTTTAGACCTTCAGTTAACTTTGGTTTGTCTTGCTAATGTCATTGTGTTTAGTAGTATTCATGTTTATTTGTAAGTGAAAATTATGGGCAACAAATATATTATTTTAAAGGTCTCAATGGTGCGATAGATAAAATTATCATGTGTTTATATAGTACAATTTGCCTATTATGTGCTTATCAAGTGGTGTCACCAATTACAAGATAGTTTTCTCGACTCTTGTAATATTTTGGTTGTGAAATTTTTGTTTCTGGTTGTTTGAAGTTTTGGTTGAAGTTGCCAAGATAGGAGGTTCATGTTATTATAAACTTTGATTTTTATGTGCATACATTTTATATTGATGGTACCAATATTTAGTTTCAGAAAATAGTATATTACTCGAGTTCAGTTTCATAAATAGTCGGTTTCATAAATAGTATAATACCCCTATTTAGTTTTATAAATAGTGTAGTACCCGCGGTCAATTTCATAAATAGTCAAATCCATAAATAGTGTGGTACCTATGTTCAGTTTCAGAAATAGTGTAGTACTCGTGTTCAGTTTCAAAAATAGTGTAGTACTCGTGTTTAGTTTCAAAAATAGTGTAATATTCGTGTTCAGTTTCAGAAAGAGTGTATTACCCGTGTTCAATTCAGAAATAGTATAGTACTCGTGTTCAGTTTCATAAATAGTGTAGTACTGTTTCAGTTTCAGAAATAGTGTAATACTCGTTTTCATTTTCAGAAATAGTTTCCGTTTAAGAAATAATGATTGGTAGTAACTTTTTTAAACCCACAACAATCTCAAACTGACTCTTTGTAAATAACTTAAATGAAATTTATATTAATCTTACTTTGATTCTATTATTTCAATAAGCATTTCAACACGATTTTGATATGGTATTTTATGGTGGATGCACATATATTTAAACAACAATCTCAAACTGACTCTTTGTAAATAACTTAAATGAAATTTATATTAATCTTACTTTGATTCTATTATTTCAATAAGCATTTCAACACGATTTTGATATGGTATTTTATGGTGGATGCACATATATTTATAGGCCTGATTATAATGCTAATAAATTAATAATTAAGATAATAATAACCGATTAATAATTGGGGATGAAGGTTATAATTTTGGAATGAGGATCCTCGCCCGATTAAACTTTCAATGGCAACATCATATATTTCTTTACCATTTAGCACAAAGATGAGGTTAAGGAGTCAGAAGATGAGGTTAAGGGAGTCAGACTCCACAATTACTTGCTCCCTTCTCAACGTAGGCCCATAATGACACACCCCGTCCCGAATGAGGGCATGTTGGCCGCCACGTGAGAGTGACGTAACCATTTACACAGTTCGGAAGCTTTAAAAATACAATTACTAAGATGAAACACCCGAGGGTGAGTCCTACTTTTGTGAATTCTGTCAGAACACCGTTGGATTCCTCGTGGCCACCAAAGCTCTGCTATCTAGAACCTGGAGGGGCGCAAAACAAAATTGAGTGGGTCAGTAAAACAAAGTTTTTCGAAAACATTTCATTTAAAACATTTCTAACCCCTCGCTGTAAAACATGTATACTTTCCCAGAAAATAGCATAATAGCATAATACTTTTCATAAATCTCAAATCATCAATCTTTCTTAAAAACCAGAAAGTATGCCATGTTAAAAACTTTCAAAAACAGAATGAATGATGCATCAATGTAACAGTTGAAATAATGAATTAACCGGAGACCCTGCAGTTGGTCCTGTACGATTAATTCTATAGCTCAACATCAAATCCAACCGGAGTCACCTCGGTGACCTGTACGGCACTACACTGCAGATAAGTCGGAACTACCTGAAGTAGTCTGTACGACATGAATGGTGTAATAATACGCTCTAGTGCTTCTCTCATCAATCATCTGTGCACATAATCTAAGGTCACCTATCAGTCGGAACCCTCTCATGGTCTGTACGACATGTCGGAACCCTCACATGGTCTGTACGACATGCACCTACTTGGATCCAAGGTGAGCGTGCGGTGCGAGGTGAATAATATAAGCACTAACACCATGATTGCAGGTTATGAGCTATCAACATAATATACATTATCAATGATTCACATGAATAACATAAAACTCACATGATACTTACCTGTGCGTCCACAGCACCAATTCACATATATATATGCATCAATTACCAATTCAGATAATCATATCATTCATCTCATGCATATCATTCCTATCATGCATATCAATCATATCATGCCTATCATTCATGCATGGCATTTTAGAAACATATTTTCATCAAAAACTCAATTTCTGGGAAAATCAATAGTATATAGGTAAATACAGAAAATACTGCCCACTCACCTGGAGTTCGCCCTACAACTCCCTAGCACAATACATCAAGGCGTCATGATGATTGGCGCCTAGAACAATAATCAAATCAAACCTCAGAAATCATATCGATAAAATATATAACTTATATAAAACACGTCACTACGTAGTTCGATCCGGAAGATCTGCAACTCAGATTTCCAATCCATAACTTCCAGAGGTCCATAATATATCTCTAGAACAACATCCTTAAATTTCATTACCATCCAACGGTCGGATCTCCGTCAATTGTCAAAACCGAGTGACGGTTAACATTCTATTTTATGAACTTACAACTCCAATTCCGGAAGATCCGTATATTGGATTCCCAATCCGTAAGTTCCTATAATCCTCAAATATTACGTATTACAACGTATCAAAGTTTGGTGACGATCCAACGGTCGGATCGTCAATTCACATTTTCACCTAACCACGAATCGTAACGAACTTAGGTTCAATTACTCAATTTACGTCCATCAATTATCAAAACTGAACCTAGAGCATTATACACATGCTAAGAATGACATTGGCGGGCCAATGGCCACGCGCCGCCGCACGGGCCGCCGCGGGTGGCGGTTGGCCGCCCAGGCTCGCCGGAAAATCCAACTATTTCCAAAAATTCTCAAAAATACATAATTGAAGATCTCAATGAGTAGAGCAACTTTCATACCTGTGGCTAAGGCCAATTCGGTCGGCAAGGCCTCCAATTTCATCAAAATCCGTGCGGACCCTAGAATTTGGTGTGCTTCGATTCAACCTCCAAACTTGTTTCAACGCCTCCACCACTGCTTGGGCTTTGTTCTAGGCCTCAAGAGGAAGCTATGAGTGGTGGCAATTGAAAGAAATTGCTTCGGGATTGGGTGATTCAAAGCTAAAGCCGTCGCACCCCTTTCTTGCGGTTTTCTCCATTTTCAAAGCCAAATCTCTCCAAATTTTGAGATGGAATGGGTAGAGGAAGGCTCCTAGAGTGTTTTACAAGGATTGGTTTGATGCAATTCGTCGGAAAAATGGGCCAAAACTCGTCGAATTTTGGCATGGGTGCCGCGGGTCACGAACGGGTTGCGGGTTGAAAACCCATTTCTGATCTTCTTCCTCCGCTTCTCGCCCTCTCTCCTTTCCTCCTTTCCCCTCCTCTGATTGGCCAGAAGCTTCTCTCTCTTCCCCCCATTCGCTCTCATCTTCTTCTTCTCCGATTGGGCATTTCTGCCCAGTCTCTTCTCTGTTTTTTTTCTTCCTCTCACGCACACACACACACACAAAACCTTTTTTCTTCTCATCCCAGCCATCCATTTAAATTCTTCATTAAATCTGGGCCGTCCATTTTCATAAAATAAATTCTAGATTTAACTAAAATTATAATTCCTTAAAATGCCCAAATTTCAAACGTTAATAACTTCTTCGATATAACTCCAAATCACGAACCGTCTGCGCCCACGCGTCCGTAGCGACGAGTACTACGGGGTTATTTCAAGAAAAAAAATCTTAGATGGCATGACACAACGTTTAACCTCGAATAATGCGAGTGCCTCAAATGGCATTTTTGTAAAATCCTTTATTAAAACTTTAAAAACTCTTAAAATCAGGGACGGGCTGTTACACATAAGGCCTCCCTCATCGCCATAGATTCGATGGCTAAACTGGAGGCTACCCTCACTCCACCACGACCTCCTCCCAATTGGAACCAACCACTGCTGTTTTTAATCACCCAACTCGTACCACCAATCGTCGTCTCTTCTCTATGCACCAGCATAATTAACCTTTCACCAACCAAATGCCAGTTTCCTCCACACAACTATCTCCATCCTTGTATTCTTTTCCAGGGTGACCTGCTCATCTACACCCTTATTGCATCCTGACGCAAAATCTACTCCTTCCATGGGAGGTCTAAACTATTGAAAGCTTCAAATGAGATAAGTTTCTTGTTTATTAAATTGAATTTGAAAAGTAATATTTTTAGTTTGTGGGAAATGTGGAGAGGAAAAATGGAAGTAGGGATGGTGGACACGAGAGAGGAAAAATGGAAGTGGAATGACATCGGTTTTAATTGGGAGAATGGTTTGCTGCTGGAAAAAGAATTGAAAATTAAATTAATTTTGGTTTTAGTTGACTTTATGGGCTTAATGGCAATTTCGTAAATAATGCGAAGTTGTATTATCAGAAGTGGGTTAACTTCTGTTAGGGGCAAAGCTAGAAGAAAGATTTAATGCTGCATGTTGAGCTTTGTTTCAGCCCGTGGGATTTAAATTGATTTTGGCCTGTTTTATGTAACTTTTGTCCTTTTTCATTAAATTCCAAGCCTTTTTTATTAAATAAAAGTTGTAGATGGTTTTTTCCTACTTGTACTCTCTCTCTGAAAGAGCTCCAAACCCTAGCATCCCTGGCTCCGCTAGCCCTTGCTTTGGCTTGGGTTGGCGGCACCCTCTCCTCTCCTCCTCCTAGCCTCCTCCCCACCCTCTTACACCTTCCTCAGTCGTCTTTCTTGGTGTCCTCTTCTTTTTTTCTTGCTTTCCTCCATCCTCTTTTGGCTCCCATCGCTCCAAATCGACTCCGCCGGTTTGTGGGTCCTTGGCATGCTTTTTCAGCGGTCATCGCCGCTTAAATCTCTGAGCCTTTGTCTCAGATCTCTGCCCATAAGCTGCTCTCTGCCTCCCCCTTTTCCCCTCACCTTCGCACCCACATTTTTGTCCTTCCTCTTGCTCCCACTATTCTTTTCCAACTCTTAACCACGATTTAGATCTTGGAGTTTTGGGCTCTTCTTTTACACAAGACCAAACCCTCCCATCCCACTGCCGAACCTGCTTGCCGGAAAATTTGGGCGAAGTGTGGAACGATTCTCTTTGGAACAAGGGTGTTTTACACACCTCATTTGCCCTACCCCTTCTCCTGTTACGTTTTGTGACCTTTCTTGCAGGTGTGGAGGTGGAGGCTTTGTTTCTTGGTGGACAGATTCTGCATAACCCTCTTAGATTTAGTTTATGGTTCGGGTTTTCTTTTTCTTTTAGGGCGATGGATTTTATTGCGGTGGAAGCTGTGGCGGCGGCATCGGTGATCTTTTGGATGTTGAAGATTAGGGTTTTTGTTGCTTTTCTGCTTTTACTGCCTATGTGCCTAATGATGTATGGGCCTCCCTTTGTGTTTTGGGTTGGTGCTCTACTTGGTTTGGGTATGTTTTACCTTTTATGTCATGCTTTGTTTTATGTAAGGCATTGTGTTTTATTTGGACTTTAGGCCCATCTCTCACAAATTGTACTTTCCCTTACATCAATGGAATGTTACTTTGTCCGAAAAATAAAGAGTTGTAGATGATTTTTGGTTAAGAAAATGTTGACTCAAACCTTTTTCATTAAAACTTTTTTTTTTTATCGTGTTAAAGCAGGTTACATGCGTGTCACTCTTGTGTAAACCTGTTAAGGACCCGTTATTAACGGGTTCTTATCGTGTGACCCGAAACCCGTTATTTTCATGTCGTTTATGTATCGTGTTAACGGGTCCTGTAAGAAATTGCCATGTCTAATACTATGTGTGTTATGTAAAAATTTACTTGCTTTGTTTGCTGAAACTGCTTATGTTAAATTAATCATTTTGCAAATTGATTAATAGTGTTTTTGTTTCTTTTTAATTCAAAGTTCCAAGTTTGAAAAAACGCTTATCTCTCTTAATGACGCAAGTATGGAACGAAAAGCCTTCAGAAATTAATCCCTTCAAAACCTTCAAATCCATTCAATTCAACCTTACGAATGGAAGAATTGAATCCATTGGTTTAAATAATAATAATAATAATCAAAGTCAGAAATGTTGAATTATAGACCAACCAAAATAGGTGTTAAAAAATTTAAAAATATGTCAGCAACCTAAAATTCTATATAAACCTCGAATTACCCCAAACCGTGGCAAATAGTATCCTTAACGTTTTTATACACAAATAATTGGCCAATTTTTTTTGTGTGATCCTTGTGGTGATATCCTACTTTTAAATAGACCCCTATGGTGAAAAATTTATTAATTGTAATCAAGTGGTGAAATTCGTTATCAATAATAGCCCAAATTAAAAATTTCCTCATTATTCTGTCATTTGTAGGGACAAAATTGTTATTTTTGTTTTTATTGATTCCATCAACCAATCATAAAGTGTCATATGGACATAAATTTTTTTATTTTTAAAAATTTTAGAGCTACAATAAAAGAATAAATAAACAAGAAAATTACAAGGTTCATATTATCAGACTTTCTCATTTCAAGAGAGTCAAAAGTCCAAATTCAAGATTTAAAAAATCACAAAGTACCTCGCCGTGTTTATATTAGAATATAAGTTATTATGTAAACATTAAATTTAGTTTCATTTTAAGAAGAACAGTGGTGGACGGGATAGCTAGTGTTATGTGAGAGAAAGGGGGGAATGTGGTGGGTGGTCGTTATTGCTGTGGCTAACAAGGGTAGGGATTGGGGAGGGATTTTTTTTTAAATTTTTTCCTTCTATTTTTGTTGATTATAAAAAAGTGGAATTACCAAAAAGAATGAAATGACTTTTTTACCCCTGTACGTGGATGAGATTTTGACAGAAATTTCAATTTGGACTACGATTGATAACGAACTTCGTCACAAAATTAAAATTAACACTTTTTTTCACTACATAGGTCGATTTAAAATAGGGGTATTTTGATGTGGGTCCAATTGGACTAAAAATTAGACATATTTCAAAAATCAAAAGTCACTAAAAATTAAACTTATTTGGCTATAAAATTGGACCTCTTTCAAAATTTACCTTTAAAATAATGTCTCACTACAAGAAAAAAATTTAGCCCAAATAATTGGACTCTTCACGCGATCAAAACGCGATCTTATTCTTTTCTCCTTTTTCCTACAGTCGTCGTCTAGACACGCGGTTTCCAGACCAAGCCTCCCCAAAACCCACCATTTTTGTTTACTCACATTTCACAACCCAAAAGCTTTGATCTTTTCTTCTTCCCCAAATTTCTCAGAAATGGGGATTTCATGTAGCAACAGCAGAAGAAGAAACAACTATTACCAAAACCCACCACCGCCTCCGCCGCCACGTCAACTCCATTACATCTCAAGTTCTCATCCTTATTACTCATCAGAGCATGCCTCTCTTTCTCCACCGCCACCGCCACCGCCACCTCCACCTCCTCCTCCTCCTCCACTTCCACCTGGTCCTCTGGTTTCTGCCTCTTCTTCTTCCTCTTTTTCTTTTACTTCAAATAATAACTACCCATATGCCAATTCCGCCACGCCTTACACTCCACAAGGACCGCAGCCCAGAGCTCCTTACCCCACCCACCCTCTTCCTTTCCCGCCTCCGCCGCCGCCAACCCATTACAGCTACGGCCAATACAACTCCCGCAACCATGGGAATTCCATGATGGGGCGCTTCAGTTACAATTACAATTACCAGCAGCCTTATAATTATGGTGCCAGTCAGAGTAATGGGTGGCCCGCGGTTCGGCCTCCGCCGCCGCCTCCGCCGCCTCCGCCGCCTTACGTTGAGCATCAGAACGCCAAGAAGGTTAAGAACGATGTCAACGTGCGTAAGGACACGTTGAGGCTTGAGATTGATGAGCTGAACCCTGATCAGCATTTGGTGTCTTTCGTTTTTGACGCCATGTATGATGGGAGGTGAGCAAATTGGGATTCTTTTCTTTGTATTTGTTTGCTTCTTGAATTGTTCTATGTCTATGTCTATGTTTGAAGCTTGTAGCTTGTGATAGATTCTTTTCTTTGTATTCATGCTGAGTGTTGTGGACAAGAAATGGGATGGGGTTTCGATCTCAAAGTTATCGGCATTTAGGACCTGAGAATATTAAACCTTTAATAGTATAAGCTTAAGTTTAAGAATTTGAGTTACCGGAGATGGAATTTCCGTTGCAATTAATAGGCAGAGAGTGTGCGTGTTAATGAGATATAAGGGAAGAGAAATGTAATGCTGCTTTCGAATTCATTGTCGATATCCATGAAAATGGAATGATAGTGTTGCTCCTATGGTACTGAACCGGATGAAATTAGGGGAGGTGGGATAAAGTTCCCATATGTGATCAATTATAAGGGTAAAGAGATAATACTCTGTGAGTTATACATAACAATTTGAATTCAAACTGCCATTATATTGATTATCTAAGCATATGAAAGTTTAATAAGATGTGGGACTTATGAAACGACTGTTACTTGATGCTTATTTTCTAGTCTTTGGCTGATGTAATTGCTGATGGAATTCTTAAAACAAATGGAGCTCATGAATTTCGCCTTTTAATATGTTTCCTCGCTTGGGGGATGACAGTGGTAGATATGAACATAAACAAAAAATTAGTTACGGCTGTCAATGTTCGCTGGCAAACCAATGATTCAAATAATTTCACATTAGTGTGTGAAGTATAAGTATTTGGTAGATATTTGAGCTCTGCACCCTGAAGCTCTAGGTTTTTTTTTTTTTTTTTTCTATCTTGAGAAGGTATGGGTCCTCCTCCCATAGGAAGGTTCCCTATCATATACAAAGGCTTAATTTTCTTGCTTTTGTTTGTTGAACACTGCTCTCGAGAGGAAGTAGAAATAGGAAGGAATATATCTAGGTGGGTTTTTGTCTAGAAAATAAGAGTTGCAAGGGTCTATATCTAAAGAACCCTATAATTTACTGCAATCGCTTGTTTGCGCCTAGCTTATCTTCAGTTTTTCTAGATTACTGCTTTTCATGATAAACTCTGGATTAGGAGGTCATACTACCTTTGATATACTTCACTAATCGTACAGAAAAAAGGGTCATACTGGCATCTAACCGAACCTTCTCACATTTGATTATCTTTACCAAAGTAAGATGCAGCTATGTTGAAACTGTTTCTTAGAGCTTTCCTCAAGTATTTCATAGGTTTTGAGAAATCATCATGTAAGGTAACGGTTTTATCTTTGTAATTGAGTCTATATGCTCTTGCGCTTCATTTAAGGCAATTCTTTTTTAAGTAACTCTTTATTATTTGGTCCACCCTGTTTCTAGTACCAGTGGTGCTATTGTCCATGTCTTGTTTATCCACATTTCCTTCAGTCTAGAGGTTTAAAAATATCAAATTATAATCGAGCAGTGTGAAAAAAAAAACAAAAAAAAAGGCTAAAATGCAATTTGAAGCAGTAAATTGAGTCTTTGATCCTCATATTAAAAAGAGTTATGAACTTATGATAAAATATCTGAGTTGTTCATTGAAGTATTATATTTAATTTGCTTTTCAAAAGTGCTTGGATACAACTTTCTTGAGTTAGTGCTACTTGTGTTATGCAGAAAACCATGCTGGTAGGCGCTTTAGTTTGTCTGCACTTTTGTCTATATATTTGATGTGAGATTAGCATTCTTAAGTGCAAGAGTTACTGTCCAGAAGTAGCACTATGTAAAACATTTTGTGTTATGATTGCTGCATATTCCTGCTGAGCATTTACGTGGAGCCAGCTATATATGTTGTGCATGTATATGGCACTCACCCTATGCGTTTTCCGTATATAGAAAAAAATAACTGGGTTCCGCTTACATCACATGCCTATTGGCCACGGTAATGATTTTCTAACAGTAAAGACCATGGCTAGTTCTCCATGGTTTATTGGTAACAGTTTCCATTTTTTAACAGTATTGTTAGGTGGTCTTTATTTCTTATGGGCTATATCACATTCCTTTTTTCTGATCAAGTCTTCTTATTGACAGCATCACGGTTTTCTACTTTGCCAAGGAAGAGCCAGACTGTAGGTTTGTTCCACTATTTCCTGAAGCATTTATGCCGGTGAGAGTTCCCTTTCAGAAGGGTCTTGGCCAAAAATTTCGTCAGCCCTCAGGAACAGGCATTGATTTAGGCTTCTTTGAGTTGGATGATCTTTCAAAACCATCACCTGGAGAAGATGTATTTCCCCTTGTAATATCTGCTGAAACATGCTTGCCACCTGATTCAACAGATGAGCATGTTGGTGAGCCTGCCCCAGATGCTTCCCCTCGTATGCAGATTACTCAAGCTGTACTGGAAAAGAACAATGGTGACCATTTCCAAGTGAAAGTAATTAGGCAGATACTGTGGATTGATGAAGTTCGGTATGAGCTACGTGAGATATATGGAATAGGAACCTCGACAGTGGAAAGCTTTGATGACACTGAACCAGGGAAGGAATGTGTGATATGCATGACTGAGCCTAAGGACACTGCTGTGTTACCTTGTCGACATATGGTGAGAATGTGTCTAAGATACATAATTATATTGAGAGGGTGGTAATTATCATAGAGTATGCTGAAGAATCTGCACTTATACCATATGCTAGAAAATCTATAAAGAATGATGGTCTGGAAGACTCAAGCCCATTGTGCTCGAGGATGTCTCTTGTGGTCGTGAATAGACTCATCCAGGCAGATGGGCTTGACTCATCCAATAACGCATCTGTGATAGTCCCACACTAGATTTCTGTTAAATTTCTTGTTATCCTGCTTCTTTGGTTAAATTTTTAAGACTACAGTTGTTTATTCTCATTTCATTTGTATTTTCCAGTGTATGTGCAGTGACTGTGCAAAAGAATTGCGGATACAATCCAATAAATGCCCTATCTGCCGTCAACCCATTGAGGAACTTATAGAGATCAAGATAAATAAAAGTGAGCAATGAAGATATTTGTTTCTCCATACTACATGGATTGTGGTAAGGCTATCGAATTCTTGTATCTGTGTGTTTTCACTTGTATAAAGGCATTTTTGTTTTGTTTTGTATATTGTAATTGCTGCGTTGCTTTCTAATATTCATGTGACTATCTTTACATAGATGATTCAAATTTGATCCTCAAAGAATGAACTTTCTTAACCACCATATACACACGGTGTGTGCGAACCGCAAGCTCTCTTCAATGGTTCCCCTCTACGGGCAACTTGTTTAGAATTTCTGAAAAATAAACAAATAAGTAAAAACTGTGGGTTTGATTTCCTTGATTGTTTTGTGAAGCTTGTATACATTTAAGGAGTTTTCATCTTTTCATTTTCCATATTCAATGCGATGTTTGAATAACTTTTTGAATTTTATGAGGTTTACAGTATTTCCTTACAAGTTATCAATTTCCATGCTTGTTTTTCTCCTCACTCCTCACCATTTTCTTTTCTTGGGGGGTGAAGAAGAAAGTGGGGGAGGCATGTGTCTGTTAACTTTCTGCTTCTTTAGTCGGTTCTCTATGATATCTTTACATTCTATGCATATATCTTTATGTGTACATATGCATTCAAGGAAGAGAATGAAGAACATTCTAGGTTGGGACATCTAGAAAGGACAAACATTCTGTGTCTCAAGGAAGTACTTTTTTTCACTCTGGGATACATCTGAAAAAGTTTGGGAGGGAATGTTTTCCATTGAAGTTAGCGTGTAAAGGAACAACTTAAGAATCTATAAAGCTTAGGTGGGACAATTTGCATCTTATTGAACATCCTTTCTGTATTTGGTCCGAGTCCTTTATTTCTTATGTGTCATAATCCTACTTTATTAACCTCCCTTAACTACATTACAAATTGCTGGTAATATCCCGCTTTAGATTATTCAAGCAGTGTTTATGAAATCACCAGCTGTTTCGTTGTTACCATACAAAACTTCATGCTTTAGCTCATCACGTTGTATTCTTACATTTAAGGGTACCTCAGTATAATTCATTGCTATTTGCGTACACCAAATGTTAGCCATAAAACTCCTATATTGATCACCCATTTTCCACTGTATATCCTGCATCCTTCATAGTGTTGCCTGTTGCAGTCTGTTAAGCACTGTATATGTATATTCACTTCTGCAACTTCTTGATATCGTTCCGAAACACTTGTGCAAAGAATTGGTTTCCTTTTTCTCTTCTGGTTGAAAAAGAACAACGAAGAAATCTTGTTACAAATTTCATTAATTACTGTTGTCATTGCGTACAGGACTTCTTTTCGAAATTGTTAGAATCTTACTTATTACATTCACATAATCTGCAGAAGCACATTGTATTTTTCTGGAAATTTTCCAAATTATAGACGAATCATTGTGTCAAAAGTCAACTTCTGAGCATCCACCCCTCCATTATTTTCCCACAGACAAAAATCAAGGGTTGAAACGAGTAAAAGCGTTTGCAGAGAGCATGTGGGTTGGCAAGCATTTTTCGGTTTGCAGGCAAAAATCTAATAAATGACGACCTTAAATCTTCATCTCTCTCTCTCTCTCTCTCTCTCTCTCTCTCTCTGTGTCTGCAGAGGGCCATGTGGTGCTTCATGTGACAACTTCTGCATAAATGGCAATGGCATTGCTTGGCCGCCCAAGTCATTGCTTTTTAAAACCCTCACGCTGAAAAGATGTTATGTTCAATTTATAGGAGAGGCTACTGAGCTACCCACTTGACATCATTCAAGTTTCAACAAAGTTGAAAAGCCCCATTGTATTTTAGACCTTTCTGCTTTCAAGTGTTGCCGTGTTGATCACCGTCTCTTTGTGTCTGGAGGCTAAATGGAAATTGGAAACCCCCCAATAGTTTTCACCCCTTTTTTATATGTTTTCACTGAGATTCTCAGCTATTTCCGGTTGTATATTCTTTTGGGTCCGTCTATCTATCTCATCATAAGAGGATATACAATTGGTTGTAAGGTAGAATTCACATGAGAGATATAAACAAAAGCAGATATACAACTGAAGATGTGAACACACAATTGGTTACGAAGCAGATTTCACGTAATGAGAGAAGCAGATTTCACGTAATGAGAGGTAGTTATATGCAGACATACAACTAGAGATAGAGATATACAACCAGTTACAAAGCAGATTTCACGTGATTAGATTAATATACACAGATGAATATACAACCGGTCACAATCTCCATTGTTTATGAGGGATTCTAGCGTAGCTAAGTCTCATGATATGAGAGACAGAAAAACAGGGATTACAACCGATGACAAGACAGATCTTGCCCTATTTATGAGTGTCACTTTTGTCAATGGTTTAGCTCAAACCTTTACCTAATCCATAAGTCACCTCAAAAACACAATCAATGCTTCAAAAGCAATCCTCTTCGTTTGAATTAGAACAGGAAACTAAAGCCATTTGGTTTAGGTCCCTTTTCTCACCGTTCAAACATCCCTTTACTAGTAAAGCTACCACTCCAAAGGGGTAAAAAGCAAAAGCTTAAGGGGGAAAAAAGCCACTAGGGCTTTGTTTTATTGTCACCTCTCTCACCTCACCGTTAGGCTTCTAAGGACATCAATGATTGGTAACCTCATGAAACAAGTGTCCAAAACTCATGAAAAAACCTACCCGGAAGCAAGAAGCACGGTTCATCTGCATCAATGGAGGAGGAGGAGAGGACTTTGCTTGTGGCCCTCTGCAGTAGCTTTCTTCTGCCTAATTGCTGTTAACCTGATCTACAGCTACCTAATTTTCTTTCTAAAAAACTTCTGTGACAGCCAATACTCACAATTTCTTCACCACGGATCACTGCTTTTGTGGAAAATACCAAAATCTTAGGTAGTTTATATTGTAAAAGCTTCTTTCACTTTTTCCTTTTCCCCCATATTTTCCCACAGTTCATAAATAATGGAGCTTCCTTTGAACCAAACCCTTAAGCCCAATTGGGAAATTCTTTCTTCTAGTTGGTGTTTCAACTAGCAAACAATTTTGGGGAGAATGACTGATACATGTAGAAAATGATACTTACACTCTTTTCATTTCCACCCTTTTTTTTTTTGTCGAATTATTTCCACCATTTGGGAATATGATATTTTTGCATGGGGGATTAGAAATTGGATTGTGGAATTTAAGCTAGTCTATTTCACATACTTTTATGTTCTTTTTATCAATTAATGGCATTTAAAAACAATATCGAAACTTTTGGCCAGTACTAGTATTAATAGAGCAATTTCAGAATTTTCTTCGTTAGTGCAGTTTACCAATTGATTCGATTTTCTAAACAATTTTTACCGTTCGATTTTATAGTGTCAATTTTTTCCATTTATTTTTTAGATTACTCTCGGACTTTTGAAGAAAAACTAGCAATTTTCATCAACAATTAGAGTGACCGATGCACGATGATCTATATGCGGATAGGCGACTGTTCGCACTTGTGGGCTAAAAGATAAGGCAGATGTTTGATTTGCTTTGTATGTACCTTGGATTGTATTATTGATAAACACCAATTTAATGTTCTATAAAGCATAGATTTTTAGAAAAACTAATGAAAATGGTTTGAAAGCTTTAAGTTTTAACGATAAGGACAAAATAAAGGGTATAGTGAATAGTACCAGGATTAACTTTTTAGTGTAAACATGTGGTTTTCGTTAAAATTCCCTAGATTTTTTTGGGTATCCCGTGTTATTTGTTAAGTTTCAAAATTCTTTTTTTTTTTCAAATTCATAATTTACATTTGTTTATGTATTTGAAAATAAAATATTGTTTCAAATTCATAGATTTTGAACTGTTATTGTGGAGAATGAATTTTACACGCGTATAATTACTCTACTGTCTTTGCAACTAAGAGCAAGTCCACCCCTAAGGATTTTGTGTCAGCACCCAACTCATTTATCCACTCCAATGAACAGTAATAGACTCCAATGAATAGTAATAGGCCAATGCATCTCCACCCCTAAAAAAATGCGCTGGCACAAACGATCTCCACCCCTACAAAATGCGTTGGCACCCAGCCCATTTAAAATATTTTAAAATATTTTCTAAAAGAATAAAAAAATAAAATAGTTTTAATTTTGGATAGGATTTTTAACCAATCTCGTCACGCCACGTGTCATTATCCGAACGTACTATTTTGTGAATAGATTTCCGCTAAGATTTTCAACCAATCCCGACGCGCCACGTGTCACTTCCGTTTTACAATAATTTAGCCAAGATTTCGATAAGATTTTCAACAAATCACGTCATGCCACGTGTCATTAAATAAATTAAAATTTTGATGCGGGTGGAATGCATATAAAAATTACATAAAAATTACATACGAAATTAAATAAATTAAAATATTGATGTGGGTGGAATGCATATAAATAAATAAAAATATTGTCACCTGATCCGCTAAACTTGTCCCACTACGCAAGTTACCGAAAGCATGAGAGATTGCGTTTTTCCAACAAGTAAAGGATGCGTTGAGTTTTTTCCAACGACCTTGAAGACCTTGACTAGTTATGGCTTCTTTTCCATGTACATCGCAAAACACTTTCGTAATTTTACTCCACATTTCTCGCTTATCTATCTCATTACCCATAATCGGGTCATGACTAGTGTGAACCCAATATTCACACAACGTAACATCTTCAATGAGCTTCCACGAAGACATTTTTTTCTCTTTAATGTAGAAAATATTGAAATGTAGATAGTATAGAAAGTGTAGAAAATATTGACATGCGGTGTAAAGGTGGAAGATGAGGGTTAGGTATTTATAGAATTTTTTTTTTTTTTTAATTTGACTGTATTTAAAAAAAATTTGTATTTTTTTATAATTTTTAATTAATTTTAATGTAGTTAATTAATTTGGACCGTTGGATTTGAAAAATATTCAAATCCAAGAGCCAAGGATCTGCCACGTGGCCAACCGTCATAAATTGGACCGTTGGGCCCTTTTTTGGGGGGGGGGGGAATGTGGACCGTTGATATGTGATCGGACGGTCCAGTTTAAAAGTAAAATTTAAATTTTTTTTACCGTTGGAAATCCAACGACTCTAAGCATGCCATGTCGCTGACTGCATCTGAAGCACAAGTGGGCTGACAACGCCTGCCCCCTTGTCCCCTACTCGCGGCCACGCGCGAGTGCCGTGCACGCGCTAGCCAAATAGGTCGGCTCTTAGGTTTGTCAAAAAATGGGTTGGTCTGTTGCCTGGCTTGGGCTGGGTGCCAAGCAACTTTGTAGGCTGGAGTAAATGGACTAACCCTCAACTTGATATTTGGATTGGGTGCTGGGCAATGTTGGCTCCAGTGGACTTGCTCTAAGAAAAGGATAGACAAGTTAGATTTGTCACAACTGTGTGGTGTGAACCAAGTTCTATAATCCCTAAGATAGACGTGGTAGATTAAATAAATATGTAAGCTCTAAATTTCTTTGTACATGAATAATTACATCTTAAAGGTGACCAAGTATTTATATAGTGACAAGTTTAAGTTTGAAGGTGATTCACTAAAACACGCATGGCGTTATGTGATTGTCACTTTTGAAATTCGTAATCCAACCCATGAAGGCATCATGCATCTGACATTGGGAGATGTGACAATAAGCGCCAATTAATAGTCTTGTTTTAGAACCACATTGAGTATAACCTAACATGGTTATAATTAAGTCACGATCTAGTCTACAAATTTAGTCTCCTTAGCATTACCCTTATTAACTTGTTGTTGATTATGCAGGATCATTCCTTATTCAACCTGTTCGAGCTAGAGTGTCCCTCGCACAACTCACCCTGTCTTGCCTGTCAGGCAAGGTTCGCTTCTTGATTTACTGCAACATAAGTTTAGAATTAGTTTGAATGGTGCCTTTGTGGGGCCTTTATTAGGTATTCAAGCTCACAATCAAAACTAATATAGATCTGAGATGGGCCTTTATTAGGTATTCAGGCTCACAATCAAAACTAATATAGATCTGAGCGTGCCACTGTTATCTTTGTTCAATTGATTATCTTTTTGGTTATTAGATTCGTTAGTTACTTGCGCCGCAAGTCATTTAAACTTCTTGATTCGTTGAGATTGTTTACAGATGGGTTAAGCCTATATCAAGTTCTTTTTCTTGCCTTGTAAACAAGGACTTTTATTTGAATATCGTATGTCCATTTATAAGGGAGTTCATGTTTAATTAGGTGCTTTCCTCAGTGATCAACTTTTATTAACAATATAGAAATAAGAGTAGTTAGTTAGACAAGATTAAATATACAGAAAACCCTACAATAAGCAATGGAATGGAACATAAAAACCAAATAAGATGCATAAAAGTCAGATCTACTGAATATAAATGCAAATGTATGAGATTCGAGCAAGGTTACAACCTTGGCGGGCAAGGTTTCTTTCCTCGCAGACCATTCTCCTTGTGTTTTACAAAACATATGTTTTTGGAAAGTAGAATACAACCAAGGTTTACAAAAGGGATTCGATACTACAAAAATAAAATCGTAGCAGAACTTCTAAAAACTGACAAAAGAGAGCTTTTCTATAGTGGTCCTAATGCTTGAAAAGAAAGAGGTAGACAAAATAAAGCTATTTGTTTTTTTGCTGTTGAGTTCAGAGTTGAGCGTGTTGAGAGTCTTTTCTTCTACACTCCTTGTTGCTTTTATAGACTTTCTTGCCCGAGTGTCCAAGCCTTCCATTTTTTATGATAGCTTATGAAGCAAGGTGAGTCATCATCTGCTTTTGTTATTTACTTACCCATGCCACGGAAAAGTACATTTTACCTAGGGTGAGTTGCCCTTTGCCCCTTGTCACTTCCATCATAGGCTTGCTGTCTATTAGCTGCCAAAAATGTATTTAAATCTGTTTAGGCCTGTGCTTCAACTAACTGTAGCCAATAAGCCTTTGCACGCCTGGGCTTTTAATGAATTCATCCCAATGTTAATTATTCACCCAAACACAACCATGATGGGGTAATCGTTCATTACGTCTAGCTATATTTGAAGAGTGTGAGCTTTGCTAAGCCGTTTTGACCTAGTACTGATATGGTACTGAGGTGCTTTTATAAAAAGTGGGTATAAAAAAAAGCTGAGCTCAAAAATGTGTTTGGTACACACTTAAAAACAGCTTATTTTCACGGTTTTGGATGAAAAAAAAAGCTGAAAACGTGAAGCAGCAAAAATGAGCTTATTCTCACAGCGCAGTAGAAGCAGTTTTTTTCAAGGCACAACAATACCAAACCAGCCCCTAATATCATTGCTAAGAAAAACGACATGTTGTGATGTACTATATGTAGCGAGCATATGACCTCGATGTATGTATCTTCTCTACCAAGCGAAATTTTCAAGACCACGCCTCTTGAAATGTAAATTTGTCAACTTGAGCTTCTTATGTACACATGTTAAATCCTCAATAGGCGGTAATCTTTTTACCACAATTATCTTCTTATGTACACCTTTAAGAGGTAGTAAGATTTTGTTTATCAATTTAAATATATTTCTTTTTAAGGTCGGTTTTCTTTTTTAGTCTCCAGTGACGTATTTTGACGTTACATTGTATATGAGTATTTTCATTGTACAAGTTGACCAAATTAAATGAAATGTGTTGGGTTCAGAGTTTACAATGTAACGTGTTTGCAATACACTTGATGTGTACTTAATTGTGTAGGATCCGGTCATGAACTTTATAATACGTGTAAGTCGAATTAGTATGTAGTCTTTTATGAGTTCGGATACGATTATGTATATATTGTAACATCCGAGTAACTTAATATGGAATAGAGGAAATCGTGCTCTACCTCTGTAGTCGTAGTGAGGGGATTAAGTGCGCTTCCATGATTTTTCGGGTAATACAACCAGTCTCCAGAACAAGATTTCTCTAGTTGGGAAAGGGTTGGGGAGCTCTTATTCTATTTTATCATCAAGAGCATGGATCAATCTTCTAAAAGTCTTCGCCTAAGTACTAAGTGGCTAGCCACCGTCACAATTAATCCTTAGGCATTTAAAAACTAAGAAAGGAAGCCTAGAAGCCTAGGCGTTAGGCCACAACTCTTTGTGTGACTAGCCCCTAGTGCATTTTAGAACCTTGACATGGATCAATTCTAATTCAAAACTTGTTCACCCTAACTATAAGTGCAAGACGTATTTCAATGTTAAATTTACAGTTAACTTTATTTCCCATTTCTTTTTACATAGAAGTATTGTAGTCAGTCTCTATTTTTTATATAACATTGCAGTTTGAACTTATCATCATCAATTTCATCTCACCTATGTATGTCTCTAAAAGATTAGTCTAATGGCATTCCTCTGGCTAAGTTACATAATTTAAATTCAGTATTTGAGTTTTCCTTAAAGCCAAAAGCAAATTATATATTTGATAAAATGCCTCTCAAATTTTTTGTTTTCTGTTAAGACCTCTTGCATCACCACAAATCCCTGCCCATTGGTTGATTTATGTCAAAAGAAGTTGACATTGCGAGGAATTTACTCACTCAATGGCATTGGATTCACTCAGACCCTCAAAATCCAGTCGATTTTAAAGAGGTGGTCAGGTAAAAATGTTTCTGCCAAGTTAAAGTTCTCGCATTTCCCGTCCACAAAGCAAGCATAGACACGAAACGAAAGAGAAGGTCTTATTTAATGGCGTTATTTATTGTACCACGCATTTTGGGAGAGGAAAATCTGACACAGTTTTCATCCGCATCCGCTGATAATAATTATCAAAGATTAAATCCAAATCTCACCCTTTTCAATTCACCATCATTATTTAACAACTCACCTCCTCCCTCGGTTCTCCATCGTTCAAAGCCAAGCCAGAAAGCAATTGTTAGCTTCCGAGCCAAGCCAAATTGCAGAGCAGAGAAATAATAAAATAGCAATAATATCAGTAAATAATAAAGCCCCAAAAATAAAAGAGTGAGAAAACTCCTTGGAGGAGGCACCACTCTCTCTCTCTCTCTCTTTCTCTGTTTTAGCTCACTCCTCTTTCTCTCTCTCTCTAACCCTGAAATAGAGGAAGCAGAGATGCCCATTAGAGTTTAATGTCTACCCACCTCTTCTTCTGAGCTCCTCTGTCTCTCCCTCCCTCCCTCTCTTTCTCTCTCTCTACAAAGACTGAAACTTTGTTGGTTCTAAACTTTCTCTGCTCAGAGAAACGCAGACCCATTTGTTTTCTCTCTGTGTTCTTCGCTAGGAAAAGTCCCCAAAAGAAATAGGAAACAACCCATTTTCTGTAGCTCCTGTAATTTCACCTCCCTCTCTCTCTCTCTCTCTGTGCTTTCTGTAACCTCTGTTTGTTAGATCTATTAATTGTAACCTTGTGTTAATTTGTTGCATTTGAGCTGTGACTATGAGTAAAGAAGAGTTCTTGAAGATCCAGGTACACTCTTTCACTCTCTTGTTCTTAATTCTTTGCTTCATTTGAACTCAAATGTCTCTAATTTTTTTACTTTTATTTATTTTTCACCTTTGTGAATATTTCTTTTTACTCTGCTGTATTCTTTGGGTTATCTGTACATGCAGAAATGTGTTCTCAAAGTGAACATCCACTGTGATGGGTGTAAACACAAAGTAAAGAAAATCCTGCAGAAAATCGATGGTATGCTCCATTTTAAACACATATTTTAAATTCGGTCACAAAAATATTTATTTGTGATGAATCACATTTCCCCTTTTGGTTTTGTGTGATACGAATTTCAAAGTTTGCATCTTTTTCTGAAATTTTGTTGGTTAATTTTGCGTTTTGATTTTTAAACAGGGGTTTTCACCACCGACATAGATTCAGAGCAGGGGAAGGTGACGGTCTCCGGAAATGTGGACCCTGCTATTCTGATTAAGAAGCTTGCAAAATCCGGCAAACATGCAGAGCTTTGGGGCGCTCCGAAGGCAAACAACAACCAGAGCAACCTCCCTAATCAGTTCAAGAACATGCAAATTGACAATGGCAAGGGTGAAAACAACGGCGGTAAAGGCGGGCAGAAGGGTGGTGGCGGCGGTGGCGGTGGTGCTAACAACCAGCCAAAGAGCGGCCAACAAGGCGGCCAGAAACCGCAGCAGCAGCAGCAGCAGAACCAGCAGCTTCAGCAGCAGCAACTGCAGCAACTCAAGCAGCAGCAACTGCAACAACTCCAGCAGCAGCAACTGCAGCAACAACTCCAGCAGCAGCAACTCCAGCAAATGAAAGGGTTCCAAGATCTGAAGCTGCCCCCATTGAAGGGCATGCAAATGCCCTCTAATTTCAAGGACCAGAACCCGAACCCGAACCAGAAGGCGGTGAAGTTCAACATGCGGGAGGAAGAGGATTTGAGTGACGATGAGTACGATGACCTTGATGACGATGATGACTATGACTATGACGACGATGAGTTTGATGATAACATGGATGAGCCCCATCATCCTCTCACAAAGGGGAAGCCTGTGATGATGGGCAATGGCGGCCAGGGGATGCCTCCGAACATGGGGATGATAAATGAGTTGATGAAGGGGAACCATCCTCAGATGATGAATGCCGCCGCCCAAAAGGGTGGTGGCGGGAATGGTGGTGCCCAGAATGGAGGTGGTGCTGTGGTTAATGGGAAGAAGGGAGGAGGAGGCGGTGGTGGGCCTGTGCCTGTTGGTGGTGGGAACAATGAGGGTAAAAATGGAAGTGGAGGAAAGAAGGGCGGCGGCGGCGGTGGAGACCAACACCACAATCAAGGAGGCGGGGGTGGAAAGAATGGAGGCAAAAGTGGGGGCTCTCCGTTGGATGGCAAAAATGGTGGTGGGGGAAATGCCAAGAATGGGAACAGTGGTCAAGGGGGTCCTAATGGGAGCATGAACAATGGCAATGGGGGTAAAAAGGGTGGTGGTGGCGGCGGCGGCGGCGGAGGAGGAATGAGTGAAGTTCAAGCTATGAAAAATGCTTTTCAGAACATGGGTGGCCGTCCTCAGGGCATGCCTGGAGTTAGTGTGGGTCAGATGGGCAACATGAACATGGGAATGGGGCCAATGGGCAGCATGCCTATGAGCCAAATGGGCAACATTCCAGCTGTTCAAGGCCTTCCGGCTGGCGCCATGAATGGCGGTGGTGGAGGAGGCGCCGGCGGAGGGTACTTCCAAGGAGGTGGGCCTGAGGCCATGCCTGGTAACCCCTACCAACAACAACAATACTTGCAGGCTGTGATGAACCAGCAAAGGGCAATGGGCAATGAGAGGTTCCAACCAATGATGTATGCTAGGCCACCACCTGCTGTCAACTACATGCCGCCCGGCCCCCCACCGCCATACCCATACGCTCCTCCAGCTGGTGAACCATACACTCACTTCTTCAGTGATGAGAACACCTCAAGTTGCAATGTGATGTGAAAAAGCAAAAACAAACAATTGACTGAAAATTGGTCCTGCTGCTGCTGATTTGGGTTAATTTGCTGAGGTTGTGGTGGTTCTGGTGATGGTGATTGCAGTTAATGGTTCTAAGATCTGATGCCATATTATACATGGAAATGCTTTTTCTTCCTTTTTTTTCAGTTTAATTTCTCCTCTTTTTTTTCCAACTTTGATCATCTTACCTTTTAATCCAAGTTAATTAGGGTTTTAATTAAGAATAGGGAGTATTTATAGATAATATATTTAAAGTAATTAGGGGAGGAGATGGGGATGTAAGTGGAGGGAGAGGAGAGTGTGCTCTGCTCTGCTGTCTCTCTCCCTGTTTTTTATGAGGATGTTTATATATGTTTATAAGTTGCAGAAACAAAAATAAGATGAAAAAAGGAAGGGAGGCCCCATCTCTCTTCTCTCTCTGCCCATTTTCTCTCATAATTTCAATTCCAAATCCTCTCTTTATTTTTATTTGATCAGAATTGTTCATGGGCTTTGCTCATTATCTATGTACAATGTGATTGACATCATCGATGTTTTGGGCCGTAGGTCCACTTAAATGAGTAGGGCTGGTGGAAATCTGGACCCACCAATCCTCAACTGTGTGTTTCAAGTATGCCCCCCCAACCACTGTTTACAAAGATAAAAGAATCATTGATTTGATTCTCTCTATAAACCCAAAGAGGTAATGCGTGAGTTCAAAATTTTAAACTAAATGTTATTTAAGTGTTAATTAATGTATTTATCTTTTATTGATGATACATTATTTAATTTACAAATTTAGTTTAACAATTCTCCTATTCAAAGTTCAAACCTTCAAAGTGTTTCTGTTAAAACTGAAATTAAAATATGAATAGAAAAGAAAATTTTGTATAAATTAACAATACATAGATAGATTTAATGCTTGACCTAAAAAAAAAAGATAGTTTTTAATGCATATGTCCTAGTGTTATATTCAAGAAATACTTTTCCCCTAAAGATAATGAGTTATTATTACATGTAAATAGCAGTCATTAGTGTTTTTCACATTTCATGTCTCCTTTTTCTTTACTTTTCTTTTTTTTCATTAATTCTCCCTACTATCATTAAAAAAGTGATTTATGTACTCTCTTTAATGATTTGTTTCAAAACAAATCAAGAGTCGTAATTAAGGTAGAGATGTGAAGAAGATAAAAGAGAGTATATAAATCACTCTAATCATTTCCAAAGCTAGAAAAAAAGATGAAGAGGATAAGCGCACACTTTTGTTTCTCTTCCTTAATTTTATCTATTATTTTTGTTAATTTATTTAATCTGATAGTTATAAATAAATAAAGGGGTGTGCTATCCACACACCCATTTTTACTTCTCCCACATCCCTTGTTAATTTATATCTTTTGATCTTCTTTAATTCATCCGATCTGACGGCCGAAAATTAAAAGGGTGTGAGAGAAGTAAAAATGAGTGTGTGGATAACACACCCCTAAATAAAAATGTGCGACAGACTAACTAAAAATTGTGTGAAAATCAATTCAAAAAATAAATAAAATGGGAGTGGTTTTGAAATAAGGAAAATTAATGAAAATGACTCAAAGACTTTGAGTTTTAACGATAAGGACAAAATAAAGAGTAAAGAGAATAGTATAAGATTGATTTTTTAGTGTAAAAATATGATTTTTCGTTAAAATTAACAGTACCGGGAACTTTTTGTTAAAATTTCTTTTGAAATGTGTACTGTAAATTCTGTGTATATCGGGTAAAATGAGAAGAGGAAGAAACAAAGTGTAGAAGGTGTTGACAAAGACAAGCTAACAACTTTATATTTTGGAGAAAATCTAACGGCGTTGACACTTTGAACAGAAATTCAGGTCTGCGTCTTATCACAGAAGGAAAGAAGGAAAGAAGGAGAATCACCAAAAAAAAAAAAAAAATATAAACAGAGAAGAAGATGAAGGAGGGTGGCCCCCATAACACAAACATGATGCGTTGGATTCGTCACATGATGATCATGATGATAGTGGAGGAGCTGCACTGCTGCTGCTGCAATGCTGCCATGCTGCCATGCTGTTCCGTCGTCGAGCTCCATCCATCAGCCACTGTCTAATCAGACAGCGATTGATGGGAAGCTCAGTGTACCTTCCCAAAAGTACTTCTCTGTTCCCCTCTGCTTACTATTCCCCCGCATATAATTATAATAAAACTTTGATTAACGAGAAGCAAAAGTTTAATTAGTAAGTAACTAATTGGGTCAAGCTTTGGGTTGCTAATTTACTAATTTAGTAGCATAATCAGTAAACTAAAGTCTAGTAGGATTTTTTTTTAAGTTTAGCTGGCTGCAACCAATGACTTGTGTTTGATACTTTGTGTTTGTCTTAATAGCTTATTATGGTAAGAGTTTTTAATTGAGATTGTACATAATATTATACTAAAATAAACACGCGATGTAAGACTATTATTTTATATGTTATGGTAATGGTTGTTACAACTTAGAGGAATCGAATTGTTGACATAATTTGTAAGTGGTCGATTGTTTTTATGGATAGATTTTTTCTTTTTAAGTCGTCGTTTTTCATATTTAAACACTCACTATAGTATATATTAATTTAATGATACCGCTTGTAATAAAAAAATTAACCAAATTCAATTTCAACTGGTTTCCAACCACAATTTGCCTTTTAAGTTAGCTAAGAGTGTATGATGTTAGACTGTTAATCAAAATTGCACATTACCAAACGACATCAATAATAATATATTATTAACAATAATGCTATTTAGATATATAAAATTGTCCACATACTCCTTAATAGAGGTGAAAGCCCTAGTTGTATGAGAAACAAACATGTTATATATTTAAATAGTGTTACTATATTATTAAACGATGATTTCGATATATTATTAGATTGTTAAGTGAGACTGCACATTCATATATTATTACTCCATCAAGAGTAAATACATTTTTGTTTGACAATAGAGGATTTATTTCTCTGGGTGGTTAATATTTATGGGGATGCTAGCAACCTTTTCAATCGAATATTTTGATTACCTTCCTACTTATTATTTTTTATTCTTCAACGTGTCTTGATGATTGGAAGAGTCTAATTTCTAACCAAAGTAGAAATTCTTTACCCGTTTGATTAACGTGGTCAACATTTTAGTGTTCGAGTGAGAAACACGGATCATCTATCTATTGAATAACTGTTAGATGATTTAAAGTTGTACATTTAATTAAGGTTTGTAAATAATATTTAAAGAGTTATATACAAATTAGACAGTTCGATTCTTTGTACAATATTGCAGTGAGAACAACAAACCAATAAATGAGAATGAAAATATTGATAGAATATTCATATTTTCTATAGAGAGAATGCTCATCTACTCCTTTAACCTTTACTAAACTTATGTGCTTGCTTGCAAGATGAGCCAACAACAACTTGTGTATCAGGCTCTACGGACCACGGTTGCACGGGTAATCAGAGATCCGAACAAAACATTTAAAGAAAAACTAATGAAAATTGTTTGAAAACTTTGAATTTTAACAATAAGAACAAAATAAAGGGTAAAGTGAATACTACCAGGATTGACTTTTTAATATAAAAATGTGATTTTTTGTTAAAGCAAACAATACGGGAAGTTTTTCGTTAAAGTTTTCAACATTTAATGCTCTTAGCTTCAGATCCAATATTTCCTCACCCTGATTGGTTAACTAGACTCACATATCCTCATCTTGGTTTGGACCCATCCAATCCTCAAGGTGAATGGTCGTGACCCTCTGTCCAAACGTCAGGACTAGGGTTACCAATTGTCACTCATGCATGCTTACATGTGGCAGGAGAAACGAGGACGACTTTGACGGGTAGCTCGAGAATCATGCATGTATATTCACATTTCACATGTGATGGTTGGTGTATGGCTGCATGCCTGTATGACAATATGGGCATATGACGGTTTGGTTCAGTTTCAGTGGGTTTTCTTTGGATTTATTTGCAAAATTATTGGCACACACTCACACGAACCTAACATCTCACAGCAACATTTTCATCTCTGCTTCATCAAAATCGTGTTTCTTGTTTTGGCTTTCTTATCTTTTACTCCTTTTGCAAACTACTATTGTTTCTTTCTTAGATTTTTCACATTATTGATTTGCATATTATGTTTTTAAACTGTTCAGATGTAATCATTTAAGAAGAAAGCATCTTCGTATATAACACGTTACAAATGCGTAAGAAGCATTTATGTTTTGTTTGTTTGAGTAACAAGAGTTAAACCCTTAGAAAAAGAAAAAGAAAAAAAAAAAAGAGTTAAACCCTTAGCAATATGACTATTTGAAGCTACACTAAAAAGAACAAGAAATGATATGTATGAATCTGAAACAAAGGGCTTTTTAGCAAAAATTGTCTATGAGATTTGCGTAACACATCACTTTGGTCCCTGAGATTGTCTACCATCCATTATTTTGGTAATTCCATTAAAAACTCCGTTAAGTGTCCCAGAGCTCTTGGCCGGAAGTTTGGGCAATTTTCAAAGATTCGTAACTCAATCGTTTCTTAATCAAATTCGACCCATAATATATCAAAATGAAGATAGAAAAAATGTAGAACAAGATTATACCTATTTGGATGGCAAATGGTTGCTAAAGATGGCCGAAAAATAGTCGGGAAAACTGGAAAACTCGCCGGAAACTGGGTAAACTTTAAACGTTCATAACTTCTTCAATACTCAACGAAATCAAGTGATTCAAAAACAAAAATCATACTTCTCAATGAGATGAAAAGAATGGTACCTTTTTTGAAGGCTAATTTGCCGTGGTTTGGTCGGAAAACGGTTCGAAAGTGGTTAACTCAAGACCAAGACAGCCACTTTCGAGCCATTTTCCGGCCAAACCATGACAATTTAGCTGTCGAGAAAGGTACCATTCTCTTTGTCTCGTCGAGAAGTATGATTTTCGTTTTTGAATCACTCGATTTCGTTGAGTATTGAAGAAGTTATTTTCGGGCCATCTCCGGCAATCATTTGGCTTCCAAATAGGTATAATCTTGTTCTACACTTTCCTATCTTCATTTTGATATATTATGGGTCGAATTTGGTTAAGAAACGATTGAGTTATGAAGCTTTAAAAATTGCCCAAACGTTTGGCCAAGAGCTTCGGGACACTTAATGGAGTTTTTAACGGAATGACCAAAATAATGGATGGTGGACAATCTCATGGACTATTTCTATTGATTTTCAATCTCAGGGACCAAAGTGATGTGTTATGCAGATCTCAGGGATCATTTTGGCTAAAAAGCCGAAACAAAGTGAATTAAAGATAAAAAAACTCTGTCCAATAGAATAATTGATGACTTGCGAACTCTGAATAAGATAAGGGGTAATGATAAGGAAAGTAAATGCTTAAATTAAATTTTGTAAACTAAATAATATGAAACTTGATGATTGAATTATTATTAAGTGTTGATTAATTATTAATTAACTGTCGACTAATGTGACTATTTTTTATTGGTAACACATCATTTGGTTTGCAAATATAATTTAAAATTTTGGTCTCCCTACTATTATTCTTCTTAACAGCGATCCATAATTTAGTTTGTAAATTTAATCTACCTAACATTACTATAAAATTAAGGAGGGTGTATTCAATTGGGATTTTAATTCTTTTAATGAATCTAGGGGTATTCAATCAGGATTTTAAGTGATTCTCTGAAATTCTAGGTGTATTCAATTAGAATTTTAAAATAGTTTATTAAAATTCTTAGAAATCCAGGTGTATTCAATTAAGATTTTAAAGAAGTTTATAACATTCCAGGTGTATTCAATTAGAAATTGATTTTAAAGAATTTGAGAAAGTTGAGGAATTAGAGGGAATTGGAGAGATTTCATAGTATATTTTAAATATCCACAAATCTCACCTCTTCCCATGAAATTTCGAGGGAATTGAATCAAAATTTTATATGGAATCTCTACAAATCAATTAAACTCCATAAAAATCCATGGATTTATAAATCCATTAAAATCTCTCACATTCTCAATTGAATACACCCCCTAAGTAGGAGAATGAATTGACCAACCATGGTTTTTTTTTTTGGGACAATAGCCAACCATGGTTAATATAGGGTGGGAAAGGAGACGCTAAGCATGATTCGATTCGAAAAGAAAGTGGTAATCATGATTGATGAAAACAGTAGCTGGAACCTTTTTCTGTTGCTTTTTTCTTTCGGGCCCTTAATTTGACTGAGGATTTGAATTTGATATGATACATGAACTTTCACGTGGGTCCTCATCTTGTTTTATTAATTGGATGATCTTGATTCTTGATGGAGTTTAAGATGGTGAAATATACTTCTTCTAATCGTAAAACCTTGTAACATTCGATGTAACAAACTTGCGCATTAGGGAAGCAAAAAAATTGGTCCTTTTCGTCGCATATATATGCTCACATTCTTTACTTCTGTCTTCTGCTAATTATTGATGGACGAACCCTAACTTTCAAGGGTGGATTTAATCCTGTTTGTCCTAAAGGGTGGATTTAATCAGTCTCATGATCCCACAAATTTTCAATCCAAATCAATGAAAATTTATTTTTACTTTTCAATGGAAAATTTTATTATTTATAGGGTCAGATCTCCTAGTTGATGATTTATGTAAATTATTAACAAGTATTTTTTTATACTAAATGAGGAATATATAAAGAAAGGTCATCTATCAGTGAAAAGTGTTCATGAGAAATATGCATCTACGATAAAACGTGTGAAAAAAAATAAGACAAACGAAAAGACATAACAAGCCAAACCTGAAGAGAACAATAAGAAAGAAGCAATATAATGTTTGATAGACTGACTACATATATAATGAAATTAGAACTTGAATCCGGATCCTAGTCTGATCCTCTTTGTAAGGATCTCTGGGATCCATGAATTATATTCGTTTATCATCGTACGGTCAGAAATTATTTTAAATCTTTTTATTTAAAATTAAATATAAACAATACTTGACAAAAACTGATCACATGATATATGATGAACATATACAATTTACAGATCTTTAGGATCCTCACCTCAAGATCCGGAAAGAATCCTGTTGGTTACTACCAAATTTACTGCAGTATGACTAAACAGGGATTAGTCAACGGATATAAACTTTGTATTTTTGTCTTCTTCAAAACGCTTACATATTCTGACTACTAGGTAGATAAGAAAATAAAGGAACACCATTCGGTATATTTATCCCCAAAGAATAAGAATCAACCATTAACTCGAAAGAAGTGTCGTCTGATAAAATATTGAAATTTTGAAACTTACGTACATCGACCGCAATAGGAACAAGAAGAAGGAAACAAAGGGTCCAATAGTAATAAGTGAGAAGAATAGTGATCAAATGAAGTAATAATTCAAGAGAGATTATGTTCGAGGCAAAGATGAAATTGTTCCTTCGCACAACTCTCTGGGGGTAAATGGCACTTGTCGTGTTGTTGAGCTTGCTCTTGCTAGTGTGCTGCAAAATAAGTTAGTAGTTAGCTTGAAAGGTGCATTTGTGGGGCCTTAGGTATAGGTCTTGAGGCTCGCAATCAAGGCTAACAAGGATATTGGCATGTCATTGTTATCTCAGTATAACAAATGTATAACAGATGTGATTTAAGTCGATTACTTGCGCCCCAAGTTACTTAAACTTCTTATTATCAAATGATTGTCATAGATTGGTTAAGTTTGTATTAAGTTCTTTTTCTTACCTTGTAAATAAGGACTTTTAGTTCATAATCTTGTATGTCAAAAAAGGAGGGAGTCCAGAGCCCTTTAAACCATTTCCTTGATCCCAGTTTGTTCTTAATGAAAACAGGTTTATTAAGTTAACCAGATTCGAATGCAAATGGGACTCTTAGGTAGGGAACAGTTGGAAATAACTTGAATATATGTTGAAAAGTATATTTAAGCGACATATCTACTAATGTAAAGGACGAACAAAGAGACTCGGGCCAGATTTCACCTTGTCGGGCAAGGTTGAACTTTTTGCAGCCACTTCTCTTTGAGTTTACAGAGGTTATATGCTAAAAGGGATGGATGGTAAACATGTTTTACACGAGGGAATCGATACTACAACACTATGGAAGGTAGCAGAGCTTTTACACTAGACAAAAGATAGTTTTTCTAAGGGAATTATTGTTAAAAGGACTGAATCTGGGTGAGTTTCAGCTTTCTGGGTGCAAATCTGGCTTGAGAGCAGAGTTTGTAAGTGGTTTGTTTGATTGGTTTAAGTGTCGTTATCTCTGTTGTCTCTTTCTCCTTTTATAGGCAGTTTGACCCGACTGTTTTGGCTTTGTTCTTGGTCGAGGGCTCTCAAGGGCAGTGAGTCATCTTGTAATTACACCTTTATGCCATCAGAAAGTGTTTTTTGGTTGTTAGTGAGATGGTCTCTGTCACTTGTCACTTCAATCATAGGTACGTGGCATATGCCTTGGTTGAGAAGGCTTCAATTTGTTTCACGCTTCATCGTTGGGTTTCAGTCAAATTCAACTCATTTTGGTGCCTTTGGGCTTTCACTTATGCAAAGCCCAATATTCAAATATTAACCCAAACAGATTATATTCACACAATCCAAATTATTTCTTTTATATTTATATAATTTTTTAATATTTTTCTATCAAGTGTTAGTAGTGTGTCAAAAAAATAAAATAAAAAGGTATGAGGAAAGTAATTTGGAACGTGTGAATATAATCTCTCATTCAAAAAAGAAAAGGGAGATAGAGTTACAGTTCACGAAGGTTAGAAAACCCTAAACTTAGAGATGCATCTACAACAGAAATGAACAAAACATTTGATGGAAATTATAGTAAAGTAAGATCATATTCAAGAGACTCTTATAACTCTTGATTAGTTATTTAAACGCCAAAAATCAATAAATTGTTGCTCCAAGAGGCAACATGGACATCAGCGTTGTTGGAAATAATATGTTAAACTGATTAATTAAATTAATTTTTAACGCAATTACTAGCTAATAAAATTGACAAAATATGGCTGATGATGTTGTAAAACTCATAGTTGAGTTCGAATAGAAATTAACATGAATCAATTAATCTTTAAATCATACAACTGATTTGTAGGCATTCACTTTTGCTCCTGAGATCTCGTGTTTGATTTCCTTACCTGCTCGTAATTTATATAAATTTAACATAAATAATCTTATTATTCGTCAAAAAAAAATTAAAAATTAAAAATCATGGGGGTGTTTAATTAATTAACAACTTAAGGATTTGCCAAATGCATCCAAATAGTGATGGATGGATGTCAGAGATGGGGTTAGGCGACTTTGTTTCGTTGTGTGTCAAGTCGCCTTAAGTGATCACATCTGACCGGGGCCCGTAAATTGTCTCCAACATCAACAAATAACTTATCTTGTAAATTGGAAAAGGATCCCCCTGAAGATTAAGAGAATCTCGTGATCGTTTATCGTACATATTACGATCAAAAATAATTTAAAATTAAGGGTAAATATCAGTTTATTACCTTCATGTTTCGTGGTTTTCAACATTTAGTACATCAATTTTTTTTCGTCTCAGAGTCATACCTAAAGTGTAAATTTTGGGACAGTCTCATACATCCGTTAGTCAAACTGTTAAGTCTCCTGTTAAATGATGACATGGCGCCCATGTGGACAATGACTGGGCGCCATGTGTCATTAAGGGGTCCACGTGGATTTCTTTTTTCTTTTTTTCTTTCTTCTCTTCAGATGTGACATGGATTTTTTTTTCCTCTCTCTTCTTCTTCTTCTTCTTCTTCTTCATTTCTTCCTCCCCCAACCCTCCCTTCCTTCTTCCCTGCAACCTGGACCCTCCCCCCAGCCTTCCGTCACCACCAGTCTCCCCAACCTTCCCCCACCTTCCTTCTTCCCTTTGTAATTTCTTCCCCATCCGCCTCTCTTCGAAATCCCCAATGCATAAACCGGAAAAACCTTCTCCAATCAGTACGTTGTGGACTCGGACCCGAAAAACTTGGGCTAGTCATTGTCATCGTCGCAGCGGTCGTCTTCCCCGAGAGAGAGGCGGTCGGAGAGTAGTTTGGGGAGAGGGATCCAACTCTCATTGCTGACATAAGCCAAGAGAGAGATTGAAAGAAATGAGGGAGCTTTTAGGAAGGGGTCGAATCCCTGGGCAACCTGCAATATGAAGTGCAGGAACCCCCATCTTCCTTCCTTCACTCCTGCGACATGCATCTACCCCTCCCCAGATTCAATCTTCGATTCCTCTGCAACCCCGATTCTTCTCGTCACTTCGCCAATGGAAATTATGTTTTTTTTTTCTTTTTCTGGAGCAACAGAGAGATAAATGGGTAGAAATTAGGGTTTTACAAATTATAATTTGAGTGTGTTAGAGGAGATGGCAGATTGCAGGTTGCAGAGAGGGATTTTAAAGAGGGGAATGGGGAAGAAATTATGGTAGGAGGAGAATATCCACATGGGTTAGGCTTGTAGTGATTTTAGAGAGATAGAGGGATGGGGAAGAAATTACAGAGGGAAGAAGGAAGGTGGGGGAAGGTTGGGGGAGACTGGTGGTGAAGGAAGGCTGGGGGAGGGTGCGGGTTGCAGGGAAGAAGGAAGGGAGGGTTGGGGGAGGAAGACAAGAAGAAGAAGAAGAAGAAGAAGAGAGAGGAAAAAAAAAATCTATGTCACCTCTGAAGAGAAGAAAGAAAGAAAGAAAGAAAAGAAAAAAATTCCACGTGGACCCTTAATGACACGTGGCGCCCAGTCATTGTCGACATGGGCGCCACATCATCATTAAACTAGAGACTTAACAATTTGACTAACGGATTTATGAGACTGTCCCAAAATATTTAGGTATGACTTTGGGACGAAATTTTTTTTATGTAATGTTGAAAACCACGAAACATGAGGGTAGTAAATTGATATTTACCCTAAAATTAAATATAAATAGTACATATAAAAAATTGATTGTACAATGTACGATGAACATACACGATCACGAAATCCTCCGGATCCTAAAAAAAAAATCCTTTTGCTTTTAAATTTACTAAAGCACAACTTAAAGGGAGACAACATACGCGGATACATATTTTAATTATTGCGCACTTGACTCATGCAAACAACTCGTACATACCCATGCATAATAAAATCATGTAATTAGATTTTTATTAGATAAAGTTTGCAACTCAAGTGATTAAAGACATTTAATAATGGTGACAGTTTAACGTTAAGTCAAATGAAAATTATTCCTCTACTCGTCATTTTTACTATTCTTATCCAAATTGCATTGTACTCTTTTCGTATGGCTGTCATGGAGGCAATGCCTACAATAATATGCCTTTGTAAGGAGAGAATCTCTTATGTATCCAGTGCACAAGTCTAATGGCTTATTCTTCACTTGCGAATGGTAGAAACTAAGAGAAGAGAGAAAAGGAGTAAAAAATTATAGCACTCCATTGTGATTGGTTGTGTCATTGTCATGTGGTGTTATGGATATAAGAAAGATTCTCTTATTTAGAATGACTATTATTAACACTCCAAAAAATTAATTATTCAATTCCATAAGAGTATTTTTTTTTTCCTCGAAGGCGAATGGTCATATACTCATTAGGAGCCCACTGATCGTCCCTCCATTTCAAATTTTATTGAAACATATAAAAAGATTATAAAAGTTGCACCTGGTTAGGCGGAAACAGAAGTCTTTATTATGTAGTTGACAAATAACCTTTTATAACTAAATAAAACAGTTTCGATTTCCAAGTGGAAAATAATTTTTCTAGAGATCATTTAAAGTTCAAATCGAAACCAACAAGTTTTATGGAAAATTAAATCAAAATTTGTTTGGAAGCAAATGATAATTAATGATCAAGGGCGGTATTGAAATTCAATATGCCTGGCCAAAAGTGTGCTAATCTTCATTGTTGTAAGTTGGTATGGCGGGGGGTTGTGGTGGTGCCATATCCTTCCACTTCCAAATTAAGGTGTTGAGGAGAGTTTCATTTGGAGTGGTCCATTTTATATCCCTGTCCAATTTCCTTTTTCACCCCACTCATGCAACAACATCAACTAGCACCATGTATGCACATACATATCAAACATTAAATCAAAGATCCGGTAGTATTCGAATCAATTTATAAACTCACAAGCTTTTGTCTGGCATGTTTGATTTACTTTGCATGCACAATAACGTTATAATTATTATTGTTTTTGTCGTCGTCTAGAATAAGCAACTGCTCAATTTATTGTCGTAAAAAATGATTCAGTGCGCATGATATGATATGCCACAGATTCATAAATTCCAGATACAAAGACACTATATTTTCCTACTAGATCAACACACTGAGGGCTAGGTTTTAGTTATCATGGTTAACTTGTAGTGCAAGATATGGTAAAAATATGTATAAAATACATACGTGTATACATTATTATATGGGACACTTTGAATGCGTATTATTATATGGGACACTTTGAATGTGGTCCCTAGCCACCAATTTTCTTGGATTGAAACCTTATTAGTTTGAGTGCATTTTTGCTCACTACCATTTAGTGTGATGTATGCTCACCACCCTATTTATCACCATTAGATGAGTTTAAATTTCGAGATTCGTGTAGTAGATAAGCACAAATCTTGAAATTCAAACTCATCTAATGTTGAT
This sequence comes from Malus fusca, assembly GCA_035220775.1. Lineage (NCBI taxonomy): Eukaryota > Viridiplantae > Streptophyta > Magnoliopsida > Rosales > Rosaceae > Malus > Malus fusca. The sequence continues at coordinate 13,686,684 of CM069071.1, forward strand.
AAATAGGGTGGTGAGCATACACCACACTACATGGTGGTGAACAAAAATACTTCCTATTAGTTTTCAGTTTTTTTATCAAGGTCCCCGATTTTTTTACACCTCAGCATACTAGTATTAAATGTATTTCCATATCACCTATTTTATTTTTTTGATTTAAAAATCATAATTTACAATTACCTATATTTATGAAATATTAAATAAAACACATAATTTGTGGGATTTGAAATATTAAGGATAGATTAGAAACTTAAAAATCACCATGATCAGAGTCTTGTGGGATTTGAAATATTAAGGATAGATTAGAAACTTAAAAATCACCATGATCTGAGTCTTCGCCATCTTCAATACCAGCCTCACAACCCAAAACCTCAGAAATCATGCTAGCACATTAACCACTAGCCTAGGAAGAAGGCCGGTCCACAACTTAGAAGTCACTACATGTGACAACTCGTTCCTAGTTCTACGATTTTTTTAAAATTTTTAAAATGTGAATTTACGAAAATGCCCTAGAGGCGAAGGCTTGACTTCCGTTGACCATTGGTTAGAGAGACGTATGACTTATTCTTGTAGCATATCCTCGTAATACTCGTTGGTACGAACGCATAGGCGAAAGCCATTTGCGAGTCCGGATTATAACGGTATAGTTACAGACATTTGAAATTGGTTACTTGTTAGTTTAATTTTGAACTCCCACCAAGTGGGAATAGTGGACCAACTAAATTAAAGGGACAATGAACCAATTAAAAGAGGGGGAGAGGGCAACAACCCAATGAGAAATCAGAAAAAATAATGAGGAAACAGGGAATGAGAGGCTGCCCAATGGCAGCGGAAGAGAGGGGAGGAAGAGAGCATAGGAGGGGGAATGTCCAATCAGAAGAAAGTGAAAGGAGGGGAAAGGAGGAAGGGGGAGAAGGAGAGGAACCAGCCGGGTTCCCCTTCGACCCGCACCCCTCGACCCGTTTCTACCATAATTCTCGATGGTTTTCCATCAGATTTTCCACAAATTGGACCTAGCCACCATTCCCAAACATCATCTAGCCCTTCCCTCTTCCTACAACACCTCAAATTTCAAGAGATTTAGGTTTGCAATTGGGAAAAATCGCACCGGTGGGTGCGACGGTTCTTGGCCGAAATTCACCAAATTTTGAAATGATTTCATCTAATTACCATCACCTTTAGACTCCCCTTGAGGCCTAGAACAAAGCCCCCAAGCCTTTGTTGGAGCGGTGGAGCACCGGTTGTGGCGGATTGAGGACACCCTATTTCTAGGGTTTCGGCGGGTTTGAGTAAAATTGGAGCTTTTCCCGACCAAATTGGACTTGGCCACAGGTATAAAGTTTACTCTACTCATTGAGATCTTCATTCCTATAAATTTTGATAATTTTTGGAAATAGTTGGATTTTCCGGCAAGTCGAGGCTGCCGACCGCCACCCGCGGCGGCGCGTGGCCAGGGGACCGTCGATGTTATCCTTAGGCTAAATTAGATGTCTTGAGTTCATTTTTGGCAATTGTAGATCGTAGGTTGATCGTTTGGACCTAAACTCATTATGATACGTTACTTGGTAAAGATATGAATCGACAATCCTACCGTTGGATCGTTACCAAACTTTAGTATGTTATAGTATATAATATTTGAGGACTATAGGAACTTACGGATCGGGAATTTGATACGGATCTTCCCGAATTGGATTTTTTTGTGAGTTCATAAAATAAAAGATTAACCGCCACTTAGTTTTGGTAATTGGCGAAGATTCGACCGTTGGATCGTAATGGAACTTTAGGATGTTGTTCTAGAAGTATAATATGGATCTTTAGAAGTAACGGACCGGAAATCCGTGATGCAGATCTTCCGAATTGAATTACGTAGGGATGTGTTTTATGTAAATTGTGTGTTTTATCGGTATGAACTTTGAGATGTGATTTGATAATTGGTCATAAGCGACGATGGTTCATAATGTCTCGATATGCGTGCTAGGGAGTCGTAGAGCGGACCTCAGGTGAGTGAGTCTTTTCCTTTCTATCATGTGTGTGTGTGTGTGTGTGTGTGTGTGTGTGTGTGTGTGTGTATATATATGATTGATAATTTTTCAAACGGTTATAAACTGATTATTGCATATAATTACTGTGAATGCCGTGAAGTACTAATGCGAACTACAAATGGCTTGATCCCTGTTTAGGGTATGTAGGCAGTCTAACGAAACGTTAGATGCAGCCATAACATAAATGAGATTAAATAATTGAGACAATAGCCTTGTTTGAGAAATTGTGCAAGGTGAGGGACATTGGTAGAAAATGTGAGATTTAACCTTATGATTTAGTGATTGGATGTTGGTCATAAATCATTGTGTGAAGGATCGAGAATTCGAAGTAAAGAATTGTAATTATTGATAGTTAGTTAAACTAGTGTTTAGTTGAGCTTGTCACCGATAATTATTCCCGAAAATTTATAGTTCGGGAGTAGAGCATTATCGATTGTGCATTTTATGCCACATTATTGATATATATATATTTGGAAGCACTACGATATGGTTAAGTTTTGAATTGCATCAAGGCATGTCCATAAGTATATTATTGCGCATAATTATTATGAATGCTTTAAGGTACGAAGGTGAACGTGGGATGCATGGATAAGTTCAGGTGAGTATTTGTGAAATGTGGGATGCATAATTATGATTACATTTTATTTGGAACGATCGAGTGATGGCATGACTATATTATATTTTAAGCAACTCCGACACTGTCGTACGGATTGCCCATGAGTCGTACATGTTATGTTGAGATGTATTGAGGGCTCATAAACATGCACCCCGGTGTTAGTGCTCCCGCTTGTGGCCAGGGCACAGTCCTTCACGTGATGTTCACCTCCCGCACCTTACGCTCATCTTAGATCCAAGGTAGGTGCACAGTCCTGTCGTACATACCACTTTAGGTGGTTTTGACTCGTAGGTGACCCGCGATTATTCGCACATTCTTCACGTGATCGTAGCACTTGAGCGTATTTATTTACACCCAGTCCTGTCGTACAGACCACTTTAGGTGGTTCCGACTCGTGTGCAGGTATACTTATTGAGCTATGGATAAGTTGTGCAGGTCACTAAAGGTGACTCCGACTTATGAGCTAGCAGATGTGATGAGATATGGATAAGTCGTACAAGTCACTAGAGGTGACTCTGACTTATGAGCTAGCATATGTGATGAGATATGGATAAGTCGTACAGGTCACTAGAGGTGACTCCGACTTATGAACTAGCATATGTGATGAGATATGGATAAGTCGTACAGATCACAAGAGGTGATTCCGACTTATGAGCTAGCATATGTGATGAGATATGGATAAGTCGTACATGTCACTATAGGTGACTCCGACTTATGAGCTAGCATTGATTGATGATATATGGTTGTAGTCGTACAGGTCATTATAAGTGACTTCGACTGGCGTGCTAGTATGGGTTATTAAGCATTTGATTATTTATATTGCTAATGAGATGATGTGATGTGGTATACTTCTGGATTTAATGTTGGTATACTCTTGATTTCATGTTTATCCGTAGTATGATTTTCTGGAAGTTAAACAGGTGTTACGGAGAGGGATTATATTGTTTAGAATGTCTTTATTAAAGCTTTATTTTCTGGCCACTCACTCTAGTTTTTATCCCTCCAGGTCAAGTAGCAGAGTTTTTGTATCGATGAGGATTCGTGGCAAGTTTTGGTATTGGAGATTACCTTTGATGGTATGAATTTCAACCCACTTTACTGTACTTTACTTATGTTTTGACGTCACGTGTGAAATTGGTTCATTTCTACTCATGACGCACTCTTGTATTTAGGCACTTTTAGGTTTAAATTTATTCACATTTTTCCACATCATCATACTTTATGGCTTCGTCACCTTTCAGGTGTCGGCCATCACAGCTCGATTCGGAGTCCTAGTGGACATCCCTGGTTGGGGTGTGTCACTACAAGATCATGGTCTGCCACAAAAAAATTATGTACATACAAGAAAGATAATTGATACATATATAACTATAGGTACATCCATCAAATCACCGAAAAAAATTAATGTAGCACAAAACATTAATAGATTCTTCAAACCAAAAAACATGGATACATTCTTAAAAAAAAAGAAAAAAAAATGAACTTAATAATAAACTCCACATGGATATATTCTCAAATCAACGAAAAAGAATGTACCACAAAACATTGATAGATTCTTCAAACCCAAAAACATGGATATATTCTTAAAAAAAAAATGAATTTAACAACAAACTCCACATGGATACATTCTCAAATCATCGAAAAAGAATGTACCCATATACATTCCAACAAATATAGTGCCCCATGAAAGTATGCGTAAGCTATCTACAATCCTTATACAAGATGGATAAAAATGTACCAAAAGTGATCTATTGACAAATGGGAGCATTTTACAACGAAAATCAATATACACATAATGATATCTAGGGATATGGGTACATAAAATGCAACAACCAAATGAAATCTACCTATATTATGTCGAACATATACTAAAACAACCCAAAAACATTGTACCCATAGAATATGTATGATGAAATTTAACCAATAAAAGAAAATTGCACCCAAAGAAATTTATGTGTAGAGAAACTGAATTGTACCTGTGATATATAAGTGTAGACGACCACATTTTAAACAATAAATATTACTATCAGTTAAAAAAAACTAAAAAGAAGAAAATAATTGATGACTGAAATGAGTGGAGGTGTTGCACAACACCGGGAGTTGAAACTATGGGGAAGACAAAGAAACAAGAATAGATAGAGATAATTCAGAAAGAAAGTGAGAAATAGAATGTGACATTTAAGAATATAATAAATTTAGACTGATAATAAATTGCCTTAAATTTAGGAGATAAACACTCAATTTTAAGTTGTTTTATTTTTTAAAAAAAGTTAATATAAAATGTTGAGTTGGCAAGTTAAATGGTGATGTAGACAAAGTCAAATGACTTTGATAAAAATTTGAAAACCAATCAGATTTCAATCAAACAACATTGTGGAGAAATGATATGATCTTAATTTTTCCTTATTATATACTTTTAACAATATAGTTAACAATATGGAGAAATATTTATTAATGTCCATTTATATATCATACATGCATTTACAACTCGTGGATAAAATTTGAGCATGGACATAATTTGTTCAATTTTTATGAGAGGTATTCCAGATACTAAAATAAATACTCGTAACCATTGTAAATTTGTAATTACAAAAGCTGCAACCTAAAATTCAGTAAATATTCACTATCTAACGAAATCTATAGTACTAAGCTGGGTGGGATGAGATCACTCGAGTGAGAGAGAGTGAATCCTATAGGCTATAATTAATAAGTTGAATTGGTTCCCTGTTGTTTGCATCTGGCAAACAGAACTAGAGTTCAATCATCAGACAATATATCCTTGATAGTTAGAGCACCATCAGTTATGTTCCATCACATTTTAGATTTTACAGTAGGATCCATTTGATACCTTCAATGCGATGTGATTGTATTGTGGTCAAGGATAGGATATGTACTCGGACAAGGATTGTCTTCCTTCCATTTTTTCCATGTCCTCCTGTTTGTGTGGTCACGGTTAAGCCACGTCAACATTTTATATTACTATTCATTTTTGTCTTATTATCTTTATAAAAAAAATAATATAAAATGTTAAAATGGCTTAACCGTGACCACACAAAACAAGAGGGCATGGGAAATGGGAGGGCAGACAATCTTTGTCCTATGTAGTCCACACAGTTGTTTTCATATGCATATCGCACCATACCTCTTCGAGTTGAATTCCTCCACCTTTTTTAATAGTCCCGCAGACGGCTGAACCTCATGTATTTCGAATTTTACTTAGCTCTGATTTGGTACTGAGGTGCTTCTGAAAAAAAATGGGCATAAAAAAAAAGTTGTGAGCTTTTTTATGTTTGGTAAACATTCAACTTCAGTTTTTTTTTTCACAGTTTTGGGTGAAAAAAAATAAAAAACACAAAGCTGCAAAACCCAGCTTTGAATAACCGCTTTTTTTGCTTGCCCAGCTTCTGTGCAAACTGATTTAGTAAGAGGCGCTGAGGCCTTTAATGAAATTTTCCAATACACAAAATGGCCTTTAGCAATTAAATAAATTATACATTATACCCATCGACTTCGTTGCCGACCCTGCCACGTCTCTCTTCCGTCCTCTCTCTGAGCTTCTTCGGATTTATGGGACAGGAGCGACGGGAGGTTCATCGGATTTCTGGGTTTTGTCTAAATCTAGGCTGCACAAATAATGCTAGATTTGCACCCTTCTGCTTGACACCCAAAATCTCAACGGGAAAGCCTCAACGCCTTCGCCACTAACACCGACGATAAGTCTTGAAATCAGAGTTCATCTATCTTCCGCGAATCGGTTGATGCAACACAGCCTTCCTTTCCCCATGACCTAGCCTTCCTTAGGATCAGGCAGAGAGAGATAGGGAGAGAAGGGGGAGAGAGGGAGTGAGCGGCAGAAGATAGAATATACAAAGGTTCTGCAAAAATAAAATAGGAATAAGGTAAAGAAGAAACGACTCTTAGAGAAAAGAATAGAATAAAAAATTATAAATATCTTAATAAAAAAAGGTAAAAGTTAATTTTTCGAAGCTCACAACTGTTTATAAATAGTTTATATAAATCTTATAAATGTCATAATAAAAGAAAAGATAAAAAAAATTATTATATACTATTCAACATCATATCTTTTTAGTCATTTTACACAATTACAGCGATTTTACATAAAAATTTACCAAACCCTCTAACACTGCTTTTTTTGTTAAAAACACTTTTACAAAAAAGTTTACCAAACACTCTACTGCTTTATTTCACAGCTGTTTATTCTCGCAGTACAGAAGAATCAGTTTTTTTTCAAAGCACAACAATATCAAACTAATCTGATGTGATCTATTTCGGCCAAGATAGGAAAATTACATCTAACGTCTGCATGAATGGCTGTTTTTTTTTTAGGTTTTTTAAACAGATATTCTCTTGTATTGATTTGTTCTTCCATGCATCCAATGTGCAGATGCAAGTATAGAAATTGCGTTTTGACTCATAACACTTTTTATGTTGTGTTTGAAGATCTTCTTGTCGTTGGCGATTTCTCATAATTGGTAATTAAGATGTGAAATTTCTATGTTATTTATGATAAAAAATTGTTTACGCATGTATGAGTAGATCATAAAATGGATCGTATGTTCAGTTTCATAACAACACGTGTATCCTAGTGGAATTAAAATTGAAATATGTACAAATGATTTGTTACACAACTACTAGGTAAAATTAAGATGCACATCAGATGTCATGGGTTTAATTATTGTCATAAAAAATCAACACAAAGAATGACAAAATTACTAGTATATGTGTGCAAGTGCAAGTGTAGTTGGAGAAACCACGAGACCACTTTCTAAAACTGTGCTGCATTATGTCATCAGGATCAATGATAGATACTTAGGTGTATTTAACTCAAAGGAAGGTATTTTCCAAGGCTTTGACATTTACAGGATGTCTTCTTTTTATTCCCTTTTAATTTTATTTTTTACTAGCCTCTATGCACACACTCAAGCACGTGCAAAAGGTATTTCTTTGAATCATGGCGTGTTACGCGCGATTTACATGTTTTAAATGTATTTATTAATTTAGATGGAAATGAATAATAAATGCATTTAATAAAAGCGATCTTTTAATTAATCAAAGCAGATAAATCCATATTAATAAAAACGGTCTTTCAATTTCCATCTACATTCTATTGAATTTACATTAAGATTATAAATAATAATATTTAATAAACAATTGATTGTTAGTCCATTGTGAGGTTAAGCCTTCTCCCTCCCCTTAGTATAGATAACATCGTTTGTTAAAAAAAATGATCATTTGACAACTAATTGAATCACATTATTATACGCGTGCAAGAGACTTTTTTATAACTAGCACTATGCACCTCATATGTTTAAAAATTGAGAAATAATATTTAATAAACAACCGCGTGCAAAAGGCATTTTTTGAATCACAGCGTGCTACGCGCGACTTAAACATTTTAAATGTATTTATATGCGTGAATTGCTTCAATATTTTTTTATCACCGGCGCTACGCACCTCTTAAAATGTTTTGAATACAACATTCATGATTTTTCTTATTTTTTATTATATTTTTCTTTCCCATCACAAGGGCACCATCAACACTGTGTCATTTGTTTATTCTTTTCTCTCTTCCTTTTCATTTTTTGATTCTTCTCTCTCTCCATTTATATTTATATTATATTACATGATGACCAAATTACCCTTGCATAATTTGATATATTATTTTAGATAGGTTTTGAATTTTTTTGGCTGAGGAGCAGTTTGATCCAATTATTTTTGTCGAAGCCGGTGACACCAAAACAACCTTCCGGCTTTATATATAGATGATGCCTTGATTGGAGTGGGTGTTGTCCCTAAAATTGAAGGATTTAGTGCTGCAACCTATACAAGTGCAGCGTTGTAGTCAAGCACTCGTTATTCCATGGTACTGTTAGCTTTTGGTTAATATGCAAAGGGCCACTTTGGACATAGTGATATACAGTTCCTAGGGAAAACATGTTTGCTTGTTAAATGTATATTTTAAACCCATAATCTTATTAGGAAATGTGGTTTAGATTATTGGATTTTAGATCGGTTTTTGTAAGGAGTTATGTGAAATTCTCCATATATAAGTACCTTTTTGACAATTTGGGTGACTACAATGAACTTGCATTTAGCGAGTAAAACCTTCTCTTTAACACAATGATAGAATCACTTTTCGACCATGGTGGGCTCTAACTTAGTGCAAGTTTTTGAAAAAAATGAAACTTGTTGCTAATTTCAAGAAGTTTACCTCACTCAATGGTAATGAGCGCAACCAATCCAAAATAGACTTGGAGTTCTTGGATTACGTCAACGTTCTCATCAATTTGTTCAACAATCCTCACATGCGTTACATAACAAGAACGAAGGGATGAGAGGGGAGAGAAATAGAAGGTGAGAGAATTCTTTTTCATAAAAAATTAGTCAACTCGACCCAAGTATTGCTCCAAAGAAAATGATAGTTAATCACATACACATAACAATTGAAAAATAGATCACAATTCATCTTGTAAAAATTTTCTAATTTTTTCGTTTTTTCAATTACATGTAAGTTCTTCTTGTACATGCATCGTACTGAATTTGAACCATAAATGTAATGTTAGAATTGCATGTTATTGTTACTTAATATAGAAGTGATTGTTCTAGCTAGAGATATGAGTTGGCTTAACAAACCGTGGGCTTCATGACCGAAAGCCTTGTAATGTCCTATAGATAGATTGGGGTTGTGCTACAGAAACATAATGATTACCATGACTTGTCTTGCAATATTGATTGAGATCAAAGCTGATGTTCATTTGGTGACTTTCTTCAGTCCTAGAGACTCTTTTATTCACGTGCCCTTGGATTTCGAGAGATACCATGTCACAAATGATTATGATTACTCTGATAAAGACTCCAACTACCTTTCATCATCAAGATTGGAATCATATAACATAACATACGGCTATTTTATACTTTTTTATCGTATTTTTATTTCCTTCTGAGAAAAAGGTAACAATGTTGCAGATATAACTAATGTGTCGCAATACTTTGACAAAAGCGACAAGGGGAAGGATGGGGAGGTGGGGTCATTGTTCATCTCCCGATCATCTCCTGTGCTTTTGTGCCGGCAGGTCAAATTCTTCCATTCTACTCCATCTCCTGTCTCATAAAGTTTCAAGATTTTGCTTTTCATAATTATGCACTTTGAAATGTTGAGTGTTGGTGGCCAAAAAGAAAAAGATACTGCAAGAGTTCTTCAGAGTCTGAAGCTGTTGTTCATAGAGGTGGATTGTATGCCCTTCTATTTTCATACTCTTTTCATGTTCTTCTGTTTGTATGGTCACGGTTAAACCATGTCAATATTTTATATTCATATAATTTTTTGTTTTATTATTTCTATAAAAAATTAATATAAAATATTAACGTGGCTTAACCGTGATCACACATCACAGGAGGGCATAGGGAGAGTATGGAAATGGAAGGGCAGACAATCCCCCTCTGTTGTTCATGGCCTTCAATTTATTTATTCACTCTGATAATATTTTTAAGAGGGTTTTAAATTCGGGGTTATGGCGACCTTTTCATTGTCTTTTTTATGGACCCGGCTTTTCTGCCCTTCCAGTTTCCATACATTCTCATTCTCTTCTATTTATGCGGTTACGGTTAAGCCACATCAACATTTTATATTGATTTTTTTATAGAGATAATATGACAAAAAGCAATAGTGATATAAAATATTGACGTGACTTAACAGTGACCTCACAAATAGGAGGGGATGCAAGTGTATGAGAACTGAAATGGCAGAGAAGCCAGTTCCCTTTTTTATTTACCTTCTCCGGTCATTTTTTGACACATGAACTCCTCTATCAATTAAAAACTTAAAACTTTTGTGTTCAATGTGTTACAAAACTTAAGAAGTCAAACTCTCCTTTCCCAAGTCTGGAGCCGTTCCTCTTCTCCTTTCCCATGTAAGTGACCAAATAAAAAATAGAAAAATTAAAAACCACATGTCATTGACTAAGTAATTAATTGACACAATTTAAAATATAATACCACAAAAAATTTGGAATATGTGCAAATTTGTTTCTTGTAAAAAGAATTCAAAACAAAACCTTATATATAAATATTTTGGCATATTATCGCAACAACATAAGTGATATGGTGGTTAAGGCGTTAAGGAGTCAAATGGGAGGGGTTCAAATCTCTCTATGCTCAAAATTGAGATTTTTCAGAAATTTTCAAGCATTTTTGGATTTCATATCCCGATATTTTGACGAAAACTCATTGGGGTCCCAATAAAATATCGGTAACTCAAAAAAACGAAAATATCGGCGATATTTTGGTCCTTGATTCCGACACATGCACCGTCCTCCAACTCCAAGACATGGTATCGTAGACTTCCAAAACTTGAACTAGCACTCGGACTCCCTAGACGAGCCCAAGGATCTGAGGCGCCCGGACCCGTCATCAAGGATGGAGCAAGAAAGTTAGTCCGCAAATTACACTACCAGGTTGCATATCAATTACTACATAGTTTAGAATAATATGCCGATTAGGCCCCTAAATTATTTTCTGAATGAAAATTAAGTTTCAAACTATTTCCTTTTAAAAAATAGATCTTTAAATTCATTAAAAACTATCAATTTTCCCCTACTATAGGTTTTGAATGTTGAAAATAAATTCCACATTGATGGGAGTAGAGACCTTGCATGAGCTTATAGGAGTTGAGCTACTTCCTATAATGCAAATTGAGTTTTATGGTGGAATTTCAACTTCCTTCATTGTCAGAGTAAGTTGTCCCACTCGTAAAGTCTAATGGCCACACGTGTTCCACGTCATTCGATTTGTATTCTCCACGTGCTAGGCTTGAAAATCACAAGTGATGAGGCATATTGAGAATGATTCTCACATTGATGGAAGAATGAACCTTGCATGGGCTTATAAGGAGTTAGGCTACTCCCCATCGAAACTATTCTATTCAATTCCGCTAGTTTAAGTTACGGGTCTTGCATGTGATACATTTTGGCAGACTGACTAACAGTTTTTAATGAGTTGAAGAATATTTTTTTTCGAAAAAAAAATAGTGTATGGAGTTAACTATATAGGATATATTCGCATTTAAATTCGCAACCTATGTAAGGACTTATGAACAAGAAATTATTCTACTACTCTCTAAAGTGTGTTACGTACAAGTCACAGTGCTAGTCGCATCACTTAAATTGACGAAAAGTTTAGCTAAAATATATTCAATTCTAATAATATAGGGATGAAATTGACATTTTTTTTATAAGCTTAAAGAGTTTATTTTCCAAAATGGTAAGAACATAATTTTTTTTTTTTGAGACTTTGGATGCGGTCCTTAGTTATGAATATTCTTTTATTGAAACCTTGTTGGTTTTTAATTTTTGATCGAGGTCCCTGAAATTAATATGATAATTTATTTCTATGTACGTTACTATATTTTTTAAATTAAAAATTAGAAATTTTAGTTGTTTATATAAATGAGATTTTAAATAAAAAACCATAATTGTGGGATTAAAAATATTAAAATATAAATATACTATAGTGTGTGTGTGTGTGTGTGTGTAAACATGGGTATGTTCATCAAAATTAACCAAAACAAATATTGTATCAAAACATGGGTACATTCTTCAAAATCACAAAAAAAAAAAAAAAATATTAGGCTTAATAACATTAGTAAATTTCTTCGATTAAACTTGACATTGATACATTTTAAAATCAAAGAAAAAAGAATGTACACATATAAGTTTAAAAATGGATTAGAAAAAAATTGAATAGATTTTATATAAAAAAAAATGGTACATTTTACATATAACAAATTGGTATATTTAAGAATGAGTACATTTTAAGATTAAAAAGTTTTACATGAATGGGTACATATAATTAGCATGGGTACATTTAGCATGATAAAAAGTACAAAAAAAAAAAAATATATGGGTACAAATACAAATAAACTTTAAAATATATGGGCACAAAAAAAAATATATGGGTACAAATTAAAACTGAAAAGAAAATTTGTGACAGCCCGTCCCTAATTTTAAGAGTTTTTAAAGTTTTAATAAAGGATTTTACAAAAATACCCTTGGAGGCACGCGCATTATTCGAGGTTAATCGTTGTGTCGTGCCATCTAAGATTTGTTTTCTTGGCATATCCTCGTAGTACTCGTCGCTACGGACGTGTGGGCGCTGACGGTTCGTGATTTGGAGTTATATCGAAAAAGTTATTAACGTTTGAAATTTGGGATTTTAAGGAATTATAATTTTAGTTAAAACTAGAATTTATTTTATGAAAATGGACGGCCCAGATTTAATGAAGGTTAATGGATGGCTGGGATGAGATGAAGAAGGCTTGTGTGTGTGTGTGTGTGCGTGAGTTGAAGAGGAATCAGAGAAGAGACTGGGCAGAAATGCCCAATCGGAGAAGAAGAAGATGAGAACGAATGGGGAGAAGAGAGAGGAAGAATCTGACCAACCAGAGGAAGGAAAGGAGGAAAGGAGAGAGGGCGAGAAGCGGAGGAGAGAAGAGAGAAACGGGTTGGGGAACCCGTGACCCGCGCGCGACCCGTCGGGTTTTCTACACATTTCCGTCGAAATTCCACCAATTTTCCGACGAATTGAATCAAGGTACCACTCCCAATCTACATCTAGACATTCCGTCTTCACGTTTCAACCCAAGAATCATTGAATTTCGTGGTGATTTCGCGAAGAACACCCCTACGGGTGCCGCGACTTTTTTGTCTAAATTCTTCAAATTTTGAAATGTTTTCTTTCAATTACTAACACCATTAGCATTCCTTTAGGACCTAGAACAAAGCCCAAGAGGTAGTTGAGGCGTTGGAACAAGTTTGAAGGTCGAATTGGAAACACCCAATTCTAGGGTTCTTCACGGTTTTGGTGAAATTGAAGCACTTCCAGGCAGAATTGGCCTTGGCCACAGGTATGAAAGTTACTCTACTCATTGAGATCTTCAAATCTGCAAATTTTGGTAATTTTTGGAAATAGTTGAATTTTCCGGCGAGCCGGGGCGGCCAACCGCCACCCGCGGCGGCGCGTGGCCAATGGCCCGCCAATGTCATTATTAGCATGTGTTTAAGGTTCTAGGTTCAGTTTTGATAATTGAGGGACGTAAATTGAATAATTGAACCTAAGTTCGTTACGATTCGTGGTTAGGTGAAAAGGTGAATTGACGATCCGACCGTTGGATCGTCACCAAACTTTGATATGTTGTAATACGTAATATTTGAGGATTATAGGAACTTACGGATTGGGAATCCGATTTACGGATATTCCGGAATTGGAGTTGTAAGTTCATAAAATAGAATGTTAACCGTCACTTGGTTTTGGAAATTGACGGAGATCCGACCGTTGGATGGTAATGAAATTTTAGGATGTTGTTCTAGAGTTATATTGTGGACCTCTGGAAGTTATGGATTGGAAATCCGAGTTGCAGATCTTCCGGATCGAACTGCGTAGTGACGTGTTTTATATAAGTTATATATTCTATCGATATGATTTCTGAGGTTGGATTTGATTATTGTTCTAGGCGCCGATCGTCATGACGCCTTGATGTGTTGTGCTAGGGAGTTGTTGGGCGAACTCCAGGTGAGTGGGCAGTTTTGTTTTCGTATTACCTATATACTATTGTTTTTCCCAGAAAATGCATTTATTTGAAAATATGTTTTTCAAATGCCATGCATAGAATTATTTGAAGAAAATATGAATTGTTATATGAATTATATGATTGGTATATGATGCATACATGTGCATGGTGCTGTGGAGGCACAGGTAAGTCAGGTGAGTTCATTATTCATTGAATTGTTTGATGTTGAGACGTTTTAAGCTCATAACCTGCACCCTAGGTGTTAGTGCTTATTTTATTCACCACACCGCACGCTCGCCTTGGATCCAAGTAGGTGGATGTCGTACAAACCATGTGAGGGTTCCGACATGCTAGTCGTACAGATCATTAGATGTGATTCCGACTAGTGGGTGACCTTAGTTATGCGCGCTGATGATTGATGAGAGAAGCACTAGAGCGTATTTTACACCTTTCATCGTACAGACTACCTTACGTAGTTCCGAGTGATGTGCAGAGTAGGGCCGTATAGGTCACTGTGGTGACTCCGGCTGAGTGGGATATTGAGCTATATAATTAATCGTATAGGACCAACTGCAGGGTCTCCGATTGATTCCTTATTTCACCTGATTTATATTTTGATTCATGGCATGGCATATTTTTCTTGAAAAATGTTAAAGAATTGGGATTTGAGTTTTGAGATTATATATGGTTTTATATATATTATTTTCTGGGAAAGTATACAGGTTTTACGGCGAGGGGTTAGAAATGTTTTAAATGAAATGTTTTCGAAAAACTTTGTTTTACTGACCCACTCAATTTTGTTTTGCGCCCCTCCAGGTTCAAGATAGCAGAGCTTCGGGTGGCCACGAGGAATCCAACGGTGTTCTGACAGAATTCACAAATGTAGGACTCACCCTCGGGTGTTTCATCTTAGTAATTGTATTCTTTAAAGCTTCTGAACTGTGTAAATGGTTACGTCACTCTCACGTGACGGCTAGCATGCCCTCCTTCGGGACGGGGTGTGTCAAAATTGGTACAAATTAAAAAAGAATTACAAATTAAAAACTAAAACTAAAAATATATGATAAAAAATTTAGTCATAAATATAAATATACTAATTGGAACATTTTTAATATTAAATGAATATATTTAGAAATAAAAAAATATATTTTATTATTGAAATAATTAATGATGTCATTAATACCCAAGGACCTTGATCAAAAATTGAAAAGGAATATGATTTTAATCAATGAAGTAGCAAAAGGAAGGATGAGAACCTAATTTCTCCTCTCTTTTTTCTGGTTAATAATTTAAGGACTAAATCAGCAAATTACCCTGAGTTAATTAGATTTCTATTGCAAAAACTATCAATGGGAGAAACTTGAGATAATGGGTGTAATTTGAAAAGAAAAAAAATCATTATTAGTTGTTAATATGGAATTAAAGTTACCAGATTTTGAGAAATCTGTTTCAATTTCTACATAATTGCTCTTTATATAGTTGCTATAACCACATTTTCTAAACGAACCAGAGCCATTTAAAATTGATATTGTAAGAGGTTTGCTACAGAAAAAATATATCGTTGGTAGTTGGCGGTAAGTACAAATATATAACCTCATATAGAGCCCAAAAGATATATATCACCTCATATAAAGTTTAAAAATATATATAACCTCTCACATATAGAGTCCAAAAAATATGTAACCTCTCATTAAGAGAGATTTTATTTAAAACCATAAAGATTCCCCAAAGCTCTAAAAATGACTCATTCTCTATTTTTCCAGCCCCATATAGTCCTCATTGGGATGCTCTTACAAAGCTTGATAATGATATCCTTCCTATGATGAAAGTGAAACAAAGGAGTGGTTTCAGTGCCTTAAGCACTAGCTGTTGGTGGGTAGCTCGAAAAGTTTTCTCTGTATTTATATAATATCACTGTCAATTATATGGCTTTTATAATATTTAAACCTAATTAAAAACGTTGAAAACATATCTACAACTACGTGAAAGATTGGATAATATAAAGTAGAGAGACACAAGCC
The DNA here is from genome assembly GCA_035220775.1 of Malus fusca. Taxonomy (NCBI): domain Eukaryota; kingdom Viridiplantae; phylum Streptophyta; class Magnoliopsida; order Rosales; family Rosaceae; genus Malus; species Malus fusca. Next base: position 13,702,944 of record CM069071.1, read on the forward strand.
CACTTACAGCAGTGTATATTATATGAGTTTTTAAGTCAGAACTGAAAGAGTAAAGAGAAGAAAATGCTTTTCTGCTTCTAAATATAGAACTGAAAGGGTAAATGAATATCTTATATACTTTTCTGGTTCGATATACATATATATGCCAAGCTGAGTTACCCAATACTGGTGCGGGAGAGATGGATTGGTAGGGTTTTAAGGTGCTCAATTATTCAATCGAACTATAGAAGCAAGTCAGTGCGGCTGCTGTTTGTAGATGTAGATTGCTACTTTGGACGAGTTGCTTGAGTTCAATTATTAATTATTTTGCATAGGCTTTTTAGCCAAAATGATTAATGAGATTTGCATAACACATCACTTTTGTTCATGAGGTTGAAAATCAATAGAAATGATCCCTAAGATTGTCCACCATCCATTATTTTGGTCATTCCATTAAAAACTTCGTTAAGTGTTTCGGAGCTCTTGGCAGGAAGTTTGGGCAATTTTCAAAGCTTCGTAATTCAATCGTTTCTTAACCAAATTCGACCCATAATATATCAAAATAAAGATAGGAAAGTGTAGAACAATATTATACCTATTTGGAAGCCCAATGGTTGCCGGAGATGGCCAGAAAATAGCCTGAAAGATGACTGATCCGCGGGAAAACTTGAAAACTCGCCAGAAACTAAGTAAACTTTAAACATTCATAAATCTTCCATACTTAACGAAATCGAGTGATTAAAAAACGAAAATCATACTTCTCGACGAGACAAAGAGAATGATACCTTTCTCGATCGCTAAATCTCCGTGGTTTGGCCAGAAAATGGCTCAAAAATGGCTGTTTTGGTCTCGAGTTAGCCATTTTCGAGCCGTTTTCCGGCCAAACCATAGCGAATTAGCCATGGAGAAAGGTACCATTCTCTTTTTCTCATCCAGAAGTATGATTTTTGTTTTTGAATCACTCGATTTTGTTGAGTATTGAAGAAGTTATGAACGTTTAAAGTTTACCCAGGTTCCGGCGTGTTTTCCAATTTTCCCAAGGACCAGTCACTTTTCAGGCTATTTTCCGGTCATCTCCGGCAACCATTGGGCTTCCAAGTAGGTATAATCTGTTGGAAATATGCCCTGAAAGTCAATCTTTGGAAGAAACCTTTCAGGACAATGAATGGATGTATAGATGACTCTTATACATCAAATGGCAAAAGATACTAATTAGGACTATCTCTATAAATGATATATGTCCTAAATAGTGAATCCATGGACAATGGATCGATTGAAGAAGTAATCTAATAAATTAGACTACAGAGACCTTCTTCACATAACCATTATGTCTAAAAGGTTCATGGTCATAGGATTGTCGGAGGGATACTGACAATGCATAGACCTGTACATACTATGTCCGCTTCAATTAGAAGGATGGAAAGTCTCATCCCATTCGTGTAGTGACACTAAGACATGTATGTAGGTGCTCATTAAGGGAATGAGTTCACTGAACACAATCGAACAAGAGTACTTGCATGAAGGTCTACTCACATGTCAAGCAAGTAACTCTAATGGTTGGAATAATGTAAGTAGTCTTTTGACCTAAGGCATCATCGTTGTCTTGTGGTTAAGTACTTGATCTTTGATTATGTCAAAGTCACTCCATCCGTGGGTGTCCACGGCATAGTTGGGGTTAAGTCACTTAGTCATGAAGGCAAGTGAATGCGCAACAAGGGATCTCTAATCCTCGTTATGAGAGGATGAATACTCTAAGATATGATTCGGGAATCTTCGGCCGAAGTATCGAGCGTAATAAAAGAAAGTGTTCCTATACGACTCAATTGAATCATATAAGAAGGAATAATCACATTAGGGGTTTGACATAATATATCCATACCCTAGTAATGTGATTGAGAGTATTGGTTTAGAGAATGATCGAATTACATTGTAATTCCAACTGAATAGGTTCTCCGAACAACTTCTACATTAGATTGGGTAGCCATGATATATGGTTAGATGTCACTCATGGCTTGTGAGTTCTTCTAGATGATTAAATATAGTCGTCAAAGAAGAAGGTAAATTAAAAGTAAGTTTTAATTCACTAAGTGATTGGATTAAATATAATCAATTGGATTGGTGCCAATCACCTCACTGCCTTGCTAATTAGAACCTAAAACGATTGTTCACCAATACACTCTTGTAGTGAGTAATTAATGGATGATGGAAATAATTAATTGGATTAATTAAGTGTTGTGATTAATTAGAAAGTTTAAAGGAATCATAAAAGCGATATAAGATCGTTTTGGGCTTAAAGAAACGTTAGGGTTTAATTGGGCCCATTGGGCCTAAACCTATTGAGCTTTTATTTAAGCATACGATGACTTAAAATGATAAAAGCCCAAAAACCCAAACAACACCAAAGGGGGCCGGCCATATAGAGTGAAATGGAGAGATAGGAGGTCAAATGTTGACTTGTTTCTTTTTTGCTATAAAAGGAACTTTATAGCAAATGTTTTCATTAGGGTTTTTGGATGTTCAAAACAACTAAAGAGAAAAAGAAAATAACTCTCTCTTCAACACCAAAGGCCGGCCACCATAGGGAGATTTTAGCTAATCATCTTTTTCTCCCTTTGGTTATTCCTTCATCCTTCTCACTACACTAGTGGGTGAGGATCTTTAGAGGTCTTCAACTTTGGAGACTTGAAGAGAACCTAGGAGCACTCATTCTAACAAAGTGGAGGAGGCAAGGAAGGAGGCTAGGCTCAAGGAGTTCAAGGAACAAAGGGCTTGGAGGTGGTCCATCCTTGGTCTAAGATCTAGATCAAGAGGTATAAAACTACTCCTAAACTTTGTTCTTATATGAATTGGTTTTTGATGCATCTTACATAAACCTATGCATCTTGAAGGGGATTTGCATGACTATTGCTTTGACATTATTTCATAACATGCTTCCGTTGCTTTCGTATATAAATTTTGAATTGTATATGCATGCTAGTCATTAGAAATCCCACATGAAATCTCATAAATTTCCCTTCATAATCTTGTTCTACAATTTCCTCTCTTCATTTTGATATATTATGGGTCGAATTTGGTTAAGAAACGATTGAGTTACGAAGCTTTGAAAATTGCCCAAACTTCCGGCCAAGAGCTCCGGGACACTTAACGGAGTTTTTAACTGAATGACCAAAATAATGGATGGTGGAAAATCTCAAGGACCATTTATATTGATTTTCAATCTCAAAAACCAAAGTGATGTGTTATGCAAATCTCGGAGATCATTTTAGCTAAAAAGCCTTTTGCATACAATGTGGGGTCTTATGTCCTATACCTTTGTTTTTCTTTTTTCTTAATAAAAAAAAAAGGATATCTCATAGGTTTTTTTTTTTTTTCCGTTTTCTTTTGGTTAGTAACATGACCTAATTTAGTATTCAATGAAAGAAACAAACCCATTTAGCATCACACTACACTTATCTGCTAACCGTAAAGACAAGTCTTTTTTCCTTTTTATCAAACTAAACTTTATTAAGAACAATAAAAAAACGTAGCTTTCACAATTAAAAATTCATTATGAATTGAATACAATTCTTTAGCTATGAGGACTTATATTCATATTCTCGACACAGTAAGAGAATTTTTATAAAGAAAAACTAACGAAAAGTTCTCAAAAACTTTAGTTTTAATGAAAAATAACAAATAAATGTGTAAGTGAATAGTATCAAGAAATGTAAAAATTGTTGTAGGCATAATTTACTGAACAATTATGGAGGCCTTAGAGAGAGAGGGGGTGCGGCAATAGAGAGAAGAATAGAGAGATGTGTAATTGTGGGTGTGTGTTATATCACCCCATTGTGCCTTTATTTATAGTAGTAGGAAGGGTAAAACCTTTCCCTTTAGGATTACAACATTTAATAGGTAATCTAATCCTAATAGGAATATAAGATACATTCCCATATTTCCTAGGATTTACACAATCACATTTCTATTCTAAATAGGACTGCAACAAAAATGTCATTTTTGGTTAAAAGTGAATATTAACACTATTTTTATAATCATGAAGACTCTTTTTGTCACCGTAAAAGAGCAATTACAACCAAGAAATGAAGATAATTAGAATAAAAAAGAAACTTGTAAGGAAGTCAAGTAAATAGATTATAAGATATTGCAGCTGAACTTAAAGTCAAAGACACAAGTCCGCGTCAAATAATTTACTCTTTATGTTTTTTCTCGCGGTTGGGTTTAAGTTCTGCCCCAAGGCCCTAAATCTTGATATATCAATCGTGATCGAATGGTATTTAATTCTCGAGAAAGATTGATCCTAAAACTTGCTGTTAATTGGTGCTCACTGCTTAGCTATCCAATGCAAGATCAGAACAAGCATTTTAAACTTTTTGGGCAACGATTCAATCTCATTAAAAGTGAAAGTAAAATTTCAACTCGGATCATGTTTTTTTCTTGAAATGACTACCATTATTGTTATCAGAACATTGTCTACATCTCTTCCCCATTTCCTTTTTTTTTTCTTTTCCTCTGATGTTCTTTTGCTATTATATAGAATACTAACCTTCATGCACGCACTTACGCGCGTACAAAATATATTTTTTAAATCACAACGTGCTACGCACATATTATTGCTAACCCATAAGCCCACTCCTTCCCTTTTTAGACTATCTTCAACCCTTGAATTAAAATCTAAAATTTTTAACCCATAAAATTTGGGTTTTAAATCAAAAACTGTTTTTTTCTTCAACTCTTCTAGGTTAAATTTTTACCCCGAGAGTATTAAAGAATGAATTTATAATAATTATTTTTTCTTAATGTAACTTAAAAAAAATTATGTAGACTATCTTAATTTAATTTTATGAACATTTTAACCTATAAATATTTAGATTCCGATAAATATTAAAAAATATTTAAACCTACACCATGAAACTGGTGGAACACTATGAAAGAATATGAAACACATAAAATAAATTTTATTAATTACTATAGTCGTTGGATTTAAATTTGGACCATTATATTTTTTTTTACCTTTGGATTTGATCATATTAGATTTTAGCTGTTGGATTCAATGAATTTATAAATATAAAACTAAAAAAGTAGAATCCTAAGCTAAATTTGCCTCATAAATGAGTTTTGGGTTAAAACTCATATTTGCCTCAAGGGTTGGAGCAAGTTGGGGTAAATTTAGAATCTAAAATTTGAGTTTTATTCTAAGGGTTGGAGTAGGTCTTAGTGTAGATAATATCGTTTGTTTAAAAAAAACAATAATTTGAAAACTAATTGAATCAGATTATTATGCGCGTGCGAAAAACCTTTTTTATAACCGGCACTACATCTCTTAAGATGTTTTGAACATGTTTAAAAATAGATAAAATAATATTTAATAAACAATTGATTGAATCACATTATTGCTAGTCCATTGTAAGGTACTAATTATTAAAAAAAAAATTACACACAAAAAATTAATTATAAAAAGACATTGTTTATATGACGAAAATACCCTTGCTTTATTTGATGCATTATTTTGAGCTACTTTTGAACTTTTTTGTTTTGGGGGCATTTTTGTTCCATTCTTTTTTGGTGAAGCCCGTGACCCAAAATGGGTTGTTGGCTTTATATAGTAGTATAGATTGTAAATTACCACATCGCCCAGGGGAGTGGATTCTGTAAGCCTTATATGTATATTTTCATCTCTACCTAGCACGAGGCCTTTTGGGATCTCACTGGCTTCGGGTTCCGTTGTAACATCCCACATCGTCCAAGGGAGTGGATCATGTAAGCCTTATATGTATATTCTCATTTCTACCTAGCACGATGCCTTTTGGGAGCTCACTAGCTTCGGGTTCTATCAGAACTCCGAAGTTAAGCGAGTTCGCGCGAGAGCAATCCTATGATGGGTGACCCACTGGGAAGTTCTCGTGTGAGTTCCCAAAAACAAAATGATGAAGGCGTGGTCGGGGCCCAAAACAGACAATATCGTGCTACGGCGGAGTCGAGCCCGGGATGTGGTAGAGGCTCGGGTCAGGATGTGACAATTTGGTATCAGAGCAAATCCCTGGCCGGAAGTGTGCCGACGAGGACGTCGGGCCCCTAAGGGGGGTGGATTGTAACATCCCACATCGTCGAGGGGAGTGGATCCTGTAAGCCTTATATGTATATTCTCATCTCTACCTAGCACGAGGCCTTTTGGGAGCTCACTGGCTTCGGGTTCCGTCAGAACTCCGAAGTTAAGTGAGTTCGCGCGAGAGCAATCCCATGATGGGTGACCCACTGGGAAGTTCTCGTGTGAGTTCCTAGAAACAAAACCTTAAAGGCGTGGTGGAGGCCCAAATCGGACAATATCGTGCTACGGCGGAGTTGAGCTCGGGATGTGGTAGAGGCCCGGGTCAGGATGTGACAATTTGGTATCAGAGCCAATCCCTGGCCGGAAGTGTGCCGACGAGGACGTCGAGCCCCTAAGGGGGGTGAATTGTAACATCACACATCGTCCAGGGGAGTGGATCATGTAAGCCTTATATGTATATTCTTATCTCTACCTAGCACGAGACCTTTTAGGAGATCACTGGCTTCGGGTTTCGTCAGAACTCCGAAGTTAAGTGAGTTCGCTCGAGAGCAATCTCATGATGGGTGAGCCACTGGGAAGTTCTCATGTGAGTTCCCATAAACAAAACTGTAAGGGCGTGGTCGAGGTTCAAAGCGGACAATATCGTTCTACGGCGGAGTTAAGCCCGGGATGTGGTGGAGGCCCGGGTCGGGACGTGACATAGATAATATATGAAAACGTTATTTATGAGACTGTAAATTAAATTATTAGTTAAAGTTTACCTAAATACAATTTTTTTTTTCAAAAGATAGATGCTTTATAAATTCGAATATAAATGTTCACGTCTTTAACCAGAGTATATATTGAACAAAAATTTAGAAAAATACCTCCTTTATTTATGAGTTACCTGTGTTTTTTGTTGCATATAAAGTATAATACAGATTTATTTATATTTTACCACAAAGCGAGAAGCCTATTCCTAATACAGTGTAAACGTGGCCGAATGTATGAAGTTACCTGCGTGACTAACTGGGATCTTGGACTTGGCGCAAATTTTGTGCAGAGGAGTTAACTGCTGCAGCCACATTTTCTGACTCATGCTATTATTATATCTAAGTATTTGAGATTCTAATCAGAAAGCTGAAAACAATTTTCCCACAAGCAAAGTATCAAAGTTAATTAACAATAATTTTAACAAATATAGAATTACATAAGTCAAAGCAAGGAATTCAAGGTTCAAATAACAAGGCATTAGAGCAGTAAAATCACATGGCTCTGTCCAGGCAGCTCACAGCACTCTTTTTGGGTTTCGGAAGCGGTTTGGCGTGGAGGGCTCATGCTCCATGTTCCTATGTATTATTTTAGGGTTTAGGACAATGGTTTCTCTACTTTTCTTGCTTGATTTCCTAAGAAATAGTAAACTAGGCTCCTTCCGGCATGTGTGCGACTGTCTCTTTCTATCTTACGTAGGCTAATAAGAATTTTAGGCCATTGGGAAGAATTCCATGTGGGAAAACAATTCATACTTCATAGGGTTGCTTGCCCCTTGTCTCCGGATAAGAATTGTCTGCCCTCCCAATTCCCGTGCTCTCTAGTTTGTGTGGTCACGGTTAAGCCATGTCAACATTTTATATTACTATTTATTTTTGTCTTATTATTTTATAAAAAAATAATATAAAATGTTGACGTAGCTTAACCATGACCACACAAAACAGAATGGCACAAGAAGTGAGAGGACATACAACCCTTGTCCCTTGTCTCCATGTATAACACATGAGATTTTAACTCAAAAGATTTCAGCATATTGAAAAACATTACCATTCAACAGAAGTTGCTATTTATTTAGTAAGATGACGGATCTGCGACTTTTTACATTATTTAATATTTAAGACATATTTCCTTACAAGGAATAAGTAATTTGTAAGGAATGATGAGTATAATTTTGATTCATGTGTTTACTAATAAGTAAAGTAATGAAAAAGTAGGCGAGTTTAATTGAATTTTGGGCATGACATATTTGTAAAATGAATGTGTAGTTATAATTAAATTGAGATAGTTTATACTATAAGCATTCCTTCTCATATTTTTACCTTCAAAACTAGTTATTATGCACTATTTATTTTTTATATATGATCTAAATAACTATTTTAAAATGTCAACAGTAACTCCATGTCACGATATATAATTTAGATTAAGCTCTATTGATAAGTTTGTTCTTTCTTTTGTTTTAGATACTCGAAGGACAAAATTGAACGAGAAGTCCACCACTAACATGCCAAATCTAGATTGCACACACTGCATCTTTCATTTTAGCAGTAAGGTTTACGCAATATATGGTACGTACCATCACCTTCTTTTTAACTTAGCCTCATCGATTGAAGAAAGGTTAGGACTGCTTGTCCACTAGTATTAAATTTATAAACTACCATGCAACCACCAGTACTAACTCTCATATATAATTAGCATTAGGAATTTTTTTTTAATTTTTTTAATTTTTTGGAGAAATTAGCATTAGGAATTAGTAATTGTAGCATCTTATTGGTTCCAACTCCAAACCCTACCGAAAGCAGCTTTTGACTAAGAACACTCCCTAAATCCCTAGGTTTGTAGTCTTATTTATTAAATCAAGAGATTACCTAATGAATAATTATAGAAACATAGTTCTTAAATTTGTAGTCTATTCATTAACAAACAGTTCCATCACTGAATACGAAACCTAAGCTGGAAGGAACCATATATTTTGACATAATTTAAACGGATTTGTGCTATGAGACTTCACCACGTTTAGTGATACTTTTAATTCTTTAATTTCTCAAGGTATTTTATTATTCTTTTATATCTGTTTTTGTCCTAATGATATAGGCATATTCTTACCTCAAATTTTGTAGAGCCGACATATTTGATCACCTTAATTCATGTCATGCTTGTCCCCTAATTGTCTCGTATCGTACTCCGCAGTTTATGAACAACACTGGTTTTGAATTTGGAATGAGTTACTAGGATTTTGACTTTTTGGTGCAAATTATAATTGTCTCGCATTGTACTGCTTAGATTATGATCAAGAAAAATAATGTTTTTACATACTCCAAATCAAACAAAACCTCTAAAAAATAAAATGGTTATAAACAGGCCGACCCTGAGAATTTGGGGGTCATAGGCGAGCCTTCGAAATGGGACCTTAGAGTTTTTTGACTCCCGACACTTTGTACATTGACATGTGTAAAAAAAATTCACTAAATACATGAAAAGTCTATTTCTACATCAAATATTATTAAAAATTAATATCAAAAGAAGAAAGATATACAAACATTACTCAAATATTACCCGTCTCACGTTTTTAGATGCAAATGCACTTATTAAGTTTACATAATCTAATTTTTCAACCAATTCAAACCAAAAGAGAAGTCCCTACCCAGTACGCCAAATTCCAATTATTTTTCTATTGTTACAATGTTACTCATTACATTCAATAAATGAATGAATGGTTCGATTACAGAGACAACATCTTACAACTAGGAAAACTACTAGAGTGAAGAGGATAGTAATTTTCGTATACGCGCCTAGACAGACGAAACGGATTTGAATAATTTATTATATATTATATAAACTAATTAATTTAAACATTAAATAATGTCATTTTCAAACAGATGAGAGTTTTAGCATTTTAGGTACATAATAAAGATATATGTGGTGTGATCTTAAAATATGGTAATAAAATCCCATAAAAATAAACATAAATATGATATTTAAGAGAGAAGCAAAAAAGTAAAAATAAAATGGTGGAGACTATTTAAAAGGGAGAAGACGTGCAACTATTAAAAAAAGATGGTGGGACCATCTTAAGTAAAATCATGCAATTAAAATGATGTTGGGAATATGGTTGTCTTCTTCCTCGCGCGAGGCTGACCCTGCAACAAAAGATTTCCAAATTCCGACGTTTACATATAAGCCTGCATTGCTCCCGCCCATCCCCGTCCAGACCCGTCTAGCTCCGCGTAAAAATTGGGGGCCCTTCCGAAGTGAAGGCTCAAGGCGGGCGCCTACTCCAGCTACCCTCAGAGCCGACTCTGGTTATAAAGGGAAGGAAGAAAAATCCCTACAGATAAAATGGTTCATGAAAAAGAAAAACCCAAATGCTAATTGCATGCTATGATTCTTTAAAGTGAGGAGTTGTGTCTGTCGAATTGAATTAATATATCAAACTGAGTACACGTAGTCAACAAAAACGTCCTTAGTCATACATGCAACTTTATAATATGTCATTACAAATAAAGAAAATTAATAAAAAAAGGATTGAAAACTTATTTAAAAGTTTTAAGTTTTAACGATAAGAATAAAATAAAAAATAAAATGAATAATACTGAAAACTTTTCGTTAAAATTCCTTATAAATAATCATACAGACAGACATGTCTCGTGAAGTTTACAACAGAATTCATTCATAAAATTAAGATTACTGACTATAACGTTATCCTGAACAAATAACATTAATTTTCCCAACACGTTAACGTCCTGCAGGAACCAATCTGAAAAAACCTAGATAACTTCTTTCCCCATCAAAAGGACCTAAAAACTGAAGGGTTGAAATCCAAAGAAAAGGACTGAAGAAGCAGCTGGACAAATCTAACATCTAAATCTCATTACAACAACCGAATCTAAGCATCTTTGCTTGAATTTGTTTGCTGCTGCCTCTCTCCCTGCACTGCATTCATCAAGTACTGATGCCCTACACCTAGCTAACCCTAACCCTAGCTCCTCAGCACAACCAATACCTATGCGAATCTAAATTCAGTACAGATGCCCTACACCCAGCAGCATAGCATTTCCATGTGGGCCCGACTGGTTTTTGAAACTTGAAACCGGCCAAAACAAATTTTTTGGTAAGCTTGCACTGTACTGGTTCGGGCTGTCTGGTCTGTTTCTGGTCACATAGCAATTAGCAACTGCTTCTTGACGAGAATGCCTATGTTAACTACAAGGATGATGGGGCAGAGTAGGGGTTGAAGGGTCATTTTGTAATGTCTGCATTGAAATTTACAGAGACGTCTTCAGGTAAAATATCTTATGAAAGATATTCCCGCGTAACACAATGTGTACTGACTCACGTTCTGAATCTGCGACACCACACACTAACGTCTGCACTCTCTCACACAAATTTCAATTTTCTTGTCATTTCATCCGCTGCCTCGTGATAGGACACGAGAGAATAGTATAAACACCGAGATTACTAATTTAAAAGAATAAAATTAGTAAGAAAGAATTGTGCAAGTGACTTTTTATTACAGTAATAAAAAGATATTGAATCTTTACATGACGGTATGAGTTTAAATTTTATTGGTAGTTAACCTAATATCTATTTAATAAAAGAAGAAATTAGGTTCTCATCCCTCACTTTGCAACTTTATTGATTAAAACTTTATTCTTTTTCAATTTTTGATCAAGATCGTTGGTATTAATAACATCATTAATTATTTCAATAATAAAATATTTTTACCTAAAAATATTCATTTTGAAAATGTTACAATTAGTATATTTATATTTATGACTAAATTTTTTATCATATATTTTTATTTTTAGTTTGTATCCATTTTTAATTTGCAAACCTTTTTTAATTTGTACCAATTTTTTTTCAGTTTTAATTTGTACCCATATATTAAATTCTTTTTGTGCCCATATTTTTTAAAGTTTTATTTGTATTTGTGCTCATGTGTTTATCATCACGTGATATTGTATAATTAATCAATGATAGAAAAATTACATATGGTATATTTATGTTTTATTGCTAAACTTTGTATCGTATATTTATATTTTTAGTTTGTACCCACTTTTAATTTGCAAACTTTTTTTAAATTTGTAGTATTTTATTTTTAGTTTGAATTTGTACCCATGTATTAATTTCTTTTTGCGCCCATATTTTTTAAAATTTCATTTGTACTCATAATTTTTTTAATCTCTTATTTGTACCCTAATTTATTTATAATGTAGTCATTCTTCTTTATCAATGTACCACTTTGTTATATGTGAAATGTACCAATTTTTTTAACACTATGGATACATTCTTTTGCCATTTATTATTTCTTATTGTTACTTAGTTTTTATCCATTTATTCAATTAAAATGTTGAAGTTTTTTATTGTAGCCATTTCTAATAGTATTATAATGTGAAATTTTAAATTTATAAGATTATAAATCTCATAAAATATCAAACAATTAATATCAAAACTATAAATATTAATAGTAATATAATGAGGTGTACAAAGTCAATGGACTTTGATCAAACTTTGAATATCATTAAGATTTTAATAAAAGAATGTTAGAGACTAATGACTCTATCTAAAGTATCTCTTAATAAAATCTATGGTTTGATAAAAAAAAAAAAGACTGTAAGAATTGTGTTTCCAAAAAAACTTAAAAAATAGATGGAAAAAATTGCTCTGTCCAATCAATTTGTAACACGAAAGCCTTTCGAGTCGCGTTTTCATTCAAGAAATTTAATTGACCTTCCACTATGTGCAATCATTTTCATATCATAGATGAAAAGTGATTTAAATAATTTTGATTTACCAAATAAATAAATGTGTTTTTCTTGAATTATTTTTTACCCTTTTATCTTACCTTTCTAGCCATCGGCAACTTACTTCTTTAATGGTAAAAAATGTGGGTAAATTTTACGCAAGTGTAAAATTACTTGAATATTTCTACAATCAAGAAAAGAATAGTTACATGTTGGACATTGTCACACTGATATGGTGTATCGTAGAGCTCTTTGATGCCTAAGTTAAATAAATGAAAATTCAAAAACTTGAGTTTCTTGGTAAATGAACAATTGCTCTCGTGATTGAAGACCAAAACCTCATAAATTGGTAGGGTTGAGAAGACGATTTATTAAAGTACACTAAGATCGTTCAAGATCATCTCGTAAACAGCCATGCTAGGCTAATCCCGTTATCAGGCATTTTTAGGTTTAAAGAGTGATTTGGCTTTTGTTAAGCCCCGACGATAATAGGTGGATAGTGGCTACATAAGTAAGATAAAAGAGTGGTGAATCCTAATTTTGGGTGATTTTCGCACCTTTTTTTTTTTTTTTTTTTGAAGTTTTAACGAAATACTTTCGGTAATATTAACTTTTAACGAAAAACCAAATTTTTACATTTTTCTGGTACCATTCACTACACATTTATTTATCTTTTTTCATTAAAATTAAATTTTTTTTGAACTTTTCGTTAATTTAATTTTTTTTTCACCTTTGTTTTTTGTTCATTGATTTTTCAAATCTAAAGGAATGTGGAAAAGTAAACTGCTGTGTTAAAATTACTTCTCTTATTAAATTTTTTTCTAGGTCCTTACGAAGAAATTAATATTGAATAAGAAAAGAAAAGGGGCAGAAGATAAATTAAGGAAAACAAAAGGAGTCAAAAGTGAAAAGGGGAGAAAAGAAGTAAGTAGTAATAGCACGCTTGGTGAGAATCGGAAGCCGATCCAGTAAGTGGAGCCGATCGAATAAGAGGAAAAGAAAACTAGAAAATAAATTAAAGAAAAAAAAGGAGGGAACTTAAAGAAAGGAAGATAACGGAAGCCAATTAACGCAAAAAATGTCAGTTAGGCCGCAAAACGGCAAGGAAGTCTTATTTCTGTGGTCCGTCGTGCCCTCACTTCACCATATATAGCTAGAGGAGGAGCAAGATTCTCTTCCTTACTAATTTTTTTTTATTTCTCTCCTCAAGCATTTTAATTTAAAAAAGATAAATATAAAATATTAACGTGTTTAATTATCACTATTCAAATAAAACAAAAAAAAAGAAAAAAAGAATTTAAAGAAGAGAGAATTCTATTTTGGTAGAGGAGGGGAGGGGGGGTCATGATCACTTTCACTCTGAGAGTAGAATTCTCTTTCTTTCTTTTTATCCCTTCCTCTTACACTTTACTTTTTTTTTATCTTTCTCGTTATAAATCAATATATAATATTTACGTCGTTTAATAGTACTTGTTTAAATAAGAGAAAAAAAAATTAAAAGAAATTAAAAAGGGAGAAAATCCTACTCGCTCCCTCCGAAAAGCAGCAGAATCTTTGTGTACGGTCCGCTTAAAGCAACCCCTCACGCAGGCCCTTACTCTCTCTCATCTCGAGTCAGACTCAGTCGTAAGTAGTTGTTTGTTTCTTCCTTTCTCTCTCCTCGCAGCGTCGGACTCACTCCCACGTTCACTTCTGCAGCTGCATATGGATGGATGGTGGCTGACACACCCCGATCCTAGAATCAAGGCATGCTGGCCGTCACGTGAGCGTGACGTAACCATAAGTGCGGTGCGGAAGCAAGATAAAAGAATTACGAAAGAATAAAAACCAACTACTAGCAAGAACAACCAAATAGCATGCTAGAGTGAGTTAAAGTGTGAGTGCACACATAAACAGAGCTTAAGCAATAGGTGCAGTCAAGTAGGACTATAATTAAGTTACAACACCCGCAGGTGAGTCCTACATGTAGAAGTCTGTCAGAACGCCAAAGCGAAACCTCGTGAGCTACCAACTGCTAACTAGAACCTGGAGGGGCGCAAAACAAAATTGAGTGGGTCAGTAAAACAAAAATTTTCGAAAACCTTTCATTTAAAACATTTCGAACTCCTCGCTGTAAAACCTGTATACTTTCCCAGAAAATAGCATAACAGCATAATACTTTTCATAAATCTCAAATCATCAATTTTTCTCAAAAACCAGAAAGTATGCCATGTTAATATTTCAAAAACAGAATGAATGATGCATCAATGTAACATGTGAAATGATGAATTAACCGGAAACCCTGCAGTTGGTCCTGTACGGTTAATTCTATAGCTCAACATCCAATCCAACCAGAGTCACCTCGGTGACCTGTACGGCACTACACTGCATATAAGTCGGAACTACCTGAAGTAGTCTGTACGACATGAATGGTGTAATAATACGCTCTAGTGCTTATCTCATCAATAATCTGTGCACATAATCTAAGGTCACCTATCAGTCGGAACCCTCTCATGGTCTGTAAGACATGTCGGAACCCTCTCATGGTCTGTACGACATGCACCTACTTGGATCCAAGGTGAGCGTGCGGTACGAGGTGAATAATATAAGCACTAACACCATGATTGCAGGTTATGAGCTATTAACATAATACACATCATCAACAATGCACATGAATAACATAAAACTCACCTGATACTTACCTGTGCGTCCACAACACCAATTCACATATATATATGCATCAATTATCAATTCATATATCTCATATCATTCATATCATGCATGCATGGCATTTTAGAAACATACTTTCATTAAAACTCAATTTCTGGGAATTTTAATAGCATATAGGTATAAACAGAAAATACTGCCCACTCACTGATAAGTCGAAGCGTCGTAGCCCCCGTGACGTCCCTGGATGCGCTCGTCCTCGGGATAGGTATCACCTATATGCGAAATAACTATAAAAACGTTATTTTAGAGCATATAACCAACAATTCGTAATACTTCTCATACGGTGCTCAATTTGGGTATATGAATATACCACAGTGACCTACTCGACGTCACGGACGTCGAGGAATTTTTAGAAAAATTTTCTGAGGCCGCACGCGCCTCCACGCGCCGGGAGGGGCACGGACCTACGCGCCTCCCACGAGCGTCTTCTTCCTTGAGCTCGCCGGACTGAGTTTTCCGGTGGCCGGAAAACTGGAGATTTTTCAATCTCCTTGTTCTCCTTCGTTTCTCAACTATTTTCTTCGTATTTTATATCAAAATGAAGCCCTAAGCATGTAGAATCACGTTACACTACTTTAAGGCTCTAAAAATCACGAAATCTCACCGGAGAAATCCCACGAAAACCGGCCAACTTTGAACGTGGTGATCCCGATGTCCAAAACTTCCAAACGAACGTCCCCGAGCTTCCTTAGGACCCCACTAAGCTCACTATAAGCTTGGATTGTCCTAAAAATCAACCAACACAAAGTTCATGAATAGTACCCAAATCGAACCTCGAGTTTTCAACGTGAAAACGAAGGATTTCTTACCTGAAAGTGGTGTCTTTGGGTTCGTAGAGTCCTCACGAGCACAATGGTGCCTTCAAAATCCTCGATCCACGAAGTTTCAGGGGTTTTTGGCGTTGGTCCGTACGGTTCGAGAGTGAGAGAGAGGGAGAGTGAGTCGTGAGGGAAGAGAGAGAGAGAAGGCACGGGGGAAGGAAAGGAGAAGTGTCCCGTGTGTGTGGGTGTGATCCATTCCAATAATCACCATCCAAAATCCTTTCAACTTTAATCCCTAACCACACAAACATACATACCTATTTAATTTATTTTCCAAAAGTTTAGGTATGTATGTATTTAGACCAAAAACATATGTCACACACACGTACCTTAGTAAACGTCAAGGGTACTTTCGTCTTTTCACGTCCTTAATAAGAAAATCTCGGGACGGGCTGTGATAGTGGTTGGTGTTGGCTGTTATTGTGACTGATGATATCAGAGAAGAGTAGTGATTCTCGTGCTGGTTGTACACATGGCTTTCTGTGCTTTGATTGTGGCAGATGATGATGATGACGATATGGGTGGCATCATGCCCAGGAGCTTTGTCGGTCTCGACTTTATTGATTTTGTGTGTGTCTCAGTGTCTGTGTTATCGTCTGTTAGAAAATGGAATATCAGTGTTAGGCTATCTCCAACCGAAGGGTCCAGAGGGCCAAAGGGTCAAAGGGCTGAAAATCGTCTCCAACCGAGGGCTAAACCAAAGGGCTCATAGGCGCCATTGGACAAAAAAAGGCCAAAGGGCCAACCGGTTGACCCAAAGCAGCCAGCTAGCCAGCCCCGGGCCGAGCCATAATTTTCATTATTCATGTCGGTTATATCCGACAACATTGTACTTATTCATGTCGGTTATATCCGACAGGGATGGTAGGCCAAAATTTCAAATACAACAGCTAGTTACCGTTAGATTCAATTATTTTTTTTGGGCCAATTTTTTTTTATTTATGAATTTAATTTGTAGTTTTTAAATTTAATTTGTAGTTTTTAAATTTAAGTTGTAGTTTTTAAATATAAGTTGTAGTTTTTAATTTTAAGTTGTTGTTTTTAAATTTAAGTTGTTGTAATTTTTAAATTTAAATAATAAATTATGTTTTGCCCTATGGTCATTTGGCTCTTGGTTGGAGACGGTTTTTTGTGACCGGACTAAAACGAGCCCTATGGCCCTCGGTTGGAGATGGAGGCAAATATAACATTGTACTGTTCATTAAAATATTAATATCTTGGAGGGTCAGAGGGCTAAAACGAGCCCTCTGTATAACATCCCACATTGCCCAGGGGAGTGGATCATGTAAGCCTTATATGTATATTCCCATTTCTACCTAGCACGAGGCCTTTTGGGAGTTTACTGGCTTCGAGTTCCATCGGAACTCCGAAGTTAAGCGAGTTCGCGCGAGAGTAATCCCATGATAGGTGACCCATTGGGAAGTTCTCGTGTGAGTTCCCAGAAACAAAACTGTGAGGCCAGGGCCCAAAGCGGACAATATCGTGCTATGGTAGAGTCGAGCTCGGGATGTGACAATTTGGTATCAGAGCCAATCCCTGGCCGGAAGTGTGTCGACGAGGACGTCGGGCCCCTAAGGGGGTGGATTGTAACATCCCACATTGCCCAGGGGAGTGGGTCCTGTAAGCCTTATATGTATATTCCCATTTCTACCTAGCACGAGGCATTTTGGGAGTTCATTGGTTTCGGGTTCCATCGGAACTTTGAAGTTAAGCGAGTTCGCGAGAGAGCATTTCCATGATTGGTGACCCACTGGGAAGTTCTCGTGTGAGTTCCTAGAAACAAAACCGTGAGGGCGTGGCCAGGGCCCAAAGCGGACAATATAGTGCTATGGCAGAGTCGAGCCCGGGATGTGGTGGGGGCCTGGGCCGGGATGTGACACTCTAGCCAGCCTTAGGTTAGAGATGGTCTTAGGGTTGGAGTTAGGGTTGGTTGTTGGTTGCATCATTTGCATGAATGCATGAAGTGCTCCCTCCTTAGTCGAACCCCTTTGTTTGCTAAATTCCCTTTAAAAGCTTTGGTTAGAGATGAACTACTTCAAATCGAAACCTTGGGGTTCGTTTGATTGATTATTATTATTTTATTACTGAAGAGAGACCGGGGTGAACAAACATTCTTAACTATTTGAGCTACAAATTTTTTTACTAATTATTTAAGTTGCACCAATAAATATTTTCATGTTCTACGAGGTCCTAAACGCAAACCCTAAATCTTATTACTTCATATTCAGAAAAATAGTTAGACTTTAGGGTTTATAACTTAATTGGTTCTGGACTTATATAATATAAACCCGTAGTGTTAAAAAAGCTTAGAATAGGCTAAATTAATTTGGTTAGAACAGTAAATTTGACCAGATTCAGACAATGGAGTACCAAATACAAATACAAATACAACTGGTGTATGCATATGGGTTCAACAAATTTTGGCTGCTATTGCAATAATTTGAGTGCAAATTTCAGAGCAGTTGGACCACCTGGTCTGGGTTCGTTCACGGTTCATATGCTTGTTTTTTCCCCTAAATGTTAGGCCTACAATTAGGGTTTATTTGCAACTACAGATTTTTGGCCCTTACCTCAGTCACAATCGTTTGGCGCGCAGGTGATACAGTGAAAAATGAAATAAAAAGTAAATTCAATCAAAGTGCACTTGAATTTCAAAAGCACTTGATATTTGATATGATATTAGACAAAATGCTGCCTCCTGCAATGCATCAAATCATTTAAAATTACAGTTTAAGATTTACCATGTGGGAATCATCAACATTCCTTAATTAATGGGGATATCTCTGGTCGATTTGTAATCAAAGATGAACTTGTTTAGGGTTTTTCTTGAGTAAGTTAATGCAGAAAGTACATACTTTTATAAACCACTTGTCGAAATCATATTTTAGTGAGTACATTGACGTATTGAAGTAAATTCGCATTGTTTGGCCATCAAATATTTACTTGAAAAATAATACGATATTTAGATGATAATTTGACACCTTAATCATCTTATAATAAAGTAATAAGATTATTTAGAATTAAGTATCGAACTTGCCTCAAAATGTATGTCATTGTATTTATATAAGCCAAATATCAAACACTTTTCAAACAGTAACCAACAGAGACAACTAACAATAAACCGACGAATAGTTATTCTCTAAACCTTGATTTGAAACTTTGCTTGTGATTAAATTTGTTGTTCACAAGGAATCATAATCAATTACTCAGATACTCAGAGAGTGGGTTCTTGAGAGCGGACCAGGAGTGTCTCCGGAACTTTCCCTAGGGATCTTAGGGATCCCGCAATCTTGTCCGTTCATTTTATATCGTGCGGTCAGTTTTCGTTAGGTATTATTCATATTTGAATTTTAAAATTTAAATTTTAAATGATTTCTGACCGCACGATATACGATGAACGGACAAGATTGCGGGATCCCTAGGATCCCTAGGGAAATGCTCAGGAGACACTCCTGGTCCCTTGAGAGCTAGTTGTTTCAATCATTGTGCAACAAAATATCAGACAATCCACAAGGCATGCAGGTCATGTATCACACAGTAAACTAATAAACAGTACTACTTTTGAATTAGCAATCATCAAGTTGAACGCTCACGATCTTGATGGCGTGCATTATCACTTTCCTTCAAAAGCAATGGACCCATTAACCCATTTAAGCAAACCACAGTCTTAAGATAAAAAATTAATAATCGGGATTACGGGATGAGGGTCCAGGTGCTTTGAAGAAATTAAGAAAGACACACGCAGCTAATTAATCACGGATTTGTGGCTTTTGTGTTGCTTTCTGCTGCTAATTGAAGACTTGATTGCGGTTTAACTTAATTAATTGTAATTTTATTCACACAAGTAACAATGTAAGTTGTAACATCAATAGCAATCATAGTGTGCGCGTCTAATGGGCCATATGTAGCCCATGCTAATCAGTTGTTTTTGAGAGTTTTTGTCTAAAGAGTGTTCATAAAGAAAGATAATTACAATAGGAAAGATATCATATATTTAGAATCCTTGGCCAATACTCTGATTCTATAAAGATGTCACAAATGTCCAACATGAAACGACTTATCAAAACACATCATTCGAGATTACATTAGTAAGTATATTACTCTTACTAACAACTTAAGATATCAAATATTGGAGTTTCGTTCGCTTGGACTTCCCTTTTCTATAGGTATTGGGGTCTTCAGATGAAGGCTGAAATCAGGTGATCACTTCCGGCGGTAGCTCAAATTGGAGAGGATTTTAGAGGTCTTCTCCCTCATTCCTTGCAAACTCACGGCTTTCTTTGATATAAAACTAATGTCTTTCACTAACTTTTCAACCAGAGTAACTACCTCACACCATTAGACAACTCGATATTGAGCGCCTCATCAGTATATCTCGCAACCACATTCTCTGTTAACCAGCGATGTATATCTTTTTAACAACAGTTATTCGCTTAAAAAAATCACAATTTTGCCTAATAAATTAGGTTTTTGCAATGGTTTTGATGGAAAAAAAACAAAAATATATTTTTTCTTTCTAAGAACCACACACTCATTTTTTTCGTTCACAACTCTATAAATACTCAACCATATGTTCATCAATTTCCCACCTAATTTTTCAATTTTGGAGGAGAGAAATATTGATGTGCCAAAATGAGTTTGTGTTAGAAGAAGATGAAGAAGGTAGTCTTTTTATTGAGGGCTGATTGCATTTGTGAACGAATGTGGATAAAATTACACATGATAGGAAATGGTACCCCCGAAACATAGTAGAAGAAATCTTGTCAGAAGTAAAACTAATAGAATTGAATGCGTGGTTAAGGAAAGTAGCGGATTTAAGTTGAAGGACCAAACTTCAAATTAAGGTGTAATTCAAGAACTACTGCAATTATTAAGCGTGAATTATAAATTATGGTCTTAGCTCTCACCCCCTAAAAAAAAATGTTTGAGTCTAAGATTTGATGCCACTTAGTACTACGGTCTGATAATATTTCTCTTCATTTGTAAGTGACAGGTCTTAAGTTCGAATTTTGTAGATGATGAATTCGATACCAAATTAGGTTGCCCATTATGTAGCTTAATCGAACTTCTCCCTTCTTTTAATATAAAATATATAGTTATACTTAAAAGAAATATTTGATAACGTGGCCCTTAGTCCTTTGCCTACCCATTAGATTTGCTCCGATATCCACTCCACATTTTCTTCTCTTCACCAGCTCTCATGACTTTTGATCTGGATTAGGTAAATTTATAATTTGGCCACTTTATCCTTACCGTTTATCCAAGAGAAAACACTATTCTATTAA
Source organism: Malus fusca (assembly GCA_035220775.1). Taxonomy (NCBI): domain Eukaryota; kingdom Viridiplantae; phylum Streptophyta; class Magnoliopsida; order Rosales; family Rosaceae; genus Malus; species Malus fusca. The sequence goes on from CM069071.1 coordinate 13,724,275, forward strand.
TTAAATTTATATTTGCTTTACATGTTTACTTATTTAAAATTGGTATTTAAATTCTTTTGATTACTAAGTTTTCATATGTTATTATTTAGTACTACGATTTAGTGATATTTATTTTTACTTGGACGTGAGTAATCTTAGACTTGAATCTCATGAATAACTAGTGTGAAACCAATTTACTTCCCTCACCCCTTAATGTTAATATATTATTATATAAAAAGAAAAGAAGTAAAAAAGGAAAAAAAACAAATTTCTCCCACTAATTCATGTGTATTGGAATCATTCCAACTTCTTGACAATTACTAATACATACTAAACAACCAAAAAAAAAAAAAAAATGCGACTCTCACAATAAACGTGTCATATACTTTTTTGATTCATGACTTTTTCAATTTCAAATAAGTAAATATGTCATCAACTCCACATCCTAATCATGAGATAGGTCGTTATTACTAGTTAAATCATGAGTTAAGAATGATGCTCCAATCAAATCCTTCCAAGATACACAATTTTTTTGTTTTTGTTTTTGTTTTGATAAGACGATAGCATTAGTAGTTAGATATTAGATTAAGCCGACAAGATTTGAATTCACACCGAAATACAAAGACACAACACTTTTCCACCACGATAGTAAATGGCCACTTGCCCAAGTTACACAATTAAGAGAGCTGGTTATTCTTACTAACAAACATGCTACACCTAACACTTTGTTTAATAGAATTAGTTTACTCTATTTTTGAGTGTAACTCATCCATGAATAGACATGCCTACGTGGCATATCATGTAATAGAGTAAAATAATTATATCAAACTAAGAATTCATAGGTATAAAGCGGTACTTATTATAGATATGATTTGACATCTCAGCTGGTATACATTTAAAGTGAAATAAACGTTTATATCCTTTCTCATATGCCTATTATAACAAAACCATTAGCGTAACTTCACCACTTGATCCGCACCCAAGCACGTTATTGTATTTGTATGTCGACGCCTGCTTAATTTGCGTCTGAGCGCAGACTTTGTTGAACTTCAAGTACTAGTTCTTCTACGCTCAACTGACACTCTAGCCCTATCTGTAACAATCCCCAAAGAAATTCATCATCAAATCCTCGTTCGGAGCAAAATTTTAGTCCTCAATGTTGTTGAATGGTAATTACCAATAACAAAATGATCACACTTTCAATTTTTCTCCTCTTACATCAATCTTTATTTGAATAAATCAAACAGAAACAACGAATGATTAAACATAAGCGTATAGAGAGACAAAAGAGTGTGTAATTATCATTTTCCTTACCAATATTAATATTTGTTAAGCAAAATCTCCTTTCATCAGAGAGGATGCCTGATCATTTTACAAAATTAGCTAATAACATGCGACTCCTGGAAGCTAGTCCATATTCTATCCGCAGGTGATCACATATAGTACTTCAGTTCATTTTTCTGTTTCTAGATAAACAAGTTAAACATCAGTACTATTTATTTACAGCTAGCTAATATAAGATAAATTTGGTGATTTGATTAATAATTAATTAGAAACATATTTGCCCTAAGCAGCTCTCGTTGTCATGATATGTAGTGGGCGCTCGAGGGTAATTAAAACCCTAACTTCCCAACAAAGTTTTGGTCGTAGTTTGCAACTGAGCACAATTAGAAGTGTTCAAAGATTGGGTTTCCAGAACTACATAAAGAGGTTTAATGATAAAACGTACGTACCTTGATTACAAAAGAGTATAAAACAGTGTCTTCCATGCTGCTGATGTTGAGATGAAGGACATCAAATGAAAGCCTCTCGAGAACACCAATGATCTTGGCAATTTGGCCAGGTATTCGCTGAGATATTATCTTCATCACCACGTTAGATCCCGAGATCTTTGCTTCGACGTCAGCCACCGGAGAGTTGCAACTTGCTCCTATAGCTAGTTCCTTATTGATCACATGGTGATGATTTTCAGTCCCCAAGTTAAAATTAAAATTAGGGTTTTGATGAAGTTGCGGAGCCGTTGGATATTTCTGAGGCAGTAGGGCTACTGGTCTTGGGCTTGGATTAGGGCTAGGGCTTATGCTTTTTCTTCTTTTGTTAGATTCCAGAGTCTGTAAAACTTGATGCAATTCCTTGATGAATTCTATCACACCTCCTATGATTGATGCTTGGTCTCCCTAGTACATGTTAAACAATTAGTTAATTAGAAAATAATTAACACCGACTTAAGTTAATCATATATAGTATACAAACATAGAGAGATATATGTATCAAGTGATTATATATAAGATATACCCTTTTGATGTAGAAACAAGGGGTCAAAGAGCGTAAGACTTTGAGATGCTCATTCATCTGTTTTCTCCTGTTTCTCTCCACAGCTATGTGAGACATGGTTTTGATCTTTAAGCTTATCTTCTGTGCAGTGTTTCCTTTCTTTCAACCACTTTCTTTTTCTTCCACATATGTATCAACTTAAAAACTATGCTATTTATATGATATACATTGAAAGAAACCCACACATACAAAACACCTGTTGGGTTGATATTAAATGCTATAGGTCGCATTCTCGTGAAGTTGTAATTTCTACTCTCTCTCTCTCTCTCTCTCTCTCTCTCTCTCTCTCTCTCCGTGCGAGTTAAAGAAGGAAGAGTTAGAGTTGAGCTTTATCTTTCCCATGCACACATTTATCTACTATCTACTCTTTAACTCTCTATCATGCGCATGACATGCTCACCTCAGAAATTTTCTTGGGACTTGAAGATTCACCTTAGAAGTTCTTCGTGGAAATTGCGTACTATATTCGAAGAAGTATCCTAACTAAGTATTGTTGGTTTGTTTGTTACGTAAGCCTCTTATTGAGTTTATCTTGGTGCAAATTCCTCTTATATGCCTTTGTAATAGTCATGAAGTGCATTCTAATCTCTTTATCTAATATTTTTGTAGTTTCTTCCTTGCTAACTTGGAAATTCCTCACCCCAACATAACTTGGAAAATATAAGCCTTTTAAGATGTTTTTAGTGGCAGAGGGCTCAAAAAACTTAATACTTTAATAGTATTTACTCATCATTTCACTGGAAAATATTAGGAAGACTATATTTTTGTACCACATTAGTGTACCATTGATGTAGGTCATGTAGCAAGAAATGTATACATGTCACGTCAATTAATTAATTAATTTATATGATTAGATAATTGTATGAATCACTTGTCACATCACGTGGTACACTAATGTGATATAATTATGTGGTACATCATGAAATCTGTTATGGTTAAGCCAATATTTTTTGAGTACCTATGCACTAAGTGGACGCATATATACTTGACGTTATATTTGATTCAATTGTCATCGATCACTCAATTAATTTAAGCATTGAGTTAATTAAATTTACTGGTCAAATATGTGTTACAATAATGAGGGTTAAATGAACATTATATGTAAGGATTCAATATAGGTTTACGTATTTATCAAATTCTTCCCGCTGGTCATCTGCTGAATTCCATTCTTTGTTTTGGTGGTAAAATACGTAGCTAGGCTATACACATATTATATATAAGACGCCTGGATGATACCTGAATCTTGCGCCGGAGACTTTATGAGACACAGAGAATGAATGTCCCATCGTCGTCAAACTACTACGTACATTCTCATCCCATTTTATCAATTACTACTACGTGAATGGTTTCATGCCCAAAACCATTCAAAATTTAAGAGAGAGAGAGAGAGAGGGAGAGAGAGAGAGAGAGAGACAGAAGCCTCTAGACTCCAGAACTATATTATCTGTCTTTCTAGATTTTAGAGAGTCTCAGAAATTAAGTAGGTGACTGGGTGTTTAGGGTAATTGATGTGTTGTAGGCTTGTAGTTAATAGCATTCCGTTACATCAAGACAAGGAAGAAAAACATATGTTTTTATATCTTGATTGGAAAAACATATGTTTGCATTTCGATCCCGCCAAGGCTTCACCTTCAAGCACTACACATACAGCAAAATCGACGACCCTGTAATCGATTGAGGCCACGTAATAATAATTTCAGTCCACGTCTCAGGTTATTAATTCAAAACCGATCGATCTTGCAAGCGGTGATAAATCACTGGCACCAAAAAAAAAGAAAAAAAGAAAGAACTTTCATGGCAGCTATATATAAAAACACGTACGAGAATCCACGACGAATTATTTGGTTTTGGCATGAACATAGCTACTAGCTAGCTTTCCATCTCCCGCCAATAACATTGATACCAGTTAAGTGGTTAAAATTTAGACACAAATCTTCTGCAGTGTTTGATAATTGATAGTATTTATTGGATAGTAAAGAGACTGGTGGGTTATGAAAGATGAAAGATTGTTTCAAGATACGTACACCTATTATGCTTAATTAATTGGTCTCATAACTTGCGTGTAAAGCAGAATTATGAAATAATCTTATGGACATAATGCATCATATGACCTTATGTCTTTTGTTTGTAAAAGGTTTGTACACTCCTAAAATAAACCTGAAACACACTAAGGCCATCTCCAACTGAAGGCTGGCCAGATGACTCGTTTTAATCCTCTGGCCCTCCAAGATATTAATATTTTAAGGAACAATAAAGGGACATATTTGCCTCCATCTCCAACCGAGGGCCATATGGCTCGTTTTAGCCATGTCATAAAAAACCGTCTCCAACCGAGGGCCAAAAGGCTATAGGGTCAAACATAATTTATTATTTAAATTTAAAAACTACAACAACTTAAATTTAAAAAACTACAACTTAAATTTAAAAACTACAACTTAAATTTAAAAACTACAAATTAAATTTAAATTTTGTAAAATAGAAGTTATAGAAAAAAATAGAATTTAAAAATAGAAGTTATAGGAAAAAAAATTTGTAAAAAAAAAATAAAAAATAACGGCTAGCTAACGTCAACTAGCTGTTGCATTTGAAAATTTGGCCTAGCATTCCTGTCGGATATAACCGACAGAAATATATTATATTGCTGTTGGTTATATCTGACAGGAATGCTCATATTTCTGGCCTAGCTTGGGGCTGGCTGGATTGGGCCAGTCCTTTGGCCTAGTCCTCGGTTGGAGACGATTTTCGGCCCTCTGGACCCTTCGGTTGGTTAGAGATAGCCTAAGGATAACAAGAACACTCATGTTTTAAACCAAAAACATAAACTGCATAATTTTGTTCTTAGTGCTTTGGTTGTCGATGAAAAAAGGCTTTAGAGAATCCTAACTTTTTCTTGTAGCACTTGTCTGTGACTCGTCAATTAATAGAGATTTAATATGTGCTCATTTCTGCAATGGTTCAACAACCACCACCATTCATAACCATATAACACTTGGTTTGCACCATTTCAATAAAGAGGCACAATTTCATGTGAAAAATGTCTTTTCATTTGAATTCAATCTCTAGCTTGTAGAACATGTTTCTGAAGTGTTTTTGATGCTAGCTATATCAAAGTTTAAAGTTTAAAACCGACTAAACACCCCTCTAGCTTCGGAAAGATGTGAAGATTTTGAATATCAAAACAACTTCAATCGGTCCTTCAACATGCTCACCTTGCAAGGTTTTATCGGTCCGACCAGTCATTCGACATCGGTCCAACTAGTCGCCCCTGTTGCTTCTCTCAATTTTCAAATCCTGCTTCCATCCAACTGATCACTGTAATAATTCCGACCGGTCACCTCTTTAACATTTTTGTTTTGAAAAACTTCCGACGGTAATAGGTGTTGGCACAAAAGATATCGCGTTCTTATATTCTTCCTCCTTTCAATTCCCTTCGATTCACTCTCATCCTTTCCTTTGATTCATACATACGTTTTGCCAAAACAGCATTGTTTGGTGTTTATATTTGTTAATTGGTATTTATGTACAAATTAGCCATCCCTGCTAACATCACAACGAGACAGTACCCCTCTGCTGTTCTATATATATATTGCGACGATTTATACAGAGTGCAACAAGAATTTTATTACATTTCCTACAACCTAATCATTCATATTCAACTTTAAATCCAGAGCACATCCTTTTCTTTTGTAACAAGTTAACAACTGTGAAAATTCTATCTATACCACCGAAATTTCATCTAATTTGGGAACGTATATATTCAAGCGAGGTTCTTCAACGCTGGAGGCCAACCATGTACATTACGTTGTCTTGTTCTCTTCATCTGCTTCAGTTATATAAAGGAGTATCCAAAGCAAATCACAAACAAACCAACATCAGTGCTAAATATATAAACATGGAACATAGAATATGCACAAACATTACTTACTTAAAAGCAGAAAACCTAGATCTTGACACCACATAGTTCAGGTGAAACTCATACTTTTGCACAATAGTTTTAGGCTTATTTACGGCTGTCCCCCTGAAACTCATACTTGTTCTCACTTTGCCCCGTAAAATTCATTTTTTCTCACTTCTTACAACCTAAGCATGCATGGATTATTTTTTGGGGTTGGAACTGGTGGTGTTCAAAACCCAGAATCGCAGAAACACACAGAAGACTAGAAAAGGGGGAGAATGACAAATTCGACATGAGCCCTCTAATTACCTTTGTTTTTCTTCCTAATCAACCAAATGGGCCTTCCACCATTTGATTATGAAGAGCAAAAGGTATGCAGTTTTAAAAAACCACAAATTACCTAATTAATTATATTCTTCTCTATCAATATTTCAACATAAATCCCCGTTAATCATACTCCATACTTCTAGGAAAAGAAATGCAGAACCTAAATACAAATGCCTTCGGAGTTCGAATCAAATTTGTATGCTTTAGTTTTTAAATATTTGCTTGGTGTGGGTGGTGGCTTTGTCTCTTCACAAAATCCTCAGGGTGGGATGATGGAAGGCAAGGGGAAAGAACCTGTGTTGACGAGGGAGGGTATAGGATCCTGATGGACTGCCATGGAAGAGTGGAAAGGAGGGGACTGGAAAATGGAAGAGACTTCCACTGCCAAAGACGAAGGAAAATGAAAGGAAAAAAATTATTAAAGCAATGGCACTATATTGGCCCTTATATTTCTTTCGAGGGACTAAGATTAAAAGCCTTGTATAGTCTTTTATGGGAAAAGTCATGCAGAGGATCCTCAAGTGGGTTCCATTTGTGGCAGATCAGAAGGTTTAACACATTTTTTACGGATTTGGATGGAAATGGGGCACAGTGAGATGAGATCAGTTTTAGCTTTAATCTTGCTGCAACATCTGCTTGCTACACTCAATATGTGCATTGTCATCCTTACCCTTTTGTGACGCATTTCCTTCAAAACGTTCTTTAGGTGTAGTGAGAATTAGCCCCCCTAAAAATCATCAGCAATTTTAAAGTAATGCCAACACCAATATAATTAGAATAAACTATATGCTCAAATTCAGGAGTTCAGGCCAGCATGAAAATGTTATGTTATGGTTTGGCCAAGGAGGAGATCTTTCCGTAAAATGAAGCCTATGCTACACTGGTTCAGCTACTTAAGGCGGTAATTCATGAACCTTAGTCGGATTAAATGAGTAATAAAATAATGACTCACCACAAAGAGACCCTTCAAAGCTCTCCAGTTGTGAAATGAAACCAGCATTAGGAGATGCCTGAGGTCGTCTGCTCTTCACATGTTCAAGAGCTTGAGATATGCTCATACCATGCTTTTTCATCAGATATGCAACAATAATAGTCACACTGCAAGGAAAACAATTAATAAAGTCCAAATTCAAATAATATTAGTAAGCAAAGTGTTTCCTTCGGAAGTATATTTTCTTCTATGCTGTACAAATCTCCTAAATTAGATGGTTTGGATTTGGCTTATTAGAATTGATGCACATTGGACAGAGCTTGGATCTGATCTAGGATGAAAAAAAAACTAGGCAAAACTACATAACTCTTGACCTTTAATTAGTTAAAACCAGCAATTGAAAGCCCAAATTTTTTTTCTGTTCTAATATTAATAACAGAGATGCAAAATTGTAGAAAATTTATGCTAAAACATTATTTCCTTATCCATGTTGTATCAAAGAGATCAACAGAACCTTATTTGAAGGATTCACTTAACCAATGACTTAAATTAAGACAGCAAAGGAGACAACCTGAAAGCAATAACCTATACTGGAAGATAAAATCACCTTCTGGATCTTCCCACAAAGCAATGAACCAACACACCACCACCAGATCTTGTAGCTTCGTCAATATAATCGATGCACTCATCAAAGTGCTGTTTTAGATCTGTGCAGACTCTGTCCGCAACTACCACAATTTTGAAACAGCAACAAAAGATAAATACGAATTCGGTTCTACTATCTCACACCTTGGCATGAAACAGCAAATATGATCATGATTATGAATTAAACACTTGTAGATCCAAGGCATTAAATACTTTATAAGGTGGGGTCTTGGGGTATAGAATCATGATTGCATACTGCAGTGGAATGCTATTCTAGAAGAAAGAAGACCACAAACGATGTACAGATTTACTTATGCATTTCACATAATATACGCTAAAATCATTTGAAAACCACTTATGATCGACTAAACAATCATCTCAGATAAAAAAACAAATGGTTAGATGCCAGTACAAGACTGTGTAAGAAACAATCAACTCTGAGACAATAAACTAAAGTAAAATTATCCCCAAAATGTGGAGGGTAGTTTAAAAACCAAAATGACAAGAGCAACCGAATTGCACGATATCAGAGGAACAACATTCATACCATTTATAACCTTATACACAAAATCATTTGGATATGCAGGTGCCAAAGAATTAGCCACAGTCAAAATGTGTGTGATGTTTAAGTTTTTCAGTTCGTCCTTGTTATTTGCAGCTCCAATAGAACCCAAGAAGAGACCCTGCAAAATTAAAACAATAAGAAACAAGTGACCCTAGCTGCGGAAAGCAGGGCGGTAGAAACAATGCAGAGTGAATGACCAAAAACTGATCGTAAAATTAAAATCTAGTTACCTCTTCAATTTGGCATGGAACGTTGTCCTCTTTAGAGCATCTTGTCACATGTATAACTCTCAACAATGTTGCAATTTGTTTCTTGAGGGATTCGTCTATCGGATCCATTGCTAATCACAGGAAAACTTTTCACTCTTGTACACTAACTCCCCTGCAAGGAAAACAACCGAATGATAAGCCGAGCAAATGTAATTTCGAACAAACTATAGATTCCCCAGTTTAAACCTTATATTGCATCATGCTCAAATGAAAAGAAACCCGGGGAGCAATAACTAACTAACTAACTGACAGAACAGATAAAATAAAAGTTGGTAAAGAACATACGAGATTCGGACCAGAACCGATCCCAATGACATAACACCGAAACTAAATCTGGCTCAAAACACGAACTTTGACTAATTTCTGAAATACCATCTTGACAACAAAGCAAATCAAGTGCCAAAAGAAGTAAAATAAAAAAGCTCGCATTTTCTTGAGATGATTCAACATTGGACTGTAAACCCGGATGTGAAGAACCGATGATCAATTAAACAAACCATAGGAGCAAATCAAATCACCATAAACAATTTGACCCATATGAATTGATGCTTCTATTAAAAAATACTATGAATTTAGCTTTCAAGGGAGCAACTTTCCCCGATCATTGACTTGTTCAACAACCCTAGAAGAACAAAATTCAGATTAAATTGGACGAACAAACATCTAGATCAGGTGTGGTGTGTGGGAATTAAAAAAATAAAAAGAAATAATTGACAAAGATTGAAGAATTGGAAAGAAACGAGAGAATTAAAAAGGAAAATCGAAGAAAAGACTCACTGAAGAACAAAATTCAGATTAAATTGGACGAACAAACATCTAGATCAGGTGTGGTGTGTGGGAATTAAAAAAATAAAAAGAAATAATTGAAGAAGCTGCGATGTAGGAAAATTGGGGTCCGAGAAGGAGTGCGTCTGTTCGTCGCGCGCATTTGATCACTCTGTTTCTCTTCGCCCTCCCATATAAAAGTTAGTTTTTCATCTTTCATTTAATATAGACTCTCCGCAAGCACGCGCATGCGAGATACATTTTTTAATCACCGGCGTTATGTGCATCTTAAGATGATATGTTATACATCCTAAAAATAAAATACAACATACAATTACAAATAAAAGAAAATGGAATATAATTAAGTCACGTGTAAAATGCGTGATAAAAGAAAGGCTTCTTGTACGCGCAGAAACATATTCAAAGAGAGACAATTTTTTTAATCAAGGGCACTCGGGCCCTTAAGATGTGTTAGATGTTTTATTTACCATGTCATAAAAACAAAATTCAACATACAGTTGCAAATAAAAAGAAATAAAATATAATTAAGTCGCATATAAATGTGTTGATTAGACCCGGCAGTTTCTGACACGACACAGTGACACGACACGGGTTTCAGGTCAACACGATAACTTATCGGGTCATTATCGGGTGACCCATTAAGAACCCGTTAATAACGGGTATACACACGGGTAACACGTGGATGATAATTTTAAAGTTTAATTACTAAAAGATTTATTATAAAATACAATAGTCATATTAATATATACAATATATTCTATATTAAATATATAGTTTTGTATTATTATTCTATATAAGTTTTAAAAAAAAGTTTTTGTCATTATTTATTTTTATTATGAGAGTTCCTTATTATCATTACTAGGATAAATTTTATTTAACATGTTGTTGTCCAAAATTAAAATAAACTAATATAGTATTTGTATAGGCAAGAACTAAGAAGACATACATACAAATGTGAAAAATGTGAAAGAATATATAAACATCGTGATTCATCATTATTCCTCCACGAGTAGATAATGGTTACACTTATATTATCGTTTAGATTTTTAAAATCCTTCAAACCTTCATGAATAATTTTTTTATTTGAGGCCAAAATTAATAATAATTATTGTAGAAGTGTAAAAAATGTAAAAAAAAATATACAATCACTCATAGTGACAAACTTTACAACTTTCATGAAGGTGTCAGCTTCGAAATCCAACACTATAATTCATAAACCTTAAATTTATATTTAACCGTCGATTGCCATTTACGCTTTATTCTTCTTACTAAATTTCTTTTTTAAAATTTTCTTTTTTTAAAACATGATCATCTGGCGAATGTAAGAAGATGAACGGTTTAGATCTTTGATATCACGTTTCGATATTTACGGTTAACTGAAATATGAGTTGATGTCATATAGTTTGTAGAAACTTTATAAATATCAAACAATATTTTCACTAACCGTAAAACTCTGAATATAAGATCAACGATCCAAACCGTTCATCTTCCTGCATCCTCTAATAGATCAAGTTTTCAAAAAATAAAATCTGAAAAAACAAAATTTGATGAGAACAATGAAATGTAAACAACAATCAACGGTTAAATTTTGATATATGATTTATATGATTATAGTGGCGAATTTCGAAGTTAAGCTCTTCATGAAAGTTGTAAAGTTTGTCATTACAAGCGTTTATATATTTTTTTACACTTCTACATTAATTAAAAAATTATTAAAGACTTTAGATAAGTGAAAATATACTTAAAAGAAAAATGCGTTTTTATATTTTGGATGTGACAATATGGTATGTATATACTTATTTAGCATTATATTTTTCATTTGATTATTTATTGGTTTAAAATATATTTTCCTTAACGGGTAACGGGTCGGGTCATATTACCTGTTAATATTATCGGGTCGATTTCGGGTCGGGTCATTTTACCCGTTTATTTTAACGGGTGTTACACGACACGACCTGTAAGATATCGGGTATGACACGAAAACGACACGAACACGGAAAACACGACACAAATGTCAGGTCTAGTGTTGATAAGCTACAATATATTTTAACCTGCCATTCAGGTTCTTTGGAACATGATAAGCTACAATATATAGCTATTGTAGAATTTCAAGTTGTTGCGGAAACCAAACCAGCACGCTGCCTCACATCGACTCCCTGCATTCCATCCTTATTATTTGAAATTAATGAAGCTATAAATATTTTGGACAGAGTAACATTTAGTTATAAAAGCATATAAATTCAACAACAAAAGTGAAATGATGTCAAATGAATGAAGGCATGCATATCTGAACTGTAGTTTACAAACTGTCATGGATTACACACAAAAAATAAACTTCAAAGGAAGTCCAAATTGATAATTGATCGGTTTGGGAAAGAGTGGCTAATGTAGAAAATTTCAATCGAAGATTCACCTCACATCGCATCAACTCTTCAAAGACCACCCCAAAAATCTCATAAGAAAACTATGCCAAACTACCATTAACTGGACAAAGTTGAGTTTCCCTTACATTTTGATATAGAGTCGACTGTCATGTATAAATTTCCGGAGGTCTCTTTACTGAGCTTTAAGTATCTTCCCAGGTTTAGTCCTCGCTTTTCTCCAAGAAATCAAAACCTCCACATCCTTTTCGGTTCTTTGATTAGTGTAATATTGGGCTTCTCAAGTATCTTACAACTAAGCAACAAAAATGCGCTTCCTAGTTTCACATTGCTATTGTTTAACAAAGAACCCTAAAATATTTTCAAAGAAAGGCTTGAACTGGACAATGTAACATACGGTAACTGGTCTGATAGAACCTTTACGATTATAACCCAGTAATGCAAGTTTCTAGTAGATGAAACCTAAACTTCTGACACCAAACATAAAAATAGCAACACCAAAGAATTCTAAAAGTAAATATATACGGAATACATGGGTTATATAGAAAACCAAGAAAGATACAATCTTGATGCAAAGAAAGCAAAGTTAAAATACCAAGAGCAAGATTATGCTTCTATTAAATAAAAGAAAAGTGAGATCCATATGAATATCTACAAATCTAATCCAAGAACGGAAACCAAAACCCTAACTTTCTTAGAAATTGAAAATATACCCTAAACTCTATACATGGCTCTAGCTGTAATTGCTGGTGATGAATGCTTGGGAGAGAAAAGCTTTTACCTTTCGCTCGCTTTTGATTCTTGTAGCCACAACAGACATTCAGACTCCTTGCAAAAACCATTCTATTTCAAATAATCACATAATATCTTTGGCCTTGTCTTCTTAACCCGAAATCATAATCTTACAGGAAAAAAGAAACCCATGTTTGTTCCGGTCAGAATTTGCAATATTACTTGAGATAATCAAAGGAAAATCAAAATCTGTCTCCAACAAATTTTTCAATAAGCAATGAAATCAATTGGGTAATCTATGAGAACGCAATTAAATTGACAAAAAGAAATCAAGCATTAAACTGGTAAAATTAGTAGATGTGAAATGATAAACTAAAGAATAATAATTAAATTCTGTTTACCAATTAGAGGATAATCTGCATAGATATTAAGGGTACCGGTAGATAAATAAGGAGGGATGAAAAAAGTGAGAGAGAGAGATATCAAACCTTGTTGAAAATGGCGGGGTTTAAAAGGGGCTCTATCCCCTCCTACGCTTTGCTCTTTGGGATTTGATGTGGGTTAACAAACTATCAGATAAATACTCAACTACACACCGTATGAAAACATTATTTACAACAAAATAATATTAAGTTAGAGAATTATAATCACTATAAATCAAAACTCCATTGACGCAATGCAATAGACAAAATTACGATGAATAATCTAGAAAGTATTATACTTGTTGAAAAGACACCTTGCACGCAGAGCACAAAACCCAGAACACCAACAACCAAAAGGGGGAAATAGGTATTAGGCACTCCTATTAAAAACTCATGTATTAAAAAGCACAACTGAATATGAACGCAAATCTAATTCTGAGTCATCAAAGCAAATAATTCATACACAATTGAAAAAGATGTATAAATGGGAAGAGAACAGAAATTGAAAATATGAATTACTAACCTGATGGTTTATTTGATTTTCGGAGAAGAATTTTTTCCGAAATATCAGATCTTCACCAATCTTTATTGTTGATTTTGTCGAACTCTTTATGTTGGAATAAATTGAAACCACACACTGAACTCAAAAGACAAAAATTATTCCCTTTCGATCATCCAACCGTATACTGATGATATGTGGGTAGTTACTGTTGAACTTCTCACTAAAATCACACATCAGATCATGGGAATTATTCAGAGAAAACTGCTAACATATTGGAGACGTTTTCTCCGTCGTGTTTGAGGGTTCAACAAGTACACGTTCTCTTATTTTCCTTTTAACTTTTAAAATATTTTTTTAATTTTAGTTTTCTTTTCCAACTTTTCCGTTTGCACTCCTTTTTTTTTTCTTTTTCTTGTTGTATTTTTTTTATTTGTTTCTCTCACTATGTAAATGTTTTTATTTATTTTTTTATTTTTCAATACAGTTTTTTTTATTCATTTAATTTTTTTTTACCAGTTTGCCCTCATTTTTTCATTTTTTTTGGATTTCAATTGTGAAGAAAACAATGAGCTTTCTTGGCATTTCTGAATGCTTCACCAAACTAGTATTCTCTTTTTATATATATATATAGATTCATTTTTTCCCGGATGATCTGTTTGTATTCCAAGTTGTCTATTTTTGGAAAGTCATTCCCATCTTCATACTCTCCCTCTTACAAATCCATACTACTATATTTTTATACAAATATAATATGTGCAACATCAATTAATTAGCACAATTAAAAAATTGAAATACGAATCGAAAAGATAGAAATAATAATGGATTATATAAGTAAAAATAATGCTAAAAATCACCGTTCTAAAAATCCCAGCTTAGCGTCGCCTAGGCGCTAGGCAGTTGGCCATCGTCCTGATTAATGCCTAGACATTTGAAAATTAAGAAACGACACCTAGACCTGCTGAGGTGCATGCCTAGGCACTCGCCTAGCCGTCCCAGACTCGCCTAGGCACTCGCCTATGTTGCGACTCACTTAGATAGAAAATATATAACTTTCATTTTGCATTTTATTTTTTTAATAAATTATAAGAGACTTATTGAATACTTAAATGAGTACACATTATATGCATGTTCCTCATGTTTTCATTATGTTCCAATACTTCATAATATACATGTCATTCTATTTTGTAGTATATAATGAAGTTATATATATTTTAAGTATAAACAGACACTAGTCCGCCTAGGCGCTAGGCCCTAACTCGCCGCCCGACTGGCGCCCAACATCTTTTAGAATCTTGCTAAAAATAAGTGATTTGATTTGACCTAATCCAACAAAGTGAACTAAAGATTAGAAAATTAGATTTGTATTAAGTTTACTCTTCTAAAAATTGATCGAGGTGATTATTTTTCAAATTTTAGTTATTGAAATGGTTTAGTTTTTGGCTAGTTTTTTAATGTCATCAATTTTTAATTGTCGTTTTGTCAAAATTTGATTAGTATGTTGTCGTTGTTTAATTTTATTTCGCTCAATGATTGAAATTTAACTTTGGATCATTTTTAATAATTTCTTTTTCTTTTTCTATTTTTTTTGGGTTGGGGGTGACTAATTGTATGGATTGAGTAGGACTGAATATGATGTGTCACATCTGTAGGGGTGGGCATAAAATCCGTCAAACTGGAAAACCGAATCGAACTGTGACAAAAAAAAACCGTGTTGACCAAAAAAGTCAAAATATGAACAAAAACCGAACCGAACCGTTTCAAATGGTTTCGGTTTAGGTTTGGAAATATTAAGAACCTAAGGAACCGGACCGAACCACTTGTAATATAAATTATTGTTTTATTATATTTTTATATAAATAAGACATTTTCCAAGAAGACCATGTGCATAAGCCCAATATTTTTCTTCACTTCTCTCCCCTTCCTTTGTTGTTTTATCACTTTTATTCCCCTACATTATTTTTCTCCATTCTTTTCTAGTATATTATGCATTATGTACATTTTAGTTTTAGTTTAAGATCTACACTTTGGTCTTGATATGAGCCTTTCTATCTTTTGATTTATATTTATATGACACTTTCTATCCTCCGGTCACAAATCTTGTAGATCTAGTAGTGAAAACTCAAATTTACTTGAATTTGTGGTTGAAATATGTGTTTGGTATTAGAAGTAGAAAATTAGAAAAAAAATATATATAATTTTGGTTAAACCGTAAACCGGCATGAACCGAATTGGAGCCGTCATGAACCGAACCGTACGATTTTAGTAATAAATTTAAGCGGAACCGCATCGAATCGAAGCGTTGAAATTTTTCGGTTCCAGTTCCATTTTAAGGGTCGAACTGGGCCGAACCAGACCGTGCCTATCCTTACACATTAGTTTGGCAAATAAGTTGGGATAAAAAGTTAGTAAGTGTAGCATTGTTTGGCTATGAGATAAACTTTTCTTCAAGATAATTGCAATTGTAGAAACATGCAAATATCTGAAAAATCTCATACAAAATTTGAGGTTACATTGACAAACTCTTGAAATGTCAGCCCTGATCCCGAGATACGCCCCGAATCGACACGTGACTTGTAGACTGTAGGGGGATACCAGGAAATACAAACTGAAATATTGAAATGAAAATAACAATAATCACCACATCTTTTTAAGGAAAGTATAGGGGTAGCCTAACACTCCCTGAACTCTGTCGGTTACCCCAAACCTCTTCATATCTACTAAAACTTTCACAATCTTCCCTACACCATGGGAATGGTGCACCGGGCAAACAACAACTCGAATAAGCCGCGAAGTTCGTGTGAATGTGTTGACCCTAAAAACTACCAAGCCTACGTGAGGCCGAGTAATTAATGAGCTAACTACGTTCTTCGGTTGTGTGCGGGACGTGCCAACTCGTTGATTGAGCTCGATCGGGGAGTAGAATGTGTTGCGTGGCATTGGGCGTGCTGCTGACTTCTTAATCTTGCGACTGCGGCCGAGGAAGGAACGCGTCTCGGCCTTCGGGTTCTAGAGCCTGAAGACAAGGTTGCTAGTTCTGCGAAGTTCATAAATCGTCGGCGCCAGATTCGGTCATAGTGATTATATTCGTAAGAGTATAAGCACGCCGAATCGACACTAAACTATATGAGCACAAGTACTAAAAACAAACGTACTTCTTAATCGTAAATGTAGTTCGGCCGTCATAATGCCGAACTCTAAATCCCACTTGCGAGTATCCAATCATAAAATAACTCGGCATTCAAAGTGCCGAGCCTAGTAACTTGTAACACCTCACTTCACCGAGAAGGCTAATGAGATGACCTTTGCCAACAAGAACTCGAAAATCCTTCTTGGCTGAAACTTGGATAGATAACCAGTCGGTCTCGACGCAGTGCTGTTTATCCAAACTAAAGGTGCTCCGCGGTCGGCTGATTCTACGATAACAATGCTGTTTATCCAAACTAAAGATGTGTTGGCGAAAAAGAAAATTAAAATCTCAAGATGTTTGAGAGGTTTCGCGTAGAACGAGGGTTTGCGTATGGTAGTTTGTATGTTGAATTGGAGGGGGCCCTTATCGCTGTATATCGTCTTGTATTTATAGGACCCAACCTTATCATGGCTGAACCATAACTATACCCGGATTAGGATTCTTTATCCTAATCTAACCATGTCTCGGCCAATCCTACCTCCCTTAGGACTTTGAACCAAACTCTTTACCTGGCCACATTCACTTCTCAAATCTCAGCATCCTCATTCCATCAAAACTCATTTTCATATTAAGACTTGACCTACTCGCTCTTATCCAGTCCAATCCTTCTTGCAATAGGACTCGACCGACTTGACTGGGCGACTTATGACCACTAGATGCTCCATAGTATGTTTGGAAAAGCCTTGGGCCGAACATGAACCTACGCTCGACCCAATAATATTATTTTGGGCCCAAACATTTCCCCCTCGCTTCTGAAGTATTCAGCCTAGAACTCCTTAGCCGAATTTCGACCTTGAAGAAGTGAAATCAAACCCTAAAGGTATCTTTAAAGGATGATGGAAAGTCTCAAATATTCCACCCATCAGGCGCATTTATGAAGCACGATCGCACGATCTAATTTTGTCAAACACCCTGCCACGTGGCATCTTCTTAGCACGTTCGTCCTTGACACTGATATGTCATCTCAAACCCCAAAACTCTACCACACGCTATCATTATAACCTCGAACTGCGAATTTTCAGGTCTGTTTGAGTCGTGCACATAATCAAATGTCCGTTCATCATTGAATCCGCCGTCACATGCCAATGTGCAGCCTCGGTTTGTGAATTTCTTGGTCTCTTCATATGGATTTCCCGAATCTCTATAATGATTGTAAAACTGTCCGACTAGTCTTACCCTTTTTTTTCAAAATCAAACGATTGACCTTTTCCCAAAACCGCTATAAATACTCAAAATCCTTCATTTTTTCCTTTACGCCTTCAGAACTCTCAAACACTTTACTCTCAAATCATTATTTAAAGCTCAATTCTTAACCAGAAAAACTCTTTTGAATCCAGAAATTCCTTCGAGTCCTCCACAATGGCTCTCAATACCTTCATCTCTAAGCTTTCCGACGACTGTGCCAAGTGTCGGGACTTTATTGACCGGAGTGCCATAAAAAACCTGCGATTCGAAGGTGACTCGAGCACTTCCCATCAGATCCTGGGACCTCTCTTCAAAGACAACGTCCCAGCGTCCATTACCAACCTTCTCAAAGATCACTGCCTGGAACCCCTGCTTCAAGGTTATGACTGGTCGAGATGGGAACTGACTAAATCCCAAAGAGCTAGACGTTCAACTACCTCGGCCTAGGTAGTGTGGGTTGAAAGGATGGAGAAATTCTTTAGTAAGGAGTGGAAGATTCTCAGCATTTATGATGCCATCAAGCTCTCGACCATTGAGATCGCCATGGACTAAGAACTTTTCATGGCAGCTCTAGGCTTCTGGTGCTCGGCCACCAATACTATGGTCTTTCCGCTCGGCCCTATTGGCCCCACCATTCTCGACATCTCAGCCATCCTCGGGGTTTTCCCTTCAGGTCTCCTTATTGACGTCTTCCTCTCTGGGTGCCCATCCAACCTCGACCTCAAGATGCTCTTCGACGAACACGATGTCGAGTCACTGAGGAAGAAAAACCAAGAGCCCTTGAAAAAGGAAGTTCAGAAGTTGCACAAGAACTTCTTCAACTACAACACCCTTATTCAACACTTCATTGGTCGAGGGGATGAAAACCTCAAGAAGGGAGAACACAAAGCCTTCATTTTCTACTGGTACAACAAATAAATTTGTTGTACCAAGTCAAATAAATGTTTGGTAGAGAACATGCCGGTCGCTGAAGCATTGGCCAGTGTTCATGTCCTGGCTCTTAGCTCGGTTATCATCGCCAGCCTCACACGTTGTCTAGCCGAGACGACGGTCAACAGGATTGACCCACACTAGAATGGCCCATTCTGGGGTTTTCAACTCTGGCTGCAAGTCTATTTTGCCACCCTCAGGCCAGAAGTCCCCAACTTCAGACCCATTGAAGCGTTAGGTCTGCAATTGGGCTCTAGACCCGCTCATCCTCACTCGGCTGAAGAAGTTTTTAAATACTTTTTTGGCCTAAAAGACATTTCTGATGATGAGTTTTTGATCTGCAGTTGTCAAGAATACCTCATCTTCCGTCAAGCTCTCATCCTCGGCATGGAATGAAGCCGAAGACGTTGGCCTCTGAAAGAGTTGAAGGTCGTTTGTGTTAACTTGCGACCTTCTTCTCGGCTGCGATACCAAACGTGCAAGTTGGGAAATCTACCAACCCCACTTCACCGCGCGGTAACTTGGCTACCTCAAAGGCTGCCCACTGCCTCTACTCACATCCCGTTCTCTTATGAGTCGATGACGCCTCTATAGTTCCTCAGAAAGAGAATGCAGGGAGGTCGAGCAAGAATTTCAAGAAAGATGCAAGAAATTCTGCCTTCGGCCGAACGTCCCTGAGACACTCAATATTGCCATCTTTGTTGACTAGTGGGCCGCATATACTCAAGATTTTTTTTCGGCGCACTGGTTGAAAACGTTATCAAGAAAAATTTTGGCGACTACCCGAAAAAGACTCCCACACCAACATCCAAAGAAACGGCTCAAGGTATTTGTCTGCGTCTATCATTTCACTTTGATCATTTGTTCAAACTCCATTGTGATTTGATTTTAGCATTTTCAAGCAGTCAAACGGTCGTGGCAGCTGTGATCTTGGCTAAGAAGAGACTTGGCCCATCGCTGAAGAAAATCACGACCGCTTCATCGACCTTACCAAGCAAACGTTCTCACCTAAAGGTCGAAACGGTTGACGATGCTCCCAGTCCTAAAAAATGTGTCAAGAAGTTAGTGAAAAAAGAGGAGCGGAAGATTCATGTCATCTCCAACCAAACCACAGGAGAAACCGCTGAGTCTCCTCGCGCTCCTGCCATTATCTTGCTGGCAACTTTTTCGAATAAATTCTAAATACTAATAACTCTCATTTCAAGACGACGACAGCGACGAAACCCCGCTAACGAGTCACCCTTGACCAACCAAACCCCTTACCACTCATCCTCCTCATGTGGTTGAGGCGACTGACCATGTCGATCATCCTGTAGCAGATCATGGGAAAATGCCTCTTGTCGAGCCTGAAGCAATGGCAAAGACACCAATCCATCCTTATGATCAAGACCTTGACGTTCTTCCACAAGAAGTCACTTCGGCTTTTGTAAGGCTCGATCATTTTTCTCTCGTTAGTTTTACTATAACAAGTCTGAACCGAGAAAAATATTAAATGTTAGGTGCCCGATTATTCATTTCACCGAAAATTCTATGCGTCGAAGGGTGTTATCTATATTTCATGGCCACCTCAGTGGCTGTCGAACGTAGATAACCTCCATCGGCCAGGTGAATTGAGAAGCAGTCTTAAACACTGGGCTCGGCCATTAAGCTCTCTAGGTTCGAGCAATGAACTAGGGGACATGGCCGAAGTCTTCTCTCGGCAGGTCTAAAACAAATTCCCTCTGTTATATTCTTTACAATTTTCCTTTTGCCTAAAATCTTTTCCTGTGCAGCCTTAATGGGAGGTCTAGCTTGACGCTTTACTCTTGAATACCTCTGGAGCAGCCGGGTCGTCTGCCGCGTTGGCCAAGCCTTCGGAGACCACGATCGAATCCAATGCCTTCGCCAAGTTGCAGGAGTTCCTATCCTTTTCTGCCTAACAAGTCCTTCAATGCAAAGGCCTCGACTCCATAAGAGAGTGCGTGAACGATCTTGTAGCCGGTGGTATGCTGAGCACTGAAAATTTCGTTCCCCTATCCGATCTTCTAGAGTGGACTCAGCAGTACTTTACTATTTTTGAACGGGCTCTCTGGGCCGAGGACGGCCTAAAGGCTACAAAGATTGCTCATGAAGCCAGTCGGCTGGAGGTTGAGGCCATCAAATCAAAGAAAACACGGCTGGCCGGCTTTGATCATCAAATTACCGAATTGCAACGTCAAATTGCCGAACTTCAACGACAAAGGTCGATTGTAGCTTCAGAACTCGAAAAAGATTTTGAAGTGAATAAAGCTAGACTGACGGACTTCGCGGCTGGTGTGAAGCAGATCCAGCAACTTCAGCTTAATAAATGGACGAGGCAAGCCGAAGTCACAATTGGTGAAGTAAGGTGGCTAGAACTGAAGGCCGTTCTTGAAGCCTTTCTTCCTTCGACCCCTTAGGAATATTCTATAACCTTACTTGTACGCCATTTTTTCAAAATTAATGAAATGATCTTTTATTCTCGCATCTCTTAAGTGACTGGATAATATTTCTTTAAAAATTTTCCGTTGATCGGCAATTTGTGAATTAAACCATTCAGATCCTTAAGGTGGTATACCCCATTGCCGAGAACTTTATGAACGATGAATGATCCTTCCTAATTCGGTGACCATTTGCTGAACCTGGGGTCTTTAATCCCTACGGGCAGCATAATTTGCTAAACCAACTCTCCCTCTTCGAATGTTTTTTGTATAACTCGTTGATTATAGGCTCGCTCGGCAATCTTCTTCTGCGCCACCAATAAATTATAAGCGTCAAGCCGAATTTCTTCCAAATCTTCTAACTCTTGTCTCATGGCCTGACCGTACTCGGCACTGAACAAACTACTTTGTTCAATCACCCGCAATGAGTTTATACTCAGCTTGACCGGTAACATCACATCGTGCCCGTAAGTTAACGCGTATAGAGTCGTTTCGGTAGCTGATCGGAATGAAATTTGATAAGCCCATAACACTTCGCTTAACTTTAAATGCCACATACCGGGCATCTCCTTTACCATTTTTTCGAGAATACCAATCAAAACCTTATTACTTGCTTCGGCCTGTCCCTTCGCCTGCGGGAAATACGGCGTAGACTGCTCGAGTCGAATTTTTAGTTTTTCCATATACTCCTTAAACCTGTCGAATGTAAAGATCGTTCCATTATCTGTTATGATTGTTTCTGGTACACCGAATCTAGTCACGATGTTTTCTTTTACAAAGTTACAGACTTCTTTAAACGTTAACTCGACATATGACCTGGCTTCGACCCATTTGGTGAAGTAGTCTGTTGCGACGAGTATCCATGCATGCTTTGCTGACCCGGAAGATGGTGCAACTTTTCCGATTACATCCATGGCCCATCTTCTGAATGACTATGGTTTGGTGACCGAATGGAGTGATTCGGTCGAGACTCTTTGTATAGGTCAATGAATTTGACATTGTACACATCCTCGTGCGAACTCAATACAATCGTTCAATATACCCGGCCAGAAATAACTGTGTCGACGAAGCAACCATCACATATTTCATCCAGACTGATGAGCCCCGCAAATACAGACTGACGAAGTAACCATCGCATATTTCATCCAGACTGATAGCATATTTCAATATACTTAATACAATCGTTCAATATACTTGGCCAGAAATAACTTTGTATAGGACATCTGCGATTGCTTGAACAACCTTCTGAGGGCCGAGGCATAGCAGTAATAAGCCATCTTCACCCCTTCGGTACAATTCATTTGGGTACATTACATAATTTGTGGCTTGAAACCTTGTCTTACGGTCGTGTTTGCCATTGGGATTGTCAAGATACTGTATAATTGACTTTCTCCAGTCATCTGGCATTGCTTCGACTGTACAAACCTCTATAGGGTCTTTCTGCTCTAAAACGAAGGTAAAGACATGACTCATGCACGGATCACGCAATCGTGTTGGAGAACTTGCTGATTAACTAAGGCCAGGTATGCTCATCGTGACACATGTATTTCTCGGCCTAGTTTGTCCCCTAGGAGATATGCTCCTGAGACTATTTGAACTAATTCGTCGGCGTCAGTGTTTTGAACTCATGAAATGTGTTTGAAGGTAACGCCGTTGAAAGACTCGACCAAATAGCTGTCAACCATGTGATAGGGCGCCATAGTACAACTCATGCAACGAAAAGTCCCATTAAGTTGGTTAATCATAAGTTCGGAATCATCGAGAATAAGGACACAAGTTGCCCGTAAATCGTGAGGACACCAAGGCCGATGATGAGGGCTTCGTATTCAATCTGATTATTCATGCAATCGAAATTGAGCTTGAGAGAAAAATACTAGCGGCTGTGATTTGGGGATTGAATAACGATCTCAACACCAGCCGAGACTGAAGTACTAAAACCATCAAAGTACATCATCCAGTAATTGTCACGTGTTTCCACCATGCCGATTTCCACGTCATTGCCCCCAAAACCGTATGGTGAGGGATGTTGGGCCAAGAAATCGGCCAACGCTTGGCCTTTGACAACTTTCTGGGGCACATATTGCAAACTGAATTCAGACTGTCCATTTTCCAATTCGGCATTTTACTATCGGCCGAGTGAGCATGTAACGAATGACAACGGTCTGGGCGATGACCTGAGTGACTGACGGGAGCATGTAATGCCTGAGTTTTGATGCAGTGAAAAATAAGGTTAGGCATAGCTTTTCGACGGTGGAGTAATTAATCTCTGGTGGGTTGAGATGTCGGCTAAGATAAAAAAATGGCCTGTTCTCGCCCAACATCATTGTCTTGTGCGAGAAGGCATCCGATGGACTCCTCGGCCGCAGAGATGTATAGCTTGAGAGGTCTGCCACATCGTGGCTGGACAAGGATGGGTGGAGTTGTTATGGAGACCTTGATTTGTGTAAATGCCTCTTGGTGTTCAACACGCCATTCAAATGTGTCATTATCCTTAAGTTTCAAAAGTGTGGAGAAGGCTTTCATTTTTCTCGTCGAGTTGGCAATGAATCGGCGGAGAAAGTTAATCTTGCCAAGCAACGACTGTAGTTGTTTCTTGGTAGTCGGGGGTGGAGCGTTGATGATTGCTCGTGCCTTATTTTTGTCCACCTCAATACCACGATGATGTACAAGGAATCCTAAAAAATTGTCGGCTGATACACCGAAAACATATTTGGCAGGATTCATTTTAAGGTTGTGCTGGCGCATACGCATGAAGGCCTGTCAGAGATCATCTACATGTGTCTGCCGACGTTCTCATTTGATTACAACATCGTCAATGTAAACTTCGACGGTGGTACCAATCAAATTATGAAATATAGTATTCATGGCTCGTTGGTATGTGGCACCGGCGTTCTTGAGGTTGAATGGCTTGATAACCCATTTGTATGTGTCGAGTGCCCCCGGACAACGAAAAATGGTCTTATGGACATTGGCCTTGGCGATGAAAATATGATTATAACCAGCATGTCCATCCATAAACGATAAGATCTCATGATTTGCTGCCGCGTCGATTAACATATCTGAAATTGGCATTGGATATTCATCTTTGGGAGTTGCCAGGTTCAAATTTCGAAAATCAATACAGATACGTAGGGCATCATTTTTCTTTAATACTGGGATGATATTTGCCAACCATTCGACGTATCGAGCCATCCGAATAAACCCAGCTTTTAAAAGTCGATTGAGAATCGTCGAGGTGGTTGGCGTAATGGTTTGCACCCAGGTTTGATACGTAATTCATGTTCAACCAGCATTCGATCCAAACCAGGCATCTCATGGTAACTCCAAGCAAAAAAATCCATAAATTCTTTAAGCAAATTACAAAGCCCGGTTTTCACATGTTGGGGGTAACAAAGTACTAATGAATAAAGGCTGTGGGTCTTCGGCTGTTCCAAGATTTATTTCCTCTAAATGATCATTGACTTGAGGTTGATTATCCTCGAGCTCGGCTGGTGCAGCCTGAACTTTGTCTAGTGAAATTACTGGGCCGTTGTCTCATTTGACCAAAAATTCGACTAAGTTTACGCCCGAATTTGTTTGGAAATAACATACCAATAGGCCATCAGTTGTTCCATGCTATATGAAACAGCGGCCTAACGTCTGTCTTGGCGGTCTTCAGACATCAATATCTACGATTAGATCGGCCAACCCAAGCCTCGTCGAATCCTGATGGACAGTCTCAACGCCTACCTCGATTACTTTCTATACCGAAATTCGAGTCTGTCGTCCTTCCTCATTCAAACCTTGTAGGGTAATATACTCGACGTGATCATCGTAATACTGTGCTTGAATCATATTGGCTTCAAACAGTTGATTGTCGGCCGGATGCACCACAACGGATTTGTCGTCCCAAAAAATGAGAACCTGATATAATGAAAAGGGAATGCAATTTGTTTGATGGATCCAATCCCGACCGAGCAATGCATTATACTCGGTCTGGGAGTCGACGATAAAGAATGCGGTCATATGATTACGACCTGCAACATTTACCTCCAAAGGAAGCACTCATTTGGTTTGAGATTTGTCGTCGACAAAACTGCTCATGGTTATTCCTGATGGAATGAGTTTGTCGTTAGATCGTCGTAGTACCTTCATGACGGATATAGGCATGATATTGATTGTAGCCCCACAATCGACGAAGATTTTAGAGATTGGATAACCTTCAATGTGAGCCGTGACATATAACAACTTTAAGTATTGATGATTAACCGAAGAAGAGTGGGGAAACAATACGGCCAGTGTGGCTTTAAGTTTGTCGGCTTTACTTGCTTGCTCATTTTCTTTGGTAGCGATGAAATCGACTTGTGTTGCTTCATCGGCAACCACATCCTCATCCAAGGAATTTGATTGGTACAGTATCATGCTGATTTCCATATTGTTGAGGATTGAAGGACCTATCGAGTCCTGGTCGTCGTCCTCTGGGTTATCGAGTACAGTATCATGCTTTTGAGCATCCTCAACCTGATCATATTTTGCCTTAACGGGTACCTGCTCTAGTGGTATGTCAACTAAACTTATTTCATTCTGGCTTTCGTCCTCGAGCTTGGTCAGACTCTTATTAACGGCTCTAGCTGAGGTAGTGGGGGAAGCTAGCTTTCGGTTATTGTTTGAAATGCTATAAACGAGCTTTCATCTCCCCGGGCCGAATGAGGAGTTTGATGCGCTTCTCGGATTCTTCAATGGTGGTTTCAAAGTCGCGATCAATTACCTTTTTCCCTTGAAGTAATTCGGCCATGATTGCCGGGGTTTGTCGGTCATCTCCACTTCATGTTGTTTCTTTTGGCTGCCATTTAGTAGCCAAAGTAGCCTGTATTGCATGTCGTCGAGCCATGCAGTCTACCAGCTGGCGTCGACGTTTCTGAGATTTGGATAACACAGTATACATGCCAGTGGGAGAATTGTAGCTATACCAATGTTGGTTGCGTGGCTCAGGTGGCTTGAAGGTTTTTTGATTCGCCGATAAACTTGAGCTGCTGGAGTTGCAGGAGTAATAATCCTCATCATAAAATGGTGCGTCGAAATCAAGACGCCGTCTGGCTGAGGTGAAGCCGTCCATTCATGTTTGAGGGCTGAGCCTATCAAACACTTTCTGGCGCTGGCCTCCGCCTAGTTCTTTTGAAGGTGTTGCCGCGGCCTTGGATGGTTGTCGTGATGTTGGAGCCTGAAGTGGTCTCTCATTTGGTTTGGTTAGAACGACACGTGCCTTACAACTGGTGTACAAAACCATTGGTCCATCAATTTCTTCTGTACTGGAGTCTGACATAGATTCAACTATGACTGACCCCGACAACTCTGTGGGTGGTTCGTTAGAAAATAGATTAATCTTGAGTCGCGGACGAGAGTTCTGCTTTGGGATATGTTGTATTGGAACGAACTCGGCCTTCCCTTTCCCTTTGCTCTTGGGCAAATGAGCATCTACCATGCCAACTGTCGCCGAGAGGAAGGGATCAACATCGACAATCATCTGTTTTCAGGGAATTTTAGCTTGCCTTTATCAATCCAGTTTTGAATAGCATCACGGAACACAATGCAGTTATTTGTGGCATGCTTATTCGAGTTATGGTACTTGCAATACGTTTTTCCTTTAAACTCTTCGGCCTTAGGAATGTTATGTCCTGGCCGAAGTTTGATGATCTTTGCCAGTAACAACTGATCAAAAATTGCATCAGCCTTGGTGATATCAAAAGTGTAAACTTTTGATGTTTTAACTGTCTCTTCATAGGTCGAGTGGGTTTTGGAATCCTTGGAATTAATTTGAGCTAATGCCTTGTAAACGTACGATTTATCTATCACTATCTCAGCCGTGTCCACACTGACGTATTGGAAATCTTTGCCTTCGGTCGATGCGTAGCTAACCGTGGGATTTTTGTAAATCGTTCCCCGGGATGGGGACTTCGAAATCTTTTCTTCTCGGAGCAAATAATCATATTGCTCGACGTGTGGGGCCAGTTTGTACATATCTCGGAAGTTTGCCCCCAAGAATTTCTTTTTATATTCCACATCTAGGCCATTCAGAGTGATTCTAACGAATTCAACTTTAGGGAGAGGTAGTCGGCACCAATTTTTGGCCTACTTGAACCTCGTTAAGTATTCTATTGGTGACTCGTCAGAGGCTTGAGCCATCCTAGCCAGTGATGAAACTGACATCTCCATCCCCGGCTAGTAGAATTGTTCATGAAACTTTTCGACTAGTTCATCCCAACTTTGGATGGAATTAGGATGGAGGTTGATGTACCAAGCAAATGTTGAACCTGTTAGCGAGAAGTTGAATAATCGCAGTTTGTGGAAGTCACTATTAACATCTCCGCATTGCGCAGTGAACTGAGCCACATGTTCTAACGAAGACAGAGATGATTCGCCAACAAAAAGGCTGAAATCTAGGATTTTAAAACCTTTAGGATATTCGAACTTCTCGACGTAAGCTAGGTACGGATGGATGAACTTTGGGAACTTTGGCCTCTTTTTCAAGGCTGAATCAATCATTCTTTGGACCTCATTCACATCGACAGAGGCTGTTTATACTCTCTGGTCGGGTCCATCTGATCTGCTGCTTGATCCTCCTGTTTTTTTCCAAGTCAATCATTTTGAGCCGAGCAAATCCTGTCTCGGCCTGTAGTGTTGATATCGGATTACCTTTAGGTGGAAGTTGCCGGGAACTGTGGGAGGATACGCCGTCGTACACTTTACTAACCAATAGTTCGAGCATTTTGTTGTGTGTCTCGCCATTACTGCGTATTTCATCAAGTATGCTTCTTACTTCTCAACTGAAAACCTGAGATTGCTCTTCGAGTCTTCTCCGAAGAAAAGACCTAGTCGGTGAATCAGAACCTACGCCACCATCCTTATCGCAATCGTCTAATAAAACGCCTTTGTTTCTGTTAGGGGCTTCTGCATTGTAAGGTTGGCCGCCGAGGCTAATTTCCTTTTCCCGGAGCGTCGCGCTTATGGCCTCAAGCGTCTTGGCGAGAGGAAGATTTTGAGCCTGCGACAAGTCCTCTTGTTCTAGATTCTTGATCGGAATGTTGGTTGTTGACTTTCCCATGACTGTTTTCTTTTTAACCGATCGTGTTTCGACGGGCATAAACTTCGTAGTTTTAGCACTGAGTCCCACTGGGTGTGCCAAAATGTTGACCCTAAAAACTACCAAGCCTACGTGGCGCGTAGACTGAGTAACTAATGAGCTAACTATGTCATTCAGTTGTGTGCGGGGCGTGCTAACTCGTTGACCGAGCTCGGTCGGGGAGTAAAATTTGTTGCGTGGCATTGTGCGCGCTGCTGACTTCTTAATCTTGCGACTGCGGCTGAGGAAGGAACGAGTCTCGGCCTTCGGGTTCTAGAGCCTGAAGACAAGGCTGCTAGTTCTGCAAAGTTCATAAATCGTCGTCGCCGGATTCGGTCACAGTGATTATATTCGTAGAGTATAAGCATGCTGAATTGACACCAAACTATATAGGCACAAGTACTCAAAACAAATGTACGTCTTAATCGCAAATGTAGTTTGGCCGTTAGAATGCCGAACTCTAAATCCCACTTGCGAGTATCCAATCATAAAACAACTCGGCGTTCAAAATGCCGAGCATAGTAACTTGTAACACCTCACTTCGCCGAGAAGGCAAATGAGATGACCTCTGCCAAAAGAACTCGAAAATCCTTCTTGGCCGAGACTTGGATAGATAACCAGTCGGTCTCGACTCAGTGCTGTTTATCCAAACTGAAGGTGCTCTGCGGTCGGCTGATTCTACGGCAACAATGTTGTTTATCCAAACTGAAGATGTGTTGGCGAAAAAGAAAATAAAAATCTCAAGATGTTTGAGAGGTTTCGCGTAGAGCGAAAGTTTGCCCATGGCAGTTTGTATGTTGAATTGGAGGGGGCCCTTTTCGCTGTATATCGTCTTGTATTTATAGGACCCAACCTTATCATGGCTGATCCAGAACTATATCCGGATTAGGATTCTTTATCCTAATCTAACCACGTCTCGGCTAATCCTACCTCCATTAGGACTTTGAACCAAACTCTTTACCCGGCCGCATTCACTTCTTAAATCTCAGCATCCTTATTCCATCAAAACTCTTTGGGTAAAGTACAAAAAATTACCTTAACTATTGGTGTCACGACACTTTCATACCTCATCTTTCAAAATTGACAATGTCATACCTCATCTTATGAATTTGTGCCAATGTTATACCTTCCGTTAGTTTGGCGTGAATTTCTTAGTTAAATGCTGACGTGGCTTGATCCGGGGCCTATTTTCTATTAAAAAATTATTAAAAACTAAACAAAATCATTTAATATTTTTTAAATATTAAAATAATAAAGAAAAGTTAAAAAAAAAAACCAACAATCAGTTCGTCCCCTTACCCCTTTCTCTCTTTTCTCCCCATCTTCTCTTCTTCCCCCTTCCTGCAACTTCAACCCTGAAAAAAGAAGAGAAAAAAAAAACCAATTTGTCTTCCCTGCTCCCCACCCCCACTACCTGCAACCCAAAAAAAAAAAAAAAACCCAAAAAAAAACCCAGATCTCGTTGAGATGGAATCGGGAAAATGGGGGGAATGGATGTGGAGGGAAGAGGGTGGGTACGCCGCGGGGGGGGGGGGGGTGGGGGCGGGATGGACGAACTGGGTGTCCTTTTGTTTTCTTTTTCTTTTCCTTCTCTCTTCTTCTTCTTCTTCTGCAGGTTGGGTGGGGGGGGACGGACGAACTCGGTTTCCATTTTTTTTTGGTTTTTTTATTTTTTTATTTTTTATTCTTCTTATTCTTCTTCTTTTTCCTCCTTCTTTCTGGGTTTGTTGGGGGGGGGACGAACTGGGCTGGGTTTTTGTTTTTTTTTTTCCTTCTTCCTCATCTTTCTTCTTCTTTCTGGGTTGCAGGAAGATGGGGAAGAGAGAGGGGGAGGGACGACTTTCTATTAAAAATGGGAAAAGAGAGGGGAGAGAGAGGGAGGGACGACTTTCTTTTAAATTATTAAAAATATATTTAATTATTAGTGAGTGGATCCTGCATGTAGCCACGTCAGCACTTAACAGAAAAATTAACAGAAAAACTGAAGGAGGAATGACATTGGCACAAATTCTAAAGATGAGGTATGACATTGTCAATTTTAAAAGATGAGGTATGAAAGTGTTGTGACACCAATAATTGAGGTAGTTTTTTGTACTTTACCCAAACTCTTTTTCATACTAGGACTCTACCCACTCGCTCTTATCCAGTCCAATCCTTCTTGCAATAGGACTCGACCGACCTGACTGAGCGACTTATGACCACTGGATGGCCCATAGTATGTTTGGAAAAGCCTTGGGCCGAACATGAACCTACGGTCGGCCCAATAATATTATTTTGGGCCCAAACAGAATGACAATAATGCAACGTATGTGATAATATTAAAAACCATCCATCGATCACGGTTTATAAACATCAAATATATAAAATCATACTTAATAATAGGGTAAAAGACTGTTTACTACCTTCATATTTCGTGGTTTTCAACATTTAGTACATCAA
Source organism: Malus fusca (assembly GCA_035220775.1). NCBI lineage: Eukaryota > Viridiplantae > Streptophyta > Magnoliopsida > Rosales > Rosaceae > Malus > Malus fusca. The sequence goes on from CM069071.1 coordinate 13,755,321, forward strand.
GTTTTTTTCGTCCCAGAGTCATACCTAAAGTGTTAATTTTGGGACAATCTCATACATCCTTTAGTCAAATTGTTAATTCTCTCGTTAAGTGATGACGTGGTGCCAATGTGGACAATGACTGGGCGCCACGTGTCATTAAAAATATTAAAATAATTAATTAAATAAAAGTAAAAAAAAAAAAAAAATTCCCCAGATCCCTTTTGTGTTCCCCACCCCGATCCCTTTCCCTTCTCATTTTGCACATCTGCACATCCGTTCACCCTCACTATCCACTCTCTCTCTCACTCTTCGCTCTCACTTCCCAGATCCCTCTGCACGTCTGCACCTTTGCACATTCATCATTCCCCAGAAAACGCGTAACTCTCTCGGTCAAAGTCTTCTGACGTCTCTTTGCCGTCTTGCTTTGCGGTTGTACTTCGTCTTTCTTCTTCATTTCCCTCTCTTTCCCTCTCTCTCTACACATGCCTTTCCCTCATACCTCGCCGACCTCCTTGTTCTTTCTCCACCTAACTCGCCAATGAATTCCCCACAAAACCCACCTCTCTAAATCCCCAGAATCCAATCTAGGAATCGTTTTCGAATCTGGGTTTTCTCCTAAAAGAACCAGCTCATTTCCCTGCTGTGTCCTAATAATCCAGATCTTTGTCGGGTTCCTGGAGCTCGACGAAATGGAGCACGTATGACGAGGTGGATGTGAAGAGCATGTGGGAGTTGAGAATGGTGCGGACGGCATTGAGTTCTTGGATGGTGAGGGGGTCGAGATGGTGGTGGGGGGTGTTGGAGCTGTGGTCTTCGAGGCGGCGTGTTGGGATATGGGGTTTAGATTGGATGCGGTTTTTGAAGGAGCACCAGGCGAAGTTTGTTATGCAGTCGAGGAGGTCGAAAACGTACTATGCCTATGCACCAGGCATAGTTTGTTGTGCAGAGAAGGACTAGGCCTATGCAGAGGGAAAGGGAGAAAAAACGCAGGAATCTCCGATCTTCCATGAATTTTGTGTTTCAGAGTTTGAGTTTGAGGGAGGGGGAATGATGGATGGATGTGCAGATGTGCAGAGGTGCAGAGCGAAAAGAAAGGGGAGTCGGGGTGGGGAAGACAAAGGGAATCTGGGGAATATTTTTTTTTTACTTTTATTTAATTAATTATTTTAATATTTTTAATGACACGTGGCACCCATTCATTATCCACATGGGCGCCACGTCATCACTTAACGGGAGAATTAACAGTTTGACTAACGGATGTCTGAGACTGTCCCAAAATTAACACTTTAGGTATGACTCTAGGACGACAAAAACTTGATGTACTAAATGTTGAAAACCACGAAACATGAGGGTAGTAAACAATCTTTTACCCTTAATAATATCATAAATAAACCATTGAAAATCCCCGAATGAGTCACACAAACATCCATTGGCCCGTATGAAATCAAACACAAGGTTATTAATCAATAACTCATGCAATACGCCAAATGCAGGGCTAGAGAGACACAGTTCGGCTGAAGCCTACGTCTCTGAAAATGAGATTTCGGACGGCTCAACGAAATCCAACAACATCGGCTTCCGGACCATTAAACGGAACCAAAATACCAAGCAGGATTCTGGACCATTTAACGGAATCCAAACCAGGATACGATTCTGGACCACTCAACTGAATCGCGGAGTAGAAGGCATTCCAGACCTCTCAACGGAATCCGAGTGGATACGATTCCAGACCACTCAATGGAATCGTGGAGTACAATGGATATCAAACCACTCAAGAAATCCACGGCATAATACGATTCAGGACCACTAAACGGAATTACGGATCATGAGGGATTTCGGACCTCTCAACAGAATTCATACGGAGTAGGGAACCAGACCACTCAATGGTACCCCAGCGGAAACCCAGTTCCGAATTACTCAACGGAACAGAGTGGAAGGACAAGGGACATATCAACGACTCGAAGAAACAAACATGAACCAAGTTACTTAATTAAAAAGGCTCAACGAAACAAGAAATGAAACAAAGCACAAATTACACAATTTATAACAGTTAACGAAACGAGAAATGAATCAATGAAACGGGATGTGAAACAAGCACAAATACTAAATTTGGAACGGATCAACGAAGTGAGAAATGAAGCGATATCGAAGCAACAAATCCCCATGACAATGGGTTAACAGTCGACTGCTAGCCCTCACACTTAACAGACAATCCAACATGCATTTCAAATAACATTTAACAAACATTTCCAACACACAAGTCAGATCGCATTTCGTAATAATAGATAGATGGCTAATTATTAAAAATCACATTTTTAATATACAACACATTTATAAAACCAAGTCATATCCATAAAGGATACTAAATACGAAAACAGGGTAATAACCATATCACATATATTAAAGTCATTCACCCGGAGTCCGCACTACTACTCCCTAGCACGAATATCGAGGTATCAAGAACGATCGTCTCCTAAAACAATATCAAATCACGTCTTAGGATTTTATCGATAGAACACATAATCGTAGCTTGTACACGTCATCTAGGACATGCTAGATGAATTCGAGATCCATTGACCAAAAGTCAACTGTGGGTCAAAGGTCAACCGTCGGGTCTACAACCCTAGCAATTCAATATGGAAGATCCGCACATAGAATTTTGGATCTGTAACTTCCTAAAGTCTTCATTACTCATAAAACGACATACTAAAATTTCATTACGATCCAACGGTTGGATCTCCGTCAATCACAAATTCAAGTGGCAGTCAACATTTGATTTTACAACTTAGAAATCAAATTTGGGAATATCCGTACCTTGGATTCCCGATCCGTAAGTTCCTGATGTACTTAAATATTATGTACTATTACATATTTAAGTTTGGTGCCAATCTAACGGTCGGATCGTCAATTCATATAATGACCAAGTGGCGGTCTTTATCAAAATTATAGTCACACGACGAGATTTCATCAATCGGACGTCACGTATGGAATTAGGGCATCCAAATTAGCCTAGGAAGGTCAAGTGGGGTTTTGGCCCATGCACCGTTGGAAAATTCAACTATTTCCAAAAATTACCAAATTTTAGCAGAATGAAGAGAGCAAGTTTTATAACTGTGACCAAGTCCAATTTGGCCGGAAAAAGCCCCAAATTGGCTCGCACTCGTCGAAAACCCTAGAATGGGTGAGTTTCGATTCTCCTTCCACAGTGTTCCGACGCCCATACAACTGGTTGGGTCTTGTTTCTGGGCCTAAGGGGAGTTGATTAAGAATGGTGGTGGGTGGTGCAACTCGCCGGAATGGCAGAATCGCCGTTGAGTACCTTCAGTGCTCGGGTGAAGTTCCTCATGAATTTGGACCTAAAACTCTTCTATCTTGGTCGGGAATGGTAGATGGGAGGTTGTGGAAGAGGTTGCAGGTGGTGGATGTTTGAATTTCAAAGGAAAAAATGGCGAAAATCGCCAGAATCAAACCGGGTTGGCCGCAGGCATGGTCTAAAATATCCATAATATCCCGATATTTCCATCGAAATTTCCGTACTTTTGGACTACCGATATTTTTTTGGACTACCGATATTTCCGATATCATCGATATTTTAGACCTTGCTAAGTCACTCATGTATCTTACCATGCAATGTATAAAGTGTAAAATATTGTATTAATTCATTATATATAAATGATTATGGTGTGTTTAAACTTCTTTCATTAATTACTACATATTTTCTACACTCACAATGTTTGCCAGCTCGCTATATAATCAACTTAAATCAGTTATATCTATCATGCAATGCATTTCCTTCCAATTTTTTGTGATAAACTAATAGATAATTGACTAAATAAACATCCTGCAAAGTTTCAATAAAAATTTCCAAGTTTTTCTTACAATTTCCGTGGTTTTTATTCAATTTTTATCGATATCGATAATATCCCGATATTTCCATCGAAATTTCCATGTTTTTAGACTACCGATATTTCCAATATCATCGATATTTAATACCTTGGCCGCAGGTACATGGGTCGACGGGAAGGGAAGGTCATTTCTCTTTCTTCCTGATTGGTCATTTCTCTCTTGTACCTGATTGGGCTGCTCCTCACCTTTGATTGGTTACCATTCCCACATGGTGGGAGTTTTAATTAATTTAAAATCTATAGTTTTGTAAAACGACTTCAAATGTCCGTAACTATACCGTTAAAACCAGGATTCCCAAACGGCTTTCGCCTATTTGTTTGTGGTTTCGAGATCTATTCGAAAACATTAATTGTGACCTTGAAAGGTAACCCAAAATAACTATTCGATTAAATTCCTAAAATTTACGGAATTAAAAATTAACAAAAAAAATGTAACCCAAAATACGAAATTTAATAACGAAAATACGTAGTCAATAGTGGAATTCCGAGGACGGGATTTCACATGAAGTTTCCTCATAAAATGTCATCAGTGAAAGGTTACATCAAAATCATTAATAATCAAAACAACCATTTTTATTCACCATGTAAAAACAAAAATTAATTCCAAATAATAATTATTGAATCGTCAACCAAATAATGTCCTCTAACTCTTAAGCATTAGAAGTGAAGTTGAAGTTCGCACAAGTTGTACGTCTGAACAAAAGTGAGGAACTGAACCCAAGCCTAGAAGTAGCCAGATCAAACTGTAGAAGATTGTCCTCCAATTGGTGCCCTCCAATCACAATAGAAGTCTTTGGCCTCTTACCTCCATCCACAAACCCTAAACATAAGACATCATTGCTCACATATACCATTGAATTTGCTCCGAACATTATCCAATACACACTCTCGCTTTGCAACACGAGATCAATTTAAGGCACTGCAAGCCCAACCCTCGTAACACCAATGTTCTTCGAACTAAAGCATGCTCTGAAAGGCGTTATTGGTTTCACTTTTGGGATGTTAGCAACTTCTTTCACAAATGTATTCACCACGGCGTTGTAGATTGAAGTCTCCAAAACCGTGTAAGGATTCACCGTGCTAATCTTCGTGCCGCCATACCCTTCATTGTCAATGGCCAACAATGAAGTATTCAAAGCACCAACCTTTTGGTTGATCTTAATCGACTTCACATTGATGAAGTAGTCCACCGAAGGCTTGCCAACGAAATAAGAAAGGGCTGTGATGATATGGTTGATGATTAATGGAGTGAAAGTGACTTGGACACCTCAATATTGGGAAGGAGAGAATAAGGCTCGTCCCTTAAGATTACAACCCCGGAAGAACTCGATGAAGAGCTCAAACAAATTGCGAATTTTCGGCGGAAGCTAAAGGTGGAAACGAATTGTGAAGGATGTTAGTGTTTGAGCTACTTTTGAGCTAAATTTCTCCATCAATTTGTAATCAATTCAACAAGTAATTGAAAATGGATTTGAAGAAGAAATAACAAAGATGAACTTTGGAGAGAAATGAAGTTCGTTGCTCCTCGAATCTACATTGGATTCGATCCACAAAAGTCGGAATACAATGAGGGGTTTATAGCCGTTGCTACCCTCACACACACACACTTGCACTGTGACTGTGATCACATGCACCTCACATTTTTTCACTTAACTTTTAACAAACTAAACATATGGCAAGATACACACCATTGAGATGTTTTAATCTTATCTGTTCATTACATTATTTGAACACCAACTACTTTAACACTTAGGCGTTTCGACCTTCAACTTCTTCTTCCTCTCTTTAGCTGCAATGCACCTGAAATCTAGCTGCCATGCTTATCCACCAACACTCCCTTTTAAGCTGGCAGCTGGTTTAACTCCAAGCTTATCTCTGAGTGTGCATAATCGATCTTTGGGAAGTGCCTTGGTGAGAATATCAGCAAGTTGATCTTCTAATTTGCAATAGATTAGCTTGATGATGTTTGAGTGAAATGCTTCTCGAATGTAATGATACCTTCTTCCAATGTGCTTTGTTCTCTGATGAAACACTGGATATCTTGTCATAGCAATGGCAGATGTATTATCACAGTAAAAAGGAGTAGCTTCATTTTGTTACTCTCTAAAATCTTAAAGCACAAACCTCAACCACACAGCTTGAGTGGTTGCTTCAGTTGCACTCATGTACTCAACTTGAGATGTTGACAGAGCTACACTATGTTGTTTAACCAAGGCCCAAAAGAAAAGCCCACTTCCAAATGAGAAAACATATCCAGATGTGCTTCTCATATTAGTTTCATCCCCACTCTAATCATTGTCACAATAGCCTATGAGAATTGATTCTTTGCCTTTCTCATACTCAATCCCATAGTCCAATGTGCCTTGTATATATATGAGAACCCTCTTCGCTGCTCCCAAATGTTTATTTGAAGATCCATGCATAAATCTAGCAAGTAAGCTAGCTGTAAACATAATGTCTAGTCTTGTTGCAGTTAAGTACAATTTCCCAACCAATTGCCTATATACATTCTCATCTGTTTTCTCACATTCATCATCTTTCTTAAGTTTGTCACTCATCACCAGTGGAATGCTAATAGGTTTACAGTCCTTCAATCCAAATTTCTGCAGTAAGCTGATTGCATATTTTCTTTGGTTAATGAAGATCCCAGATTCATATTGAAGAATTCCCATGCTAATGAAGTGATATAACAGTCCCAAATATGTCATTTCATATATGTTCATCATGTCAGCCTTGAAATCTTCTAGCAACTCAGTGTTGCTACCTGTGTAGATAATGTCATCTACATAGATAGAGACAATGATGCATTCACTTTCTCCCCTTGACTTCATATACAAGGTTACTTCACTTGGACTTCTGGTGAATCCACATTTGTGCAAATGAGTATCAATTTCTTTATACCATGCCCTTAGGGCTTGCTTTAACCCATATAAGGCTTTCTTCAGTTTATAGACTTTGTCTTCTGCACCCTGCATAAAAAATCTCTCAGGTTGATCAATGTAAACCTCCTATTGCAACACTTCAATAAGAAAAGCTGATTTCAAATCAAGTTTAAATAGCTTCCACTTTTTTTGAGCTACTAAGGCTATGAGAGTTCTTATGGTATCCAATCTTGCAACATGAGCAAATGTTTCATTGAAATCAATACCAGGCTTCTATGTATAACCCTTGGCAACAAGTCTTGCTTTGTCCTTCTGAATTGTCCCATCCATATTCAATTTGGTCTTGTATATCCACTTCATTCCAACAATAGGTTTGCCTGATGGTTTATCAACTAATTCTCAGGTCTTGTTTTTCTTTATCATCTCAATTTCAGCATCCATTGCTTTCTTTCAAGCTACATCAGTTGCATCATCAATGAAATTCTCTGGCTCAATCATGCTTACATTGCATCTAGCATAAATTTCACTCAGTGATATCTTTTTTACTGGTATGGCTTTAGCTGTACTTAACTCACCAATCTTAGTTTGAGAATTAGTGAATTCATATGTTACACACTTGCTCCCTTCTAGTTGAATGCCATGTTCAATCTCAAGTAGATTGAAATTAACAGGAAATGATAGCTTATCACAATTTTCCGCATTCCAATTCCAAGTACCCTTCTTATTAAATACAACACTCCTTGACAGAAAGATCTTCTTGGTACTCAAATTGTAGATCCTATATCCTTTCTCCATTTTCCCACATCCAACAAATATTCCTTTCATAGAGGATTCATCACGTTTCTGTCTTAATTGTCTAGGTATGTGACCATAACAGATACATCCAAACACTTTTAAATATTGGATACCTTGCTTTTTGCCACTGAAAGCTTTAAATGGAGTTTTATGTTCCACAGCCTTAGTTGGACACCTATTGAGGAAGTACACAGCTGTGTTAACAGCTTTTCCCAAGAACTCGTAGGGAAAATGCTTGTCATGAAGCATACTCTTAGCCATTTCAACAATGGTTCTGTTATTCCTCTCAGCAACACCATTTTGTTGTGGGGAATAAGGCATTGTCAACTGTTTCTCAAGTCCCAAATCTTCACAGAATTAATTAAATTCATGACATTTGTACTCTCCACCTTTGTCACTTCTTAACTTTAGAATTTTGTAGCCACTTTGCAATTCAACCATGGCTTTAAATTTCTTGAACACTTTGAACACTTCTGATTTGTGATTCAGAAAATAAACCCAACACATTCTGGTTATATCATCAATGAAAGTTAAGAAGTATCTGTTTGCTTATCAGACAATAGTTGCAAGCTGTTAAAATTCAAAAGCCCCAGCCTTTTGTGCTATTCCCAAACATCACCCTTAATGTTAGCTTTTAGTGCAGAACCATTCATATCCTCCATGAGTAGTGGGAATCACCTATTACCAGTCATTTGTACTGTAACAACATGAATCTCCAAGCTCCTATCTTCAAAGATTGCAACCTGATCATCTCCAAATAATAAGAAATAGCCATGCTACATCATTTGCCCCACACTTAGGAGATTTTCATCCAGTCCTGGAACAAGCATTACTTATTTGATATGTCTGGTACCCTTCTTGGTTTCAATCACCAAGGTTCATTTTCCACTAGCTTGAACAATCTGTCCATTCCTCATTTTGATTCTTGTTGAGATACTGTCCAGATTAATCAACATAGACTCATGTGAAGTCATGTGATTATTCCATCCACTGTCAATATACCAAACATGCTCACTTTTGACTATTGCAGCAAAATTACAAGCAAAGAACATAAAGGTTTCCTCATTCATTTGTTATGCCACTTGAACCTGTTGAACTGGTTTGCTTTTGCAATCTCTGGCAAAATAATTAAATCTGCCACAGTTGTGACACTTAGGCTTTCCTTTAAATCTGCATTCACTGTAGTTTATATTCCAACAGATTTTACATGTCTCTCTTGTGTTTTCCTTGTTAAACTACGGTTTGGCAGCATATTAAGGCCTATCATTAGCCTTAAATCACTATTATTATCTCTAAATTTGAAAGGTTTCTTCCCATCGTATCCAGTGGTCTGTGATCCACTTTTTTTTTGGATACTAAGACTGCTAAATGCCTTATCACTCACTTCCTTATCTTCAGTATGTTTTTTCAATCTCTGCTTAAATCATTTCAGAGTTGCAACAACTTCATTTGGATTAATCTCATCTAATTTGTTAGTCCCCTCAATGACAGAAACAATATGATCATATGAAAAAGTTAGACTAATTAGCATTTTCTCAACTAGTCTCTTGTTTGGCAAGGTTTCACCAAACATCTTCATCTTATTCACAAGACCAGATAATCTACCTAGATAATAAAAGATCCTAGCATATTCAAAATCACGGCGAATACCTTGTAATTGCACAACCATGACTTGAGTATCACCCTTGAATTCTTGCTTAAGAACATCCCAATCATCCTTTGCAGTCTATTGGTTTGCAATTCTGGGAAAGATCTCATCACTCGTAGCTCCTTGGATCAGTCTCAATGCCTTTGCATCTCTGTAGATGAGATCCTAATCAGCGAGAACTTGTTTCTCTTACATTTAGGCACTTTAGGTTTTAAATTTAATCAATCCACTTTATAGCTTTGTCACCCTTCTGGTGTCGGCCAACATGACTCGATTCGAAATCCAGGTGGACATTCCGGGTCAGGGGGTGTCAAATGACTTATTTTTCAAGGTGAAAACAGAATAGAAAGTATGATAATGTGTGTAAACTAAGGGTGGGCAAACGGGTCCTAGACCGGCCGGTGGGGGTGGGTCGAAGCAGATCGGGGCAGATACGGGGTGGGTCGAAATATTTTGGAAAAGAAATGGGACAAGGCGGGGCGAGGCAAAAAATAAGGAAAAACGGGAGCTTATCTTGAACCGTTTCTACCATTGGATTATTGGATTGGATTTAATCACATCTTCACTCCACTATTTGATTGGATCTTTTCTGAGTCAGACTTCTTTCTCTTCAATCCCATTCATTCATGAAAGCCATCACAATTCACCGACTCGACACGAAAGCCTTGATTCTGTCTTTGTCTCCCTCTCTCCGTCTTCCAACTCTTCAATCAAAATCAAAATTCATCACAATCTCATCTTCTTTTAAATTGAAATCGAGATTGTCGAACTCTACAGTCCCAAGAAAATAGGACGAAGACCCCCATCATCAGCGCCTCAAGATTGTCAAACACCACCATTGTCAGCGCCATGCGAATCGAAATCGACCACCATGCCCTTTGTTCTTAGTTTTTTAGTGTCTCCTCTTAGATCTTAATTTTCTACAAGATTTGGCATCTGGCCCATCTAGGTTTTCATTAATCTACAGGTATGGTGGGAAATCTGAGATGGGTTTTTTTTTTTTCTTCTAAATTTGTTGTGGAGTTTAAACTTTAGAGCATCTAGGTTTTCATTGAAAATGCCGTTCATTTTTTTTTTTTTGGTGAATTTGTTGTGGGTTCTTAGAGAATTTGGGTTTTCATTGAACATACCCTTTGTCTTTTATGAATTTGTTTGTTCTTAAAGCAACTCGGCTTAAGCCATCATGATTTTTTAATTAGTGGATAAAACCAATTGGGTTTCTAGGCATGGATTATCATCGTGGATGCTTCATTGTTGTGGATGTACATCTCCAGAAGTCGTAAAATGAAAAAAAAAATTGTAAAATTGAAAACAAATGACCCATGAACCTGTAGGAATTGGCTAGTTTTATACGGACCGGGTTAGGTCCGGTTCCAAGTTTCAGAATCTTATTACCCGCCCCGTTGCATTTTCATACAGGTCAGGTTTGGTCCCTCCAAATTTAGGTCCAGTCGGGCCGTGCCCACCTCTAGTGTAAACTATAACTGCCTTAAAAAGAAGATTAGAATTAACAGATATTCTATGTCACCCATTAAAGCAAAGGGTACCAATACCCCTTATTTTAATAAAAATATTAGTTGACGTCCTGAAATTACCCATTACATGATATTAACATTTAATGTCTAAATTACGAGAAATGTAAGGTAAATTAGTTCATAATAATCATCAGATTTTACAGTCCAATGTTTTCAGCGAGCAACAACCCATGTTTTCATGGGTTTCCTTCTCATACTTGGGCTATGCCTTCTGAGTTTGAGTAGACTCGTGGTAGTGGGTCGATTTTGTGGTTGTGGTGGGTCGAATACGCATCCTACGATTGACTTTCCTTGATAGCTATGTGCCACTCAGCCGACTCAATAGTTGAGCCGTTTTACCTGGCTAGATTTGTGGAGGCTCTTCCTATGGCTGCTACGGATTTCTCTATAAACGATGGAGTCCTCACAGTGGAAACCTGTTAATTGGTGGTTCTTTTCTTGGCTTAGATTTTAGTGCCTTGTGTTGTCCGCAAGATTCTAATAGGGGCTGGTCAGGCGGCGAGTAGGAGCCTAGGCATTTTTTTTATTATTTCCAAATAAAGTTATTTTATAACATATAATAAATGTCTGTGTATATTTTTAAACAAACATAGTTATAACAAATTGCAAAATAGAATGACATATAAAGTGTAAAGTAATTAAACATATTGAAAACATGGAGAATGAGCGTATAACGAATGTTCATCCAAATATCCAACAAATCTCTTACAATTTATTAAAAAAAAAAAAATTCAAAATAAAAGCTATCTATTTTTTTTGTCTAAATGAAAATCGCGAGCTAAGCAGTCTAAGTGAGTACTTAGGCGGGGGCATCCGACCGCCTAAGTAACCTAGGTGAGTATCTAATCATGGTGGTGGTCAACAGTCTAGCGCCTAGGCGATCCTAGGCAGGCCTTTCTGAACACAGTTCGCTTAGCAGTTTTGTGCTCGCTTTGCCGAGTTGTTTGGCTTCATCATTTAGCAGTGTGCTACGATTGCAGGTGTGTTACGTCTACCGTTGTATTTGTGGCCTATTTGCACCAATGTCTATCAGTTACTGTAGTGGTTGGTGGCCGTATAGAGGCTTTGAGTAAGACTTTCTACTCAAAGTTGTTGGTTGTCAATCTATAGAGTTTCGTATTTATGATTAGAATCATTCATATTATAAATCATTTTATAAAAATTATTTCTGTAATAAATTAATTAAAAACATATGAACGAAATTAATAAAAGCATTATGAACTGTCTTTGTATTTGTTACAATAGATTGACTTAATGATTTTAGTTTTAATTTTGTAGAAATAATATTTACAAAAGTGATTTATAATTTGAACGGTTTTGATCATAAACACAAATCTCTATAATTCGAAGACAAATAGTTTTGGATAGGAGTTCTTACTTATCCTTGAATATTCAAGCATTGTTTTTGTTTTATTGTTAATTGTGCTATATTATCTCTGTAAAATGGAAAAGGATCCTCACCGGATCCTCTTTGTGGGGATTCGGGGGATCAATCTATCACTTCCGTTCATCGTATATCGTGCGGTAAGAAATCATTTTAAATTTTAAATTTTAAATTGAATATAAATAATATTTAACAAAAACTGACCATACGATATACGATGAACGGACATGATTGATTGATTTCCGGATCCTCACAAAGAGAATCCGAAAAGTATCATCTTCTCTGTCAAATATGTACCAATTAGCACCAACTCTTGTACACTTGTTCCGTTCGTACTAATGAAATATCCACCGCTCATTGTAAAAAATAAAAATAATATATAATAATTTTGTGAGCACCGAAGGTGATGCTTTTCTGTACACAAACTGTAGGTTTAGATGGAGAATATCTTTAAATAATGTTTGGAGGCATGCACTCAATTAGCACACCTGCACGTGGTTTCCAGCAAGAAAGACTTTAAGTGGATTCCTGGCAATTAGCATTCCCTCGTCGCCACCCTTGACGCCTACAAGTTTAAAGCTCCCCATATATTATTTACAATGACCCACCCCTACACAGAATATATTATATTATTTACAATCTCAAGATGTGAAATTTGGATGAAACCGTAGAGAAATCTAAAACACGGAACAAATTTTCGAGGAACATGACATGCACATGAACTCAATTAAAAATTATTGTTTAACACACACAAAGTTTTTTCTCTTTAAAACATGTGTGAGTTCTCTCAATATTTCAGATCTCTGCTCTTTGTGTATCTGTGCGTATGTTCTAATGCAACACAATATCATGGAGATCAGAATTTTAAACCAAATGATGTGGATGTTGATGATTGAATTATCAATAAGTATTGATTAACGTATTTATTTTCTATTAATGACACATTATTTATTTAACAATTTAGTCACCCTAACATCATTCATATATATTTTAATTTTAAACTCTAACACCAACACTTCAAATTTCATGGGCTTTATTTCCAAAGCCTTTGACCATTCACTTCTTAATGCCCACGCCTAAATTGTAGCCAAGAACGGAAAGCTAATTATATTGATTAGCTTTAAGGGAAAGGGATTCGGCGTGATTGTGACCGTTCATCGTATGATCAATTTTTGTTTGGTACTATTTATATTTAATTTTAAATTTTAAAATTTGAAATGATTTCTAACCGCACGATGTACGATAAACGATCACGATCACGAAATTCTCAGGAAAAAAATCTGACGAGGATCATTTTCCAGCTTTAAATAAGACCCAATTAGTTTCTATAGGATTGAAATGACACTTCCATCCTGCGCACGCAAAATAAAACCTTTTACTCAAAAATATTTTTATGTTCCACCTAAGAATGCATGTAGGTTTTCAAGTCTCATTTATTGTCCTAAACTTAAGATTGTGACTGAGTTATTGTAAAACAACGAACATCAGTTGGGCTTGATGATACCTTCAGTAAAACCAATCCTAACATATACAACTCAACTTACACACTAAATTTAAGCTAGAAAAATGCCAATAACAATAAATATGCACTAACATAATTAATCTTATCTTCATTGCTATTTTAGAACTTTGAATGTTCATCAACCATTTACGTTTCGGAGCACACTCCAAGCCTTTTAATATAGAGCTCGTTTGAATGTGCTTTTAAAATGATTGAAAGCGCTTTTAGAGAAAATATTTTTGGGTTCCAAAAACACTTAAAGTGAAGCAATAAGTACCAGTTATGTGTTTATTTCAAAAAGCACTTTAAGTGATTTTCCAGGATTTACTTGCATGTTTACTAAAAATTGGTTCTAAAAACATTTTCACAAAAAACGCTTTCGGTTATTTTAAAAGCCCGTCTAAACGAGCTCATAATTAATTTGGCCACTTAGTACTACGGTCCAATGATATTCAATTTCAATTGTAAGTAAAATATCTTAGATTCGATTCTCGCCAAAACAAAGTTGAATCATATTATTATGGACGGGCTGGGGGTGTTGAAGGAGTGATTCAAGGGATTGGTGGTTTGTTTAGGGTGGCGGTGGTGAGGAGGTTTCAAGGGACTGCTTCGGTCAAACATGTGGAGCTTCTTGCCATCTTGGTTGGGTTGCAGTTGGAGAAATCCATTGGGGTCACGCATATAGCGGTGGAGTGGGACTTGGAAGCGGTGGTAGGTTGCAAGGATAGTATTGGGGATCTCTCGAGTCTTGAATTTATAGCTAAGGATATTCAGGATTTGATTTCTTAGTTTCAGGGGTGTACGATTTCGTATATTCTTCGTAATTGTAATAGAGTAGCTCATTGTTTAACTAAGTCCAGTTTAAATAGTGATGACTCAAAAGTATAGTTCCACGAACCCTTAGATTTTATTAGGGTTGTACTCATCCATGATTTGGCCCCTTGAGGTTTTTTTTCAATAAAGATATCATATTACCTTAAAAAAAAAATTGTAAGACATAGTCTAATCTCTTACTCTCCTAATATAAATACTATCGTTTATTAAAAATATAATTAATTTGACTTAAAAGACGTAATGTGGGTTTCAACAGGATCCTCTCCGGATTCATTTGGTGAGGATTCTGGAAATCCGTGAATCATGTCTGTTTATCGTACATCGTGTGGTCAGTTTTTGTTAGTTACTGTTTGTATAAGACTGTTTACTACCCTCATGTTTTGTGGTTTTCAACATTTAGTACATCAAGTTTTTTTCGTCTCAGATTCATACCTAAAATGTAAATTTTGGGACAGTCTCATACATTCGTTAGTCAAACTGTTAAATCTGCCGATAATTGTGATGTGGCGCCATGATTGGGCGCCACGTGTCATCCACGTTTTTTTTTTCTTCTTCTTTCTTCTTCTTCCTTCTTCTGCAACTTTTTTTTTTCTTTCTTCTCCTTCTTCCTTCCCCTTCTTCTCCTTCTTCCTTCTTCTTCCTTTTCCTTCTCCTTTTCCTTCTTCTTCTTCTTCCTCCGAATCTGGGGAATTTTTTTTTTCTTCCTCCTTCTCTTTCTTCATTCCTCCTTCTTCCTTCCCCTTCTTCTCCTTCTTCCTTCTTCTTCCTTCTTCCTCCGAATCTGGGGAAGATGAAGGTTTTTTTTTTCCTTCCTCCGTCTCCTTCTTTTTCTTTCCCCTTCTTATTCCTCCAAATCTGGGGAAGATGAAGGTTTTTTTTTTTTTTCTTCTTTCTTCTTCTCCTTCTTCCTCCTTCTTCCTCTCCTTCTTCCTTCCCCTTCTTCTCCTTCTTCCTTCTTCTTTCTTCCTTCTTCCTTCTTCTTCATCTTCATCTTCCTCAAAAAAAAAAAAAAAAAAAAAAAAAAAAAAAAAAAAAAAACCTTCATCTTCCCCAAATTTGAGGAAGAAGGAAGAAGAATGAAGAAGGAATGAGAAGAAGGAGGAAGAAAAAAAAAGTTGCAGTCGAAGGAAGAAGAAGAAGAAAGAAGAAGAAGGAGGAAAAATGAGGAAGAAGAAGAAAGAAGAAAAAAAAAAAAAAAAACTTCCCCAGATTCGGAGGAAGAAGAAGAAGAAGGAGAAGAAAGAAGAAGGAAGAAGGAAGAAGGAGAAGAAGGGGAAGGAAGAAGGAGGAAGGAGGAAGGAAGAAGGAGAATGAGGAAGAAAAAAAAATTGCAGAAGAAAGAAGAAAAAAAAAGAAAAAAAAAACGTAGATGACACGTGGCGCCCAATCATGACGCAACGTCACAATTAACGACAAATTTAACATTTTGACTAACGAATGTAAGAGATTGTCCCAAAATTTACACTTTAGGTATGAATCTGAGACGAAAAAAACTTGATGTACTAAATGTTGAAAACCACAAAACATGAGGGTAGTAAACAGTCTTTTACCCTTAATTTTAAATAAAAATATTTAAAATAATTTTTAACCGCACAATATACGATGAACGGACACGATTTACAAATTTCCGAAATTCTCATAAATATGATCCGAATTAACGTGGGTTCATAGCATCTCCCAATTTACCACGTGCGTGCCGAGTCAAAGTCTTCTAGTTTTAGCCACATCCATGCCACCCATATATTCATTTAAAATGACCTGCCCACAGCTCCACTAACTTGTCATAGAGTCGCGAGCTTGTCTTGTATTTTGGTGAAGAGTAAATAGTACAATTATTGTCTTTTGTATATCGCATTTGTATTACTTTTAATTACAATACAGCCTACTAATACAATAAATCTCACTTTTATTAACAGGTGATACAACTATAGCATACAAAATATACTAAGAATAATACATTTTTTGTTCAATACTCGTCAACAGTTTAAAAAACTTGTAGACATAGATTTAGTCCAATTTTGTTAAAATATGCACTTCTGCATTAAAGTTCGAACTTTTTTCTGTTGTTAAATAAAACTCGTAAATTAGGGAGAGGTCTTAGGTTCGAATTTTGTAGATGACGAATTCGATACCAAATTAGGCTGCCTATTGTGTAGCTTTGCCGAACTCCCATTTTGCTTAGTATAAAAATATCGATGTACTTTAAAAAAAAAAAAAGGCTCGTAAATTATCCTATCGTTTTAAAAAGAGAACAATACTAAAAGACTTGAAACTTCTATAAATTGGCATTCCCTCCTTCTCACTTCTTCAACAACCATCACCTCTAGATTTTTAACTAGCAATAATGCAAATTCATATCACAATGGCTTCCTTCCTTCATTGCTTTATTCTCTTTTGCTCAGCAGTCTTGACCCAATCGATAATCACCCCCTCACTAGCCAAAACATCATCATTCAAACCCAAGGCCCTTGTTCTTCAAGTAGCAAAAGACGCTTCTACTCTCCAATACCTCACTACCATCAAGCAAAGAACCCCTCTAGTCCCCATAAAACTAACCATAGCTCTTGGTGGTCTATCCCTTTGGGTGGACTGTGAGAAAGGCTACATCTCATCCACCTACAAGCCTGCACACTGCGGCTCGTCCCAATGCAAACTTGCCGAGTCCAAGTCTTGCACTACAGAGTGCTTCAGTTCTCCTAAGCCAGGGTGCTACAACAACACATGTGACATTGTCCCAGACAACCCTCTAGCGGCCGTACTCACCGGTGGCGGTCAACTTGGTCAAGATGTCGTGTCTCTCCCTTCTACAGATGGGTCCAATCCTGGTAGGGTTGTTTCTACACCCAACCTCCTGTTCAGTTGTGGTGACAGATCACTTTTGAATGGCCTAGCCAATGGTGTCAAGGGCATGGCTGGTCTCGGCAGGTCCAAAGTTGGAATTCCCTCTCAGATAGCTTCCGCTTTTCGCTCCCAAAGAAAATTCGCCCTTTGCTTGTCCTCTTCGACAAGATCAAATGGCGCCATTTTCTTCGGGGGCGGGCCTTATGTTCTCCTTCCTGGCATCGACATCTCTAAGTCACTTACCTTCACGAAATTGATCCTCAACCCCGTGAGCACCGCAGGTTCTTATTTCATGGGCGACCCTTCGACAGACTACTTCGTCGAAGTAAAGTCAATTAAGATCAATGGCAAGGTTGTTTCATTCAACTCTACTTCATTGCTAAACATCGACACTGAAGGCTATGGTGGCACAAAGATTAGCACCTTGAAGCCTTACACGGTCTTGGAGACCTCAATCTACAAGGCCGTGATCAATGCTTTTGTAAAACAACTTTCTCGCATACCAAGAGTGAAACCAGTAGCACCTTTCGGAGCTTGCTTCAACTCAACGAGCATCGGTAGCACTCGTGTTGGCGCGGCCGTGCCTCACATTGACCTTGTTCTGAGCAAGGGTGTGCACTGGAGGTTCTATGGTGCAAACTCAATGGTGCAAGTGAGCAAGGACGCATTGTGTTTGGGATTTGTGGATGGTGGTGTTAGGCCAAGGACTTCAGTTGTGATTGGAGGGCATCAATTGGAGGACAATCTTTTGCAGTTTGATTTGGCTAATAAGAGGCTAGGGTTTAGCTCCTCATTGTTGTTTAGACAAACTACTTGTGCTAACTTCAACTTCACGTCCACTTCTTAATTAGAGTTTGATGGATGAACATCTAAGGGTCAGTTAGGCATAAGATGTAAATTGCTTATTTATGTGATGCAATTTGCATATGTTTTGTTCACATCTTCTATATATAAAACCAATGGAGAAGGTGAATAGTGATTTTGGTGTCACCAAGCTTCAACAAAAAGCTTTGGACAAAAACGTCCCCAAGACAAAAAACTTTAAAGGCATCCTAAAATAATGCATCAAATAAGCAGGGGCATTTTCGTCATTTTAATAGTATTTTTTTAATAATTAATTTTTTTGTGGTTTTATTTATTTTTTATTTAGTACCTCACAATAGGCTAGTAATAATGTGATTCAATTTCTCTATTTTTAAACATGTTCAAAACATCTTAAGAGACGTGTAATACCGGTTATAAAAAAAGTCATTCGCACGCAGATAATAATGTGATTAAATTAGTTGTCAAATGATTTTTTTTTAATAAACGATATTATCTACACTAAGGGGGTGAGGGGTGAGCTTAGTCTCACAATGGGCTAGTAATAATGTGATTCAATCAGTCGTTTATTAAATATTATTTTCTCTATTTTAAACACGTTCAAAACATCTTAAGAGGTGTGCAATGCCGGTTATAAAAAAAGTCTTTCGCACGCGGATAATAATGTGATTAAATTAGTTGTGAAATGATTGATTTTTTTTTTTTTTAAGAAACGATATCTACAGTAAAGGAGTGGGGGTGGGCTTAGTCTCACAATAGACTAGCAATAATGTTATTCAATCAGTTGTTTATTAAATATTATTTTCTCTATTTTGAAACACATTCAAAACATCTTAAGAGACGTGCAATGCCGGTTATAAAAAAAAGGTCTTTCACACGTGGATAACAATGTGATTAAATTAGTTGTCAAATGATTGTTTTTTTTTTAACAAACGATATTATCTACACTAAGGGGGAGGGGGTGGGCTTAGCCTCACAATGGGCTAGCAATAATGTGATTCAATCAATTGTTTATTAAATATTATTTCCTCTATTCTTAATGTAAATTCTATAGAGATCGATTTTATTATATAAATTCAGCTGCTTTAATTGGTTTATGAGGGGTTTCTTCTAGCATGATCTAAGATTATTCATTTACTTCAAATATTTGACTTTCCCTTTGTCAATTTACGCATATAAATACATTTAAAACGTGTAAGTCGTGCGTAGCATGCTGTGATTCAAAAAATACCTTTGTCATTTTAATTAGTTTTTTTGTTCTGTTTTTTTAATTAGTACCTCACAATAGGCTAGTAATAATGTGATTCAATTTCTCTATTTTAAAACACGTTCAAAATATCTTAAGAGACTTGTAATGCCGGTTATAAAAAAGGTTTTTCGTACGCGGATAATAATGTGATTAAATTAGTTGTCAAATGATTTTTTTTTTTTTAACAAACGATATTATCTACACTAAAGGGGAGGGGGTGGGCTTAACCTCACAATGGGCTAGCAATAATGTCATTCAATCAGTTGTTTGTTAAATATTATTTTCTCTATTTTTAAACACGTTTAAAACATCTTAAGAGGCGTGTAATGCCGGTTATAAAAAAAGTATTTCGCACGCAGATAATAATGTGATTAAATTAGTTATCAAATGATTGTTGTTTTTTTTTTGGCTTATTATACAAAATAGTCCCTAAGATTTGCATGATCAATAGAAATGGTCCCTGAGATTGAAAATCAATAGAAATGGTCCCTGAGATTGTCCACTATCCATGATTTTGGTCATTCCGTTAAAAACTCTTTGGGCAATTTTCAAAGCTTCGTAACTCAATCGATTCTTAACCAAATTCGACCCATAATATATCAAAATGAAGATAAGAAAGTGTAGAATAAGATTATACCTATTTGAAAGCCCAATGACTGCCGGAGATGGCCGGAAAATAGCCTGAAATTTGACTGGTCCGCAGGAAAACTGGAAAACTCACCGGAAACTGGGTGAACTTTAAACATTCATAACTTCTTCAATACTCAACGAAATCGAGTAATTCAAAAATGGAAATCATACTTCTCGACGAGACAAAGAGAATGGAATCTTTTTTTACTTTTAACTCGCCGTGGTTTGGCCGGAAAACTGCTCGAAAGTGGCTAACTTGAAAATGGTTAGCCATTTTTGAGACGTTGTCCGACCAAACCACGGTGAGATAGCGTTCGAAAAAGGTACTATTCTCTTCATCTTGTCAAAAAGTATGATTTTTGTTTTTGAATCACTCGATTTCGTTGAGTATTGAAGAAGTTATGAACGTTTAAAGTTTACCCAGTTTCTAGCGAGTTTTCCAATTTTCCCGCGGATCAGTCACCTTTCAGGTTATTTTCCAGCCATCTCCGGCAACCATTGGGCTTCCAAATAGGTATAATCTTATTCTACACTTTCATATCTTCATTGTGATATATTATGGGTTGAATTTGGTTAAGAAACGATTGAGTTACAAAATTTTGAAAATTGCCCAAAGAGTTTTTAACGGAATGACCAAAATCATGGATGGTGGACAATCTCAGGGATCATTTCTATTGATTTTCAATCTCAGGGACCATTTCTATTGATCATGCAAATCTCAAGGACTATTTTGTATAATAAGCCTTTTTTTTTTAACAAATGATATTATCTACACTAAGGGAGAGAGGGTGTGCTTAGCCTCACAATGGGCTAGCAATAATGTGATTCAATTAATTGGTTATTAAATATTATTTTCTCTATTCTTAATGTAAATTTTATACAGACCGATTTTATTATGTGAATTCAACTGCTTTAATTAGTTTATGAGGGGTTTCTTTTAGCATGATATAAGATTATTCATTTACTTCAAATATTTGACTTTCCTTTTGTCAAATTACGTATATAAATACATTTAAAACGTGTAAGTCGCATGTAGCATGCCATGATTAAAAAACTATATTCTGCACGCGCATGCATAAAGGCTAATGATAATAAAAAGGTCATGATTGCTTTTGACTTTTGATGCAATCTATCGTTCTCGAAACATATAGAAAGAAATTCATTGCCGAATCTATGGATTAAACGTTAAGCAAAACGGCGATTTTCCCAAAAATTGCCCCAAAATTGAATGGATTGGGGAAACTTTATGTATTCTATAGCACATGATACTACCTAAGTAAAGAACATCATTTATGCGTATAAAATCATAGGTGCACTATATATTTTTGGTATAACTACTAATTTTACACCTATATGGATATTTTCAAAAAGAGTGTACAAAAAGAGAGAGAGAGAGAGAGAGAGAGAGAGAGAGAGAGAGGAATAGAAAATTATTAATAAATCCTTGTATAAACTTTTTTTTTCTTAATTCACCCCTAAAAAAATTCATTTATCCGGTCCCTAATTTGAAATGAGTGCTGATAAACCTACCACACTATAGTGTCTCTTCACCCACTTTTTAATAAAAATTGTAATACCAATTTTATCCTATTTTAAAATGACATTTAAGGACCAAATCAAATAAAGAAAAAGAAAAAATGGATCTCTACTATGTTCACCATCCCCCTGCAACTATCTCAATTCATTCAAATAAATAATTTCTTTTTGTATTCATCTAGTTTAATCATATATAATAGATGTTCAAAACATTCAACTAATGAAATAATTATTTAAAAATTTGCAAAATGGAATGTGAGACCAAAAAAAAGAATTCAGCTGAGAGGGATGGGATTGGGTTGTCGCGAATTTGAAAATAGAGCATGAGGATGAAAGTTCGGGAATGCTACATGGCTCTTGTTGTGGGATTTGAAAGGGAGAGAATGGGGTGGTGTTGGGGGTATGGAGAAAGGGAGGGAATGAGAGCTACAATCGATTGGAGATCTAGGAAGAGACTGGATTATGAAATTCTAACTAAAATAAAAATTGGGAAGGGAGACCTTGGCGGTGAGTGGAGGCTTGGTTGGGTTTATCAACACTTTAATATTTATTCTTCTGAAAAGTTAAAAAATAATTTAAATGGACGATATTTTAGGAACAATAGTGGGTGAAAAAATAACATTTCAATTTTTTAACTTTTTGTGGTGGGCGATTATAATGTGTGGGGAAAATACATATGGTGGGTCTAGCGGTTACGATGCATAACTTTTGTAACTCAATCAACAAGAAAATTTGGTCGTTTACACAGAAAAATTGTGGTCACCAAGGACTTTCCAGGGTTTAAATAAAATAAAAGTATAATAATAGGATCTACCCAAAAAAAAATTTCCAAGTAGCAAGTGGAAAGGAAAGATGTAACAACCCGTCCCTAATTTTACGATTTTATTAGTTTTAAAGGAATGAATTGACAAAAATGCCCTTGAGCAGAGATTGTTGACTTTGTTGACCGTCTTTTCGTGACACATACAATCTACCATTTTATCGTATTATCGAAGTACTCAACGGTATGAACGCATAGGCGCAAGCGGAATCAAAATCGGAGTTACGATGAAGATTTTACGGAACTACAAATCTGAAAAATAGTTTTGTAAACATTACTATTTATTATTTTATATTTTTCTCATAATTAGTATATTATTATATCATTATTTTAAGATTATTTGGGTGATATTTTTAGGCCTGAGGGACCCACTCCTCACTTTAGCTCTCCTCACATTTTATGTCGTGTGTGTTGTAAAATTGACTGTGGGTGCAGTGGAATAAATGAAATAAGACACAAAATTTATGAGGTTCCTCTACAGTCAGTGTGACTGGAGTACGTCCTCGGGGCAGCAATGGTGCTTTCATTATAATTTAGAATAATAGGAGTACAAAGATAACTCTCTCTATTATCTCCTCTCATCTTCCTCTATTTTCTCTCTTCCTCTTCCTTCTCTCTCTTCCTCTTTCTTCCTTTTCATTCCCATCTTTCCCGTGAACTCCCCTTTCTTCATCTCCTCTTCTTCCTTTATATAAACAAAAGAAAGCACTATTCACTTTACAAATTTTCCACAAATGAATAGTGAAAATACTGTGCATAAATAGTAACAAACTATTCATGTGGACCATCCACATAATATTTACAACACTCCCCCTTGGATGGCCACAAGTCTTCGATTGACTCGTTAAAATCTTGATCTGTCTTGGATGCTCCCCCTGATGAGTATCTCCCCCTGATTTCAAATCATTTAGGTTGATCGTTGATCGTTCTGCTTTAGTCTCTTAGTAAGAAGAGTTGCTGAAATAGTTGCTTTACTTGTTGTTAACTTTCCACAGGCTTTTTCTTGAACTGGGTTGTAGGACTTTCTGCTAGACTAGTATCAAAGATCTGAATTTACTCCTTTTATCGTTAAGAGCTTCATGTGGCAAGTGATCTTCGGTTTTGTCGGGGATGAATCAGCACGTGTTTGTTGTGCTTGTCTCCACATGCTTCAATGTATCATTTTCACTTGCCTTACTTGCTCCCCTGCTTAAGTAGTATTTTCTCTGGTTTTCCCCATGCATGTGTAGCATCTTCTCTTGTAGGATTTGTCCCCTGGTGCAGGAGTGGAATGCAAACCCTTGCATTTGAATGGTTCATCACTTCTTGGTGACTGGAGACCCAGCTCCAACAACAGTTGAAGATGACTACTCGAGAGCAATACTAGGTAAGCAATCAGGAAAGGTTCCAGGTAGTCGGTTCCTTACCTGGAGTTTGAGTGGAGGTTCCGACATATTGCTTTCTTTATCCTTGTCTTTGCAGGTAAGAACAAGGACAAAGGAAATGACAGGGAGATTGCATGATATGAGATAATCTTGCTCTGGTCCCTGAAGATATGTGATAATCTTGCTCTGGTGTGACATGTTTGAAGAGGTATTCTCGGAGAGGAAGAAAACTGAGTATTTCGAGATGCTATGTTAAAGATGCATTCTCGGAGATGAGGAAGAGTTAGGTATTCTTGCAGTGTTGCAGGTCTGCCTTGTTATGGAGAACAGAGGTCGACATAAATAGAGATTTCTCAATAGCAAGTGTGGTGATGTGCTTTTACTCTTGTCAGCAACTGTGGTGTAAATAGAACAGTAAGATTTACGCGTTTTCAACTTTGTCAGAGATTTTTGACAAAGTTGCACGCGATATCTGAAAAAGCTGAGATTGCGTCTGAAAAATGCCAACGAACTTTATTCAGGAAAATCTGGCTTTTGAAATTCGGAGAGCGGTGCCTCTTCGATCTCTGAATGAGTGGCTCTGTTGCCTCTTCTTTTATAGAGACATCGATTGTGTTCAAGAGTATGCTCAGAAAGTTGCTGCATGTAGAAATTTCCCCCATCTTGCACTTCTGAAATTTTATTGGACCTCCATTTTCCTTCATCATTTCTGAAAATGACTTGCCCATCTAACATTTGCTTAGATTTGAGTCTTAGGAGTGATACAGATGAGCAACGTCAAGATAATATATGGCGCCCGTCCTTCTTATCTTCTAATGGTCCTCTTACAGTTGGGGACTCTGTGATGAAGAATAACATAACCGCTACTGTGGTAGCTAGGAATCTTCTCACTCCAAGGGATAACAAGATCCTTTCAGAACGGTCTGAAGAGTCGGCCGTTCAAGACTCCTTGGCTCTTAGTGTTCAGTGTGCTGGCTCTATTTCCAATATGGGTCAACGCCTACTTGCTCAAACTCGCCAAGTTGAATCATTGATGGCGGAGGTGGCAAGTCTTAAACAAGAGATCAGAGAGCTCAAGCACGAGAATAGGGTGTTACACGTGCTTGCAAATAATTACTCTACGAGCATGAAAAGAAAGTTCGACCAACTGCAGGAATCTGAAAGTCGGATTCAAAGTGATCACCAGAGGTTCGTTGCTAGATTCCGAAAGCAACTGATGCCTTCCTCTTCTGGTGTTTTGCCAAGTACTGGGGTGCCACATGATCAATCTCCAGTGCCTCCCCCTTCTGGGGTACTTCCGAGTACTGAGGCTTCACATGAGCAACCTTTGTGAAGGCTCTATCCTCATGTGTATGTACATATCTGTAATTTCTTGGAGATATTAATAGATAAGCTTTATTTCATTCAATGTATTGTGCCAAATACAATAAAGCATATACTTCACTAAGATGTGGTACTTCTAGACCAAATATTAACTTATCTTTACCCTCACGAAGATAAATGATTATTCTTAGTGTCTTCATCATTTGAGTATTCAACTCATAATCTTCAATCCATATGGTTCTTTTAATATCATAAACATTATGGATAATATTCGTGTTGGTAAATTGTTCGATCTGCAGCTCGAGACAATAATTCTCTCAACACTTTATAACCTTTCTTGACTTTTCAGGAGTCTCAATTTAATATCATCAACTCTTCAGGAGTTCTAATTTAATGTCATTGACTCTTGCAAGAGATTTTAGTATGTTGCAACAATATCATAATGATAGTACTCACTAAGGCAATTTATACCATCCATTGGTATTGAGTACATATTTTATGCTTTACCCTTCGGGGGCTTACTTCAAGCAATTTGAATCCTTCAGGGATTTTCTACACTTCATGACACATTTTCCTTTGGAATTTATACAGAGCAATTTGCTCCCATGTATACTTGAGGGATTTACTTATGGAGATATGATGTGGGCGACTCATAACCCTTTATATATAATTCTCCATTCATATAAACTCGTTTACAAGAGTATAATTAGTAATCTTGTGTCATATCATGTAAGTGTATTTCACTATATTACAAATGCCCAATGTAACCTCCTTGGTTCAACATATTTTGGCTATTTGTATTGTATTCAAAATATATAGGTCCATTTTTCCTCGTTCTTACAAAATTGTAATGGAATTGCCTTTCTCCATTTTGGCCAATAATTTTTCTTTTGTCGACGAACAAAAGAACGTGACTTAATATTAACACAGCTCATTGATGAATTTAGTAGCTACTTGTAAAAACCAAAATTACCATTGGTTATCATCAATCCGTGATCCCATATTCTCATGTGCATGCGAATGCATAAAAGCTTTTTATTTATTTGGATATCCATTGCCTCTTCAAGGGCATTACACTATCTCTTCCAGGATAGTCGTAATTTAGAGAATGCGGATCATAACCTCTTCTAGAGCGTTATAGAGCTTGGATTTTAATCTCCACTTCCGGGAGTTGAGTCATTGGAACCTATATGTTTATTATGCTCCATGCATGAGACATCAACATTCCCATGTCCGCGGATTGTCCTTTCTGGGACGTGTATCCATGCGGCGACTGTCATGCTTCTGGCATGCAACAATTATGCTTCAGGAATGTAATAGTTCAGTAGTGTCATATTATTCTTCTTTCGAATAACTGAACCTTTTGAGTCTAAAAATCTGTCACGCTTCAGTCGTGCAATAGATAAATCATTTACTGTCTCATTATTTGTTTCGTGAATCAAAATAAGACAAATTATCTTCATTCTTCTGGAACGGTTGTTTCTCATCATTCGTCTGGAATGATATTTTCTCATCGTTCTTCTGGAACGATGTTATTTTCTCCCCTAATGGCGGGAAAACTGTCTTATCAAAATGATAGTCCGCAAACCACGCAGTAAACATATCCCCAGTCAAGGATTCCAAATATTGAATGATAGATGGTGTTCAACATCAAAGCCCAATCAGCGATGATGTCTCATTTCAGTATGTTGTGGTAGTGTAATAGGCACATAGATAACACAACCAAAAACTCATAACTGTATAATGTTTGGCTTGTGCCCAAACACAAGTTGTACTGAGTAGTATTGATGGTTGGCAACAGATCTCAACCAAATTAATATTGCATCATGTAAAATGACATGTCCTAATGTAGAAAACTTGGCAATTTCATTTTCATGAGCAGAGCGCGGGTAGTCAATTTCATCCGCTTAATAAATACTTCTGCTAAGCCATTGAGTATGGACATAAGGAACTTCTGGTCCTTATTTAATAGTCTGTAGACTGAGACTCTTATGACTTTTATTACAATTAAGTTGAGGCACTGCGGCACTTCAAACTTACAGTACTCATCAAGGAACTTCATGTCCTGATCTTGAGGATCAAGGGACTTCATGCCCGATTCTTTTGCATGATGGAACTTCAGGTCCAATCATTTTTTATATGATAAGGATCAAGAAACTGCAGGTTCTGATCTGTTCAAGGAACTTCGGGTCCTTGTTATATACTCATCGTAACAAAAGATAAGTACAATAAATAAATTAAAGCAATAGGCGGTAATTCCAGCCATAGTAAATAAATTGCATTTAAGTAAATGAGGCTTGTGACAAGGGCTTTAATTCAGCACCATTCACATAAATCAAAACTTAAAGCAGTAGGCGGTAAAACCGTCCATGATAAATAAATTGCTTTAAAGTAAATATGACTTGTGAAAGGATTTTAAGCCAACACCATTCACATAAATAAAACAATAATAGAAAAGGGTGATGATTAAGTTTCCATCATATTTTTTTTTTCTTTGATTGGCAATCATTCAAACTTTTCACCTTTTTTATTATTATTCTTATCCTTACCAGATGGTGCCCATGTACCTCCAATAACCTTTGTCCCCATTTCCTTTTTATTTTATTTATTATTTTCTCATTCACATGCTGCATCATTCCAAAAACTTTGCATTTTGTTTTCTTTCACATGGTGCAACGTACCACTCCAAAAGACTTTTGGTTTTATTCCTCCTTTTTCTTTATTCTTTCACATGGTGCCTCACCATTCCATAATCCCCTTTGTTTATTATTTTTCTTCCTTCTTTGTATCTGCCAATCTCGAACCCAGGGTCACACAAAACCAATTCAATTCAAAGGGCTACTAGAGACTGGTGTTGTTCTTGCATGGCCCAGAGAACATGGCATCGCAAAGCAAGAACTTCCATACAGGAACATAGATGACAGTGGGGTTGACGGAGGCACAAGAAAGGTAGGCCTGTGTGGAGTCAGTCATGCCATCACCATCTCAGACAACTGAGGATTCATGGAGGTCCTCGGGATCCATTGAGAACGACACGATCTGGGTTTCCAAGTCTAATGAGATTCTTCTGGATCTCTGGAAACCAGTTGTCAGGTACGAGTTTTCTTATCTCGTGACGACTTCAGGTCGTTGTAAATTTCAATTCGCACCGGAATTCGGTGGGGCGCTTCTGGCGCGGTGGAAGAAACGAAGAATGGACATACCTTTGCTTGTTTTGCTGCAACTTTGTTTGTCTGTAAGATCTCTCCATCTTTCTTGTCCACGAGAGAAAAATAGATTGCAGGTCTAGCAGGGATAAGGATTAGCACATCAATAGTTAGAGTGATAAAAGAAAAAGTGATAAAAGAAAGGTTGATGGATTTTTGTGACAAGATGATCTTCCCTGTTTGACATGTCTGGCTTGCCGTCTCTACTCTGTGAGATTTTAGTTGACGGAGGTGAGAGGTAGATAATGCTTCACCGGATTTATGGTGTTGTGCTTTCCACTGACATGAGAGCTTTTCGTGCTGATAACGTGTTGTAAAATCGACTGTGGGTGCAGTGGAATAAATGAAACAAGACACAAAATTTACGAGGTTCCTCTACAGTCAGTGTGACTGGAGTACGTCATCGGGGCAGCAGTGGTGCTTTCATTATAATTTAGAATAATATGAGTACAAAGATAACTCTCTCTATTATCTCCTCTCATCTTCCTCTATTTTCTCTCTTCCTCTTCCTTCTCTCTCTTCCTCTTTCTTCCTTTTCATTCCCATCTTTCCCGTGAACTCCCCTTTCTTCATCTCCTCTTCTTCCTTTATATAAACAAAAGAAAGCACTATTCACTTTACAAATTTTCCACAAATGAATAGTGAAAATACTGTGCATAAATAGTAACAAACTATTCATGTGGACCATCCACATAATATTTACAACAGTGTGTCTTTTTCTTCTCCAACAAATCCAAATCTATCTCTCTTCACTCACACTCATCTCTTAGCTCCCTCTTGTCTCTCTCTCTCTTCAAGTGCAGAGAATCTGGAAAACCTGAGCACCATCACTCGCCGGCTCTGGTGAGCCAAACTGTCAAACCACCACACCTTATCATTCCTCACACCTCTGTTAAACTCAGATCTTCATATCGAACCCAGACCAAACCCTACGCGTCACTGTAGCACCGTTTTTGTACGAGGAGTTTTCCGGCGAGTTCTCCACGGTCCCTGCCAAGGTATGCCTTATGACTTCCTCGATCTTTCCCTTCTTGATGCTTAAAGTTTACTTCTGAAGTTACGCGCTTGTTTTGGTGGTGTTTAAGTGTAGAAAGACCTCGGGAACAATTTTCCAGAAAACTGGTAGGGAAAAACCGTGGCCATTCGACCACTTTCAGACCAACTTCCCGACCAACACCGACCACGACTAGACTATCAATAGGTATAGATCGACTCCCCACATTTCTAACTTCAAGTTGCTTTTTGTATCATCGATTTTGGTGGTGAATCGAATTAGATATTAGCCTTGGAAGTTGGCCCAGAAATCAGGCTGAACAGTGCTTCGCGAAAACGGCGAGTGTTGTTATACTTACGAGCATGTGAGATGCGTTTGGTGTTGCAGTGTTCGGCGTGTGAAGCACACGCGCCTCCTCGGAAGTACTGTGGACAGCGATTCAATTCGACGAGTGGCAGCACGTGGCCTCTTGGGTCACCGTCCCGTGGCGGCAAGTGCGGCGGTGTGTGGAGGAACCTGAGGTCTCTCCTTAAATTTCTTGACGTGCCGAATCTGAATCCACCGTCCGTTTGTCGAAATTTGATTGTTTTAAAGAGTTTCTTTATTTTCCATACTTTGTACGAAAACACATTTATACATTATTACGTTATATATTTACTTGAATGGTTTCGTTTCTAGGTGAAACGCATTGTAAGGATCTTTGATACCCTTGAGGTGGGTTCGACTTGACGACATAATTTGTAAGTAGGTCTTTGCTTTTAAATACTATATATATTTATCTAGTTTCCATATATATGTTTAATAAAGAATTTACTATGTATACCTAGATTAGTTAACGTTTATAAGGATTCGCGAAATGACGGAATTTATGAAAGTATGCTAAATCCTACGGGACGCACATGTATGCATACTATTATGGAATTTTATATACGGCCATGATTAATATTTTATTTGAATAATATGTTGTTGACTAGATTTATTGAATCAATGTGGTATTACTATATTTAACCAGGCCAAGGCCAGGCATCACGTGTATGTTCACATCGCACCATACGCTCACTTTGGATCCATTGTAGGTGCCAGTCCTGTCCTAGATTGCTATAGGCAATTAAGACTCGTATCTTATGCGCATAACGCTAGTCTTCACATGATTGTAGTACTAGAGCGTAAATCATTATTACACCCAATCACGTTCATGTCAGAATATCTCTGCATGAACTTGTGTGTTAGCATATTGTGATGAGCACTCGATATGATATGTTTGTTTATGTGAGATGATGTGACTACTGGACGTTAGGTGTTTGTTTACGAAATATTGTGACGTTTTGAATTCTTGTGATATTGTAGGCTACAGTAAGTATTTTCATACTAGACGTAGTATTTATATTTTAGAAACTATACTTGTTTTACAGCGAGAGGTTATTATGTTTTCAAAAAGGTTTTTACAGAGCTTTATTTCTAGGCCCACTCACCCTTTTTTTTCGCTCCTCCAGGTTTTAGTAGCTAAGCTTTCGTATCAACGAGGAATCTTGGTGAATCTTGATGTAGGAGGTTACCTTCGATGGTATAATTCTCATCCTACTTTACTGTACTTTACTTATGCTCTGATGTCACGTGTGGAATGGGTTCATTTCCTCTTGCAAGCGCACTCTTACATTTAGGCACTTTTGGTTTTAAATTTAATCACTACACTTTATACCTTCGTCACCCTCCTGGTGTCGGCCAACATAGCTTGATTCGAAATCCAAGTGGACATTCCGGGTTGGGGTGTGTCAAATGACTTATTTTTCAAGGTGAAAATAGAATAGAAAGTATGATAATGGGTGTAAACTAAGGGTGGGCAAACGGGTCCTAGACCCGCGGGTGGGGGTGGGTCGAAGCAGATCGGGGCAGATACGGGGCGGGTCGAAATATTTTGGAAAAAAAATGGGGCGGGGCGGGGCAAAAAATAAGGAAAAACGGGAGCTTATCCCGAATTGTTTCTACCATTGGATTATTGGATTGGATTTAATCACATCTTCACTCCACTGTTTGATTGGATCTTTTCCGAGTCAGACTTTTTTCTTTTCTCTCCCATTCACTCACGAAAGCCATCACAATTCACCGACTCGACATGAAAGCCTTGACTTTGTCTTTGTCTCCCTCTCTCCGTCTTCCAACTCTTCAATAAAAATCGAAATTCATCACCACCTCATCTTCTTCTAAATTGAAATTGAGATTGTCGAACTCTATAGTCCCAAGCAAAGAGGACGAAGACCCTCATCATCAGCGCCTCGAGATTGTCAAACACCACCATCGTCAGCGCCATGCGAATCGAAATTGACCACCATGCCCTTTGTTCTTAGTTTTCCAGTGTCTCATCTCAGATCTTAATTTTCTACAAGATTTGGCATCTGGCCCATCTGGGTTTTCATTAATCTACAGGTATGGTTGGGAAATCTGAGATGGGTTTTTTTTATTTTTTATTTTTGTTTGGTTTTTTTGGTGAATTTGTTGTGGGTTCTTAGAGAATTTGGGTTTTCATTGAACATACCCTTTGTCTTTTATGTATTTGTTTGTTCTTAAAGCAGCTCGGCTTAAGCCATCATGATTTTTTAATTAGTGGATAAAACCAATTGGGTTTCTAGGCATGGATTATCATCGTGGATGCTTCATTGTTGTGGATGTACATCTCTACAAGTCGTAAAATGAAAAAAAAATTGTAAAATTGAAAACAAAGGACCCGTGGACCCGTAGGAACCGGCCCGTTTTATACAGACCGGGTTAGGTCTGGTTCCAAGTTTCAAAATCTTATTACCCGCCCCGTTACATTTTCAAACAGGTTGGGTCGGGTCCCTCCAAATTTAGGCCCAGTCGGCCCGTGCCCAACTCTAGTGTAAACTATAAGGCCATCTCTAACCGAGGGCTGGCCAGAGGGCTCGTTTTAGCCCTCTGGCCCTCCAAGATTCTCCAAGATATTAATATTTTAATGAACAGTACATGACCATATTTGCCTCTGTCTCCAACCGAGGGCCAAAGGGCCAGAGGGCCCGTTTTAGCCATGTCACAAAAAACCGTCTCCAACCGAGGGCCAAAGGGCCATAGGGTCAAACATAATTTATTATTTAAAAACTACAACTAAAATGTTGTTTAAGTTTCATGTTGTATAATTTTTATGTTGGTTAATGTTATTTAATGATGTTTCGTATTGTTTAATGTTGTTTCATGTTACTTAATTTAATTTAATGTTGTATAATGGCTTAGGAAGTTATAGGAAAAAAATAGAATTTAAAAAAAATATGAAACAAATTTTGTCAAATAGAAGTTATAGGAAAAAAAATGGAATTTAAAAAAAAATATGAAACAAAATTTGTGAAATAGAAGTTATAGGAAAAAAATGGAATTTAAAAAACAATATGAAATAAATTTTGTGAAATAGAAGTTATAGGAAAAAAATGGAATTTAAAAAAAAATATGAAATAAATTTTGTGAAATAGAAGTTATAGGAAAAAAAAAATATGAAACAAATTTTGTGAAATAGAAGTTATAGGGAAAAAATGGAATTTAAAAAAAATATGAAACAAATTTTGAGAAATAGAAGTTATAGGAAAAAAATGGAATTTAAAAAAAAATATGAACCAAATTTTGTGAAATAGAAGTTATAGGAAAAAATAGAAGTTATATGAAAAATTTTGTAAATAAAAAAAAAAAATAATGTAAAAAAAAAAAAATCAAATCAAATGCAACGGCTAGTAGCCGTTTCATTTGAATTTTTTTTAAAACAATCATGTCGGTTATTGACACACCCCGTCCCGGAGGAGGGCATGCTGGCCGTCACGTGAGAGTGACGTAACCATTTCCACAGTTCAGAAGCTTTAAAAATACAATTACTAAGATGAAACACCCGAGGGTGAGTCCTACATTTGTGAATTCTGTCAAAACACCGTTGGATTCCTCGTGGCCACCAAAGCTTTGCTATCTAGAACCTGGAGGGGCGCAAAACAAAATTGAGTGGGTCAGTAAAACAAAGTTTTGCAAAAACATTTCATTTAAAACATTTCTAACCCCTCGCCATAAAACCTGTATACTTTCCCAGAAATTTATTATAAAAACATAAATACATAAATCATCAAAACTCCGCTCATCGTCTATCAACATAACATTTCAGAAAGAATATGCCATGCCATGCCAAAATATAATATGAATGCATCGATATAAATCAGGTGAAATAATAAATCAACCGGAGACCCTATAGTGGTCATGTACGGCTGATTCTATAGCTCAATATCCCATCCAGCCGGAGTCACCAACTGTGACCTGTACGGCCCTGCCGGAGTCACCAACTGTGACCTGTACGGCACTACACTGCACATAAGTCGGAACTACCTATAGTCGTCTGTACGACTAAGATGGTAAAATAATACGCTCTAGTGCTTCTCTCATCAATCATCTGTGCACAATATCTAAGGTCACCTACCAGTCGGAACCCCTCTAATGGTCTGTACGACTGGCATGTCGGAACCACCTCTAGTGGTCTGTACGACATCCACCTACTTGGATCCAAGGCGAGCGTGCGGTGTGGTGAATAATATAAGCACTAACACCTAGGGTGCAGGTTATGAGCTTTCAATGCAATTCACATAAATAAATCATATGAATAATGTAAAAACTCACTTGTGCGTCAACAGCGTCAATTCACATATATATGCATCAATTATCAATTCAAATATCTCATCGATTGCATGCATGGCATTTTAAAACATATTTTCATATAATTGCATTTTCTGGGAAAAACAGTAGTATATAGGTAATACGAAAACAAAACTGCCCACTCACCTGGAGTTCGCCCAACAACTCCCTAGCACCACACAAGGCGTCATGACGATCGGCGCCTAGAACAATAATCAAATCCAACCTCAGAATTCATATCGATAGAATATAACTTATATAAAACACGTCACTACGTAGTTCGATCCGGAAGATCTGCAACTCAGATTTCAAATCCATAACTTTCAGAGGTCCACAATATACCTCTAGGACATCATCCTAAAATTTCATTACCATCCAACGGTCGGATCTCCGTCAATTTCTAAAACCAAGTGACGGTTAACATTTTATTTTATGAACTTACAACTCCAATTCCGAAAGATCCGTAAATCGGATTCCCGATCCGTAAGTTCCTATAATCCTCAAATATTACGTATTACAACGTATCAAAGTTTGGTGACGATCCAACGGTCGGATCGTCAATTCACATTTTCACCTAACCACGAATCTAAACGAACTTAGGTTCAATTACTCAACTTACGTCCATCAATTATCAAAACTGAACCTAGAGCCTTAAACACATGCTAAGAATGACATTGGCGGGCCATTGGCCACGCGCCGCCGCGGGTGGCGGTTGGCCGCCCCGGCTCGCCGGAAAATCCAACTATTTCCAAAAATTCTCAAAAAATACAAAATTGAAGATCTCAATGAGTAGAGTAAACTTTATACCTGAGGCCAAGGCCAATTTGGCCTGGAAATGCTCCAATTCCACCAAAACCGTGAAGAACCCTAGAAATGGGTGTGTTTCAATTCGACCTCCAAACGTGTTCCAACGCCTCTACTACTTCTTGGGCTTTGTTCCAGGTCCTAAGGGGATGCTATGGGTGTTATAAATTGAAAGAAAACGTTTCAAGTTTTGAAGAAATTTCACACTAAGCTACCGCACACCCCTCACGGTTTTAATCAAATTTCAAGGCCAAACTCCTTGATTTTTGGGGTGTAATAGGAAGAGGGAAGATCATAAAGGGTTTTCCAAGTGATGGATTGATGTAACTCACCGGAAAAATGATGAAATTTCGACGGAAATGGGTGAAGAACACCGGCGGGTCGCGCGGGTACACGGGTTGGGGAAAACCCGATTCTCCCTTCTCTCCTCCGCTTCTCGCCCTCTCTCCTTTCCTCCTTTCTGATGCGAAAATTAACTAACGCACAAATTAAACCCTATTTGTGACAATTGTAGTATATGGATAAGTAGGGATCGTTCTAACCGGGGATTAACTAGGGATGCTAACCAAAGTAAAATTAAATTAAAAACGTAAAAACAAAATTTAAAACACTAAACTAAGATCAAAACACTTAACTAGAATCACTCAAAATAAGACTAACAAATAAACTAAAACAAATCAAAAGACTCAAAATAATTCAAGACTCAAGAAAACACAAACTAAATTGATTTCTAACAAATCTAACACTTTAAAATAAAATGGGGGATTGATTTTTGACGAAATTGAACTTAAAACACAAACTTAAAAACAAACTTCAAAGAAAATATATTTTATAGAATTAAAATGATGAGACGTTAGTTAGAGGGGTCCTTATCCACACATGAACAATGCATATAATTTGATTCCCAGTTATGAATTCAACAAACGAATAAATGACAATGCTCCAAGTTAAGTAGGTCCGCTTAAATTAACCTTCAGATTTTCCACAAGTTATTGGGTTGGATGATTGCATACGACAACCCAAAACATTCCCCACAAGTTCCCTACATGAATTGCATAATAGAGATACAAGCAAGAATCATTAAGTTCTATGAAAATCATAAGCATCGACTAGGCATTCATAACTATGGAATACGCATGTTAATCCAACCTAGGGTTTACTAAACACAATCGTGACGAGCGATTTTTACTACTCATGAATATAAGTTCATAACAATTAGGTTAAATTCCCTTATATCCTAGCATCAAGTCTAAGCATGCAAATTAAGTGTCGACCCTCAACCCACATACATAAACAAGTTCTTAATCAACATAGAAAAGTAAACCACATCCAACATTCATAAATTCATAACTGGAGTAAATCAAATCATAATAAACATTTATCCATGGTTTCAAATTCCCCTCTAACTAAACAAAAATTAATTACACATGTTTAATATAATTGAAAAGCAAATTAAATTAAACATGAGTTTAAGAAAAATAAAACCAAATGAGGAGCGCTCCTGTGCTTCTTCCTAACTGCCTGACCTCCTCGCTGCCAAGGCAGCGCCTGCACCTCAGTGGCTGCTTTCTCTCAGTCCTCCCCGAGGCTCATCTTTCTTTGCTGCCCGTGGAGAACAGCTCCACTTTTTATTTCACTGTCAGCACCCTCTTCTCTCTTACCTGCTCTCTGCGTTTCTCTTTTCCGCGCCTCTCCCTTCTCGCTGCCCAGTCTACCTTTTCTGTCTTCTCTCGCCAGCTGCCCAAGCAGCTTTCCCCTTCCAATCCCGCCAGCTGCCAAGGAAAAATGCCTGCCTTCCTCCCCGCCTCAGCTTCAAGTTTCCCACGCTGCCCAAGGCAGCTTGTCTTCTGCCAGTTTCTCCCCCTCCTCACGTTCTCACCCTTCAGTCCTCTCTTCCATTTCTTATCTCTCTTTTCTTTTTCTTTTTTTTATTTCAGCATCCTAGCTGCCTTCCTCTCCTTTTTCGCTGGCTGTTCAGCATCCCACGTCTCTCCCCTTCTTTTATTATTTCCATCATGCACTCCCACCTTCTCCACTCATTTTATTTCTTTATTCCATCATGCACTCCACCCCTCAAAATGCCGTTTCTCTCACCTCCATTTTCTTATTTTATAGCTGCCTAAGGCAGCTTCCTTTCTTTTTCTTTGTTTTCTGTCAGTTGCCTCGCCACTTCCTTTGTTTTCTGCCAAAATGTTTTCTTAAGTTACAACAATAAAATAAGTGAGCAAGGTAGAAATGACGAATTTATTACTTAAAATCACACTAGTGCTATTTTTATTTTCTTAGCTAGATAAATTCTATAAAACACAAAAACAAAGTAAATAGCACAAAAATATAAGGAAATAACTAAGAAAAGACAAGAGAATTTGATGTAAAATATATATAAATATGAGCTTATCAAATACCCCCACACTTAGCTTTTGCTAGTCCTCGAGCAAAACAGAGAAAACAGAAAAAGTAATAACATGAAAATTATTAGCTTCCCCCTATGTGAACCTCATAGAATTTCATTCGAGAACACAAATCATCAAGAACCATAGCTAACACCAAACAAGCTAATCCAAGTTCATTTTCCTTATTCAAATATTAGCAGTAATCTTTGAATCATCCTTGAAGTGTAGTGTGTGAGATAGCCATGTTAATGCAATTTCAAAATTTTTTTTTTTTTTAAATCACCATATGCAAACTAGCAACCTTCTCACTGGAAACACACTCAATCACACATGTGTTTAGTTTTAATGTGTTTCTCTCAAAGAATCAAATGTGAAAGTTCTACCATAAGCTTGCATAAAGATCACTTCTCCACAATCATAATTGCAAAACTTAAATCAAGAGGACTTTTATTGGACGTAATGAGGTTTAGGGCGAGGGTTATTGAAACGAAAGAATAGGTAAACACAAGTTCCAAGCTACATTGCAAGCAATTCTTTTGTTTAGATTTATAAGAACTCAAGCTTTCCAGCTATTCTTCTAGTCACCTCCAACCACAACCTTAAACTGGAACTTTAAACACTTTTTATTTTCTTCGTAAACAAACTTTCTTTCTTTCTTGTTGTTTTTTTTTTTTTTTTTTTTTTTTTTTTTTTTTTTCAAGCAGAAACAAATATGAAAAACCCCCACACTTATTCTTTTGCCAAACACCCTCCAAGTACTTCACAAACACTTCTCATAAGACAATTTCACATTACTCATTAGCTCGCTTGGAAAGGGTAAGGAAAAATATTTCAGGCATAAGGGTAGACATATCTGGTGATAAGAAATAAAAGGCTCACAAATACGACTCAAATTGGCAATCTAATGATATCATTTTTCTTTGGGAAACAAGGTTATTTGGGCCATGGTGGTAAACCTAATGCCTCTATCATTTTCAAGTTCATGCAATCAATGACAAATATTTCGAAAGATCGTTATGCAAGTTCTAGAGAAGTATCTCACATAAGTTCATCACACATGAAAGAATAGGAGTGTATGAAAAATGCACACACTTTCAATAGGCTCAAAAACTCACATAGGATGTATATGGTCACTAAATTCACATATGGAGCTTTAAATCATGCTTTAGTTTCACATCAACAAGGCTATGTGCGTTTAGTTTTTCAAAGATAATCAAATATGTACAAAACTAACACGAGAATTAGGAATTTCACACAACACATGTTAACTAAGTTCTTGATCATCATGGTTCAAATTTTATCCAATTATATCATTGGGTCGGGAAACTAACAAAAATCTAATTCAAAACAATAAGGAAAACAAGGAAATATTTTTGGATTTTTTAAATTTTTGGATTTATTTATTTTTTTTATTTTTTTTAAAAACAACAACTTAATTAAGAAAATACAAAGCAATAACATGGAAACAAATGAAACCAATTCAAAGTCGAAGGTACAAAAATTTTCAATTTGGTCATTTTTATACTCTTTACCCCCACACTTAAACTAGACATTGTCCCCAATGTCAGAAAATATAATAAAATAAAAATAAAAATAAAATAAATAAATAAATATAAAGAAACAAAATAAAGCAATAGGACTGAAAACTTCCCTAATTTGCAGTAAAATCAAGCGATGACCCCCCAAGCTAAAATTCTGCAATCAACTTCAAGGGTGGAAATAACCAAAAGTTCCTGCAAAGAAGGGAAATAATTCAGTTAAGTAACACAAGAAAATGTAAAAAAAAATTGCAAACGAAAAATTGAAAATCACGATAAAAGACAATGAATAGAACTAATAAGTGATCATTGGTCGTGCTTGTTAACTTTCCACAGCTTTGAACTCGAACTGGCCTCAGGAACTTCTTAGCAAGGAAAATGAGACTTGATTGGTGGTGGTGACTGATGCGTCCATTTGTTGTTGAAGCTTCTCGAGCTCTTGGTTTCAACTCGGACTCCTTCTGCCGGGTTGATTGAGTCTGCAGGCTGCATTCTTCTCTGTTTGTTTCTTCAGCACGGCAGGTAGGCACGAGGTAGAGGTGGTGGTCTGTTTCTTTGTTCAATATGTCCAAGTGCCGACCGATTGCCTTCTTTCTCCTTGTCTCGCAGGCAAGAGCAAGGGTAATGGAAAAACATGCCATGAGATATCTTTGCCTTTGACTCTGATGATATGAGATACTTTTGCTTTTGAAGAAGTATCGTTCCACAGGTTTATTCTTGAACTGGGCTGGGGAACTTCTTAGCAAGGAAAATGAGACTTGATCTTGAAGATGAAGTAGCACGTTGTCTCCACATGCTTCAAGTTATCATTTTCACTTGCCTTATCTGTTCTCCAAGCAGATGTGGCGTCTTCTTCGGAAGTACATCAGCAGTTGAAGATGAGCACTCGAGAGCAATGCTAGGTAAGCAATCAGGAAGGATTTCCAGGCAATCGGTTCTTAGATCGGAAGATTGACACCAAGTGCTGGCTGATTGCTCGCTTTCTCTTTATCACAAAGACAAGGAAAATGACAGGGAGAAAGCATGATATGAGATACTCTTGCTTTCAACCTTCATGATATGAAATACTCTAGTTCTTGATGACTTGTTTGCAAAGGTATCCCAGGGAATGAGAAACACAGAGTAACTCGAGAGGCTTCGTTGGGAATGCATTTTAAGAGATGAAGAAGTGCTGAGGGGGTTTTCCTTTGCAATGGATGGCGAAGGTAGACGTTTATAGGAATGATTCTTCACAACCGAAACTGTTCTTTTACCCCTGTCGGCAGCCGGTGGATGGATGAACGGTACAAGTTACGCGCTTTCTGACAAAGCTGCCCGTAATTTCCGCAAAGCTGACAGTGCGCGTGACGAATGACGACAAAACTGGAAAAGCTGCTCGCCTCGTGATTCCTGACCGCTCCGTCTTTTGAGAGAGGCGCCCGACTTTTGAGAACGGCGTCCGACTTTTGAGACGGAGTCCGTCTTTTGAGAAAGGAACCCGGCTCTTTGATTTGTGAGATTTGCCTCTTCGACTTCTGAGGAGTGCCTATTTGATTTCTTCTTTTTATAGAGGCGCTAATTTTGTTCCACAACACACTTGAACTCCCTCCTGTAAACACTCCCTCCGAGTACTTTTTTAATCTTGATCAGTTCGACCTCTTCTTTTTCTTCACATCTTCAAATATGTCATGCCCTTCTGACCGTCGCCTTAACTTGAATATTGGGGAAGATATTGACATGTCTTCTCCAACCAACATTTGGCAGCCGTCCTTCATATCCCCAAATGGTCCTCTTACAGTTGGGGATTCCATGATGATGAATGAAACAACCGCATCGGTGGTGGCCAGAAATCTGCTCACTCCTAGAGACACTAGGATACTTTCTAGGCGGTCCGACGAACTGGCTGTTCAGGACTCTCTGGCCTACAGCGTCCGATGTGCAGGCTCAGTATCAAACATGGGCCAGCGCCTTCTTGCTCGATCTCGTCAGGTTGAATCGTTGATGGCTGAAGTGGCTAGTCTTCGGCAAGAGGTCAGAGTGCTTAGGCATGAGAATAAGGAGTTGCACATGCTCGCAACTAATTACTCAACAAGCTTGAAGAGGAAGCTTGATCAGCTGCAGGAGTCCGAAGTGCGGATTCAGAGTGATCATCAACGGTTTATGACGTTACTCCCGAGGTTTATGTTGCCTTCGTCATCGGGAGCTGCACCAAGTATTGAGGCTCCGAATGATCCAACTCTGGCGCTTCGTCTTTCTGGGGCTCCGTCGACCTCCGAGGCACCACCTACCAACGACCA
Organism: Malus fusca; assembly: GCA_035220775.1. Lineage (NCBI taxonomy): Eukaryota > Viridiplantae > Streptophyta > Magnoliopsida > Rosales > Rosaceae > Malus > Malus fusca. Next base: position 13,796,248 of record CM069071.1, read on the forward strand.
ATGAAAGCTATTAGTTCACATTATTGTAAAATATTTATGCTTTTAAGTTTATTTAATTATATATATAAATATAAGTATTTTTTTTTGTTTTTGTTTTTTTTTTGTTTTTTTTTTTGTTTTTGTTTTTTTTTTTTTTAATTATATGGATGTTTATTATTATTATATATATATATATATATATATTTTTTTTTTTTAAATATCAATGTAAAATAAGTAAATCAAATTAAAAAGACTATTTTTAATCTCTCAAACAAATATCACAACTAAATAAACAAAACAAAATGAAAGCAGTAAAGAGAAGGGTTTAGGAATGCAAATCTGATTGTGGGTGATTCCTAGGCCTCCCTTCATTATTCAAATGCATGGGTTTATCCTTGAACGGACGGTGGTACTTGAAATGATCCGACAACGGTCTAAGTTCTAATGACGGTGCCTGAATCATCAAAATTAGATTGTTAGTATAACTTAAAATTAAAATTGGAGAAGATGGCGTACTTTCTTTCTCCGACACAAACTCAATGACAAACACCACGTCTTTTAACGTTTCAGGGACTTTGAACTTGGCCAGATTGCATGTGATGATTGTGACATGGCCCTTGTTATCAAACTCAACTTCTTTGGCATTGGTTGTCTCAACTACATCCTCTTTGATGCATTCAACATATTCTCCGGCCACCTCATTTTCTGGAATAGTTCTTCTTGGTGTACAAGTCTCTTTGAATGTTTCAACATCATCGGGAATATGATTTGGTGCACCAAGAATTGGGATATCACTTTGCACCTTGGGAAGAGCTTCCACAACGTATTTTTCATTCACTTCTTCCTTGGGATTTAAAAACCTGCAAGGAAAAAGGACAATTGGCGGAATGGGGTTAGAATGAATTGAATTTAGAACCTCCTCACCTGAGTTGGATGGCATAAGGACTTGAGGGGTTTGCGACAAGAATTCTTCTAAACTGCCCAAATCGTCATCCTCATCTTCTTCTTGAAGCGGCAATTCATCCATGTTCGGGCTATGTTTGGATGGTTCTGGGACAACTTCATCCTCCATATCACTTCCCAAACTTCACCCTCCTCACGTTCTCACCCTTCAGTCCTCTCTTCCATTTCTTATCTCTCTTTTCTTTTTCTTTTTTTTTATTTCAGCAGCCTAGCTGCCTTCCTCTCCTTTTTCGCTGGCTGTCCAGCATCCCACGTCTCTCCCCTTCTTTTATTATTTCCATCATGCACTCCCACCTTCTCCACTCATTTTATTTCTTTATTCCATCATGCACTCCACCCCTCAAAATGCCGTTTCTCTCACCTCCATTTTCTTATTTTATAGCTGCCTAAGGCAGCTTCCTTTCTTTTTCTTTGTTTTCTGCCAAAATGTTTTCTTAAGTTACAACAATAAAATAAGTGAGTAAGGTAGAAATGACGAATTTATTACTTAAAATCACACTAGTGCTATTTTTATTTTCTTAGCTAGATAAATTCTATAAAACACAAAAACAAAGTAAATAGCACAAAAATATAAGGAAATAACTAAGAAAAAACAAGAGAATTTGATGTAAAATATATATAAATATGAGCTTATCACTTTCCTTCCTCTGGTTGGTCAGATTCTCCCTCTCTCTTCTCCTGATTCGCTGGACTCCCTCCTTTCTCTCCCGGAGCTCCAGCTCTCTCTTCTTCTGGTTGGGCAGTTTCTGCCCAATCCTCATTCTTCTTCTTCTTCTTCTTACGCGCACACACACACAAACCTTCTTCTCTCATCCCAGCCATCCATTTAATCTTCATTAAATCTGGGCCCTCCAAATTTTAATAATAAAATTTATAAAATGCCCAAACTTCAAACTTTAAAATCTTTTTCGTTATAACTCCAAATAACGAACCGTCTGCGCCCACGTGTCCATAGCGACGAGTACTACGAGGATATGTCAAGAAAACAAATCTTAGATGGCACGACACAACGATTAACCTCGAATAATGCGCGTGCCTCAAAGGGCATTTTTGTAAAATCCTTTATTAAAACTTTAAAAACTCTTAAAATCAGGGACGGGCTGTCACAATCTACCCACCTTAAAAAAAATTTCGTCCTCGAAATTTACACAATCTTTACAATCCATCGATATCCATAAAACAACCTGAAACACCTCTCTCATTCGATCTTTTGTCTCCCAAGTAGTTTCTTCTGCTGAATGATTCCTCCATAAAACTTTTACCAAGTACACTATTTTATTTCTCAAGACTTCCTCTTTCTATTCCAAAATAATCATGGGTTCCTCATTATAAGTCAAATCCGGATTAATCTCTAAGGGCTGAACCGGAATCATACACGATGAATCTGCTACCTTGTAACGAAGCATCAAAACATGAACTACACTATACACCTTATCCAATCCCGACGGTACTCAAACTTGAAAGTATTTCACCAATTCCTTCAATAGTCAAAGACGGCCTGATGTACCTAGGATTTAACTTGTCTTCCATTTCGACCCGAACGCACCTTTCCAAGGTGATAATTTCAAAAACATCCAATCTCCTACATTACACGTCCGGTCAGTGACATGTTTGTCTGCTAAGCTCTTCAGCCGATCCTGGCTCACTTCCAGGTTAGACTTAATTACTTGAATATTCCGAGTAGTCTCCTCCACTAACTCAGGGCCTTGAATACCATCCGTCCACAATTCTAACAATTTCGAAACACAAGACACAGCTTTCCACGGCTTTATGGCGTTGCTCTCGGGAACAAACTGAAAGGACCAACATACCCAAGAAGTTCAACAGATCCGTAAGCCCAAATCTATTTTCCATAAGACAGATAAATAACTGTTGCACTTCTGGAAAGGTTAATGTTCTTTCATTGAAGAATACTGCGCTGATTTAGTAAGTCAATCAATTATCACCTCAATTTCATTATAACCATCTCGTGAACGAGGAAACTTGCACACATAATCTATATTAATATTTTCTCATTTCCGCTGTGGAACGGGAAGTAACTACATCAATCCAAAAAACTTCTTTCTTTCCGTTTTAACCTGCTGACAGATGTTACATCTATTTATATATACAAACATTTCTCTTTTCATACCTGACCAATAGTAAAATGATCGAATGGTATAATACATCTTAGTACCTCCATGATGCATTGTATAAGTTAAACAGTACGCAAATTCCAAAATTGCTTCCTTTAATTCCATAACATTAGGTATAAACACCTTGTTCTCTTGCATAAGCTTGCCATCTGATTCTCTAACTCTGAGGTCTTTCTTTTTCCCGTTATTCCTTACTTTAAATAAATTCTTGAATTTCTTCGTCAAACGCTTGAGTCTCGAATACGACCTACCAAATAGGCCTAACTTGAAAATTAGCAAATACATTTTCTTTTCGATCTTCCATTCTCAACTTTACTCCAATAGATCTCAAATCCACAAGAAGATGAACATGGTAATCGTACCAAGCATTCATTCTCACTGGGGTCTTCCTACTAAAAGCATTGGCCACAACATTTGCAAGATCACCCTGGTCGTGCAATCATAATCACTAAGCAACATAATCCACCTTCGTTGCATAAGATTAAGATACCTTTGAATAAACAGATATTGGATACTCTTTTGATTCGTAAAAATCTTGCACTTTTCTTCCCATAAAGACAATGTCTCCAAATCTTCAAAGCAAAGATGATAGTTGCTAATTCTAAATCATGAGTAGGGTAATCCATCTCATAAGGTTTCAATTGTCGTGAAGTGTAGCAATCACTCTATCATGTTGCATCAACACACATCCTAACCCATTCAAGGATGCATCACTGTAGACCTCATAATTACCTTTATCATCTGGGAGTGCTAAAACAGGTGTATGAGTGAGATAATGCTTCAGTTGCTGAGACTTTGTTCACAATTTTCATCCACTCAAACCTACCCTCTTTTCTCATCAATCTCGCCAAGGGCAAAGCAATGATTGAAAAAATCCTTTACAAACGTCTATAGTAGCCTGCTAGACCAAGAAAACTCATTACCTCAGTGACGGTTCGAGGTTGTTCCAATTCTCCCCAGTTGTCACTCATTGAGGATCTACTTGAATACCTTGTACAAATATCACAAGTCCCAAAAATGCCACTTGATTCGTCCAAAATTGACATTTGCTAAACTTAGCATACAACCGATGTTCCCTCAAACATTTTAACACCAACTCAAAATGACTAGTATGCTTTACTTTCACTTAAGAGTATACCAGACTTCAACTCTTTCCTAGAAAACACATAGACACCTCTAAGCTGATCAAACAATCATCAATGCGCGACAATGGATAACGGTTCTTACTTGTTACCCGATTCAATTACCTAATATCCATACATATTCTTAAGGTCCCGTCTTTCTTCCTTATAAACAAAGCTAGGGCTTTCCAAAGTAACGTACTAGGTTGACTGAAACCTTTATCAACCAATTCCGGTGACTGAATTTTCAATTCCTTTAACTCTGTGGGAACCAATCTAGAACATAAAATCTGTACTTGGAGACAATTCAATAGTGAACACCACATGAGCTAGGTATCCTTGGCAACCTTTTGATAACAATCTCTTTGCTCTCACAACAGAAATTACGGCATGCCTCACTCCACTTTGCTCACTCACAAAAGTAACCTTTGATAATCCAAGACAATGGAAAGTAATTGATTTTCCGTAGCAATCCATATTGGCACGATTATAATGTAACCAATCTGTGCTTAAAATCACATCAAAATCCACAATATCTAGCGGAATACGATTCGCTGGCATAACTACTTCTTCCACCATCACTGGACACCCTGAATAATAATAACCAACATAGAATGACCTACCTGTTTACTTGCTTAACGAATCCAACAAATAAGTTATGGATATTACGGTCTGCAGCCCGCAATAACGATAACTCACTGTCGTCTCGATAAGTAAGCAACAATTCTTAAGGGTGCAATATTATCATTTTACTCCTCACAGGGAAAATACGTATATACGCCTCGATCGTGCTCATTCACTACTTCCTTTGGCAACATCGTCAATAATAAGAATTATATCAGCCGGAGTCAGCTAGAATGACCTGTACGGCTGAGTCTACAGCTCGACCATCCATGTTAGCACATAAGTCGGAGGCACCTATAGTGACCTATACGACTTACTCATCAATTTTCCAAGTAATATGTCAAGGAAGACTGCTGGGTAACAACTGATCCCAGGGACAATTCATACCGCCATGCCTCATCTAACCACATAAACACATTCACAACTTCCCACACTCTCCAAAGTGCCTAATATTGTACCTACGGTACAAAGATACATTTCCTCTACCAGTCACCTTGCCTCAGAAATCTGGGATCACTAATAAATCTATCACTTCGCCTCTGACCAGTGGCACTAAAACCTCAGCTGGGAAAATTAGCTTTAGTTTCACTTCTTTTGAAGCTCTGAGTCATCCGAGGTCTTTGATATGATGGATCTTTAACTTTATCGTCTTTCTTCTGATTCTCATTCTTTTCTTATTCCTCTTTACTCTCGTTGATCATGTTCTCAGAATCCTCGATGCTCAATAACATCTCGTAAACTCCTGGTAAAAGTACAATGAATAGTGGTCGCCAAAGAACGCCACTTCTTCTTATTATCCAGCCAGCCAAAAATGACATAACACCTCGACCGGATTAGCAACAACATCTGAATGGAAACAAGGCAAGTTTGTAAACTCTATAATAATATGTCGGAGGAATGAACTTTTCCTTAAACAATTCTTTAAACGACTTCCAAACAGCTGTTCTTCCAATAACATCAGATAACATTCCTATCTCCATCAGAATGCAGATTCAACACTTAGAAACTAGGTAGTCATCTCAACCCACCTGTCGGGAGGAAGATTCCCTTAACTTTGCATAATCCGAAACGTCTTTTCCCAAATGATTAAGTCATCGATCTGCTCTCTTAGGTTCTCCATCTCCCTAAAGTGATTCAAATTTAACTTATAACCAGTCTCAAAATGTTCCTTTAGATAATAGACTGAATCACAAAGGCAATAGTTTCCCCCCAAACTACTATATCAGGGAAATTAGGCTCATCCGAACTACGTGGCTCGCCACGAGGCGGTATAGTTCTGACAGAAGACACTAGGAAATTCTCAAGATGTCCAGAATTGCAACCTAGGCTCTGATACCAACTGACACACCCCGTCCCAGAGAAGGGCATGCTGGCCGTCACGTGAGAGTGACGTAACCATTTACACAGTTCAGAAGCTTTAAAAATACAATTACTAAGATGAAACACCCGAGGGTGAGTCCTACATTTGTGAATTCTGTCAGAACACCATTGGATTCCTCGTGGCCACCAAAGCTCTGCTATCTAGAACCTGGAGGGGCGCAAAACAAAATTGAGTGGGTCAGTAAAACAAAGTTTTGCAAAAACATTTCATTTAAAACATTTCTAACCCCTCGCCGTAAAACCTGTATACTTTCCCAGAAATTTATTATAAAAACATAAATACATAAATCATCAAAACTCCGATCACCGTCTATCAACATAACATTTCAGAAAGAATATGCCATGCCATGCCAAAAAATAATATGAATGCATCGATATAAATCAGGTGAAATAATAAATCAACCGGAGACCCTATAGTGGTCCTGTACGGCTGATTCTAATATCCCATCCAGCCGGAGTCACCAACTGTGACATGTACGGCCCTGCCGGAGTCACCAACTGTGACCTGTACGGCACTACACTGCACATAAGTCGGAACTACCTATAGTAGTCTGTACGACTAAGATGGTAAAATAATACGCTCTAGTGCTTCCCTCATCAATCATCTGTGCACAATATCTAAGGTCACCTACCAGTCGGAACCCCTCTAATGGTCTGTACGACTGGCATGTCGGAACCACCTCTAGTGGTCTGTACGACATCCACCTACATGGATCCAAGGCGAGCGTGCGGTGTGGTGAATAATATAAGCACTAACACCTAGGGTGCAGGTTATGAGCTTTCAATGCAATTCACATAAATAAATCATATGAATAATGTAAAAACTCACTTGTGCGTCAACAACGTCAATTCACATATATATGCATCAATTATCAATTCAAATATCTCATCGATTGCATGCATGGCATTTTAAAACATATTTTCATATAATTGCATTTTCTGGGAAAAACAGTAGTATATAGGTAATACGAAAACAAAATTGCCCACTCACCTGGAGTTCACCCAACAACTCCCTAGCACCACACATCAAGGCGTCATGACGATCGGCGCCTAGAACAATAATCAAATCCAACCTCAGAATTCATATCGATAGAATATAACTTATATAAAACACGTCACTACGTAGTTCGATCCGGAAGATCTGCAACTCAGATTTCAAATCCATAACTTTCAGAGGTCCACAATATACCTCTAGGACATCATCCTAAAATTTCATTACCATCCAACGGTCGGATCTCCGTCAATTTCTAAAACCAAGTGACGGTTAACATTTTATTTTATGAACTTACAACTCCAATTCCGAAAGATCCGTAAATCGGATTCCCGATCCGTAAGTTCCTATAATCCTCAAATATTACGTATTACAACGTATCAAAGTTTGGTGACGATCCAACGGTCGGATCGTCAATTCACATTTTCACCTAACCACGAATCTAAACGAACTTAGGTTCAATTACTCAACTTACGTCCATCAATTATCAAAACTGAACCTAGAACCTTAAACACATGCTAAGAATGACATTGGCGGGCCATTGGCCACGCGCCGCCGCGGGTGGCGGTTGGCCGCCCCGGCTCGCCGGAAAATCCAACTATTTCCAAAAATTCTCAAAAAATACAAAATTGAAGATCTCAATGACTAGAGTAAACTTTATACCTGAGGCCAAGGCCAATTTGGCCTGGAAATGCTCCAATTCCACCAAAACCGTGAAGAACCCTAGAAATGGGTGTGTTTCAATTCGACCTCCAAACGTGTTCCAACGCCTCTACTACTTCTTGGGCTTTGTTCCAGGTCCTAAGGGGATGCTATGGGTGTTATAAATTGAAAGAAAACGTTTCAAGTTTTGAAGAAATTTCACACTAAGCTACCGCACACCCCTCACGGTTTTAATCAAATTTCAAGGCCAAACTGAAGGAAATTTTGTGAAAACATGTTCATTTGAATAACATCATATAGCATGCAATTAACAATTAAAGGCGGAATCATGCTTTCATGCATTAAAAAACAAAACATCTACCATGAAATTCAAAGCCTAGTAGATTGGTGAACCTTGACTCAACTTAAAAACAACAATTTGTTAGTTGAGAAATATTTACCTTTGTAGATTCCTCTTTGCATATGCAAAGGATAATCACCCAAGAGATAGGGCCTTCATTCCTTGCTTCTTAGCTCCATGGATTTGGTTAGAAGAATAGGTTCTCCAAGTTCCCAAAATTGAGAACCTCTAAAGATTCTACACCAAGGTTGGATTGGAGAGGAAATGAGTGACCTTGAGGAAATAGAATTGCTAGACAATATCCCCCAAGGTGGTTGGCCTCTTAGAGAGAAATGGAAGCTTTGTGTTCTCACCAATTTTCTCTAAAATCAACAACTTATGAATTTTAGGTTATAAAGTTCTTTATATAGTCACTTCTTTAAATGACCTAAAGAACCAAAAACCCTAATTCAACACTTAATGGATTTGGGCTTTTGGGCCTTTGTGAATCTTTATTCATTAAGTTGTCATACAACTTAAGTCAATGGGCTTTGACGTTCGAAGCCCATTGGGCCTTAAGGTCCAAAAACTATCCCGAGGTCTTTAACGAACTTATTCGTTTGATTAATTAACATATTAATTAATCTTTGCCATAAATAATTAAACCATTTAATTCATCTCCTTTGTTTCTTCAATCTCCACCTTATTTGGTGTACGATACATTAGGTTCCTTTTAGCGAGGCAGTGGGCGATTAAAACCATTTTACATCGATTGTGAATTGAAACTTACTTTCAATTCTCCCTTTAGTGATTACACACGTTTAGGGCTTCCACAAACCATGAGTGACCCCTAGCAGCATATCATGGCTACCCAAGCTAATCAGAAGAGGTAGAGAACCTATTCAGTTTAGGATTACAAATGCAATACGGTCTTTCTCTAATCTAATACTCTTGACCACATTGTTTGGTTTGATAGTTTATTTATTCATGTCTACTATCCAATGTGATTCTTGTGCTTATATGATTACTTTGAATGTGAATTGGAACGCATTCCCAAATCTCATTCATACTCTGGCCAGAGATTTTAATCATATCATAGAGTATTCTCCCTCAAGCCAATTGAAGGTTAGAGATCCCTTGTTGCGCATTCACTTGTCTCCATGACTAAGTGGCTTAACCCCAATGATGTCGTGGACACCCCGATGGGGTGACTTTGACATAATCAAAGATCAAGGACTTAACCACAAGACAACAATTGTGATGCCTCAGGTCAAAGGACTAATTTGCATTATCCCAAACATGAGTTCTCATGTGACATGAGTATGAGAACTCCTCGTTGATCGTGTTCAGTGAACTCATTCTCTATTGAGCACCTACGTACTTGTCTTGATGTCACACACACCAATGACTCGAGACTAGTCACTCTCCCTGAGAGAAGACATAGCACGTACTGATCTTATCGGACTGTCAATGCCCAATTGGCAATCCTATGATCAGGAACGTTTAGGATGTGTCTACGAAAGAATGGTCTCATTAATCTAACTTCATTAGATTGCATTCTTCCAATCACATATTCCTTGGACTTTATCGTTTAAGCATATAACATTTATATGAGACGTCTCAAACAATAATGTTTGCCCTTTATATGTAAACTAGATTAGTTTAACATGTGAAATATCCGTAAAGTATCATCATATGAATGGCTTTAGGGCACATTTCCAACACAAACTCCTTGATTTTTGGGGTGTAATAGGAAGAGGGAAGATCATAAAGGGTTTTCCAAGTGATGGATTGATGTAACTCACCGGAAAAATGATGAAATTTCAACGGAAATGGGTGAAGAACACCGGCGGGTCGCGCGGGTACACGGGTTGGGGAAAACCCGATTCTCCCTTCTCTCCTCCGCTTCTCGCCCTCTCTCCTTTCCTCCTTTCCTTCCTCTGGTTGGTCAGATTCTCCCTCTCTCTTCTCCTGATTCGCTGGACTCCCTCTTTTCTCTCCCGGAGCTCCGGCTCTCTCTTCTTCTGGTTGGGCAGTTTCTGCCCAATCCTCATTCTTCTTCTTCTTCTTCTTCTTACGCGCACACACACACAAACCTTCTTCTCTCATCCCAGCCATCCATTTAATCTTCATTAAATCTGGGCCCTCCAAATTTTAATAATAAAATTTATAAAATGCCCAAACTTCAAACTTTAAAATGTTTTTCGTTATAACTCCAAAGAACGAACCGTCTGCGCCCACGTGTCCGTAGCGACGAGTACTACGAGGATATGTCAAGAAAACAAATCTTAGATGGCACAACACAACGATTAACCTCGAATAATGCGCGTGCCTCAAAGGGCATTTTTGTAAAATCCTTTATTAAAACTTTAAAAACTCTTAAAATCAGGGACGGGCTGTCACAGTTATAACCGACAGGAATACACCATTATTTAGTATATTAAATAATAGCATGTATTCCTGTCGGTTATAACCGACAGGAATAACAAAACTATAAAAAAAAATAGCCAGCCAGCCCTTTGGCCCTTTGGCCCTTTGAAATTCCGTGGGGCCCTCCCAGATTCTCGAGCCATCTGGCCTAGCCCTCGGTTGGAGACGGTTTTAGGGCTATTTTCGGCCCTCTGGCCCTCTGGACCCTTCGGTTGGAGATGGCCTAACTGCCTTAAAAAGAAGATTAGAATCAACAAATATTCTATGTCACCCGTTAAAGCAGAGGGCACCAATACCCTTTATTTTAATAAAATTATTAGTTGACGTCCTGAAATTACCCATTATTGTTATTAACGTTTGCTAGCCTACCTTTTACAAATAACTATGTTACGACATGACATTAACATTTAATGTCTAAATTACGAGAAATGTAAGGTAAATTAGTTGCATAATAATCATCAGATGTTACAGTCCAATGTTTTTCGCGAGCAACAACCCATGTTTTCATGGGTTTCCTTCTCATACTTGGGCTATGCCTTTTGAGTTTGACTAGACTCGTGGTGGTGGGTCGATTTTGTGGTTGTGGTGGGTCGAATACGCCTCCTACGATTGACTTTCCTTGATAGTTATGTGCTCCTCAGCCGACTCAATAGTTGAGCCGTTTTACCTGGCCAGATTTGTGGAGGCTCTTCCTATGGCTGCTACGGATTTCTCTATAAATGATGGAGTCTTCACAGTGGAAACCTGTTAATTGGTGGTTCTTTTCTTGGCTTAGATTTTAGTGCCTTGTGTTGTCCGCAAGGTTCTAATAGGTGTTGGTCAGGTGGCGAGTTGGAGCCTAGAAATTTTTTTTCTTCCAAATAAAGTTATTTTATAACATATAATAAATGTCTACGTATATTTTTAAACAAACATAGTTATAACAAATTGCAAAATAGAATGACATATAAAGTATAAAGTAATTAAACATATTGAAAACATGGAGAATGAGCGTATAACGAATGTTCATCCAAATATCCAACAAATCTCTTACAATTTATTAAAAAAAATAAAATTCAAAATAAAAGCTATCTATTTTTTTGTCTAAGTGAAAATCGCGAGCTAAGCAGTCTAAGTGAGTACTTAGGCGGGGCATCCGACCGCCTAAGTAGCCTAGGTGAGTATCTAATCATGGTGGTGGTCAACAGTCTAGCGCCTAGGCAACCCTAGGCAGGCCTTTTTGAACACAGTTCGCTTAGCAGCTTTGTGCTCGCTTTGCCGAGTTATTTTGGCTTCATCATTTAGCAGTGTGCTACGGTTGCAGGTGTGTTACGTCTACCGTCGTATTTGTGGCCTATTTGCACCAATGTCTATCAGTTACTGTAGTGGTTGGTGGCCGTATAGAGGCTTTGAGTAAGACTTTCTACTCAAAGTTGTTGGTTGTCAATCTATAGAGTTTCGTATTTATGATTAGAATCATTCATATTATAAATCATTTTATATAAATTGTTTCTGTAATAAATTAATTAAAAACATATGAACGAAATTAATAAAAGCATTACGAATTGTCTTTGTATTTGTTACAATAGATTGACTTAATGATTTTAGTTTTAATTTTGTAGAAATAATATTTACAAAAGTGATTTATAATTTGAAAGGATTTGATCATAAACACAAATCTCTATAATTCGAAGACAAATAGTTTTGGATAGGAGTTCTTACTTATCCTTGAATAATCAAGCATTGTTTTTGTTTTATTGATTGTGCTATATTATCTCTGTAAAATGGAAAAGGATCCTCATCGGATCCTCTTTGTGGGGATCCGGGGGATCAATCAATTACGTCCGTTCATCGTATATTGTACGGTAAGAAATCATTTTAAATTTAAAATTTAAAATTGAATATAAATAATATTTAACAAAAACTGACCGTACGATATACGATGAATGGACGTGATTGATTGATTCCCGGATCCTCATAAAGAGAATCCGAAAAGGATCATCTTCTCTATAAAATATGTACCAATTAGCACCAACTTGTACACTTGTTCCGTTCGTACTAATGAAATATCCACCGCTCTTTGTAAAAAATAAAAATAATATATAATAATTTTGTGAGCACCGAAGGTGATGCTTTTCTGTACACAAATTGTAGGTTTAGATGGAGAATATCTTTAAATAATGTTTGGAGGCATGCACTCAATTAGCACACCTGCACGTGGTTTCCAGCAAGAAAGACTTTAAGTGGATTCCTGGCAATTAGCATTCCCTCGTCGCCACCCTTGACGCCTACAAGTTTAAAGCTCCCCATATATTATTTACAATGACCCACCCCTACACAGAATATATTATAAGAATTGAAACACATGGGGATATTGGGTTAACAATTTTAAAAGACTTCACACTTCTATCAAATATTTTTGATCGCTACCTTCAAGTGATGATAATACTTACTACATTATTTTTTATCATTAAATGAGTTAAATTTAGAGATTTGCGTATTGGACAAATATAAATCTTAAAATTTATATTCATCTAGTAGTGAAAAATAAGATAGTGAGCAAAAATGTACCAAACTTTTATTAATGGACATGCCCTCCTTCCCACTTCTTCAAACCAATCATCAGTTAATTCATTGATTAATTAGCAGCTTAATTAATTGCAAATACTTTATAAATAATGTCCAATATTGCTTTTTATGTTGTTCCCTGCCCCTGGTACCATTCGATATGAATCTCATCGCCCCCTTCACTATCCCAAGTATCCTTCAAACCCGTAGCCCTTGTCTTGCAGTCACAAAAGGCATTTCCACCCTCCAATACATCATAACTGGCATCCAGCAAAGTCAATATTTCTAAATTGTATTAGTAAATTAAGAGAGAGATTTTTCTTCAAATTATAATTGTTAGATGAAATTACAAAAAGCCAAAAGTTTGAGGTGTCATGTAAAAAACAGAGTCAAAGTCAAAGAGACAAAAGCTAACGTGGGTCATCATTTCACAGCACTTCATCAGCACATGAAAACAAGAAAACAAGAAAACGTGCGTTGATCAGGCGGCAATAAGTATGTAGTTCCCGAGTCCCCCAATTTATATTAGAGTAAATTGTAACAATAATTCTTTAATTTTAATCAAATTAGAACAATGATCTTTTAACTAAAAATTAATTACCATTGGTCCCTTAGCTCATCAAAATGTGTAGCTATAGTCATTTTCGTCAACTTTGTCAGAATTTTGTCAAAATGAGTTATGTTGGAATGACCATTGTTACAATTAGGATCCCTTAACTTATCAAAACGTGTAGCTATCGTTATTTCTTCAACTTCGTCAGAATTTTGTCAAAATGAGTCATGTTGGAAAGATCATTGCTACAATTGGGTTAAAGTTGAGAGATTATTGCTCTAATTGGGTTAAAGTTGAGGGATTATTGCTCCAACTGAGTTAAAGTTGAGAGATCATTTCTCCAGTTGGATTAAAATTAAGAGAATAATGGTATAATTAATTTTGAATTAAGGGGCCATAGCTGCACGTTTTCCTTCTAGCGACTAATTAGTTTCCTCACCCAACGCCAAACGCCATACAAAGTGAATACAAAATGGTAGACTAAAAAAGGTCACGTAAAAAATTGTATTAATAAAAAGACAGAATTACAACTGATATGAAGAAAATTTATTTCATTAAGCATGTCAAACTACATAACAAGATATGAACTTCAGCTAAGAATTAGCAATGAGATACTAATAATTCTCTCAACAAAATCTCTAACAAGGTAGTTGAAAAGCATTATGAAGATAAACTGCAGTAACACGAGGAGGACTAAAATCCCACAAAAAACTACTCGAACAGTCAACTCAATAACTAACTAAGCAATCTGTCACATGCATAATTACCTTCATACTATATATGGCACACCCACACCCGCTGCCCCGCATGCAATCACCTGAAATTGTGCCACGAACACGAATAGGTGAATGCACCTCATTAGATGGAGTTGAACGAAAATGAACAACGAAAGAGAAATCACGCTCATTCCATAAAAATGCCAACTGTTATCCCAAGTAAAGGAGACAACATGAATAACGGCATGAAACTCAGCCTCTAAAGATGACATCAACCATAGGGATCCCGCAAAACCACCAAGTGCCAATTCATTATGATCTCGAAAAATAACACCAAAACAAGCCAAGTCTAGAGAGCTCCTAACAGCACCATTCGTGCGTACTTTAACCCATAAAGAAGAAAGGAAACACAATAACATCTGAAGAACACGAGGAGTCCTTGCAGGACGGCCGTGAGCACCAATTGCCCTAAGAATACAAAACCTCAGGTAAGAATACATACTCTTTGTTAACTATATTGAAATATTGATAATCGAAGAGAAAATCAGAAGAAAGACAAAGAAGATGAACATAGAGAGTTTAAAGGGAGAAATATGAGACTTGTATTAACTAAAGAAAGATATTATACAACTCTGTTTTTATACTAGAAAGTCTAACAACTCTAACCAAATACTAATTACAAACTTGCTAACTGTATTTCTAACTGTATTGCTGACTTGTGCCCTTAATTAACTACTTCAACTATAAGCTCTTCTCAAAACTACATAAGTTTGATTGAAAAACTTTTATTCATAGGTGTTGTTCCTATTAAGCTCTCCAAGTAATGTTCCAGAAGTTAACCTTCTTTCCTGTTTGTTATTTTGTCATCAATAGATGAGCCAATTTGATTGACAGAGGGGTAAAAATATGGGAACTTTAACTAAAAGCTCCCGGTACTGTTCACTTTAACGAAAAACCACATTTTTACACTAAAAAGTCAATCCTGGTACTATTCACTTTACCCTTTATTTTGTCCTTATCATTAAAATTCAAAGTTTTCAAGCCATTTTCATTAGTTTTCCTTAAAAATATTGGGGGTGTGATATCCACACACCCTATTTTACTTCTCACACACCTTTTTAATTTTTGGTCATCAGATCGGATGAATTGAAGAAGATCAACAGACAAAAATTATCAAGTGGTGTGTGAGAAGTAAAATGTCCACACACCCCAAAATATTAAGTGATTACAATTAAACAGAGGACAAACACCATGAAATTCAAAGCTATCTAAAGAGACAAAGTCGCCATAGGAAGGATGAAAACCATGGATTTAGGTGGCATAATAAGGATATAGACAACATAGAATATCCCCAAGTCGCCAAGTTTGACAAAGCGTCGGTTCCTCGCAAGCTCGCGAAGTATTCGAAGACTCTAGTTTTTTTATTTTTTTATTTTTTTATTTTTTGTTAAAAATGTACTTCTAAAACGTATAAATTGGTAGCAATGCCCTCCCACTTCTTCGACCATCTCTATCAATTGCCAGCAATCAATTAACAATGGCTTCCTCCTCATTTCACTGCCTTCTCTTTTGCTCATTACTCTTCCACTTGATCTTCGTCCCGTCACTAGCCAAATCGGCATCTTTCAGACCAAAAGCCATTGTCCTTCCAGTAACAAAAGACTCCTCCACCCTCCAATACCTCACCACTTTGAGCCAAAGAACCCCTCTTGTCCCCATAAAACTCACAGTACATCTCGGAGGTCAGTTCCTTTGGGTTGAATGTGAAGATTATATCTCATCCACCTACAAGCCCGCCCGTTGCAACTCCGCTCAATGCTCACTTGCAAACTCCAAGTCTTGTACTACAGAATGCTACTCTCCCCCATCGCCAGGCTGCAACAACAACACATGTGGTCTCTTACCGGACAACCCCATCAACCGCACCGCCGGGGGCGGTGACCTTGGTCAAGACATGGTGTCCATCCAATCCACAGATGGGTCCAATCCTGGTAGGCTGGTCTCTGTCCCCAACCTACTCTTCACTTGTGGTTCTGCATTTTTGTTGGAAGGTCTAGCCAGTGGTGTCAAGGGCATGGCTGGCCTCGGCCGGGCTAAAATTGGGCTTCCTTCCCAATTCGCTTCCGCTTTTAGCTTCCGTCGAAAATTCGCAATTTGTTTGAGCTCTTCAACGAGTTCTAAAGGTGTTGTGATCTTCGGGGATGGGCCTTATAATCTGCTTCCCAATATTGACGTGTCCAAGTCACTTATTTTTACCCCACTGATCCTCAACCCTGTCAGCACAGCAGGTGCTTATTTCACAGGCGAGCCTTCTTCAGACTACTTCATCAAGGTGAAGTCAATTAAGATCAACGAAAAGGTTGTTACATTGAATACTTCACTGCTGGCTATTGACAATGAAGGGTATGGTGGCACGAAGCTCAGCACCGTGAATCCCTACACGGTTTTGGAGAAATCAATCTACAATGCCGTGGTCAATGCATTTGTGAAAGAGGTTGCAAACATCCCAAGAGTGAAAGCGGTAGCGCCTTTCGGAGCATGCTTCAATTCGAAGAACATTGGTAGTACGAGGGTTGGGCCTGCTGTGCCTCAAATTGATCTTGTGTTGCAAAGCGAGAGTGTGTACTGGAGGATATTTGGAGCAAATTCAATGGTGCAGGTAAGCGATGATGTGTTGTGTTTAGGGTTTGTGGATGGAGGTGAAAGGCCAAGGACTTCTATTGTGATTGGTGGGCACCAACTGGAGGATAATTTGGTGCAGATTGATTTGGCTGCTTCTAAGCTTGGGTTTAGTTCCTCGCTCTTGTTCAGACAGACGACTTGTGCAAACTTCAACTTCACTTCTAATGCTTAAGAAGTTAGAGGACCTTATGATTCAACTGTTATTTGTAATTTTTTTCATTTTGGTAATTACATTATGAATAATGGTCAGGATGATTGCGATTTATGCAACGCTTAAACTTTGTTAATCTTTTTTCTAAATACCTCAGCTTTTATTAGTTGTATACAATGTTGGAGAATAAGATTTCCAAATGTACAGATATCATACACACGATGGACTTATTAGTCGCATATCCTTTCCATTCCAAATTGGATACGGATACAGTAAAGTAAGAGAGATATCCTCCTCTAAACTCGAATTGGTTGGTTTAGATTAAAAAAAATGAAGGTTTGAAGTGTTAATTAAAAAATAAAATCAAAGTCAAAGAGACGCGGCAACAAGTAAATTTTCATCGAGTCCCCATTCTATTCCTAACAATTTTCTACGGGTGGATTTTTTTGCCAAATTGCCGTGCCAACCGTGCCATACCGATTTTGTGCCAAATTTTTTGTACCAATCTGTAATGGTACGATATTGTACCGTACCAAAATTTCATGGTACGGTATTGGTAATGGATACCATTACCACGGTATTACCGTACCATACCGAAAATACAATATAATTTATAAATTATAAATTATATAATAGATAATTATATAACACATATTTATAATATTCCAATAATTTGAAAATAAAACCCTACTTATATTAGCATTGTTGTTGGTGACTTTGATCTCTTAAAATTGTGGAAATCAAACACAAAAGAGTTCCTAATTCTTTCACAAATAGCCAAAATATCTTTTGTAACCCCCACTTCTACTGTTGCTAGTGAAAATGCATTTAGCCTAGGGAGGAGGGTTGTGAACCCTTTTAGGGTATCCTTAACTCCTAAAATAATGGAGGCACTAGTGCGTACTAGTGGTTGACTTAGGGCAGATGAAGTAAACTTCTATAAGGAACCAACGGAAGATATGTTTCAATTTTACAAGGAAATGGACTAAGAGAAAACAAGAAAGATATGCTTTAATTTTTTTAGTAAATTTGTTATTAAATGGTTTTCAACTTTAATCATTCTTGCTACTAATAAATATGTTTTCTTTGTTTGTAATGTAGGCTTGACACAAACTCAATCTTCTACAAGTTCAATGTCTCCTCCAAAAGCTTTGACATCTCAAGCTTGAATAACTGATCAATGAATTCTCATTTTTGAAGTTTACTTTCAATTTTCATTTGGTTTGAAACTTTAATTTCTATTTGGATTGTTAACTTTTATTTGTTTTGGTTCGTAACTTCTATTTAGATTGTAAGCTTAATTTTCATAATGAATCTTGATGCATCATTTGAATTATTATGTATGTGAATTGTGAATGATGAATAATAGATGAATTTAATCTATAATATATGAGATAAAGGTACAAAAAAAAAAAAAGTTTTGGCCCTTGAATTGGGTGAAAAAAACAAAAACAGACTTTGTCCCAAAACAAAATGGCAATTACCATTGTCATACCATGTCAACCGAACTTTTGGCAATACCGAAAGTTTGGTACGGTAATGGTAATAGATTTTACCAAACTGAAAGTTTGGTACTGTAATTGGTACAAGGATTTTCAAATGGTAACCGTACCGAACTCACCCCTACAATTTTCTAGTGTGCCTCCTCACCAGCCCAAAGGCCATCAGTTAAAAATCAATATGAGAGGTCACACACTATTTAGATTAGAGAAATGTTAAATAGAATCTCTAAAAAATAGGTTCTTCGTAGGCTCTTCGTCACATTATATTTTTAGCATAATTCGTTTGCCAGCATTATAAAACATTGTAATAAAAACATGATGTAACAGAGAGCGAGTCACACTTTTGCAGAGTCAATAATGTGATTCAAACTTACCTTTGATGAAAATCGAACGTAAAACATTTCACTTACAAATGAAGAGAAATATCACTATATGTAATACTAAATAAAATTTAATTTAAATTTTTAATCTCTCTACTATTATCCACAATTTCCTAGTCCCCAGGTCTATTATTTTCCATCTTCTAACGATTAGTTTCCTCGCCCACAGTTCCAAACGCCATACAAAGTCAATACAAAATGGTACACACAAAAAATGTTAAAATACTGGAGGGGGTAAAAGTCAATACAAGAAAAAGACAAACTGTAATTAACAAAATAAATTGGAGATAATGGGATGAGTAATCATATAATGGGATATCATAATTAAATATATTCAGATTCGTTTCCCTATAAACTATTCGATCCTACAATGCACAATTGAACGAAGGTAATTTTCTAAATTCACTCCTCGCATAAGGATTTCTGTTTAAGTGGTTATGGAGTGGGTTATCTCTCTTATTTCTCTCATATGTTAATTCAAGAAGGCCACAACTTGTATATAGACTAAAAATACACTTTAAGACAAGAATGATTACAACAATTCTAGACCAAATAGAATAAATCTTAAAAAATCCCAATGAATAAATACAATAGCATTTCATGATAAGCACTATTTTCTTTTCTGACAAATGAGATAATAATTTATATTATATTCATTCAAATTAAATTGATGATAATTCAAACTTAATTGCATAAAAGTAAAGGTAATTTAGGCAAAGGTCAAAAAAAACTTTACGATTAAGCCATATATCAATGACGTATTTTTGTTTTGGACTTAATCAATGATATATTTTTTATTAATTAGGCATAGATCAATGATAAATGCCACATAGGATTTAAGTCATTATAAATAGTTAGAATTTGATTATTTTATCTTTCACTCTCTCTTTCTCTCTCTATAAATGTTATATGGGCTAAAGCTATTATAAATATGGATTTAGATCATCTCCGGATCAATTTGTGGAGATCCTCCTAGGCGATGGATCTCATCCATTGATACAAATCTAACGGCTAAAATCTCTTATCCTTCCTCTTTTCCCCTTAACTATTCTCTTTCTCCCTCACTTCGAAGCTCTCAACCTCAAACCACCAACTCCTCAAATTCCAAATTAAAGTCTACCCCACCTCAAAATCAGCCCCAACACTACCACAACCCACCTAACCCACAACCACCAATTGCAAGTCACTCACCTTACCCAGCCCCACCACCACCACATCCCTCAGTTGCAAGTCCCTTGACCTTAAAATCCCAGCCGATGTTAATGAAACAACAAAGAGAGGGGTCATGCAAATCAATGTCTTTTGGTTGCAGAGATCATTTTCATAACTATGGAAGCATTAGAGTGAGAGAAATCTCTAAGATGATGAAGAAGAAAGTGATGACAAATAAAAACCAAAACAGTAAAGGATAGTGAAAAAATAAATCAGACTTAGAGCACATATGACCTGCAATTGAATTTGGGGTTTGTTAACCACGGTAGGGTGTGGCGGTGCAAGGGAGAAATAAGAGTTGAGGGGGAAGAGAAGCGGGGGAAGAGGATTCGACCGTTTGATTTCTATTCCTATAGAACTGATCTTGAGATGATCTGAATCCAATAAATAGTTAGAATATGTATATTCTATCACTCTCTCGCGCCCTACATTTACATGAAGGAGTCAACTCAAGTAAAAAAAAAAAAAAAAAGGGAACCAGGAAACGGACACTGCATTGCAGTGTCCGAATCCAATTGTTAAAAAACAGAACCAGAAAACGGACACTGTATTGCAGCGTCTGAATCCAATTGTTAAAAAACAAAACCAGAAAACGGACACTGCATTACAATGTCTAAATCTAAATGTAAAAAATAGAGCTAGGAAAAGGACATTGCATTACAGTGTCTGAATCTAAATGTAAAATCAGGAGTCGCTTGAAGTTTGAAGTGTAAGAGACGTGTGAGTGATGGAAAAAATAGAACCAAGAAACAAACAGTGCAACGTAGCGTCTGAATCCAAAAGTGAAAAACAGAACTAGGAAACGGACATTCCACTGTAGTGTCTGAATCCAAATGTACAACGGAACATGTAGGAGGTGTGTGAGTGATGGAAAAAAAACGAAACCAATAAATGGACACTGCAACTCAGTGTCTAAATCCAAATGTGAAAAACAGAATCAGGAAACAATGCAATGTCTGATCCGTATTGACTTATTTCAAATATAAAACTATAAGAAATAGAGTGTTAGTTGAAGTGGGTGCCAACTGTAGTTGCAGATTTTGTCATTTTTGTTTATTTTAAATGCATTTAAGTATCAAAATACATGATTGATCTATTTATAATTAACATAAATATTGTTGATCCATTATTAATATTGTAACTTTTTATTAATTTTTTCACAAAATCACCCTAAAAGTAAATACATCGTGATTTAAGTAGTACCATTTCAATCCTCCATGGGTAGGACTAGTTGTTTTATAAAATTATACAACAATACTTTTTTAGTAAAATATCAAATAAATAGATTTATCATGATGCCAAATATTGCATTGAAAGCAATCAAGATTCAAGAAGATTAATAAACACCTACAATATAAAACAATATTATTGTTTTAATAAAAGGAAGAAACATTATAATAAACAATGAAAGCACACTAGGCAGGACCACCTAAAGGACACTTTCTCTCTAAGCAGTAGAAGTGAAGTTGAAGTTGGAACAACTGGTCTTTTGAGACAATAGTGAGGAGTTGAACCCAAACTTCTTATTAACCAAATCAAATTGGAGAATATTCTCCTCTAACGGATGCCCTCCAATCACAATGGAAGTCCTAGGGGTTGGACTCTGCCAAACATCCACAAATGTCAAACACACCACGTCCTTTTTCACTTGCACCATCGAGTTTGCTCTAGATAGCCTCTAGTACACACTCTCACTCTGCAACACAAAATCAATACTAGGCACGTCGTTCTCTCCGATGTGGGACGAGTTGAAGCATTATCCATAAGGCGCTATGTATCCCAATCTAGGAATTGAAGTAGGGAGTACTTTCAGAAATGCCCAATTGAGAGTGTTGAAGATTAAGCTTTCCAACACCGTGTAGGGATTAACGGTGCTAATTTTCGTACCACCATGGCCATTTTGATCTAAGACGAGTAACAAAGAATTTAACGGCAATGTAAGGTCGTTCATTTTGATAAACGTTACGTTGATGAAATATTCAGCTAAAGGCTTGCCTTCCATGTAAGCCGGGATTGCGGTGAAAGGGTTGAGGAGCAATGAGGTGTAAGTAAGCGACTTGGACACATCCTTACCAGGGAGCAAAACATAAGGGCCGGGACCAAAGAAAATGACGCCATATGATTTTGTGGAAGAAGGCAAGCAAAGGGCGAACTTTTTGTTGAACCTGAAAGCGGAAGCGAATTCAGATGAAATTCCAATTTTATCCCTACCAAGTCCAGCGAAACCCTTGACGGCAGTGGGAAGCTTTGCCAAGAGATACGTCTGACTGCAAATGAAGAGGAAGTTGGGGATTGAGGCGAGTTTACCAGGGTGGTGATAACATTCATCAAGGTATACATAGATGAATGTTTTGCAGAAAAATATAAGAACTGTATTAGAAGAAATGTAGAGAGAGAATCAAGAGAATGCGGACTTTGTTATTTCTTAGAAAGATGGAAAAGATTACCCCACGATGTTTCAATACAAGCTTATATAGCAATCGAATGTAGCTTGTCAGCTAAGCCATCAATGTAACTAACTTTTAGCAAACTAACATACTACAATAGCTGATGTGGCATTCTTATCTAACTGTGATGATGTGTCAAATGATGTGGCAGTAGTCATATATCTTCAACATCCCCCCGCAATCTTAACTAGGATTTTCCAGTTTGAGATTGGAACAATGCTTGACAAATGAGGGACTGTGAATACCTTTAGTGAGGACATCTACAGTTTGGTCTTCAGTTGGAATGTATAAAACCTCCAAATCTCCTTGTTGCACTCTCTCCCTTACAAAATGGTAATCTGTGTCAAGATGTTTTATCCTTGAGTGAAAAACTAGATTTGCACTCAATGCAATGGTAGACATATTGTCACAGTGAATTGTTGGTGGAGCATCTAAGAACACTCCCAAGTCCTTGAATATATTTCGTACCCAAGCTATATCTGTTGCAGTATATGATAAGGCTTTATTTTCAGCCTCAATAGAGCTTATTGACACTGAGTTTTGTTTCTTAGACTGCCAAGAGATTGGATTATTCCCTAAATAAACCACATAACCAGTAATTGATCTTCGAGTATTCAAATATGCATCCTAATTAGAATCTGAAAAAGCATTAAGCTTTGTAACTATGTTTGGAGAAAAAGCAATACCAATGTTTATGGTTCCTTGAAGATATCAAATAATTCTCTTGACAACTCCAAAATGGATATCAGTTGGTGAAGTCATGAACTGACATATTGTATTCATTGCAAATGCAATATATGGCCTAGTAAAGGTCATATATTATAAAGAACCCACAATGCTTCTATAGGCGATTGGGTCTGTCAAAACTTGTCCTTCTGAATGAAGCATTTGATGATGAGGTTTACAAGGAGTGGTTGTAGGTTTATATGAGTCCATTCCTGTTTTGTGAACCAAATGCTTAATGTATTTGGACTGATTAACAAAAACATCTCTATTATCTTTATATTGAACTTGTAAACCCAAAAAATAAGTAAGCTACCCCATGTCTTTTAACTCAAATAGCTCATAGAGCTCTTAAACCACCTTTTGTATCTTCACATGATTGGAACCAGTTAAGATTATATCATCAACATATAGTAACAATATGATGATATCAAATTCATACCTCTTTACAAACAGACTTGTGTCAGAAGCTGATGTATGAAATCCCAGAACTACCAAATAGCTTGTAAACTTTGAATTCCAAGCCCTTGGGGCCTGTTTCAAGCCATATAATGACTTGACTAATTTGCAAACATGAGAAGGGTAAAATGGATCAACAAACCCTTGTGGTTGCTTCATGTAGACCTTTTCTTGTAAATCTGACACGCCCCAAACCCGATATCGCCAAATATCAAGGTAGGCAAATGATGGCCGACACCCGGGGGTGACAAAGCCATTTTAAACATGCATATAGATAAAATATGTAATTAGAAAGAGATATGTCGATGCGGAAACATGTTCAGAGCATACAACTAATCAACGAATATATGAAAGCATTACAATAAAATATATGAATAAAGAAGTAGGTCCTACACTGAGAATACTCGATGATACCTATCCAGAAATGCCATAACGCCAGGATCGAATGCCTCGATTCTAACTCCTGAATGGGGCGCAA
The DNA here is from genome assembly GCA_035220775.1 of Malus fusca. Taxonomy (NCBI): domain Eukaryota; kingdom Viridiplantae; phylum Streptophyta; class Magnoliopsida; order Rosales; family Rosaceae; genus Malus; species Malus fusca. The sequence continues at coordinate 13,820,703 of CM069071.1, forward strand.
AACAAAATGGTGAGTGGACCAAAATTTATAATAATAATACTAATAATATGAAAACCATTTTCTTTTATGAACATAATAACCCCTTGCTTTGAAAACACATATATAATACTACCTATAGGTTTTTCTAAAACTCTAGCATGCAGGAAATGTGCGTAGCCATAAAATCATCTCTAAAAATCATATCGAAACGCCCGAAGGCAAATTCGTAAATCTCATAAATACTGTACTCTCTAGGGGTATCATAGTTGCCCGAAGGCAGTACCTATCTATCACCCAAATGTAAAGTTGTACGACACTGGGTTACGCCAGTGAAGAAACACAGTAGGCCCTATCACCCGAAGGTGAAGCTGTAGGACTCTGGGTTACTCCGGAGAAGAAATATATAACATCACACACCGACACTAGCCCCATGGTAGTGAAGCTGGGGGTATGGCATAAATATCTCACTCCTTATTCGCCCAAAGGCAATACATGTCCATCACTCGAAGGTGAAATTGTACGATACTAGGTTACGCCAAAGAAGAAACATATAACATCACACACCAACACTAGCCATGGCTAGTGAAGCTTTCCGACACTGGTTCCGCCAGTTAAGCTGGTGGTATAACATAAGTATCCTTAACTGTGTCCTATGGCCATAGACGTCTACATACTCGTGTTGTACGGATGTGCTATATGATAACCCACTAGATATTTATCGAAAACATATCTCAAAAACTCATGCCAAAACATTAAAGCTCAAAAGCTCAAAACCTCGTCAGATAAAGTATGCTAATTCATATTCGTAAATCCACCGAATTTCTTACGTATAAAACCAATAGTTCATAACCTTTAATAGAATTTAAATTAGATAAATCATAAATATTTTGTAAAGCAATTTAAATAAATCATAAATTCTCCATAAACCAAAAATATGGAAATCTGTAAAACATGCTCAAATTATGAAATAATGCAATCCTAATATTTTATAAAAATATGCAGGTTTAGAAAGGGTACACTTACAAATATTCCGCTGCTGGGGAGTTGCTCGAACTAGGAAGAACTAGATCGCCACTAACAATCGTACCTAAACACATACGGGGACCAATTAATAAAACTCTACTAAAATGATTAAATTTTTGAAAATAGAGTGCGGATTTGGAATTAGGATGTCAAAATTAGCCTAGGAGGGGTCCTAGCTGAAACTTGAAAAAGTCAACGTTGACCAGTCAAAGGTCAACGGGTTGGGTTAACAGTCAACGGGTCGGATCTGGGCTTGGGTTCTTAGGTTGGGCTGGTTATTGGGTTAGGCCTAGGTTAGGGTTATTGGGCCAAGGCTTTGGGCCTTAGTGTAATACCCTACAAAATTTAAAATATATGAAAATGTAGAAAATTTATCGATAAGTGGAAAATGCCCATCGTTGATTAAACGTAATTTTACGAGGATGTATTTTATCCTCGTATATTTTATCATATTTCTTGACATATATGGATGGAGTTCGATCCTACAAGCGTGTAGGCGAACACCGTTCATGAAATGGAGTTATAACGAATGAGTTATGAACGAGCAAAGTTAGGTGTGAAATGGTCATTTAACCATAATCTGGATTTCTCTAGAAAATTGTGATGTGCCACGTGTGTGGCAGTGGTTGGGAGAGAAATGGGCACTGCCTAATCAGAAAAGGAGGAAGGAGGGAAATGAGAGAATGAGGAAATGAGGGGGAAAGAATCGGGTTACCCTCAACCCTTGTGACCCGACCCATATAACCAAACCTCCGACGCCGATTCCGAGGTTTTCCTGATGAGTTAGGTGACGCCACCATTACCAATCCACTCCTCGTTATCCTAGCTTCCATTCCCACCCAATTTGGACTGCTGTGATCGAGGTTTAACGACGAACACTTGTCGTTTTCTCCAACGAGTTCGAAGACACCCATGGCGGCGATCCGCCCGATTCTAAAGCTACCACCATCGACCCATCGACCACTACCATGGGTCGACTCCTCATGAACCCAGGAACATGTCCCAAGCCTTGGTTGGGGCGGCAAAGCACTGGAGGTGGTGGATCGAGGCCACCAAATTTCTAGGGTTCCAGTGGGTTTTGAGGCAAATTGGAGTGTTTCCCGGCCAAATTGGACTTGGCCACAAGTATAAAGTTTGTTCTACATTTTGAGATCTTCATTTCTATAATTTTTTTAGAATTTTTAGAAATAGTTGAAATTTTGCGGTGAGTCGGGGCGGCTAACCGCCACCCACGGCGGCGCATGGCCAGAGGGCCGTCAATGGTATATTTAAGCCAAATTAGATGTCTCTATTTTAGATTTGATAATCGTATGACGTAGGATAATCATTTGAACCCAAAATCATTACAATTCAATGTTCAATCGAATTAGGAATCGACGATCCTATCGTTGGATCTTCAATAAATTTTGAGACATTATAGTACGTAATATTTGAGGACCTTGAGAACTTGCGGATCGGGAATCCAACATACGGATCTTCCCGAATTAGATTTCTAAGTTCGTAAAATAAATCGTCAACCGCCACTTGAATTGTGATTGGCGGAGATCTGACCGTTGAATCGTAATAAAATTTTAGTATGTTGTTCTAGATGCGTAATGTGAACTACGAATGGCTTGATCCCTTCATTTAGGGTACGTAGGCAGTCTAACCAGGATGTTAGATGCATCCATAAATTAAACAAAATGATTATTTTTTTTAGTGTGGTTAGTTAGAATTATTATTAACCATTATTTTTATTGTGGCATACCTACGTGTTTGGCTTCCGAATTAGAAATTTCAGGATGTTACAAAGTGGTTTCAGAGCAAATGATCCTGCTCCATATTATGTAACCTTCTTGAGTTCTCATTGGTGTGAATTATGATATGCATTGTGTTGCATTAATTCATAATTTTTGTGAACGAAGTGCCATTCATGTGATATGCATTGTGGTTGCAATATTTCATAATTTTTGTGATTAAAGTGAAATTCATGTGATATATATGTGAGATACATATATGATGTGCATTGTGATTTGGTGCAATTTCCATGGGGATTATGGAATTTTGTTAGTGGAAATTATGTTTTGCATTGTGGATGCAATATTTCATAATTTCTATGAATATGTGAGTTACATATATGTATTCTGGATTACTCACCTGTGTGGTTGTGAGTACGGGTTCCTGTGAGTTGTGAATGCAGGTTCCATGGATGATTTGGATGACCTCAGAGTGATAGGGACTGTGAGGTTCCCCTGGGTTTCGATCTCCTAAACCTTCAGAGGGTGTTATACGGTCGGACTACTCTTGAGGGATAGTCCATGTGTTATGGTCGTTAAAAATGGACACTCCTGGATTAAGAGTTACTAGGAATGAGAGGCACTGTGCGCTGCCTTGGGTTTCGATCCCCTAAACCTCTGGAGGCCTACATGGCCGGACATGTACCATATCCCATGGAGAGGGTACTTGGTTCTGGGGTGTAGGATTAAATGGACACTCTCGTTACCCTACTTCATGTTGTTATGGTCAGATTGAAATGAGGGTAATCGGCTGTGGGACCGGTCAACAGGTTGGACTATGTTGGCACTCGAGTTCTGAGAGGGAATCATGGTGACGTCTGTGTATAGCCAATAATGGTAAGTGATTTTACCAGTGATTGTGATTTGAAATTCCAATGATTTGGTGGGAATTTCTTATATTTGATTTGCCAATTTTAATGGTTTGGCTTGAAATTGTGATATTCACTTAGCCACTGATGATTATGGTTTGGTATTTTGGTATTTATTTGGCCAATGATGATGGTTTGGCTGGAATTTATGATATTTGTTTTGCCATGGATGAATATGACAAAATTTTATGATGTTTGGTATCGCCAGTGTACTGACACACTGCAATTACTGCAAATGCAATGTCAAGTCTTGTAAAAGTTAAGTATTGTAATGAACCAACAATGCTTCTGTATGTGTTGCGATCTTCAAGTAACTTTCCTTCGGTCATCATCATCTGATTGTGGGGTTTACAAGGAGTTGTAGCAGGTTTGCAAGAGTCCATTCCTACCTTATAAATCAAGTCTTTTATGTACTTTGACTAATTAACAAAGATGTCCCCATTTGACTTGTATTGTATTTGTAAACCAAGAAAGCATGTAAGTTGTTCCAAGTCTTTCAAATCAAACACAATAGACAACTTTTGAATCACAATTTGAATTTTACTCACATTTGATCCAGTCAAGATTATATCATCAACATAGAGTAATAGTATGATGATATATGTGGCATAAGTTTTCATGAATAAGTTGGTATCAGATACTTATGCAATGAACTCCATTGCTAACAAATAGCTAGTGAATTTAGAATTCCAGGCCCTTAGTGCCTGTTTGAGGCCATATAAGGATTTGAGCAATTTACACACATGATTTGGATGACTTGGATCAATGAAACCCTAAGGCTGCTTCATGTAAAATTCTTCCTGCAAATCACCATGCAAGAATGGTTTTTTAATATCAAGTTGTTTCAATTCCCAATGATTCATTGTTGCCAAAGCAAGAATAACTCTCACAGTTATATGTCTTACAACTGGACTAAAAGTATCTAAATAGTCCACAACATGCTCTTGTGAAAAACCTTAAGCCACAAGTCTTGCTTTATACCTGGAAATACTACCATCTGGATTTTTCTTCACCTTATACACCCATTTGCTTCCAACTATTGACCTATTATTAGGAGCAAACACTAAGGACCAAGTACCTTGTACTCTCAATCAATCATAGTTTTCTTGCATTGCCTTCTGCCAATGTGAAATAGATGCAGCTTTTTGAAAACATAAAGGTTCTGAAGAATCTGCAGTGTTTGAGATAAAAGAAAAACCTTCAACAAATGGATCGTCATTTGTTATTTGTAAAGTGTCTAATAGCAACCAATGCTGCATAATTTTTCCTCTATATAGTACCAGACTTCAACCTTGTCACCATTAAATGCTTAGGTACATTTGATGGATTGATTGTTGATTCAAATGAAGATTCAATTAACAGAAATATGCAAAGAATTACCTCTAGTTATGAATTGTTGTGGACAGGCAACATAGGTGATCTATCAGGTGATGTACTAGAGTGATCATGATAGGGAGATTGAAGTTCAAAATTCTGAGATGTTGATGAACCTGAAAACTGAGACCTTGAATCACTAGAAAACTGAGAGTTTGATGAATTAGACAAATCTCAGTGTGAATTAATCCTTGTAGCTAACATATACTCTCTGTCTTGATGTATTGATGATGAACTTGTTATAGCTCTTGGTAATTGTATCATAATAAGCCCTGAGTTTTGTTGTTGTGAAGATGTACACTTCTGTGATCCTAAAGATTGTTTAATTTTATAAGGGAACACATCTTCATCACGTACGACATGTCTAGAAATAACTAACTTTCCAGAACTTATATTGTAACATGCTACTCCCTTATATCCCATCGCATATCCTAAAAACACACATTGAGTTGTTCTAGGTTGTAATTTGCTTTCATTATGTGGTCTTATAAATAGGTATACAACTGTGCCAAATATCTTCAAATATTGAATCTCAGGTTCTTGTCCATTTAACAATTGGTAAGGTGATTTCATATTCAATACTATACATGGCATTTTGTTGATGAGAAATGCAGCATGTGAGCATGCATGAAACCAAAACTAAGCTAGCATATTTGCTTCTGTAATAAGTGTCACTTTGTTTCAATTACATGCCTACGCTTCCTCTCAGCAAGTCCATTTTGCTGAGGAGTATAAGGGCATGAAATCATGTGGTTAATTCCTTTATTTCCCAAAAAATAAACAAAAGTTTTACTTGTAAACTCTCATCCTCTATCAAATTGCAAACACTTAATTGTTGCATTAAACTGGCTTTGTACAAAAGCATAGAACTTGGCAAATATTGAGAAAGCTTCAAATTTATTATTCATTGGAAAGATCCACAGAAATCTTGATATTTAATATAGTACCTATAACCTTGTAAAGAAACCTTTGGAGATGGTCCCCAAACATCAGTGTGTACTTTTTCAAACAAGAAAGTAGCACTATTTGCCTTACAGGAAATGGTTGTCTACTCATTTTGCCACTTATACAAGAAGAAAACATGTTTTTACAACTATCTGGACTAACTATAGTACTATAATTCTTCATCATTGTAGCTAGAACTTCCTCAGATGGATATCCTAACCTTTTATGCCATACTGAAACTTGAACTTTCCTTCCAAAGAAAACAGCACCTTATTTCAACTTTGCACCAAATGACCTTGCAAATACATTCACTGGAATTGTAAACAGCTCCTCGCTATCACTTTTTTCTTGGTACAATGACACCCTTGTTACCTTGTCTGGTATAAAAAAACACGACATCATCACATATAAACCAATAACCATTGTCTCTACAAAGTTTCTTTACGAAAGCAAATTGACAGTGATTTGAGGTACACATAACACATTTCTTAAAATCAATGAATTACTAGATGCATGTATAGTTGTGGAACCAATATGAGTTACAGCTAAACATGTACCTTCCTAATAGTGATCTTTGCATCACTATTATAAGGACTAATATGATTGAGATTATTTAGGTTTGTAGTCATATGATGAGTTGCACATGAATCCAGTATCCAATTTTCTTTTGTAGTAAAACCAATACCATGATCATTTGTAAAAGCTACAGTAGAAGCTTCATTTGTAGATGCATTGGTTTGAGCAGTCATAGCAGCAAGAGAGGGTGGTGGTGGAGTACCCTGATATGCAAAATTGTTTATGCGATAACATTCAAAGGCTATGTGGCCCCTTTTCCACATATTTGACAAACCAGAAAACCAGAAGCATGTGTATTTCTATTTTCAACCCTATAGTAGCAATTAGGTGCAGTATGCCCTTTTCTTGAGCATATTTGACACTCAGGTGAGACAAAATACTTAGAAGTAGTATTGCCATTCCAATTTGTCTTGGTTGAATCATTTCCAGCAAATGAATCATTATAACCATTACTTACAAATCCATTACTTCCAAACTAAACACTTTTGCCATTTCCAGAGTAATTGTTGTTGCCATTTCTGTTATTAAACGCTGAGGAAAACTTTGAATTACCATTTCCATTTCCAAATCTCCTATTATTTAAACTGCCTCTTTGTTGTCCTTGAAAAGATTTGATATTATTGCCATTCCCATTTCCATTACCTGAGAAGCCAGTTCCTCCCTGAATATTAGTACCAGATTGATCACCATTGAAACCATCTTGAGATCTTTGAGTATTTGAACTTTCACCATGTCCATATCCTTGAAATCCTTGTGAATTTGAGCCTTCTCCTTAGACATATAATGCAGACATTGAATTAGACAGAGAATGCATTCTTGATTCAATGGTTCATTCAGCAACTAGCTGAGCTCTAAAATCTTTTAAAGACATAACAATGTCTCTTGCCAAGATCACAGTCCTAATCATCTCAAAATCAGCAAGTAAACCAGATAAAACAGCAATCATAAGATCATTATCAATAATATTTTCTTATGCAGACACCAATTGATCCCCTATACCTTTCAATCTCATCAAGAATTTGTCCACAGATTCCCCACCTTTTAGTGCAGTATGCAATTCAGTCTTGAGTTGATTTACTCGAACAATTGAGACTGATGCAAAACGTTCTTGCAAGCATTTCCAAGCTTCATGGGAGGATTTGCACCCTATCACATGTTTCATAGCATCATACGAGAGAGTAACAATGAGTAAACTTAATAAAGCAAGATCTTTCTTTACCCATTCTTTGTAAGCAGTTGTTATCTCCTTTGTAACATCAGTTTCTGTATTCAACACAAACTTCGGTGGACATGGTGATTCCCTAGTGAAAAAGTCAAACAAATCATATCCCCTTAGTACTAATGAGAATTGATAACTCCATTTCACAAAATTATCATCTTGTAGTTTAACTGTCAACATCCCTAACAAACCCTCAATCTTAACATTCAATTCAGCCATTATAACAAACAAGAAATCAATAATACAGCAATTTTATCAAGATCTTTGAACAAGAATTTCACTTCGGCTATCAGCCTTTGTGGAAGAACAAACAACTTCTAAAAAATTTCACTCCGGCTATCAACCTTTGTGGAGGAATAAGCAAGATTCTAAAGAGGTATTGCCTTCAGACTTACAACCCCTAATCAAGATCGCAGAAAGATGGCATCGGCCTTGGTATCTTTTGCAAAAAAAACAACATACTAATATTTAATAAACCCCAATTAATCATTTACACAAACACTTAGAGAGCATAGAACCACGATGCAGAAAAACCTGAAATTTGCACGAACTCTAAGAACTGCGAACACCCGTCTTGAACAAGCTTTCAGTAATGGAAGACACATTTTCTCAGAAACAGCAGCAGCGAAAAACGATAGCCACCATGGATCGTACACGGCGATGATACCATATTAACATATCCACATATATGAGAAATATGAATGTATGATTGTGAAGAAATGAATGTTAAGAACACAGAGAGAGATTGAATCTTCAAGAGAAAGCTATTGTATTGAAATGAGACTTAATGATACACAATGAAGTAAGCACAAATTATATAGCCTGCAATAGCTTGTGATACAAGATAAGTTGGCACATGATAGGAGCATATTTATGCGACTTAGTTAGCTTGTTTCTTGGCATTTATGTTGTTAGTTTGTAGTTATTTTAGTATTTTAAGCTATTTTCGTGTGTTTGTAGGTCCAAAGGGTTAATGTGGTAAAGAATTGCATTTTGGAGCATTTTTTGGCATGGAATGGATAGCATATGCTTGGAGCAAAAGGAATAGACGAAATTTGAAGTTTGTGCATCATCCTCTCCCTATAAATAACCATTTTAGCACACTCATTTCACCCAACACATTCACCTACCACTACATCCACTCATTTCACCCAACACATCCACTCATTTCAACCACCCAACACATTCACCTACCACTATATTCACTCATTATAATCACCCAACACATCCACTAATTTAACCTACCAGAAATTGAATGAATGGTGCACTCATTTAACCTACCAAAATTTGAGTTGTTGGTGCACTCATCTAACCCACCTAAATTGAATGGAATGTGCACTCACCTAACTCACCTAATCCATCATTTCCCTATAAATACCATTGTCATGCATTTCATTGAGAATTCACCATTCTATACATCCATTCACTCCCATACATAATTCCAACCATTCTCATTTCCTTGCCGCAGCCCCATTCAACCTTCACACATCTCTTACCCCTTCATTTAGCCATAAACGTCCATAGTCACTTGTGCCGCAGCAAGGTGGGGAAGAAGAAGGGTTTTTGACGCTTCAAGCTTGAGGATTGGAGCGTTTTAGGTGTACTTCGTTCTTGTTTTCAATGTCTACTTTATTATTCTCTTATTTTGATGTAACTATGAGTGGCTAAACCCCTACTTAGCTAGGGGGAAGTTCGAAGCCATGAACATCCTTGAGATATGAATTGATTTCTTCCAATTGTGATTTGATAAGTTGTGAATGCAATTCAATTAACTGTCTTCTTCAAAACTGATTCTTGTATGATGATTAAGGATGTATACTTAGTTCTCATGCATGAATTTGATGCTAGAATATAAATGAGTTTCACCTAATCGTTACAAATTTATATTCATGAGTAGTGAAGGGTTCTAGTCACAATCGCGTTAATTGAATTCTTGGCAAACGTATCATGCATTCATAGTTACGAATGTCTTGTCAACACTTATGATTTTCATGGAACGTAATGATCTCTGATTGTATCTCTATTATGCATTCATGTAGGGGACCTTTGGAGAATGATTTGGGTTGTCGCATGCATTCATCCAATTCAATGAGTAAAGGAAAATCTGAGGGTTAATTAGTGCATCACGGTTAATCTGGGGTGTTGAGCTTCATAATTTATTGAAAAAGCAATTGGAAATTGATTCATGTACAAGTGTGTCATGTGTGAAGAATGGACCTCTAGCTAATCCATCAACCATCTTATTTTTCAAAATTCGTTTTACAATCTGTTTAGTTTTACAATTTGTTTGTTTGTTTCAAATTCGTCAAAACCAAATCCCCCTTTACTTTGTTGAGTCATATTATTTAGAAACTGTTTTAGTTTGTGTTTTTAAGTGTTTTGAGTCAAGGTAAAACCAATTTTCGTCCAAATTCATTCCTAATGTCTAGTTTGAGTCTATTTAGTTGTTTTTAGCTGTTTTGAGTCTTTTAAGTTTGTTTTGAGTCATTAGAGTCTAGTTAAGTGTTTTTAAGTTTATTTTTGTGTTTTTGAGTTAGTTTAGAGTAGATTAGCAATCCATCCTAATCCCCGGTTTAGAACGATCCCTACTTATCCATACTACAATTGTCAACAAGAGGGTTTAATTTGTATGTTAAGTTAATTTTTGCATCAGCACACCAATTCTAACAAACTTAACCAACTAACTGTTAACAATCTAACTAAGCTGAGTTGTCCATGTATTATTGTCAACAACTAATATATAATGTATGGGTATTTTTTTTTCTGAATAAACAATATTATTTATCCCAAAAGTGTGGGGGACTCAACTAAGCCTCACAATAGGCTAGCAATAATGTAGTTCAAATTTGCCTTTGACGAGAATCAAACCTAGGACCTCTCACTTGCAAGTGAAAATGAATAACACTAGACTGTAGTTACTAAGTGGCATCGGTAATGTTACCAACTCGCATGCAATCTCGCTTTCAGTCTTCTCGTTGTCATTACACATTTCAACTAGCCGTGTGTGTGCAGTGGAGGAAGCAAACCGATATCGGATGTGTGCGCAAGAGCCTTGTTTACACTTTATTGCATGCTCATTGAGACAATGCCTCTTCTTTGGTTATGCGACTAGGAATGTGATTAAATTTGCAAACTAAATAATGTGTCACTAAGAAGAATTAAACACGTTAATCAACACTTTAATTGATTTCATGGCCGATACTAATCTACATGTATCACAAGATTTGTTGTATGACCTACCTCTATCATAAACATATTGTATATTTCTATGTTTATTATCCATCTCCTTCACAAGTTACTTCCATTTGTTGTATCATAGAGGTAGGTAATTTGTGTTACGTATAATACATTTGGTGAAAGGGGCAGATGTCACTTTTTACTAAGGCTGGAGTAAATAAAAACGAAATTTGGTATGAATGTAACAAGTTTTTGAGCTCTCTACATGGTTCTTTTGTGAGCTTGAACTATTGAGTATTTCATTGATGCAGTGGTCCAAGTGAAAAGGAAATTTGACTCCTGTGAAGTGAACCAAAATTAAAATGAATCATAAGTTAAGTTTTTCATTCAAGAAAGGATATGAGTCAGATTAAGTGAGTTGTGAACACATTCTTAAGATCTTCAAAATCTCACCAATTTTAAAGCATAACAAGCAGTTTAAATCTCTTGGAGTTTCTTGGCTTCCAACATCAAATTGTTGACTCATACATTTAACATGAAAGAGCCACAGGAGTTGTTGAAAAATGTAAAAAACTCGTATATGTTAATAATTAATTATATATTAATATATAATTAATTATATATTAATTATCAATTAATTAGCATACCCCAAAGCTCAACCCTAAGGGTGAGCCCAATTTTATTCTCCAAGGTCCATCACTTCAATCACTTTCTATAAAGGACAAAGCCTTATAAAGTGAGGAAACCTTTTGGTAGTGACAGTAGGATAATGAAATTTCAACTCAAAATTTCCAACGGTATAAAAATTAAGAAAACAAAAGCAAGAGAACATTATTGAAAAAATCAAATACACAGTAAAAGATTTTTACTGCTAATACTACCAACACTTTCTGTGATGACGGTTCGCTGGTTCGTCTATGAAGTTTTAGAGGAAGCAAACAAACTCCAATTTAGAGATGGTCATGTGGACTAATGTTGAATATATGTGGGCCAATAAAAAGCCCAACTCAGACCCTACTATTGCTTTTGGGTTGACATTCTAAATCCAACCCATGAACAAAGCATCTCAAAGAAAGCAACTTCACTTCCATTTCTCTCCCACAATTTCTGCAAGAGTATCCACCAAGTTGTTAAGAACAATGTTGCAGAAACCTTGTTCAAGTCTGTCTGTCCTGCTTGAAACCTTGTATTGTTGGATGGGTCCTTAATGTTGATTGAATAGCACATTCTATATCGCAAGAAAAGGCCCAACCAAAAATGAGATGCCGTTTTGCGGGAAGGGAGACAGACCAGCATGAACGGAACCCTGCTTTATACTCGTCCTTGGTAACACATCCATTTTTTAAGGTAAAAGCTTAAGCTTATTAAGACATTCGTCATAATACCATAGCTTTCAAATTATATGCTCACAAAGTGCCTTGATTTCCACATTAACAACTCATTTTTATAATCCATTAGTATTAAGGGGAAACCCTATTCTTCTCACTCGATCACCACCTTTCTGAAGATCAACACCTACATGAATATTCTTACAAACACAATACTATTATTATGAGTGCCATTTAATTCTTATATGAGAAAATAATGAAAATCATATGGACCCTTAATCTTGCATACAATTGTTTGAGTTGCCATATTAGTGGAATTCCAACCTGCAGTCTATTTTAGAAATTATATATTGTGGTCATTCAGTCTTATTTCTATTATTAATTTTGTTATAGAACATAATGAATTGTGAGTATATCATTAATATATGGATATCATTATGACATTATCTAAAATAAATAAACTGAACGTATTCTCAGCACGTGTGTATATATCAACATATGTTAGTTCACATCATGCACTTAGGATTTCACTATTTCCAGACTACCAAAATTTCATGATTGAACTCTCAATACATATATAATTGGGTTGCCTTGAGCTCAACTTGATCATTTGAGCTAGCTAGAGGCGAGCTTGATTCTTAAACACCTTAGGTCATCCTCCAGGCAAACTTTAAATAATGCAATAAACTTCGCATCAGTCAAAATCTCTCCCACCCACACTTGCTCGTATTTTATTAAATCTTGATTAATAAAATTGATCTTCCATTATGTAGTTTAAACTTGAGTTCATAGATTTCCTCATCAAACAAACGGCATAACATCAGACGGGCATTAAGCTCCAATTGCCTAAGACAACACTTTCAGTTTCCATACACCCTGGAATGAATACATCTGCATATTTAAACCCTTGTTTCCTCTGTCCTAGTCGAATGATTAACCTTTAATCACTTTTTTTTGTTTGCCTTTTGTTATCAATACAAATAAAACAATCAAAGTGATAATCACTGCCATTAATTCTTAATTTATTATTATTGGGATTATTTGTCTGATTAAGAATGGTTTTCCATCTATGTGTGTATTGTGTCGTGTTCGTTTATTTTTTTAGGGACAAATGGGCTGGTTTACTGTTTAGAGCAACTTTTATTCATCACTATATAGAGTTCAATCGTGATGAAAAATAGACCTCATTATACCATATTATATTAAAACCATCTCGATGGTGTTAATTATTGTGCTAATTATCCATGCGAATGGGCAAAATAGTATAAAAAGTTGATAGAAGTCGTCTTGTAGAGAAAATTTAGGCTAAGTTATTTCATGCTACAACATACTTACTAATAAAACTGTAAATTTCATTTGAACTCTCATCTTTATGAGTGAGTTGCTGCATGAGACAAAGCTAACTTGTCCAAAGTTTCTCCTATAAAACCGGCCTTAATCACCTAGTTGTATTCATTATTAACTTGATATTATGTTTAATATTTGATAAGAAGGAACACAGAGAATTTCTCCCCTACGAATCTTGAACTGTAAGGGAATAATGGTAAAAAGCTCATGTTTCCCAATGTGACATTAGCATCATCAAAATAGATGCATTATATATGAGAGTGGACAAATTAGATGCTGCCATAACTTTGGTCACCTCAAACAATTTGATTAAATATTCCATATGAATATGTAGTACATTGACGTTTCAAGTTGGTCCCCCGAGACTAGTTCATTTAATATGGGTCACACGATTCAGACATCCACACATCCACAAGGCTGGAGGTATCTTGCACATAACCATCACCAAAGGTACCCGAGGTCAATGGAAGAGGAAAATAAGGCTTATGATATCATAAAGAAATATATATATATATATATATATATATTTTAAAGTAAGGTTTATGCTCAAGTCCTAATCAAGGGTAGCAGTGGTTGAACAAAACTTGTTTTTTTATATCTACGGTGCAAAACGATCTTCCTACTCATCAAGTCCAAGTGTCTATGTATCATGGAAACTTATAGCCTTATGTACATTGCGACTAGGGACTAGTCCCACCAATACCAACAAGCATTCCCATTCTTTCACTTTATCATAGAGGAATTATTAAGTAAATTAGGGTATTATTTGATTTCTTGGTTGACAAATATGATATTATAACTTGGGATGTTTAATTAAAAGTTCTATTCGTCCAATCAAGAATCACCTATAGATATCAATAGTCAATCACGCATAATTTATTGTTTATATTACTTTCTAACTATAATTTTAGACAAATATGGATAAGTAAATAAAATGAGAAATTACAAGATATTGGTAGTGATGGTGTGTTGGAGTTTTTTTCAGTAACACATTAGTAGCACTTAATTATATAAATATATATATATATATATATATGTATGTATATTATTAAGAAGAGATGAGGGTTCGAAACTATGACAATAAGGAGTTTTGAACTCAGACATGAATAAAAAATCAACATCGTATACACTATGATATTACAGTAACATTTTTTTTTACGATATTATAGAGCCATTTTCCAAGCTAACCTTTTGAGGGTGATAGAGGGATCGTACCATTTGAATCTTTGTTTCATATGCTGATTTTTAATTTTAATCCTATTCTTATTTGGAATTGGTAAAAATAGCACATTTAACATAAATATCATAATTGAACATACTTACATTGGCTAAAGCGCGCGGGTGCTACCTATGCATTGAAGAATTAAACCTTTTATAATAATTTAGATTTAGTTTAAAGCAGAATATTATTTTTATAAAATAAATAAAAATAACGAGATCTGTTGGAATGTAGTAAAGTTACTAGAATTAGATGAGTGGGGAATAAAGATACGTAGTTGAGCCCCCCGCGAAATAGGAACTGCCGATAATATTATCCAAAGATTTATGATTGAAATTAATACCAAACCGGTCATTCTCCTACAACAGTACAAAGGTTCCCACTAGCTTATGCTTATCCCTGAGCTCCAATTCTGATTGGATGTGATAATATTGCAGGCTTATCCTTGGGTGGAAAAGTAATTAGGCCTGCATGCTGTTCTTGTCATTGCGATTAATAAAAGGTTCAGCTTTATCTGCAGACAATTTTCAATGCCTAAATATCTTCACACTGCTGACTGTCACGTCCAAGTTCTGATTAAGTCCACCACTGCAATCACGAGAAAAAAAGAGGAACAATTTTATGCTTCAGAAGAAAATGAAATAAATAAAGAGGAGGAGGAGGAGGACGAAGGTGAGAGTGAAAGATAACAGATTTTAAATTGCTGTTGCTGGGTTTTAATTGGATTCACGATAACCCTATCCAAGGAAATTTTCAAAGTAACAGTGTTTTGGATGTCTGCTTCAGTGACATCTCAACTTTATCTACAAGGAGAATCATTGGGTATGGTTCAAGGAAAAAGAAGATATTAGCTTGCCAGAGATAAGTAAATAGGCTAGAGCAATCTATTCATTTTGTATTTTGTAAACAAGTTAGTCCCAATTCAGTCTTTAGTACGGGTTATGTAGTCGTATCGGTAAATTTGTAATGTTCTTTTATGTTTAGTTAATTGAGTAATCTATTCATTTTGTATTTTGTTTTTTCGTTTGTTCTTTATCGTACTCTAATTTTTCAACTTAGTATCAGAGTATGTTTGGTCCTTTAGTCTGCTCTTGTCCTGCATCAGTTTATGAAAAAAAAAGATACTTCATTAAATAGAATGACCAGGGTTACATCTAGTCTCAATACAATCAAATAAATAAACTTTTTTTCGCAACAATGGACAAAAATCTATCCCAAACACGAAAATCATTGAACCGATAACCAGTACCAATAATCACATTTGCCATGAAATTTGCTTCTCCAAAAACATGGGCATAAAAATGCAGTCAAAAAAGTCCCCACCCACTTAATATCTTTGATAATGGTTATTAATGGCCACACACACCTTCTTAAAGCCTCTTATCTTTGCCATCCAAAAAGGGAAAGGGATCATCTCCAGATCCCTTTCCATCTAATCCACTTAATTCGGGATCCAGACCGTTGAAATTTGATCCAACGGCTATAAATATAGGACTTCGTTAAAAGTGATAATAACTATAACCGTTAAATCAAATTTTAACCGTCCGGATCCCGAACTAGATGGATTAGGTGAAAAGGGATCCAAAGAGGATCCCTTTCCTCCAAAAAGCATCCTTCAAAGCAATCCCCTTAGGGGCAGAAATCATATTTTTCCCCCAGACAACGACAACCAGCAATAATCAAGATTCCATCTGTTGTGTTTGGCTCATATAATTATGAGTTGGCAACCATTTTCTCTCAACTTTGTGGACTTTGGAAGCATGTTTTGTGGAAGCATGTTTTGTGGAAGCATGTTTTAGGGAAGCATGTTTTGTGGAAGCATGTTTTGTGGAATTTGGAAACATGACCCGTAAACTTGGTTTTTGGTGGTTGACATAATTGAAGGTGCATGTCTATAAGTGAAGGCATTTTTCATGCACAAAGGGATGTGAGCTTGCCAATTGTGAAGAAAGTGGGTGTGCATCCGGAAAACACAAAGGAGAGAAAAATATAGAGTGAGAGTGAGAAACTCTTGGGAAGAGTGAGTCTCTTAGTAAAATTCTGTGAGGGTACAAGGGGTTGGGGTTTGGGTTATGTTGATTTAACTCAAGTGTATCTTGTACTAGTTATTCTCATAGTGAAGAGCAATATCTCTTGGAGGACGTAGGCAGGTTTTTGCCGAACCTCGTAAATCTCTCAGTGTCTTTATTTCTTGTATTTTATTCTGTTCAACTGAGTGTGAATATAACGAGGTTGTAATCTGAATCTCGTTTCCGCACTAACGAACGGGCCAAGGCACAACACCATCTTCATTCCTAATTATAAAACCAGCTGCAGCCTTGGAGTCCACGACTGAACCATCAAAATTAATTTTCAAGAGCCCACTTTGAGGAGGCTCCAATCTAATACCTCGTTTTATTTTAGTAGTTTTCTTACTAGTACTATTTGCTTTAAGATCATCCTTCCCCATATTTTGAAGCTTACGTAAACACCATGTTTGGTAATATTTTTCCATTTCTAAACACCACCTGGTTCCTTTTCCTCCAGATTTGCCAGCAAACAAGAAGGGGGCCATACTTAATTGAGGCAAAATCTTTTTATCCGAACTATCAAGAGTATTTAACCAATCCAAAAGACTCAAGGGATTATCAATGTTTATATTACTGAAGGGACAATTATCACAAATCCTATTAATATGGATCAGAAGCCAACTAAAAATCATTAACTTACGAGGATATTTTGTTTCCACATTTTCTTTAACATCAGATTCCTTGAGTTATGTTTTACTGTACTATTTTGAATCAAAGTAGCAGATTTCTCTGTAAAATAACCATTAGCATTGAGACCCCAATATATAGAATCTTCCTTTTCAATCATTGGCAAAGGAATGCTATAAATTTATTAGCAACATCAGCTTCCACATACTGCAGTAATAAAGTTTTGTTCCAGTTATTATTTTGGAAATAAAATGACCAACTTTCAAATCTCAATCTAAATTACTGAGGTATTTCGAGAATTCCCCACCATCCATCTCATACACTTCTCAATTACTTATCTTGCATTTAGAACTTCCTTCCAGGCAGTTGAATGGTTTTGTTTAACTTCTGTTTTTATATTTCCTTTGTGACTGGAATGGGCCACTTTAATGTCCAAGAAATACTTCAATGGACCAAGATCTTCCATCTCAAATTCGTGTATCAAATAACTTTGCAATGTTTGTCGCTCTACAGGATCATGACCAGTTACTACCATATCATCCACATAGACATTGAGTACCGTAGACTTACCTTTCTTCTTATTTAGAAATGAAGTATTATTAGAATTAATTATATTGTAACCGAAGACTCTCATAGATTTTGTGAATCCCCCAAATCATGCATTCGGTGACTATTTGAGACCACACACTGATTTCTTCAGTCAACATACTTTATTCCAATGTTTGGCCGACCTGTTCGAACCTGGAGAGAGCTCCATGTACACTTCTTTAGTTAATTCTCCATGCAGAAATGCATTTTTCACACCAAACTGGTGCAATGGCCAATCGAAATTTGCTGCCAGTGACAAGAGAACTCCAACAGTGTTAAGCTCCGCTAACAGAGCTAATGTCTCACCATAAACAATTCTATATGTCTGGGTGTATCCCATTACCACAAGCCTTGCTTTGTATCTATCGATCGACTATCATAATTATATTTCATCATGTAAACCCATTGGTACCCTACAAGGTTTTTACCTGGTTGTAATTCAACGATCTCTCATGTCTCATTCTTCTTTCAGCATTTCATCTCTTCGTCCATTGCTGCTTTCCACCTTAGACCGGCAAAGACTTACTGCACATTGTTAGGGATAAATAGATAAAGATAATTGATTTCACAGTGTTAAACATGACTCCGATAGGATTTCATGTATATATTTTTATTTTTCTTTTGAAACTCTGTTTTAATCAACTAGCTTTTATTTGAGCATAATTTATTTGTCGTTCTTTAACAAGATTTAATTTCCATTTAACTCTTATAGTGCTTAACTCTTCCAGCGATGAAGGAGAAATCGAACTTAAAATTTGGAAAGTAAGAATAAATATTCTTGTTTGTATCATACTGTATCGATTTCGAAACTACTTAGTATCGATTGACTATAAAGCATCACAAACCCGCCGCAAGGTCTTTGCTTAGTAAGTTATGTCGAAGCACATAAATCAACCTCACAACAAGTGAGAGCCACAATACGTGGCGATCTATTGAGAATGAATTTCATATTAATGGGAGAAGTGACTTTGAATGGACTTATAAGTAAGTTGAGTTATTTCTCATATTGTCAATTGGTTTTATGGTGGAACCTTAACTTTTTTCATGATATCAGAGCATGTTGTCTCATGTGTTTTGTCCACATGTTAAGCTTAAAAATTCATTACATATGAGATGACGTGTTGAGAATGAATCACAATTGTTGGGAGAAGGACCTTGCATGAGTTATAAGTAAGTTGGGCTACTTCTCATATTACTAATTGGTTTTATAGTGGAATCTCAACTTTTTTCACGATCATTCATTGGCTTTCCCCATAACCAATGAGAGATCTCCTTCCAACTTGAAAACCAATCGCAAGTTGCAACACTACGTTAACTATGTTCAATTTCACATTGACCAAGTCAAGAAAGTTCTTCCAACTTTGTCTCTCCTCTACTCCCAAGGTTATCGTTAATTACTATTCAACACTATGTTACTGCTAAACTTACAATACGTTGCTAACTTAAGCATCAGAGGCTCTCAGGCCGGTGCCACGTCGGTGCCCTTAGATACTCGTTTTTCCTTCTTTTGTAGTTTGCTTCATCCGTCTACCCTTAACCGAAGCACCCTCGCAACCTTTACTACGCTTTATGTTGACTCAAGGTTCACCCGAATTTTTGTACCAACAACTCTTTAACACTTGAGTTACCATTCTTATTAACCTTTGTATTTAAAAGCACATAATCTATTTAGTACTACGGTCTAGTATTATTCTTCTTCACTTGTAAAGTGAGAGGTCTTAGTCTCAATTATCGTCAATAACAAATTTGAATCACATTATTACTCTCTCATCGTAAAACTTAATCCAATTTTCTATTTTATTAGTGTAAATAATATCATTTGATCAATGACCATAAAAAGTAACAATTTCCCAATTAATAGTCTAATAGCCGTCCCAGAAGAATCCAATAAAAATTGAGTAGTACACGGTAGAGGAAATTATTTAGGTTTGGTGGGATAAACTGTGGGGCCGTGGGCTAAACCATGGGCTTTACTGACAGGTATTTGACACTTTATTTTATTTTATGGAACGGGTCTTTGACACTTATCCACATTGAACCTTTACGCGTCATCTTTTTCTTCTCCTACTCGATGCTGAGGGGGTAGGGCCCCCAAATCGATTTTTCAATTTTACATGCATTTACTTATATATATATATATATATATATATATATATATATATATATGTAAAATATTACAAACTTGAGTTTTAGTGCAAGTGGAATTATTGCTTCTTTACATCGGCTTAAGGAATGGGTTCAAAACTCATCTCCATCATTTTATTTTCGCACACGGCTCGGGTTCAAAACTCATCTCCATCATTTTACTTTCGCACACGGCTCCTGAAATCTCAGGGCTGACTCTGCCAAACATGCAATTGTTTTTGTAACATAAAGGACAAAGTTTGAACATTAAAATCTAACTGTTACAGAAAAGATAAATCATATAGTTTTAAACTTAAAGACATTTAATACCGTGGGGCATCATAGTCACTAGCGACACTTCGAAGCATGACATAAAAGTTTCTACCTAAGCCACATTTAAGAAATATGTTTCAACCTAAGCACAAGTAAATATATTCACCAAAGATTCACGTCAACTAGCACGATAGACTCCAAAACACGCATTCTTCTCATCCCATATTTCACCAAGTACCACAACTTTATTTCACAGTAAATCATGTTTTGCTTAAAGGTTGAAAAGAAACGGAAAACCCAAATGAAAAAAAAATAAAAAAATAAAATCCCATTACTTAAGCCTCGTTTGGTGCCCAGGATTGCATTGGATTGGAAAATTCACTTGATTTTTGTGTACCAAGTTCTGAAATGGATGCCAACTTTTAAACTTTGTCCAAATTAAAAAGATGAATTAATCAAGTTTATTTCTTCATTCTACGTACACTAAATCTAATAATATCCAATCTAATTTTGGAAACCAAATCAAGCCTTATTCTTTGTATTTCTTATGTTATCTATATTAGTATTTTTTTTGTTTTAACAAATCTATATTAGTATATTAGATAGCGCAAAATTAACGTCGTATTCTTAAATAAACAACCTAGGAATAGGATTAATTTGGTTTGTTAGACAAAGGAGCAGGAGGAGCACTACTCGAAAAGTAAGTAAATTATAGATTACAAAAGTTTTAATTAATCTCATCAGAATACTATAATCCTCATTAACCAGAATAATCTAAACAATATTTCCGGTCCCATTAGTATAAAATATGTCGGAGTGATGTATTTGCACCATTTTGTATTGAGTACGTTAATTACATTTGTATGCTTACTCCACATGCAGCTCATCTCCGTTGATTTGGTTGATTATATTTTCTTAATTAATTTGTATGCCAACAGAAATATGGAACTGTACCAGGGGCCACCCATGGTTTTTGGAAATTAGAAGCTTGGACCCGTTATTTTTAATTCTAATTCGGAATATATGAGCTGATAAGTGGTGGACCAAATAAACTGAGTTGATCACAACTGAGGAATTCTTTTTACAAAAGGAAAACCATTATTTGATATAATATTTGAAAAGAACTAGTATGTTAATTAGAGTTGATTATTGTTTGATACAATCCGATATATGATTGCACATGTGGCTATTTTTATACACTTGATCGAGTTCAAATTTTCTTTCTAACAATTCAAATTAGCTTAAGGTATGACAACGCTTGTATTCTTAAAATAAATAAATAAATAAAAATCTCATATATGATTTTATGAGTTAATTTATTTTACAATATTTGTTATTGAGAATTGTTAAGAGTATTCCAATTTTTTTGCTAGTGTTTTTCATTATTATTTTTCTTTTTTGTTTGAAACATAACTATTTTTCTAATGAATTAAATCAATATACTTTTTTTTCTCAAACACCAAGAAAAATTTATGCAAGATTTTTTTTTTTAACAAACAATATTATCTATACTTAGGGAGGGAGGGTGGGTTAAGTCTCACAATGGGTTAGCAATAATGTGGTTCAAATTCGCCTTTAACGAGAAACATACCATTAAATCATAATACTAAGTAGCAAATTTATGTGAAATTTGAATTGTATGATTGTGGTTTCCCCATCATAAAGGGTCACACATCATACTTCAATTGTATGATAGTCTAACACATGAATGTAGACATGTAGCTTCCTACCGTGGAAACAATGGCGACTTGCGTACATTGAAGGGCCAAATTAAATTTTGATTGAATCTCATACGATTGTAATCATTAGGGTCTAAAACTAACAAAAATTACATCACAAGTTAAAGCCTTGCACCTAATAAATTTGGTGATGAAAGAAACAGAGTGCAGATATAATAGAAATTGAGGTTCCATCTAAAACTAACTGGTAATATAAGAAGTATCTCAATCACTTAGAAGCACATGTAAAGTTCATTCTTTCCTTGTTGTGGATTAATACTCTCAGCACAAATCGGGTGATGTGGAGCATATATGACCATTGTGGGATGAATACTTTTAACATGTCCCCTCAGGTGTGACGATTTTTCAAGAGACAACACAAATCAGGTGACTTGGAGTATGTGTGACCGTTGGGCTTCACACGTGGGACAACCTACTCTGGTACCATGAAGAAGTTGGGGTTTCATCACACGAAGTTACATAACACATATAATGTTAGGATTCTAATTGGATTACTAGTAACTAAGAGGGTTGTGATTGTGCCAGATGGTATCATCTGAGTGATTGAGTTGTATTACTTGTAATAAGGTTGTTAGTATAGTTGTATTTTGGATAAGAGTAGTTAGGGAAAGTTGCTATATAGCTGAGTTTTGTAAGTAACAGAAAACAGTTATGAAATAATATTGAAATTCCTTTTGTCATTCTCTCTCTTCGAGTTTTATCATGGCTTCCCTGAGTTAAGGTCGATCGAGGATCTATCATTGGTATCGAGCCAGTCTTGACTCCTTCATCCCTTCTTTGTTGCCATATGACTCGTACGTTGACGAAAAAAGCTATGGAATCACAGAATCAGCTTGTTGCGATCAACAACATTATCACCACGCTACTCCAAAGGTTCGACGCCATGGAAGAGCGTCAAGGTTCATCAGATGCTCGAATAGAAAAGCTTCATCTCGATTTTCTGGAAAAGGGTGTGATGGGTTGTCTGGGAGATTCATCAGAGGCAACTCAATCTGACCCCAATCTGCGTGACGATTCAAGAACTCAGCATCCCAACTGCCATGAATTGGGGTTTCAACCAAGACCCCCTCTAGTTAAACTTGATTTTCCTCGCTTCCAGGAAGGGGATGATCCTCTGGGGTGGATTTATAAGGCGGAGCATTACTTCGATTCTTTTCATATAGAGGGTGAAGTGCTTCAATGGTTTCAATGGGTTAACTGCGTTAGGAAGTATCCTAAATGGGAAGATTTTACAAAGATTTTCTGCAGCGAATTTGGTTCATTTCACCTTATGGATTGCACTGAAAACTTTGTGAAACTTCGCCAATCTAGGTTGCTAAGGGATTACATCATGGAATTCCAACGATTAGCAAATCAGACCGTCGAAATGACCCCCGGACTCTTGAAAAGTTGTTTTATTAGTGGATTGAAACCAGAAATTCGCCATGATGTCAAGATTCTAAAACCATTCGATGTTCATGAAGCCATTGTTTATTCTCAACAGGTTGATGCCAAACTGGCAGAATTGAAGGTCCGATCTTTTCCAAGAAACTCTTCATCTGCATCCTAGTTCAAGCCTACGCCATTATCTGATGTCACTAACACACCAAAGCCTGAGCACTTTTCAAGAAATGAGCAATTTAGGAACCTAACAGCAGCAGAAATTGAGTTTCGAAGAAAGAACATATTATGTTTCAACTGTGATGAGAATTTTTCCAGAGAGCATGTTTGTGTGGGTCCAAAACGACAGGTGTTACTCTTGGATATGTACAATAATGGAGACCTTGTTGATCACCATTCGGAGGACAATGATGAGCCTGAAGTTACTGCCTGTGCAGTTTATGGGATGCCTGCTCCAAAGTCCATCTGAACTATGAAAATAAAAGGGTTAGTATTCAATTGTAGGGGTGGGTTCAAAAAGCCGAAAACAAAAAAAAACCGAAAACCGAACCGAACCGAAACCGAAAAAAACCGAACCGAACCGAATTCTTTTGGTTCGGTTCGGTTTTAGTGATCTAGAAACCAAACCGAACCGAACCGAACCGAATTAATTAAATTAATTTTTTTATTTAATTATTTGTTTTGGGTATTATTTTCTAAACCCAATTTGTAAGTTAAAATGTGCTAAACCCAATGTGTTGCCAACCTTTAAGCTCAAAATATTAAAAAAAAGCCTATAAAAACTCTAAACCCTAACCTATTATTTCTCTCCCATTTAAGGTTCCGGAACCAAACCTCCTCCTGAAGTACCTACATCCATCTCCATAGCACTATCTACTTCTGCCCCAACTTTCTTTTCCAAATCTACTCTCATATAACATGTAACAGAATCCATAAACATTTATTTCGGGTAGATTACTTGCGTAATTTGTGATGGAAAAGAATCCAACACACACTAAATAAATCCACCCACGCATTACTTTTACTAATCAAGTTGTCAACATGCAGTTACAAGCAAACAACCCTGATCTTTGAACAAAATCATACAATTTAACTTTTCTAAGTCATTTGTACGATTTTTGTGTTGTGAGGTTGTTAGTTTGGACTTTGGAAGACTTGATTGATGATTTTAGTTCAACTTTAAATGTTTATTTTCATTGTCTTTGATTCTAGTTAGAATGATTATGTTATGATTGTGTCGGAGATGTTAAAATTTCAATGTTTTTCATTTTTTTAAAAAAAAAAAAAAAAAAAAAAACCGAAACCAAACCGAAAAAAAACCAAACCAAAAAAAAATGAACCGAACCGAAATTTCGGTTTGGTTTTGGTTTTGGCAAAAAACCAAACCGATTTGAACTGAACCCACCCCTATTCAATTGTCCTGCTGTTTTCTTGGTAGATTCAGGGAGCTCACATAATTTCATTGATATTTCACTAGTTAAACAGTTGAAGGGTCACCTAGATACTACACACCCATTTACTGTTAAGATTGCAGATGGGGGATCCCTCACTAGTACGGGTTGTCTAGCTAAGGTTTCTATTAGAATACAAAATTATGCTACTGTGCTAGATTTCTATGTTCTTCCCTTGGATGGTTGTGACATTGTTTTGGGCATATAATGGTTGAGGACATTGGGACCAGTGCTATGGGATTTTGACAAGATGATTATGCAGTTTGTAGTTGGCAATACCACTTTCTCCATATGCAGTCCTTATTCCCAAGAGCCTTAATCCATTTCTTCCTTACACATGGACAAGTTACTCATTTCTGAATATTGCTTAGGAGTTGCCTTATTTGTTTTGCAAGTTGGTGCAGAAAGCATAAGTCCATCCACTCACTCTCAGTTGACTTCTCTCCAAGATAGTGATCTGCAAGTTCTGTTAGCAAAATATCAGCCTATTTTTCAAACCCCATCTGGACTACCTCCATCAAGATCCCATGATCACATGATACCATTGTTGGAAAGAAGCAAACCTCCGAGTGCTAGACCTTATAAGTATGGTTCTTTTCAAAAATCTGAAATAGAAAAGTGTGTTAAGGAGCTTCTGGAATCTGGTTTTATAAGGCCAAGTCATAGCCCTTTCTCATCTCCAGTGATTTTAGTGAAGAAGAAAGAAGGTACTTGGAGGATGTGCATGAATTATAGGGCACTTAACTTACTCACAATCAAGGACAAGTATCATATACCATTGATTGATAAGTTATTGGATGAACTTTTTGGTGCCAAATATTTCTCAAAATTGGATCTTAGGTCTGGTTACCATCAAATTCATATGCACCCCGAAGACATTGGGAAAACTGCCTTTAGAACTCATGAATGGCATTATGAGTTCCTAGTTATGCCTTTTGGCCTAACAAATGCCCCTGCATCATTCCAAAGCCTAATGAATACGATTTTTAGGCCTTATTTGAGGAAATTCATCTTAGTTTTCTTTGATGATATTCTAATATATAGTGCCTCTTGGGAATTGCACCTGCAACATTTGAGTATTGCCCTCAATTTACTCCAAGATCATCATTTGTTTATGAAAATGTCTAAGTGTGCTTTTGGGAAAACACAAATTGAATACTTGGGCCATGTTGTTTCTCATAATGGAGTAGCCGCTAACCCTTCAAAATTGAAAGCTATTGCGGATTGGCCTCTGCCTACTTCAGTTAAAGTTTTAAGGGGTTTTCTCGGTTTAACTGGATATTATAGGAAGTTTATTCCTCACTTTGGATGAATCAGTGGACCCTTGACTCAGCTCACTAAGAAGGATGGGTTTAAATGGAGTTGTGCAGCCACTGATGCATTTCTGGAATTGAAAACTGCAATGCTGTCTCCTCAGGTTTTAACACTTCCAGATTTTTCAAAATCGTTTATTATTGAGAGTGATGCCTTGGGCACTAAAATTGGAGCAGTCATGCAGTAAATGGGTCGACCTACTGCATTTCTTAGCCAAGCTCTTAGACAAAAAAATCAAGCATTATCTGCATATGAAAGAGAGATGTTAGCTGTGATTCATGCAGTTAAAAAGTGGCAATCCTATTTACTTTGGAACCACTTCATTATGAAGACCGATCACCATAGTTTCAAGTATTTTCTTCAAAATCGAGTTAATTCTCCTATCCAGCAAAGATGGGTTTCTAAATTACTTGGATTTGATTATGAAATCCAATACAAGAGAGGCAGTGACAATAAAGTAGCTAATGCTTTATCTCGAGTGTTCAATTCTCAGGTTAGTGCAGCAGTTGATAATAGCAATAACCTTGTTATAGTTTCTAGTATGATTGTGGGGAGCGATCAAAGTAATGATGTTGCAATTCAAATGGAATGTACAGATGTCAATAATATGCTACTTGCATTTTCGTACCCTTATATGTCTTGGCTTGATGATCTAAGGAGGCACATCGAAAAAGATGATTGGATCATACAGAAATCTCAAGCTGTTTTACAAACACCCTTAAAGTCTGCACCACTGAATTTGCTTAAATACCAGATTGATAATGGGTTTTTGAAGTATAAAAATAGGATTGTTATCAGTCTTACAAGTCCATAAAGACTAAAAATATTTGAAGAACACCATTGTACACCATCTGCAGGCCATGAAGGGTTCCTTAAGACCTATAAAATGATATCTCGTTCTTTTTACTGGGAGGGTATGAAAAGCAATATCAAGGAAATGGTTGCCGGCTGTGATATCTGTCAGAAGAATAAGTATGAGACATTTGCTCTTGCTGGACTTCTTCATCCACTTCTTATCCCTCAGAGAATTTGGTCTGATATAACTATGGATTTTATCACAGGACTTCCTCCATGCAAAGGCAAATCAATTATCTTTGTCATTATTGACAAATTCTCAAAAGCTGCCCATTTTTACCCTTAGCTCACCCATACACAGCTCATTCAGTGGCCTAAATCTTCATTGACCAAGTGTTAAAATTGCATGAAATGCCCTCCTCCATTGTATCTGATAGGGACCCAGTTTTCATCAGCTCATTTTGGAGATAATTTTTTAAACTCCAAGGTTCCAAGCTCTGTTTTAGCTTTGGGTTCCACCCCCAAACTGATGGCCAAATTGAAGTTTTAAATCGATGTTTGGAAACATATCTCCGATGTTTCTGTAGCTTACAACCCAAGCAATGGTTGAAATGGCTTCCTTGGGCAGAATGAAGCTACAACACAGCATACCATTCTACAGCTAAAATGACACCTTATGAAATGGTGTATGGACAGTCACCACCACATGTTCCACTCTATGAATCGGGCACAACAAAGGTTGATATGGTTGATCAATGCTTGAAAGACAGAACTCGGGTTTTATCACTCTTGAAAACCAACTTGGCAGCTGCTCAAGAAAGGATGACAACTCAATCAAACAAGCACAGAACTGAGAGATCATTTGATGTGGGGGATTTCATTTATCTCAAGTTGGTCCCATACCAACAGAAATCTTTAGCTTTGTATCCTTTCCATAAACTGCATCCTCAATTCTATGGTCCATTTGAGATTCTTGCTCAAGTGGGTTATGTGGCATACAAATTGAAGCTTCCAAGTCACTCCAAGATTCACCCAGTGTTTCATGTTTCATGTCTTAAAAAGAAACTGGGAACTTCAGTCATTCCTACTATTTCCTTACCATCAGTTCAAGATGCTGGCTTAATACAAGATGAACCAAAACCAGAGGATATTTTGGATTGCAGAGTGGTTCAAACAGGAGCAACTTCAATCACAAAAGTGTTGGTGCATTGGAAGAATCACCATGCTGCAGATGCATCTTGGGAAAACTTGGATACTCTACAGTCGAAGTTTCCTGACTTTCAGCCTTGAAGACAAGGCTAATTTCAAAGGGGGGAGTAATGTTAGGATTCTAATTGGATTACTAGTAACTAAGAGGGTTGTGATTGTGCCAGATGGTATCATCTGAGTGATTGAGTTGTATTACTTGTAATAAGGTTGTTAGTATAGTTGTATTTTGGATAAGAGTAGTTAGGGAAAGTTGCTATATAGCTGGGTTTTGTAAGTAACAGAAAACAATTATGAAATAATATTGAAATTCCTTTTGTCATTCTCTCTCTTCGAGTTTTCTCATGGCTTCTCTGAGTTAAGGTCGATCGAGGATCTATCATATAATGCCCATTCTTTTCCTAATATGAGATTAATACTCTCAACAGAGCATTCATCGTGTTATATCAAAGTTCATTTCCAATAAAGAATATACTATGAAGATTAGTACAACTTAATAGGTTGTAAAACCGGTGGTTTATTTCTTTTTGAGAGATTTCTAGTGATAGTCCAGGGATGATACATAGCTTCGTGCTCACTTATTACTCATATGGGGTACGCGTAGGAGAATTATGGTTTAACTTTTGGTAATGTTTTCTTGTGCACATAATCTTTTCCAAGTTTATTTTATAGGAAAAAATCACATTTACAGTTAGGGAAGAAGATTTTTTACAAGCAGATAGAGTGCTTTCGTGCAACATCTTTAAAACCTTACAAATGATTTGAACCGGTTGAAACAAAACAAATATCACGCATCAACAAATTACACATTATTAATTGAGTATAATGCTAGGAGATTTATATTTCTGATGACATTGGAGCGTCACACAAAATAACAAATTATGCATATAACTTATATCGATCCAATTATATAAACTCATTATTTGATATTACATTTACACATCAATTGACAGATCAAATGGTACACTGATATAGTACAAAAATGTAAAACCCTAATATTTTTCTTATTAATTACTATCTTCAAG
Source organism: Malus fusca (assembly GCA_035220775.1). Lineage (NCBI taxonomy): Eukaryota > Viridiplantae > Streptophyta > Magnoliopsida > Rosales > Rosaceae > Malus > Malus fusca. The sequence continues at coordinate 13,850,125 of CM069071.1, forward strand.
CAATAAGTCCAACATTATATTTGAAGGATCTTCAAACCCAAACTTTCTCATGCGACCTTTTCATACCATATCGAGCTAGTCGATTTGCTACTATGTATATCATTTTAAAGTCTAGAATTGAGCAATTTTATTAGGTTTAAAATTTAGGATAATACCGAAAAAAGACATAAATAGAAACTTGGGTTTTATAGTGATCATCTTTTCGGACCATATTTTGTAAATCACATGATGTGATGGTTGATGGCTAAATTTCTTCTTTAAATCATCAAAATAAAATTCAACCATTAATCACTACATCACATGGTTTATAAGATATGCTATAAACAAATGGCCTCCCTAGCACTTTTGAAAACGTTAATTATGTCATTGATATCAAATTTTTGTTTCGCTTTGATACATCTTATTGTTATAATTTGTTTGCCACTATTATGATGATTATCATTATCATTTTTCTTTAGTTTTCTTTAATTAAAAGAACATAGCATTATTTTATTGACACTTTAAAAAAATCATGCACTTCTTTTTTATGATAAAAACACTTTAGTGATAAAGTATTGCATGATACACAATCGAACGTTAACATCATAAGTAAAAATTTAATTGTTTTTAAAAGATTCTATGCCTGATTACAATCATAAGGTAAAAAAACAAACTTGATAGAAACGATGAGCAAAAGTAGTTAACTGATGAAACCTGTTTAAGAATCTTTGCAACCAAAACCTAAAACCTAACTAAGCAACACTAAACTCGAGATATTAAAGCAAAGAGTAAATTGTAGCAATTGTCCCGGAACTTTAATCAAAATGGAGTAATGGTGCCTCAACTAAAAATCCATTACCATTAGTCCCTCAACCCATAAAAACGTGTAGTTATGGTCATTTTCGTCAACTTCGTCAGAATTTTGTCAAAATGAGTTATGTTAGAATGACCATTACTACAATTGGATTAAAGTTGAGGGACAATTTCTCCAGTTTGATTAAAGTTGAGGGACCATTGCTCCAATTGAGTTAAAGTTAATGGATCATTGTTACAATTTACTTTTAAAACAAAACTTAGAAAGAGGTATTGAAAACAAAAAGATAAAAGTGCTTAAAGCAAGAGAAATGGTCGCTATTCTGATGTTGTAACTTGTAAGTTTGTAACCGGAAAAAACAAAATAAAAACAATATTGAGTAAATGGCAAGTAATTAAACCTACTTCAAGTTTCCAACACCGGCAAAACAAAATGTTGTTGAAGGATATCAAATTTCCAACATTTACCAAATAACAAATCTTGTTTTTGTTTTTGTTGGTAAGAAATTTTTTTTTTTTTGTCCTTCTGTTGTGTTGGTTTAAACAGATAAGAAATTGTTGTTGAAGAAATCATATTTTCACATTTACCAAAACATCCCTCCGTGGTTAGGTTCCGAGGCAAACAACTCCGGTAATTTCGCAACAAATCTAGAAAACCCAAGAAATGTCCAACGTGGCACAAAAGCATGACCCTAAACTAAGGAACACCAGACAGTTCCGCACCTGACAACTCCCTCCTCACTGATTCGTGAATTTTTTTACCATGCACGGAGCACAGTAGAACACCCTAGGTCGTCATATAAAGTAATACTAAAAGACACTAATTTGTAAATTAAATTTAAACTAAATAATATATAGTTAATAGGTAATATCAATGCTTAAATAATAATTTAATCATCAACACTTATATCATTTAATTTATAAAATTTTATCTAAAAATTTAATCTCCTCATCAACATTATATAAGCAAAGAAACGCATTCATTTTTTAATTATATTGTACAATTATCTCACTACTTATATAATAATATAATGTATCACTTTATATTCCGAAGACTTAAATCTCTCCACAGATTCATCCCTAGGCTTGGTGGCTCGACATGTACTCATGATGCTGGCTCGTCCGCGGGTCCCACACGTCACCGGTTCGGGAATCATCGCCACCCCCAGGTCCCACCCACCACATGCCTCATCACCCTTGATTGGATTATTCCTTTGAAAAAAGAGAAAACAAAAACAAAAAAAAAAAATTTCTATAAAAATTACAGCAGAAAAAACGCACAATCATTGCTGGTACAAAGACGAGAATACCCTCGCCCTCTTCCTATATAATAAACCCTGCCCCTCCGCTGCTAAGGATCTCATTTCCGAGTTCTCTCTCGACTCCATCGAAACTAAAAGAAAAGAGTAGATTTTCCTTTTTTTATTTTTTTATTTTTAGTTAGAGATCAATCATGTTGGCTGTTTTCAGCAGCGCGATCGTGTCGCCGCCGGACGAGCTGGTGGCCGCTGGCAGCCGAACTCCGTCGCCGAAGATCACGGCGGCGTCGCTAGTCAACCGCTTCGTCCAGACCAATGTCGCCGCCGTCTCCATACAAGTTGGCGACGACGCTCAGCTGGCCTACAGTCACAGCAACGAGTCACCGTTACAGCCTAGGTAAGACAGACACACCGCATGTCGTTTCTTTACAACTTTATCTGTAAATCACACGCTGTAGGAGATTTATTAATCGAACTGGATCAGCCAAACCACGCTCGAATTCGTAATTAATCAAACCGGAGTAAAATTGTCCAGAGCACTCATTTTTTATTAGTTTTATTTTATTTTATTGTAATTAATTTTATATTTTGTGTGGTTGATTTGTTGATAACGGTTGGAGACTGTGATGATCATGATTGTGAAATCGTGATGATTTTTCTTGATCTGATTTTTCTCGGAGCTTCGGGATCAGCGAAGAGAGTTTTGGCGGTTAGTGCGGTGAGGGAGGTCTTGCATGACCGCCAGGGGATCTTATCTATAAATAAGATTCTGTTGACTAGATTGTTTCGAATGAACCGCCACCCACCTGATCCTTCCACGTGTCAGGATCCAGTATAAGTTTCACAACAATAAAGTTACAAATGTTTGTGTGTTTTTGGTCCCTTCATTTTTTATAAATATTTCATTTTTGTTAAAGCATCTTTAAAGGATATGTCAAAATCTTAAATAGAATGTCACTGTACATATTTAACATCAAAATCTTTCAAATCGAAATGTTATTTGCTGACTGGATTTGAAGGTTTTATAATTTGGAGTCAAATTTGACATCAATGTTAAATTTATTTTTAATTCATTAATCTACTAACATTTCAACTAATAAAAATTTTGTTTTAACATTTTTTTTACTAATTACAACCATTTAAAATTTCATTTAAATAATAAAATAACATTTCACGATTGAAGAAGTACAAAATTTGACATAAGGATTCAAATTGCCACATCAGCAATCATTTATAATTTGACTGTCTTTTTTGGATATGGTCTTAGTTGTGGTAAATATTTAAAAAAAAACTAAAGAAAAGTTATCCAAATTTTTAGTTTGAATCAAAATGATAAAATAAATGTGTAAGTGAATAATATTATGAGGGACTTTTTAGGTAAAAAAATGTTTTTAACGTTAAAAGTAAACATTATCAGAAGTGTTTTATTAAAACTTCCAAGAAGTACCAACTAATATATATTGGTCTGTGCTGTCCGCATATACTTTTTAGCTTCACATACGTTTTCGTTTTTTTTTTAATTTATTCAATTTAATGGTTTTTGTTTTTTTTAATTTATTCAATTTAATGGCTGAAATTTAAGAGAAGTGTGTGAAAGTTAAAAAATAGAGTGAAGATATCACCCCTTTATATATTTTTCAGACAAAAGAAGCTCCTGGCCAAAAAAAAAAAGACAAAAAAGCTAATATATCCTTTTTTATCCGGACAAGAAAAATTGTTTATTCATTAGGTTCTAAAGAAAAATTTAGCACAAAATTAAGTGCAGTAACGTTTTAGGATTCGTAAAGCCAACTACACTTGATGAGATAAGATTTTGTTGTTTATATTAAGTTCTAAAAATCTTCTCAAAAGAAGTTAAAAGTTTTAAAATTATTATTCTTCCCAATCAATCTCAAAAGTCTATTTTAAAAGAAGAATATCAATGTGGAAGTCTCCAAAGAATTGTAGTGGAAGGATCTGATGAGGAGGATGATGTAACCGGAGCGTGGGAGGGAGAGATTCTCCCCTTGCTACCGAATATAGATTTAACTGGTGTCATGGGTTCAATACCTACATGATTCAAAAAGTAAACCTAGTTGTTTAATAGCGAATTGGTGACAAAAGATTATAGGGATCGATATTTTTTGTTAGATGTGATTTTTTTTTTTGTATAAAAAAAGCGGAGTAGCTGGTGGCGGGAACAACCGGTGTCAAGCTACAATTATCCATCATTTGCGGGCCCGTAAAGGCTGTGGGGATCATTACTGTTTGTTAGGTGTGATTTGATGCAAAGAAGATGGCAAGATGATGTGTCATGGAGGTCTCTTAAGGGACAAGCTCTGTTTTTATCATTTCTTTTATTTTACAGATAGAGATTAAAACTTATATTAGTACTAATTTATTAGATCACAAAATTAATTTATGGCATGCATCATTGAAGGACACAGACAGTAACAGTCGTATCCATAGGTGAGGAGAGTTGGGATCATATTGGCAACTTGTACATGGACTTGTTGGTCTAATCATGTGAAAGTTTTCAGGTCATTTGCAGTGAAGGATGAGATATTCTGCTTGTTTGAGGGAGCACTTGACAACTTGGGAAGTTTGAGGCAGCAATATGGACTAGCCAAGTCTGCAAATGAAGTGCTTTTGGTGATCGAGGCTTACAAGGCCCTGCGCGATCGCGCGCCTTACCCGCCAAACCATGTTGTTGGCCATCTCAGTGGAAACTTTGCTTTCATAGTATTTGACAAGTCCACCTCAACCGTGTTCGTGGCATCTGTAAGTCATCCTTCCACACCAAGCAAGCAATGATCTGCCTTGGTAAAGCTAATAGATTTGATTCGCATCTAACAACAATTGGGTTTGGTTGTAATTGTGACAGGACCAATTTGGCAAGATTCCGCTCTCGTGGGGAATTACTGCTGATGGATATGTGGCCTTTGCTGATGATGTAGAACTGCTTAAGGGTGCTTGTGGCAAGTCGCTTGCTTCATTCCCGCAAGGTGCGTAAAAGTTTTAGTGGATGCATCAGTATCCAAGTGGCACCTAAGTCTTTGAGTTTTTGGTCCACCAGTGATTTGACAAATTACGGCATGATTTATGAGTAGTTACAAAAAAAAAAAAAAAATGTTCGCTCTTTGTTAATAATGGTGTTATTAATTTGTACAGGATGTTTCTACTCCACGACGGTTGGAGGACTGAGAAGCTTTGAGAATCCTAAAAATAAGATCACTGCTGTGCCTGCTACTGATGAAGAGATATGGGGTGCAACATTTAAGGTAAATAAAAAGGTGCCTATTTTTCGTTTTAGTAAAGAGAATAGACTAAATTTTCAAGAACACCTGTTGATATGCTATTTTCTTGCTAGTTGGATCGGGCATAATTTTCTATTTTGATTGACGGGATGTGTATTATTACGTCGCTAATGATAAATAGGCTGAGTGAAGAGTTATATCATATGATGCAAGAAGTATATCCATAATTTCATATTCAAACAGGATTGCATTAGCATCTCAACACGAAGAGCCTTAGTTGGATAAAGTTTCAAATCTTTGCAGCGAGTTAGCTGATGATGTAAAACTGTTCCTGATTAAGGCTCTTTGGAATTGGAATGCTAAAGCATCCTCCTTGACGACACTATATTCTGAGCAAAAAGAAAAAAGTGTATGTTTTGAAGATGAAGGTTGTCCATTGATTTGAGGATCATTTAGAAGATCTGATGAAGCCAGTGACTAGGGCCAGGCATTCGTGATTGCAAACCCCTCGTCCATCCCTGTAGTTGTACAATTTATTTACAGGGACTAGGCGATGAAAATTCACCAACTTTATTAATGTTGATTTGGACCGCATTTGTCGTCAACTTAACGGGGCGAAATTTCAGGTGGAAGGGCCATCAGTTTTTGCGGCCACAAAGTAGAAGTTTTTCCTGATAGAGAGCTGTATCGTCGAGCCTTCAAAATCTTAATCTGTATCCGTTTCGACGGGGAAGGTTTGTAAATGGCGTTGGGTGCAAGGCACACATCAGGAGCCATGTAAATAGCTGAACAAGTGAGTGAGTGTTTCTCGTGTGGTTTCTGCTCGTTGTATTCTAAAGCTTCTACTACCAATGTACAGCTATGCTTTTGTTTAATTAATAATAATGTTGTATTAAGGTTTGGAGTTATTTAATCGGGATCAATCCGCATTTCTTCTCCGTTGAATGATTGAATGATTGAATGAATAAATTCTAAATCAGGAGCTACTATAGGAAGAAAGAAAAGAAAAGCGGCTGATTAATTTGGCTTAATTCAGTGTTGATTAAGGCTACTTTGGTATTGCTATGTTTTTTAAAAAATTGTTTTTATTATGCTGTAAGAATAAACAGCTGTAAATTAAAAGAGTGATGTTATTTCCACCCCAATGTCTTATCTTCCCACACACTTTTTAATGAAATTTTTAATTACAAATTTGTTCATTTACAAAAAGACTGATAATGACATTAATTATCTTGTTTTGCTTAATTTAAAAAAAAAAAAAACAGGTTGGGTCTACGAAAGAGGTAGAAGATTATGTTCACAAATTTAATTAAAGAACTCTACATAATTCCCTACTTGGATTATGAGTAATAACATGGTAAATCTAATTTATATTCACAAGGTCTAATGTGGGTAATTCTTATTCACTCGAAACTAGAGTTCCATACTAACCTTATGGAAATGAGCAAAAGTAAGGATTCCGGACCACCCAACGGAATCCAACTAAAATATGGCACCTACCAAAATGTACCAAGTACAACTAATCACCCCTTAGAATGCATATGGTCTCCCATTGCGGATATACCAAGCAAAACCATAGGCATAATTTACCCGTGCAAGCAGTGATCACCCATCGCAGATATACCAAGCATGATCATCCCTGAAATACGTATGGTCCCCCATCGCAAAAGAGCATGTTAGAGGTCGTAATTGGACCTTTAACGAAGATATTGCTTTATGTTTGGCATGAATTTATGTTAGCGAAGATGGTGTCGTCGGCATGAATCAAAATAGAAAGGTTTTGTGGGGTAAAATCGTTGATAAGTTCCATGAAAACTCCAACGCCAATCGAAGGGAAGCTGGTGGTGTTTATGATCGGTGGAAGATTATCAACAAAGCGTGCACTTTGTGGAAGGGAAGCTTGGAGAGAGCCATGGTTGACATGCCTAGTGAAAGGGGCGCCTCAGAAATTGTGAGTTTCTTTGTTGATATTTTAGTTGTCATGTACATAATAGTATTTTGCAACTAACTGTTTTTATGTATTTGTTGCATAGGGTGACACAGCAATGACAATTTACAAGACAAGAACTACACCAAAAAAATCAAGCTTTTAAGTTGCATCACGCTTAGAACATCCTCAAGGATTGTCCGGGGTGGGGAACCGATGCAGACCAACAATGGGGAAGATTATTTCATAGTGAAGCCCCACCCCCAAATGATGTCAATGAAGGTGTGAATTTGCCGACAATGAAAGTGTCGAACAAATGACCCCAACTTCTTTTGTAAGGCCCTCGGGTAGAGATAAGCAAAAAGAAGCAAAGAGAAAAGGGAAGTCCCAAGATCCAATCCGTGCACAATTTGCTAGCGAAATGGTATGAATGAATGAAAACCATATCTCTCGGCAAGAATAATTGGCCCAAATGCATTTGGCCATGAAGGAACAAGGGGATAGGGAGCAAGAAAGGTTCGAAATTAATTTGATGATAGAGGACCTCGACAAATACACTCCAGAGAGGAAGAAATACTTATGTGGTAAGCAAAAGGACATTTTACAAAGGGATGCCACAATGAGTATATTTCAAGATGACGATTCATCTCAAGATTATCACCCAAGTCCATCACCAAGTCAAGATGGTGGATATCATTATTAAGTTTATGAGTTTTCGATTGTATTAAGTTTATGTGGTTTATTAATTATCTTTTTTTTTTTTTTAAGTTTATGTGGTTTATTAATTGTCATTTGTATTAAGTTTATGTGGTTTATTAAATGTCGTTTATATTAAGTTTATGTGATTTATCATGATTTTCATGTATTGATTTAGTGATTTTTCAAAATTTATCGGAATTTAAATATTTTTAGGTTAAAATGTTCATATAATTAATTTAGGATAGTCTACATAATTTTTTTTTTAAAGTTAATTTAAAAAAAATTAGCCTTAATTCATTCTTTGATAATCTCGAGCTAAAATTTTAGGCCAGAAGGGTTGGAGTAGAAATGCTGTTTCTGGGCTAAAACCTAAATTTTCTGGGCTAAATATTTTTAGGTTTTAGGTCACCATTGGAGATGGTCTAAGCATAGTCTAATTGTGCAGACGGTGATCACCCATCGCGGATATACCAAACAAGAAAACAATTCCATTCCTTTCAGATTTTATATGTATATACAAGTATTCGTTCAACTTCAGACATATGCAAAAGTTCTGATAATGTTAAACCAATTAGACCTTCATTAGATAATCAATACATATAACAATTACCATATCTGCTTACAAAATTTATATCCATAAGCAACAAGGCCATTGCTAACAAAAATGTCTAAATCCAACAGCAACAATCTAAAAAACCATACATGCATACAAAAACTGTACTTACATGTCACACCATCATAGAACATGCACACCAGATCAAAGAAGGCAACAGACTCTTAGCACAATTATTACAACTAGCACATGGTATGATTTTGTAAAAATACAACCTAATATTATAAGAGTGACAGTTAAAAGAAAGTCATGCATCCCTTAATAAAAGAGTCTCCTATATAAATGCTGAGTGCAACCAAATATATCTATATCTCTAATTCTCTCATTGCATGTGCGATTACACAATATAGTCTCTCTAGCAGGAACATTCACAAAATCAATACTATTAGAGGCTATATTACCAGGTACAACAAAAGAACACACAAAATGAGAGAAAATAGATACCATTACATATTGGAATGCTATTGGTATGATGGCTCTGTGGTATTTTTCTCAAACCCTCTATAGCGTCAGAAATTTAAACTTTTGAAATGTGCTTTTAGCTTATCAAATAAGCCTATTATAGTCATAATTCAACTTCACTTTTCATCATAATTACCAAATTTATGATTAAGAAAAATACATTAAAAGCATAATCATATATTTCATATTTTCATTAAAAACTTAAACCTGGGGTATAAATGGCAAGGTCAGGCCACCCATTGGCCCCATTCCAGCAGCTTGAGGTTGAAGAATCACCATTTTGCAAGCCCAAACAACTCCCTGGATTCCCATTGCTTTGATCATGCTCTGAGATTTTCGATTCCTCCCCTCCTTGAGACTTGGAGTTGATGAGATAATGTGGGAGTAGAAACATAGAGAGTTCCAAAGAGTTCCTACGAAAGAGAGTGAGGTTTTCTTTCCCCCTTCCCCCCAAGCTAAGAGAGAACCCAAAACCAAAGAGGGGAGTGGACCCTAGTGAACCCAAATAACCAACAGATTTATCTAGAAATGGAGGGATTTTACCAAAAATGCCCTTGACTTTAAAATCCCGTAAAAACTTGTTCTAAAACCAAATCTCGTTCCGCTTGCGCCCACAGGTTCCTAGCGATGAGTACTAAAATATTATACTTAGTGTGACTTCGTTAGGTCTATGAATTTTTTAACAATCAATGACCAAAATTCAAACTTCGTAATTAGTTTAAGTAAAATATAGAATTAATAAAATTAAAATATATTCCAGAAAATAATATAGAGTCCTACTAATACATAATACGTCAATTACAATAGTGAAATTTAGGAACGAGATTTCACAGTAAGTTTGTAAAATATATATGGGTATACTTGCCATTTGAAAATTTCTTTAATTGGGCACTAATATGCTTTGAAAAAAAAACACTGTTTTTAGAAACATAGTAGACCCTTCTTCTGTTTTTATACTGTTATTGACAGCAGTTTAAAAATATACACTTTTTATTTTTTTTACCAAACACATTTGATGTTCCAGATTTTTTAATAAGCTCCTTTTTTTTAAGCACCACAATCACAAACCAGTCCTGAGTAGTTAGCCGAACCGAATTGGATAAACCATGTAAGGATTGGTATCGACATTTCACGATAAATGTTTACATGAAGGCATTGTTAGAAGAAGGAAATAAAATTTGGTAAGTTTTACATGTAGCAAATATGCACTTCTCATTTCAAGTATTAGAAGATGGGAACGTTCTCTTCCGAAAAGACATGGGATGTAAACGTTTTGGCCCTTTTGGAATGGTGAAAACCGAAGAGTACCCCCACTTTTTGTATTTAAAAGTAGAAATCCATTCGACTCAGGCATTTCTCTGCAATTCATGTTTCTTCTTCTCAAACCCTACCGATTCTTTTAGTCAGATTTCAAGAAATTCCTTTTATTTCTCAGTAAAATTTAATTACCCTTTTGTTCTCAAACCGTTTCACCATGCCGGATTTGCTCACTTTGCCGTCCGGACAAGCGTTTGTGGTTGGAAGAGTTGGGACCCAAATTATATACTACCATGTTCTTGATGCGTTTGGAGATATGGTGTTCGAAGATCAAGAAAATGCCATATTCATTGTTTGGGTCAAAACGTAATTGAGACATACTGGTTGTATTTTTCAAAGAGTTTCATTTTGTAAATGTGATTTAATTTGGCTTATTTTCTAGATAAATTGTAATTTATATTTAATTCAGTATGTAATTGATCTTGCAATTATCATGCAAGATCTCATGTCAATTAGTTTTATTAGTCCAGCCTGTTAGGATTAGATTGGTTGGTCAAAGATGATGGCAATCACATCAACTGATTGTTGGATAAAGGGATTGGACGTGAAGGTTAATTGAGGAAGGACATTCTAGTCCCAGAAAAGTGTGTAAGATCACCTATTTAATAGGCCCTTCACACTCAAAGGAGGACATCTTTTGCAACGCAGAATATCCATATTGCATTTGAGTGAGCAAAGGAAGCTGTTCTGCATTTCGTTCAAATCCAACTGTGTGCAACCCTGTTGTGTGCATCAGACGTTCGAGATTGAGAGGACAAGGCTTGCTAGGTTGTGTACCTGGGTCTCGTATGAATCTTGTAAAGTCTTCATCTTTTCCTTAGTGGATTATTGTTGGCAATCTTGCCCAAGGGTTTTTCCTCTCTGAGGTTTTTCCCCTTGTAAAGCTAATTCTTGTGTGTTTGGTATTTTGCTATTTTGCTTTGTCCTTGTTAGTTCTTTGCATAGAATGGGTTTAAAATTGACATTCAATCTTTTAGTTTGAATTCTTGGTTTTACTTTACATTTTCAATTGGCACCAGAGCAAGTCTCTAGATACACTTAGAGTGGATCCTAGGGAACGTGGGATGGACCAGGCTGTTGGTTCTGTCTCTCACCCTTCGTACTTCAATGGGGAGAATTATGGAGATTGGAAAGCAAAGATGAAGTTTTTTTATGGGCTTTAGATGATAGGGTTTGGAGTACGGTGGTCCATGGGCATACTTTGCCCACAAAAATTGTTAAAATTAATAACAAAAAGAAGTCTTTTGATAGCAAAAGATGTAGTAGATGATGTTAGTGAAGTTGTTGTTCCTACACCTAGGGAAGAGTGGACTATTGTTAAGGTCACACACTCCCCTAATAATAAAAAAGGGTTGAATGCTTTATTTAATGTTGTTTCTCCTGATCAATTTATTTTCATACGTAACTGTGAAACTTCCTAGGAAGCATGGGACATTTTGCAGGACACATATGAAGGAATAGTAACAGAGAAAGAGGCAAAGCTTGAAGTGTTCACTTCACAATTTGAGAGAATCAAGATGGAAGATGATGAGACCTTTCCTGAGTTCTATGCAAAGCTGTGTGAAATTGTCAACAATTGTTATAGTCTTGGTGAGCAAAGGAAGTTGTTCTGCACTTCGTTCAAATTCAGTTGTGTGCAACCCTGCTGTGTGCATCAGACGTTCAAGATTGAGAGGACAAGGCTCACTAGGTTGTGTACCTGGGTCTCGTATGAATCTTGTAAAGTCTTCATCTTTTCCTTGTGGATTATGGTTGGCAATCTTGTCCAAGGGTTTTTCTCTCTAAGGTTTTTCCCCTTGTAAAGCTAATTCTTATGTGTTTGAAATTTTTCTATTTTGCTTTGTTTTATCAGTTCTTTGCATAGAACGGGTTTAAAATTGACATTCAATCTTTTAGTTTGAGTTGTTGGTTTTACTTTACATTTTCAAATATATTTTTAATCTGCAATCGATTTAGGGTCCAACATATTCCTCTTATGTTTTTGGATACCTCAAAGTCATACGGCTCCGGAATGTGGATCTAAAGGCGAAGACATTTCACTTTTGGCCCAAACCTGCCAGCACCTCCTTGAGTTTTCTGATATGCACGCCAAGTCTGGTGGACATGCTGTTGAACCAATTCATGTTCTCTCAAGATCGATTCCATTTCATGACAAATGGAAATCTGAACATATTGAGAGGATGTGAATTGGCCACCACCAGACTTGGCGTGCATATGAGAGAAACCTCGGAGGTGTTGCCTGTTTTTGACCAAAAATGAAATTTCATCACCCCTTACATTCGACATCCAGAGACGCGTATCCAAAAATATTCGAGAATTCTGTTCAACGCAAATGGAAAAAATTGGACCCTAAATTGATAGCAAATTTCTCATTCCATAGGCCTAAAAAAGTGAAACACGATTTTTTGAAGTGTGGACCGATTGTTGTTGCACTGCATTTATGGAAAAGAAATTTGGAATTACGTTTCGAACCCAAGCAATGAATATGGCGTTTTCTTGCTCTTTGAACACCATATCTCCAACCTCGCCACGGTAGTATATCAGAGCTATTTGGGGTCGATCCAAAATTCGAATTCGGGTCCAAACTTGCTGCCAGTCAGGTGCCATACAATCTCTGTTATTTTCTCTTTTCCCGTAGTAACATCAATCATTTTCTTGTTATATTTATTTTCCAGAATCGTACATCGTGTTGCCGCATGTTGTCTAATCTGAAGGACTAGTAACTAACCATTTGCTGACCTTGACTGTTGTCGCGCTATTAGTAGGCAGGGAGGGACGGTTGTGTCTAATTGTGCTACGGGGTCACCTATAAATTGTAATGTCTTCAGATTTAGGTGTAATTGACCTAGGCACATTGTATCAAGTGCAAACAGTTGACTGGATACTGCTCCTTCTGCTGCTGCCGATGCCGACGCTCGACTCACAGCTCATTGGTACCGGTACCTGGAATTGATCGGGAGTTGATGTAGCTGTGCCGTGTGCACCAGCTGCTGATTGTCCGTCTATTTAATCTAACGGTTTAAATATGATCTTGTTTGTTCAAATTCTGAAAATAAAAAACAAAAAATCGTGCTTTCTTTCAAAAATTTCTTACCATGGTGTTCAAGGTAAGAATACTCTTGCTGCTCGTTTATTCAAATATCATTGCAAAGGAAATGGGAAAGAAAACCAAGATAACTGGTCTTTGCGTTTCTAAGGAACTCATTAGGCTAAGCAACAAGCATTTTCCGTATTAATCTTGGCTTCTCTGGATGATGATCTAATTTCCACTCTATTTTTGGACTGGTTGCTAATCTAATCCAAGTTCCAACCAAGGGCGTTTTCTAATCTCAAGTGCTTTAGGTGTTGCAATAAGTTTCGTTGTGTTGTTATTGATCAGATGGAAAGTTATTGTGTCTAGATTCTAGAAGCAGGTTTCAATCATGCTTGTTATGTTCGACCATACTCAGATACCATTCGTTTGGGATTTGGATTATGATTTTCTTTATTCTTAAGTATATAGTGGAGGTTTTAAAGCATGACATTGTTTGTTTAACGTGCAACAGACATCGGTATCATTGACAAGTTGGTGGATATTTACCTACTTTTCTTCTGATTTTAGATGCATTCGACTTTGAGGGGATTTTGTGCTGCTGAGTTATGGTTTTGTTGCTTTCTGTTTCTTCTGATTTGGTTCCATTTTATCTCTTTGAGTGTGTTTTTATGCTCCAATTCGGATGAGTTTTTCCTTCAACTACGGTATACAAACAAAAACAGAGGCACCGGCCTTCCTTACAACTAAATCTTGTAATCATGATGAGAAGCCCATGGCACAATCTTCGCTTATCACCAATGAGAGCGGGAGATCTACAAGAAAACACTCTAACCGCTCTGATGGGATTCTAGGCCTATAAGCATAAAAAGCTTGGACTCCAAGTCCCATTATCTCATTCCATGTTCCTTAGTAGTGGCTGATTCATGTTGCTTTATTTTAGCCCCGCTCTCTTGCTTTTAAGATGCATGGAAAATTGCTAGTTTTTAGGATGCATTGATCCTTTAATTTTCACACCCACAATGCTATATATAACAACAACTCCTCATCTAAAGAATGTTATTTGTACTAGTCCGAATAGGTGGGCGTTTGTTCGAATAGTTGTAACTTGATTAAATTGGATCATGGCAGTTGCCTTGTAAGGTTGATCCCTTCGGAGACTAGCGGTGAATGGAGAGAGTTAGACCTCCGTTCTCCCTTCCGGATAGTGATCACTTTCTACTGCGCAGCAGCGTTTTGCTGCATGATCTTCTGAATTTTTTTTATTCCGCTGGGCGCTGGGTAACGAAGTAGTTAATGGTTAGACAAAAGGACTGTCTTTTTAGCCGGTTTCTTCTTAGTATGGCGTTGTTTGAGTGTGGGACCATGATTTTTCAGGGAAAGCAAATCGGAATACAAATACTTCAAAAGTCTGGTCATGGGCCGAACGACTTCATTGAGATTGACCATTCTTGTTCCGCAAGACACGGGGACCTGATCCAACAAGTCTTTAGCCAGTTCGTTATATTCATGGAGTTCCTACAATCCAAGAATTGGAGTGCGCAAGAAATCACACTCTCAATAGACTAGCAATAATGTGGTTTAAATTCGTTTTTGATGAGATTCAAACCTAAGATCTCTCACTTTTCATTACAATTGATCATCTCACATCGTAGATCACCTACTCAGTTGATAATACCATAAATTGTCTTGTGAAAATGACCCGTGCCCAATCCTATTTCTATAATTTTCTTTTCTGACGTGGAATCAGTCATTATAATTTCAGAAAAAGGAAGTGGGTATATATAGGTCAACAAATTGACTCATGGGATGTGAGCATTGGGCCAAAGTCAACGGATGTTTTTAGTGTCGTGTCCCATTATGTCGGTGATGTCGTGTCCATGGCCCACTCGGAAGCAGGTAACGGTAGATATTTTAGATATTTCAGCTATGGGTCACACCTGTCTAGCGGCCCATTGACCCTTGGCACTCCATTAACGTTTTACTAAGCAAAATATCTAGATTTTTAAACTAATTAAAAATATAATTAGGCAGTTGATTAGTGGAGGGAGATATTTTTATTTTTATTTTATTTTAATATAATTAATTAGTTTGGAGGGCAAAATCGTCAGAGGAATAAAAAGTCAAACTTTAAAGTTATAGTTGCGACGACGAATCAAACCTGGCGCTTTTTTATAGTGGAAGGCAAACGCACACATAGACACATACCTTCAATCTTCCCACTCTCTCCACTGCGATCCCCACTCCACTCTCCCCTTACTGTTTTATTTGATCCATTTTTCCAGAAAAACCCTAGAAATTCACTTCAGAAGGTTGGATTTTTAAGTTTATTTTTCAAGATATTCGGTTAAATAATTCTCCTTTTGTAGTGTTTGCAGGCCTCTATTTTTGTCGTGAGCTTCAGTTCAACTGGTGTATGAATTTCATTAATTTATTTGGCTTTTGTTTTAGGGTTGTGGTGGTTGGATAAAACCGAGAATTGGGGAACAGAGCAGTGAGCCAAAGGTACCAATTTTTGTGTTTTTCACTTTCATGCATGACTTATATATATTTTATTTTTATTTTTTTGTGTTGTTATTAATTGAGATTTTGTATTTAAGTGGTGAAATTTGGTCTTATTATTTTTTCTTGAATTTTTTTTAGGGTTTCTGAAACGTAGATTTGATTTGAGTGTGGTGAATTGACTGTTTGTGGGGTATATGCAAGTATAATAGACAAGGGGGTGTGTGTTTGTGTGAAGTCAGAACCAAGAGCATGTTTTCTGGGGTTGGTGTTGGTGTTGCTGTAGAATCTGACTTGGTGAGGTGGTGACCGGAGAATTGAGACTTTGAGTTGACTCGGGTCTTTTTCGCTCGGGAAGAAGGTTATGCAACTCGTTCGAAGGTTTCTACCTTTCGTTTTGTATTGTTTTTGGTTCTTCTGTTGGGGAAAGGGGGAGAGTACATACGCTTTTGGGTACGAACGGTTGGATGCGATTTTCATCGCCTGTGGTTAGTCTTTGACTTTTGAGTGAAAGGCTAACACACCATGCCAAGTGCAGTTCATGGTTGTCCAATTTTTCGAGGCAAGTTATTGATCAGATCACTTGTCTGATTAATGAGCTGTATACTATCTGTTTCCAGATAATACTTTGTCGAGTTTTCTATTAAGGCAGATTACTCGGTTTCAAACATTACTCTTGATTACGCACTGGTTAGAATAATGGAATTTCGTATGGTGGTCGTCTATTTGGATGAGATAAAAGGTGCACTGGTAGTTATGTTAAGTCTGGTTTCTAATTGGAACAATATCGATTGGTATAAACCATAAGAGTACTCAAATGATTTGTACGGTTATGCCAATCGACATCCTTTCGGGAGCAATTTGGTTAAAGGTTTCTAGTGTTTGATTTAAGGTGGAAGAGATTTTTGGTATTGATTGTTAAAGCTTTAGTTTGACCTGATGGTATTAACTGACGGGACTTATGTTTTATGGGTTTTACATTTTTAGTATGTGGTTTAATTTGGGGAATTCATCCCCCTGTTTATTTTTGCCCTTTCGGTTGAATAAATCAAAGGAGAATACAGGGACGGAAGTAAGGGGAAAATGGGCGTGCAAAAGTCATTTCCCACTTTTTGTGGCACAGCTGGTCACCAACCCTTTGAAATGGGTGTTAGCCAGCTCGCAGAGTTGTTTCTGCATTATCTACTTTCTGTTAGGGTTTTGGAAATTTAATTCTGGAAATTCATAACTGACTCAAATTTCCTAATATGTACTCTGCACCATAGGGGAGGGTAGAGAACTTTTTTTGCCAACGTACGCCAATATGGATCAGCAAGGACATGGGCATCCAGCAACTATGGGAGTGGCTGGAACTGCAGCTCAAGCATCATATGGTGTGAACCCGTACGG
Organism: Malus fusca; assembly: GCA_035220775.1. NCBI lineage: Eukaryota > Viridiplantae > Streptophyta > Magnoliopsida > Rosales > Rosaceae > Malus > Malus fusca. The sequence goes on from CM069071.1 coordinate 13,867,352, forward strand.
ATCAGTTGGGATGATGCAATCTCCTACTCAGCCAGCAGGTTCTGCCGCCTCTTCTCAGCTTGCACAACACCAGCTAGCTTATCAGCACATCCACCAGCAGCAACAACAGCAACTGCAGCAACAACTCCAAAAATTTTGGGGAGAGCAGCATAAAGAAATTGATCAAACTAATGATTTCAAAAACCATAGTTTGCCATTGGCCAGGATTAAGAAGATTATGAAGGCGGATGAGGATGTGAGGATGATATCAGCCGAAGCTCCTGTCATATTTGCTAGGGCCTGTGAGATGTTCATTCTAGAGTTGACAATGCGGTCTTGGAATCACACAGAGGAGAACAAAAGAAGAACACTGCAAAAGAATGACATTGCAGCAGCAATTACGAGGACTGATATATTTGACTTTCTGGTTGATATCGTCCCAAGAGAGGATTTGAAAGACGAGGTACTTGCATCAATCCCAAGAGGTGGGAATCCCCCAGTTGGGGGTCCATCTGATGGTGTTCCTTACTATTACATGCCTCCTCAGCATGCTTCGCAGGTTGGTGCTCCGGCGATGATAGTGGGAAAGCCTGTGATGGATCAGAATCTCTATGGCCAGCAGACACATCCGTACATTGCTCAACCAACATGGCCACAGCAACAACAGCATCCGCACGACGACCTTGAGTAAAAGAGTTAATGGAGTAAAAATTGGAAGACCAATTTGACTATATCATCATTGTTTGTAATTGAAGGCTTACAATTTAAAGTGTTTATCTTGGATACAGTAGTTACATAGTTTGTCTTTTCCGGTCCTTAGTGTTACAAAATATTTGGGTTTGGTACATGAAAATTGAAATGATTCAGTAAAAGGTGTGGATTCTGGTACTGTAAATTATATGGCTATTATGTATTTTGTTCTGCCGGAAAATCCAAAGCTTGACAAAGTGGGTTAGTTGAGAGCAACTCCAGCCTTGCTGGTTGCTCGGGCGTCAGGCGAGGAGAAAGGGCCCTCGGGCCGGTGGGAGCAAATCCAGCGGGGAAGGGCCCGAGTGAGGGTGGGAGCTCGAGCGAAGGGGGGGTGGGGAATCGATGGGCCTGTGGCCCGAGGGTTTGCAATTTTTTATTTTTTTTGTGTCAGAGAGAGAGAGAGATAGAGAGATAGATAGCTTTTGTAATTTTTTATTATTTAAACAAACAAAAAAAACTATTATTTTTATTGCTTATTGCCAGGGGATGGTTCTAAGGGTGGAGATGTAAATGGCAATTACTGTTCATTAATGGTAATTACTATTCATTTAAGACAGTTACTATTCAATAGGGTGGATTGAATAGTGGATTGCCAGGGGGAAGGGCTCCATGGGTGGAGTTGCTCTGAGGAGGAAAGTGGTCAAACACACAGCCACTTTAAGGAACAATTGATGTTTATTATCCATTCATTCTGCTTTGTTGCCTGTTGTGTAGCACAAGAATCTGGGAAAGTGGTCCTTATGGCTCGCTCAGTTGGGAAGTCCTTTTTGTTGAGGATAGTGATCCAATACTTAATAAGATGCCACTTGTCATTAGATAAGATAGGTTGTTATATTAGGTAGTTACAAGATAGCTTAAGAGATAAGGTTTACTGTGTAAAAGAATATAAGTATGTAATGTTCTTAACAGTAAATGTAATGAAATTCTTGAGTATTGAATATCTCTCTCTTTCTTCTTCTCAAAGATATCTATGTTCTTCTCCTCTTCATTTCTTCTTCTTCATCATATTACAGTAAGGTTTACATGGTATCATCGCCGGAATTGCTAATCGCTCGGTGATCGATCTTGGTTTTATTGCTTCCGCTCTATATCTTTCCTCTCTCTCTCATCCTAATTCTTCTATTCTTGAGTTCTTTGGTTTGTTTGTGCTTCTTCAGCAGTGATCGAGCAAGAACTAGTTTCTTGCACACCAGGTGTTTGTTAAAACGTCTCTGAGATATTGTAATTCGAATTGTTCAACAATGGTGACATCTTCTCAGCTCCAAATTGTTCAGTCTCCGATTACGGCTCCCATCTCCACAGTTTCTACTTTCGTGACAGCCAAGCTTGATGAATCAAACTACCTGACTTGGAACTTTCAGGTTCAATTGATGCTCGAAGGTCATGGAATTATGGGGTTTGTTGATGGGTCAATGTCGTGTCCTTCCAGGTTTCTTGCTGCGGCATCTAGTGGTTCAGAGGTCAATTCTTGCACTTCATACATCCAAATCGAATATGAGGATTTCAAGATTTGGAAAATGCACGATCGAGCGCTTATGCAGTTGATCACTGCTACTCTCTCACCACCTGCTGTCTCATGTGTTATTGGCAGTACAAGTGCTCAAGATATCTGGAATCGTCTAAAAGAGCAATTTTCCACAGTGACTCGTACCAGTATCTTTCAATTGAAATCCGAACTTCAGAATATCAAAAAGGGTAATGATTCCATTTCTTTATATTTGCAACGGATAAAAGAAGCTAGAGATTACTTATCTGCTGCGGCTGTGAAGTTTGATGATGATGATATAGTAATCCTCACTCTCAATGGTTTACCTGCTGAGTTCAATACTATTCGATCTATTATTCGAGGAAGAGAGAATGTCATTTCTCTTAAGGACCTCCGATCTCCACTACTTGCTGAGGAAGCAATGCTTGCACATGTATCTGATCCTCCTTTCATGTCTGCTATGGTAGCTATAGATATTGATATGCAGTTCAATGATAAAGGGTCGAAATTTGGGACTCATTCCAATTCTGGAGATCAATCAAGCGGTTTTTCTGATGGTAATTCCTCTGGTTATAGATCTTTCTATAATAAGAACAAAGGAAAGGGGAAATTCCAGTATAGTTCCAATTCAAAATTTGCCAATGGCAAACATTTTTATAACAATTCCACTCGAGGGATTCTTGGTTCTTCTCCACAAGGTCAATATTCTTCATCCAATTCTCAAGTGTCACCATGTCAAATATGTGGTAAATATGGTCACTTTGCTGATACATGTAGATTTCGGAATACTGAATCTCCAATTCCTGAAGGTTGCCAAATCTGTGGAAAAAGGAACCATAGTGCTCAGTTTTGCCATTTCAGGAATTCAAATGGTTCTTCTTCTCATCCATCTATGAATGTGTATCATGTTAGTGCTTCAGCACCAACTTTGGGACAACAAGTGAGTTCACAACAAGTATGGCTTACTGATTCAGGTGCAACTAACCATATGACTGCTGATCTGAGCAATTTGTCTCTGGCTACACCATATCCATCCTCAGAAATGATTCAGACTGCTAATGGTGAAGGTCTGAGTGTGTCTCATGTGGGCTCTACTGTTTTACAAACTTCTGCTCACAAATTAAAGCTAAATTCTGTGCTTTGTGTACCTAAACTCACTCAAAACTTACTCTCAGTACATAGAATATGCCTTGATAACAACTGTTGGCTAATTTTTTATGCCTTTTGTTTTTGGATTCAGGACAAAGTCACAGGGAGAGTACTGTTCAAAGGCCTCTGCAATAATGGATTGTACCCCATTCCTATTTCTACAAGCCCTGCATCCATCAAACCAATTTTTCCAGCTGCTGCTTATCTTGGCCATCAAATTAGCTCCAGCCTATGGCATAACAGATTAGGTCATCCCTCTAACTCTATAGTCTCTCTTATTCTTAAGAAATCCAACATACATATAGAACCCGATTCTTCTCCAGTGTTGTGTTCTACATGCTTAGAGGGAAAATTTAGTAAATTGCCTTTTGCCTCTGCCTTGTCAAAGTCTAATACACCTTTTAAGATTGTTCATAGTGATGTGTGGGGCACTGCTCCTTGTCTCTCTATAGAAGGGTTTAAATACTATGTTACCTTCATAGATGCGTGTACACGATACTGTTGGATTTTCCCTATCAATAATAAAGCAGCTGTTTGTTCCATCTTTGTTGCCTTTTATTAGTTTGTGGTAACTCAATTTTCTATATTCATTAAAACATTACAAAGTGATGGTAGGGGTGAATACATAGGGAAACACTTTCAATCTTTTCTGGTTCAAAAGGGAATAACTCATCAAATGTCCTGTCCTCACACACCAGAACAAAATGGTCTGGTTGAAACGAAGCATCGACACATTATTGAAACTTCAATCACCCTGTTACAACAAGCTCAATTACCTCCTAGTTTCTGGTCTTTTGCTTGTCAAACCTCGGTTTACCTCATTAATAGAATGCCAACTCAAACACTTCATCATAAATCACCATTTGAAGTCTTATATGGATCTGTTCTTGAAGTTAACCATTTAAGAACTTTTGGTTGTTCCTGTTACCCATTGTTACGACCATTTAACTCCACTAAGTTGCAGCCCCGAACCAGTAAGTGTGTCTTTCTAGTTTATGCTTCTAAATACAAAGGATTTCTCTGTTATGAAGTGTCTAGGAAGAAAGTCTTTATCTCTCGTCATGTGTTATTTGATGAAAAGGAGTTTCCTTACCCATCTTTGGCTAGTACACAACAATTACTAGTGTCTAAACCATCACTTATGCCAGTGTCCATTCCTACTCCCGTTCCTAATTTGCAAAATGTGCTTATATCTCCAGTTTTACATGCTCCCACATCACCCCCATCACATTCTAGTCCTCATGAGTCTCCTTTAATACAACTTTTAACACCACCAGATTCTCCATTACCTGCTTCCATATCACCAATCCCAGATCCTTCAGTACAACATCATTCACCACAATCCATTACTGCAATTGAACAATCATCCTCATCTACTATCCCTGTGACTCCTGATTTCCAACCGGAGAGACTGCAAGTGGTTCTTCCTATTCCTCCATTAAACTTGCATCCAATGCAAACTCGCTCCAAAAATGGAATTTCCAAGAAAATGGCTCTCTTAGCAACAATACATGAGAATGATGGTGTAGATTTATCAATGGTTGAACCTGCCACATACAAATCAGCCTTAAAGAGTGAAGTTTGGTTACATGCAATGAATGAAGAGTTGTCTGCATTACACTCTCAGGGCACATGGACCTTGGTACCTCTGCCTCCACATAAAAACTTGGTTGGATGTAAATGGGTATTCAAGATTAAGAAGAATGCTGATGGCACTATTGGGAGATATAAGGCTAGGCTAGTTGCTAAAGGTTTTAATCAGGAGGAAGGCATTGATTATGGGGAAACTTTTAGTCCCGTAGTTAAACCAACTACTGTGAGACTTGTGTTGGCTTTGGCAGCTAATTTTGGTTGGAAACTTCGACAATTAGATGTGAAGAATGCAGTTCTTCATGGGGTTTTACAGGAGGAGGTTTATATGTCTCAACCACTTGGATTTCTTGATTCTTGTCATTCGGATTATGTTTGTAAACTCCATAAGTCTCTGTATGGTCTTAAGCAAGCTCCCCGAGCTTGGAATGAAAAATTCACTAGCTTCCTTCCATCTCTTGGTTTTGATACAACTTATGCAGATTCATCTCTCTTTGTGAAGCAAGTTGGTTCTGCAGTTGTGATTCTCCTATTATATGTGGATGATATAATAATTACTGGGAATGCTACTTCTGTTGTTGATGATGTTATTACTGCCTTAACCAAAGAGTTTGAAATCAAGGATTTAGGCTCTCTCCATTACTTTCTGGGGATTCAGATTATTGAACAGGCAAATGGTTTGCTTCTCTCACAAGCAAAGTATGTTATTGATCTTCTTACAAAAACAGAGATGTTAGATTCTAAATTCTGTGCCACCCCTTGCTTACCATATAATCGGTTGCTATTGGATGATGGTCATCCATTCAACAATCCTGCCCTTTACAGAAGCATTGTTGGTGCTTTACAGTATCTAACTTTTACAAGACCGGATATAGCATTTGCAGTCCATCAGGTGTGTCAATTCATGCACAAACCTATGGAATCACACTATATTGCAGTCAAACGGATCCTCCGATATCTTAAGGGTATTGTCAAGCTTGGGATTAAATATGTGAAAGGTTCTATGGATTTACATGCCTTTTCAGATGCTGATTGGGCTGGTGACCCCAATGACAGGCGATCAACAACAGGTTTTGTGGTCTTTCTTGGTCATAACCCTATCTCTTGGTCTTCTAAGAAGCAGCAAACGGTTTCCCGATCATCCACAGAGGCTGAATACCCGAGCCTTATCAACTACTGCAGCTGAACTTGATTGGATTAAACAACTACTTATGTTTCTCAAAGTTTCAGTTCCTACTCCCACTGTTCTCTTTTGTGATAATATGTCTGCGATATCATTATCTTGTAATCCAGTGTTGCATCAGCACACTAAACATATTGAAGTGGACATCCATTTTGTGAGAGAAAGAGTTGCTCAAAAGATACTTCAAGTTCGCTTTGTTATATCCAGTGACCAGTTTGCTGACCTTCTAACCAATGGACTATCTGCTCCACTATTTCAGACACACTGCAACAACCTCAGGCTCGACTGCTCATCTCCTGAGTTTGAGGGGGGATGTTGAGGATAGTGATCCAATACTTAATAAGATGCCACTTGTCATTAGATAAGATAGGTTGTTATATTAGGTAGTTACAAGATAGCTTAAGAGATAAGGTTTACTGTGTAAAAGAATATAAGTATGTAATGTTCTTAACAGTAAATGTAATGAAATTCTTGAGTATTGAATATCTCTATCTTTCTTCTTCTCAAAGATATCTCTGTTCTTCTCCTCTTCATTTCTTATTCTGCATCATATTACAGTAAGGTTTACACTTTTTGCATCTAAACTCAAAAACCATCTTATTGAAAAGCCTTTCCTTCCCTAGGCATTTTATGCTGTTACAAGATAGTACAATCAGTCAAGAAAGAACTTGGAAACGACGCTTTCTCCGTCAATGATACCATGCGTTATTGTCATTGCGAAAATCGGGAACCAAAATGGGTTGGTGTTCATAATATAAGATCCACTACCATCTTCCCGAGCACTCGATGATATCGCTAGTGAGGGATGACCTTTCTTATTCTCAAAAGCAAGGGATGCAGCCGTCCTCATTAAAGCGGACGTAGCAATGCACCCCAACACTGCAGGATTTCTATTTCTGGGACTGTAACAACACGAATTGCATACAACCAATTGTCAAACATGGGAACAACCAAAATTATGCGCACGTATTTAGACTATCAAACCCTGGTACTTAAATCCCCAACTCTGATCTTTTGACGGGCCCATGATAGAAATACACCAACGCTGAAATAACCCAAACAAGTTTTCGTTAGTTGTCCATCAGTGCAACAGAACATAGCATTCTGTAAGCTCTCAAAACCTGAGTTTTGAAGCATCACACGGCTATCACCTTCTGACTGTCGAAATTCAAATGCTGAACAAAATAACCTGGATCTCTCTCTCTCTCTCTCTCTCTCTTATACGTGCAAATGTCGAAATTCAGACGGTTATCACCTTCTGACCTTATCAGAAGCTGATGCCTTCTCAGCACAGCACACGAACCAAACATGTGAAGGCAGTTCTTTTGGCTGTTCGGCAAAGTACGGTGGAGGCTGTTGAAGTGGAAGGAGAAACGCAATGCACGTGCGCAAACTTAAGTACCACACTCACGACGCCGTTTTACCTTTCTTTGGTGAGTATTTATCAAATATAATAAAAAATTAACTCTTAATTTCAAAAATTTCACTTTTTATAAAAACTTTCAAATATATCCGAAATTTAACTTATATACACACAAATACTCTCAAATTTAATAATTAAATAAATTAAAGATTTTTTAGCTACTGTCGCCTCTAGCTCCGATCCAACTTTTGCTTCTACACTCCACCACCACACCCCTATTCCCTTCAACACCCTCATCACCGACATTGAGCGCCGCCGCAATTACCGCAAGTAGGAGCAGCATAATTTCAACCATGCCTTCAACGCCTTTTTTCTTACTAATATCATTTTTAGTTTTAAATATAAAAATAATTTTTAAAGTTAATCCGCATGTCATTATATGATTGTATTTGTGAGACCCACGTGGTGCCACATCATCACACTAATACAGCAATTGATATATTTTCACGAAAAAACTAAAATGATCACGATAGACAAATTCAAAGAAATACTAAGGGCGCGTTTACTAATCCGTAATCAAATTGAGAGGAATTGAATTGAGGAGGAATTGGATTGAGGAGGAATTAAAATGAGGTGGAATCAGAATCAGATTCCTGTTGAAGTTGTTTACTAAAATTGTCTGGAATCGGAGTAGGAATGATGTTGAGTCCATATAAGTTGTTTATTAATTCACTTCAATCGGAATGAAAACTAGGTTGGTTACTATATTGCCCTTACATAAATAAATTATTTTCATACTAATTAATTAAATTAAATTCTTAATTAAATTTATATAATAAAATTCATCTATATAAACATTTATAAATAGATTTTATTTATTTATTAAAAGATGGCATGAATGATGTTGAGTCCATATAAGTTGTTTACTAATTCATTTCAATCGAAATGAAAACTAGGTTGATTACTAAATTGCCCTTACATAAATAAATTATTTTGACACTAAAATTATCTATATAAAAATATATAAATAGGTTTTATTTATTTATTAAAAGATGGCATAATGAGTGGCAAATGAAGGGCAATGTTGGGATAATAAGAAACAAATGAGGGCATAATAGGAATAAAAGATGCATTCCCGATTCCCTTACCCTCAGGGAATTCAAATACCTCACAAAACTAGGGAATCTCGTTCCTCCAATTTCAGGAATTGGATTCCTTGTTTCATGTGGGCTCCATCAATTTTTTTATTCCTCAATATTTAGTAAACACCGAAATACTCTGTAATCAGAATTCAATTCCGTTTCTTTATTCCGATTACTCTTACGTAAACGTGCCATAAAATGATTCACGATAAACAAATTCAAGAACACTACTATTGATTATCATTAATTGTTAAGGATCAGATTAAGGAGTTATGTCAATGTCACGAATTATTTTGGCTAAAAAGCCTTTAATTTATTGATTGTTAAATTTGATGGTATTTGTGTCCATTTAGGTGAAATTTTAGATATATTTGAAAGATTTTATAAAAAGTGACATTTTTGAAATTAAAAATATTTGATAAATACTCTTCTTTGGTTTCCTGCTTTTTGTACATCTGTAGCAGGAGCCAGAGGAGGGAGGAAAAGGCCGTAGCTTTGGGTAGCGGTTGTTGGTGGGGGCTGGAAGAAAGAAGGAAGAGAGAATGAAGGGGCGGATGAAAGTGAATTCGAATGCGATGAGATCGGGAGTTGTCGTGCTCGGAGCGCTGGCGTTTGGGTACTTGACGCTGCAGCTTGGCTTCCGGCCCTTTCTCGAAAGAGCTCAATCTGCCGTTGACGACTTTGATCCGGCGTCCTCCTCCTCCTCCTCCGCCGCCGCCGAACAACAAGAACAACAACAACCCGACTCCAGCAGCTCCACCCGCCACTTCTAAATAAATAAACACCGATTACTGATTACCCAAAACCCTTGCTTGATTTTTCTTTATTCCGTTTCTTTTGCTGTTTTTGATTGGATTCGGAAGTTGTACTGCGCTGCGCAACTGGGTTTCTTTGCTGAATGATGGAATTGCTGTGTCCAGTCGTGCTCCGAAAGGTATCGAATTGAACTTGATTTCATGGAATTACTACTGCTGATGATGGATTTGGATTCATGTTTCTTCCCCAAAATTAATAAAACATTGTGACAAGAAAGAATTCTTAGCTATAAAGGGGTGTGCTTTGCAATTGGTTCGGTGGTTTTTTTCAGTTGATAATCACCCATCTACTTGTTGTGAGTTCATGTCTTTTTTTGCTTTGTAAGGATGGTTGAAATTAGAGCTATGCATTTGGAGGCTTAACCGCGTAAGTTTTTGGTTGTGTTGTTGTCAACAACGAGTTTCGAGTTCCATATGGTTTCTGAAAAACTTGCTTATCGCCTGAATTTCAAGTAAACTCGAGGTTGATGAAGACATGGCACAAACATTCTTTTGTAGAGTGAAGAAAAAAACAAAGCTCGTTTCATTTGGGTTTACGTAAAATATGCATTCTTATGGTTCTTTGGTAACGTATATGAATAATATCATTGATTTAGAAATGTCAATGACTCAATGTTTATGGCACTGTAATATTTTCTTCCCTAGGATAACAACTGTATTTGCTACCCCAATACTCTCTAGTTTTTGACAAATCTTCAATTTGAAAAGTGTGGTTTATAGTTATGTATATATATTTTGCATGATAAGAGTCTCTCTCGCCGGATTAATGTTCATACTCCCTTGTAATTGTAGCTGAACTCCCGTCTCAATCCGGTTATCATAATATCCAAAATCACAATTACAAAAATGTTTAACCTTTGGGTTGGAGCTAACAAATGTACATGATTGCATTGTTTTCTTAAACCAAATTTCAAGTGTGTAGTTTATAGCTACAGATGGTAAACTTTCTGCTTGTAATTGTAGCTGAACCAGCAGTCTCCCATCTCGGTCTGGTTACTATAAGATGAAAATACAAGTGCACACACAATCACAAAAAAGTTTAAACCTTTGTGTTGAAGCTAACAAATGTACATGATTGTAGTGTTGTCTTAAATGAAATTATGATGTATGTTAAATTGGATCCTCACACGCTGTTTTTGGCTGTTCTTGTGCAGTTGTATTCTACTGGCAGACTGTTTAATGGCAAATGTGTTGGAGCAGATCATGAGGAAAAAAACTGGACAGAGGATGTGGTAGGCGAAGGATGGCAGCGGTTCAAGTTCTTTGTCATGTAGTATGTGCGTTACTCTTGAGCCATCCGTATTACTGCAAACAGCAGTGTATGGTTGATTTCTTTGGCCAGAAGAAACCAAGACTCCGCGAAATGATTCATGCAAGTGAAGGCTAGATGTTTAAGTGAGGTAATTGGCATAGTTGCAGAAGCAATTAGGGAAGGGAATGGTATTTATAAGAGAGCTCCTCCAGGATAGCATGTAAGTCAGAGAAGAACCTTCTGCAGAATTGATCGAATCTAGGTGTCGATGAACACCAAATTTTTACTAGTATTAAATGTCTCTGTTTCAGAGAGTTTTGTATGGATTATTTTCTTTAAATCAAGGAGGGTTGTGGGTAAGTGGAATTTGAATCTCATGCATTGTTGTAGAAATCAAAAGAAAGAAAATGCGTTTGTTAGCGAAGCCTCTCCCTTTCCATCTTAATGCCAAAGCCCAATTAGCTCAGAAATTTTCGAAGTGCCCGTATTTTTTTTTCAAAGTGCCGGTAATTTTCTTTTTCCAAGTGCCGGTAATTTTTCAAGGAGCTCAACTTTTATGACATGTGAATTACCGCTCGAATACCCAGTGTTTGAAAAAAATCTCTCAAATTACCTCAAGCAACGAGGGAGGCTGTGATAATGGATTGGGATTATGATCAATCTAATGTTAACGCTAAAGAGATAAAATTTACAAACTAAATTATGTGTCATCAATAGGAATGAACACGTTTATCAACGCGTAAGTAATAATCAAATGATTAACTTTTATATAATTTAATTTACAAAATTTAGTATATAAATTTAGCCGCACTAGCATTACTTTAAATATAACTGCTGATTAATGATAAGCATTATGATGGAGTCAGATTGTCATATTTGAGAAATAATGGATGGGAGATGGCGGGGACGTTATGCTGTTTAAGGTTTTCTGTCCCAGGTGAAACAGGTGGCATCATGTGATTTGACCATCCTCCTCCTCCTCCTCCTCCTCCTTCCCCGGATTAATCCCATGAACATGCATGAGTGGTGTTTTATTAATACAAAAAAGAATGGTGAGAATTAAAAAACCAGGTTCACGTGTAACTCTTGTTATTTTATTGGTTCCATCTTTTTGAATGCTTCAATTTGCTCGAACAAGGCAATTAGAAAAGGGGATCAGAGAAGGCAATTAGAAAGTGCTTTTGCATTGACCTTCTATTTGTGTTAGTAAATTTCACAGATCATAGATAAATTATTATATATTATGGCAACGGGAATGCTAACAATTTTTTTAGGGCAAAAGACTGTTTACTACCCTTAAGTTTCGTGGTTTTCAACATTTAGTACATCAATTTTTTTTCATCCCAGAGTCATACCTAAAGTGTTAATTTTGGGACAATCTCATACATCTGTTAGTCAAACTGTTAAGTCTGCCGTTAACTGATGACGTGGCGCTCATGTGGACAATGATTGGGCGCCACGTGTCATCCACGTGGAAATTAAAAATAAATTATTTATAAAATAAAATTAATTAATTTAAATAATTAAAAAAAAAAAAAAAAAAACCCTTCTTCCCCAAATCTAACCCGTGCCCAGCCTCCCAGCCTCCCATCACCCACCCCTTCGTCTTCCCCAAATCCCACCCGTGCCCAGCCTTCCACCCTCCCATCACCCACCCCTTCTCCCACCCCCCAACACTCTTTCTCTCGCACCTCTCCTACCTCAACCCCCGATGGTGTTTTTCATGCCGAGTTGACAAGACTAGTAGTGTGAAAGGAGAGAGCTTTTACGGCATTGCTAGCGGGCTTGACGACCTGCAGAGATATTCGAGAGAACAATCTGAGAGTTTCGCCGTGGGGGCTTGCTGATAAGCTTCAGTTGGTGATCCCCTTGAGATGTGCTTGTCCTTCATCATCTCAACTTGTGAAACAATCAGGACGGTTGATTTCATATCCTGTGAGTGAAGGCGAAACAATTTTTTATTTGGCTGTTAAGTTCAAAACAACACAAGAAGCTACCGTATATGCAAATAACAGATCATTCGAAAGCTTTAGACCCGAAAGTTCCCTCCCTTTCTCTCCTCTGCACACCCACCTTTAATTCCCTCTCCCTGTACATTCCACCAAAACCTTCAACATCTCCAGCCTGTGATGCTTCACACACAAGTGCAACCCGGATTCAAAAATCAACAAAATGGTAAAAACCAAGATCGTAAATCGACGAGAAACGTCCATGCTTCAATGTTTGAGTCAGATTTGGAAGAACCCAGAAGATAAAATACGCAACAAAAACAAAAAATCAGCACATTTTCCATATGGGTTTTCGAATTCAACCAAAATTCAATCACAAAAGCTAATCAAAACTATAACTTTCACAGCACTAAAGATCTATAAAAGCTAATCAAAACTATAACTTTCGCCGCCGTCAATGAGGCTCAGTCTCGCGGATCTGGGGGTGGCGGTGGCGGAGAAGGCTACAACCGTGAAGGCACCGTTGATATCTCCCACAAACATGGAGAAAGGAAGACCCATCCCCAAAATCACAGCAATATTTCCAGATCAAGGATGGAGGGAGGGAGAGAGAGGGAGAGGGAGGGGGAGAGAGAGAGAGAGAGATAGAGAAGCCGTATATTTCCAGATCAAGGATGGAGGCGACGAGGTCTCCGGCAAAGGGAGAAAAGTGCTCGGACGATGGTGGGGATGGGTCTTCCTTTCTCCATGTTTGTGGGGTTAGGAATGGAAGCAAGCACAGGGCCTGGGAAGAAAGCAAGCAAACACGGAAGAAGGGAGGGAGAAGGGGGGGTTGGGGTGGGGAAAGACAAATCTGGTTTTTTTTTTTTTTTTTTTAATAATTAATTATTTTAATAGTTTAATATTTTTAATTTTTTTTAATGACACGTGGCGCCTAGTCATTGTCCACATGGGCGCCACGTCATCAGTTAACAGCAGACTTAACAGTTTGACTAACGAATGTATGAGACTGTCCCAAAATTAACACTTTAGGTATGACTCTGGGACGAAAAAAAATTGATGTACTAAATGTTGAAAACCATGAAACATGAGAGTAGTAAACAGTCTTTTGCCCATTTTTTTATTTTGATCTTCTCATTTTACTATTTTTTTTAGACTTTTCATTTCGACTCATTCTACCTTATTATTTCTCATTTTCATCCTGCAATACTGCACAAGATATGAACCTTCTATTTTTTTAATTCAACGTCTCTACAAAAATCTAACTCATTTGAAATCATCTATTGCTAGCATCTCCCTTTTTGAAAGGTCCATGTAACAATAACACATGCTTGACTTTTTGACTTTTTCACTTTTTAGGGCTCATCATGAAGGTTGTAAGTTCATTATTTTGCTCTTAACAAGTTGATTAGTTTCAATTATGTTGGTCATTACAACCTACTTTCAGGTCAAGTATGAGTTGTTTCTATTTGGTTTGATCGGTTTCAGGTTTGACTTAATATATATTTATGTTTGATACCTAATCATAAAATAATTTTATTGTAGATGTGCATTAGAGACTTTTTGAGTTTTAGATTGACACGCATCATCGCGTTTGAAGATTGAAGTAGAATCCAATAAGTTGTAGCCATGGGAAAACTTGCCAAAAGCCTTGGGTTAGCCCAAACAACGAAGGAGGTTGAGATAATAAATCAAGGGGTGTGCTATCCACATACCATTTTTTACTTCTCACACACCTCTTGTTAATTTCTGTCCGTTGATCTTCTTCAATTCATCCGATCCGACGACCGAAAATCAAAAAGGTGTGAGAGAAGTAAAAAGGGGTGTGTGGATATCACACCCCTAAATCAAGATTATGAAAGATCCAGGTTTGATTTTCTCTGATGTAACAGCAAAGCATGCTTTGTGTTGTGTTGATTCACAAAATAGGATGAGGATCATTTTCGAATCCTCTTTGTGGGGATTATAGGGATCTTCACATTATTATCGTTTATCGTACATCATGTGATCAGTTTTTGTTAGGTACTATTTGTGTTTAATCTTAAATAAATAATTTAAAATAATTTTTAACTATATGATATACGATAAACAGTTAGAATGTGAGGATTCCTAGGATCCTACAATTGGGATCTGGATGGATCCAAATCCCAAAAAATAGATCAAAGTGAGTGCTGAATAAATGGAAAGCGTTGTCATTCAAATTTGTGTCATCGAGTCAGATTTTCATCTTTGAAATAATTAATTAAACATGGATGGAGATGGATGGAGATGGATGGAGATGGCGGGTACGTCATGATGCTTAAGGTTTTCTGTCCCAGATGAGACAGGTGGCAGCATGTGATTTGAAGCTCCTCCTTCCTTGGATTAATCCCATGAACATGCATGAATCGTGATAGAAAAATATTAAGAAGATTCTCCGAGATGTTCTATGGATTATCTATATCTTAAAATTTAACGTCAATTTTTTTGTTAATAATTATAAACATTGTGCAAAAAATATGAAATGACAAAGAGTTATGGAAAATCTCACTTCTATAAAAGTTTCCTTAACATTTTTATTATGTTAAGAAGACTTTTTCAAAAGGGAAACTCTTCGTGAATTCTCTGTTATCTTATATTTTTTGCACAATAATTTATAATATTAGCACGAAAATTAATGTTAAATGTGAGGTAATAGAGAATCTCTTAATGGTCCCACTCTAATAGGTTTCCTTAAGATTTCTCAATGTTTTAGTAAATACAAAAACGAATGATGTTTTAAACCTGATCAGAAATCAGAAAAGCAGCGTTCACGTGTAAACTTTGGGTATTATTATGTTGTTTTGTTCCGTCCTTTTGAATTAAAATTTGTTCTGCCTGCCCATTTCATGCGGCGTGTGTTTCCCTTCCATTTGCATTAACCTTCTATTTTTCTTAATAAATTTCACAGGTTTAGTTAAGATTATATATATATATATATCACGTAATGCTAGCAACTTTTTCATTTGAACTTTTTTATTTCTATCTTCTCAGTTCTCTTTCTTATTTTATAATGTTGCACGATGATCCGAACCGTCTACTTTTTAAGTCACCATTTAAAGATCATCTTAACTAAGCATAAAATCATCTATCTTCTAGTGTCCCCCTCATAGAAAAGTCCATGTAACACTAACACATGCTTGACTATTTTTGCTAAACCTTGTTTTTAGATCATCATGAAAGTTGTAATAAGTTGATTATTTTGCCCTTAGTAAGTTGATTCATTTCAACTATGTTGGTCATTACAAATTACTTTCACGTTTAGTGTGAGTTATCTCCATTTAGTTTGAGAAGCTTTCACGTCGGACTCAAATAAATACAAAAGTACTAATCATGAAATAGCTTTATAATAAGTGCTCGTTAGAGACAAGTGTCTGGCGCCCGTTGCTTATATATCCCTACAAATCCAAATGAGATCTCAACCCAAATCCTCTCGACAGTAAAATTTTAATTGGTTTTGGATTTTGGATTTTGAATTGACGCATAATGTGTCTATGGCGTTTGAGGATTGAGGTAGTGTCACACCCCAATCGGAGAATTAACTTAAAACTCCAATTAAAGCATGATTCACAATTTAATATGGAATAAAATCTTTGAGAATAGATTAATTCATAGTCAAAAAGTGAAGAAAGAAAAAAAAAAAAGATATAAACATGTTCAAACATAATTCACATTTATTCACCAAGAGGTAATTCTCAAGTTTTACAAAGCACACTTTAAATAAATTTACATAAAGCTTCTTGTTCGTTATTCAAATAAAAGTGCAAACACCACCAAGCTCTTTATTTTATTTTTATTTACAGATATCATATAGTAAGTAACATCTTTAGCACAAGACTTAATTATCTAGTTCCGAACGTGCACAAATTTAATTAGGGTGAGCATAAAGCTCAGTAGGGACATTATACCTCAAAATATATATAACTGTAGACATCGAAATTTCGGTAAATAAAGGTTGACCGATAAATCAAAATTTCAACGCTCATGTATTACATAAATTTTACACGTAGCGTGTGTCTAAACAAAAAATCAAAATAAGTTGGAAAAGTCATCAAACAAGACACGTGTCAACACCTGGCAGAAATGACTTATTTCATCTGAAATATTATATTCAAAATTAGACCTTGGAAAATTCTATAAATAGAGGCCAATTTCATTCATTTAGGAGGAACTAAAATCATTAGACATTACACCTTGAAGCTCTGAAGCTCTGAAACTCCGAAGCTCTCAAGCATCCAGGTTCCCGAAGAATCAAGAAAGCCTTCTTCGTTCTTCGTTCATCGTTCTTCCAAGATCAAGCCCCGACGGCCCTCGGATCAACAATCATCCACCTTCAAGATCAAGCCCCGACGACCCTTTGAAGAACTTCCACCAATTCAAGATCAAGCCCCCGACGGCCCTTGAAGAAAGTGTTCATCGTTCATCATATGTTCATCCTAAGATCAAGCCCCAACGGCCCTTTGGATCAACAACGTCGAAAAATCCATACATCCAATCACTGTTCTTCAAAATCAAGCCCAAAAGCCTTTGAAGATCCGTTCATCACTGTTCTTCAAGATCAAGCCCAAAAGCCTTTGAAGATCCGTTCATCACCGTTATTCAAGATCAAGCCTCAACAGCTCTTGAAGAAACGCTCATCCTCAAGATCAAGTCCCAACGGCTCCTTGAAGATCCGCTCAAATCCACCTTCAAGATCAAGCCCACGGCCTTTGAAGAACGTTCATCCTTAGATCAAGCCCAACGGCCCTTTGGATCAATCGCACATCTACAAATACACACCTTACGGAGATCGAATCAGAGGATCAAGTTAAAAGAGATCGTAACCCTAAATCATCAAAACACAAATATTTGTTTGTGCACGTTGTTCTTGTCTCTTTCGTTTCAGGAAAAATTCGTGTTCACAATAACCATGAGTATATTATTATTATTATTATTATTATTTTAAAAACATTAGAAAAATGATATGTATGAATGCACAAAGTTTCTCTCTTCAAACCCATTAACATGAACCCAAACACCATATTTCCCTTTTGTTAGTGCTCTTGCCTAATTCTCTTTTGCCAGTCCCGTATTACCCTTAAATTATTGTGCACTTTGGGGCTGGCCTGAGATCTGGTACGTGCCAAGAAGCTACAACGTAAGTCCACGTAACTGCCAAACTAATCAAGTATCTTGGTCCAACTTGTGAGTTCCTATTCAAAGTATAAACTATCACTATTTAAGCACACAATTTTAAATGTAACTCGTATTATAGATAGACTTTGTAGAATACATACTTTAATAAGTATGTATAATAATAACCCAAACAAAACATACTTTCAATTTTCTAGTAAAATAGTTTAAAACTAAAAGTTTTTGTACGGTGTAAATTTGTTATGCAAAATTAATATTGGATATTAGTACGAACCCACCAATAATATCTAAATATATTATTACAATCAGAACTCGTTTCCAACACCAAAATTTGTTTATTGACTTAGATGACTAGTTCAAAAGTTTCCTGTTTCAAAATTTCACCTTGAAATCCCTTCATTCCTACCAATCCATAACCAAAACCTCAACATAAAAGACGCTTTCTTTTTGAGTTTATGAAAGCTCTCTGTTTTAAACAGTAACAGAACATAAATATATTTTGAAATCAAAGAGAAAACTGAACATTTTATAATATAAAATTATGGGGTTTTTGGCTGAAAGAGATTGACAATTGATTAACCAACCTCTTCAAAGCCCACTAAAATAGAAAAATGAATCAAATAAAAGGTGACACACACCGACCGAGGTCAAGGCATGTTGGCCGTCACGTGAGAGTGACGTAACCATGTGCACAGTGCGGAAGCAATAAAGATAGCAATTATACGAGCAATTAAAAACCAGATTACTAGAGTGCACTTCTAAACAGGAAGTGATAGAAGTTAAGTACAACAGTAACACTCCTAGTCAGAGCATAAAGTCTAGATGCAGTCCAGTAGGACAAGTACTAGTTATACAGTACCAGGAAAGTCCTACTATTATATGGATAAGTCAGAACTGCCGACGTCATCTAGCCACCAACTGCAATCTTACTTAAAACCTGGAGGGGCGCAAAACAGAAAACGTGAGTGGGCAAAAACAAATGTTTTACGAAATCATTTCATTTATCAACGTACTAACCCCTCGCTGTAAAACATATATTAATTTCCCAAAATCAAGATGTAAGCATATACATATATATATATATATATATGTATATATATATATATATCTGAAATCACAACTATTCAATTTCATGCTTCACATAATCAATTTCATATGTATGTCATGCCAAGATATAACAAAGTAAGTAATTCAGGTAAGAATGATTTCATGGAAATATGATATATTAGTCGGAACCCCTGTGATAGTCTGTACGACTGAATTCATAGCTCAAACTCAATCTAGCCGGAGTCACTACTATGACCTATACGGCAATATACTGCACATAAGTCGAAACCACTGAAAATGGTATGTACGACAAGGTTGGGTGTAATATAATTATGCTCGATTCTACTCTCTCAATGCTAGTTGTGCGATAATACGTTAGTCACCTACGAGTCGGAACCACTTATAGTGGTCTGTACGACAAGACTGTGCACCTAATTGGATCCAATGTGAGCATATGGTGCGAGAGGTGACATAATATACAGGCCTGTGCCAGTTCTCTCTCTGGCTAAATCGCAATCACCCTGGTGCAGGTTATGAGCTCAATGTTCATCAATGCATATATAATCATTCCATTCACAACTAAGGCCTTTGTCTCAAATAATGTATGACTGCATCTAACGTTTCGTTAGACTGCCTACGTACCCTGAATAGGGATCAACTCATTCGTAGTTCACATAGACCAAACATAACTTACCTGTACTTACCTGTGCCTCCATATCACCACAATTATATATATGCAACCATGAAATGCATATTCAGAATATAAAGGCAGTTGGCTTATTATTTCAAAGCATACTTTCATTGAAAACACATTTCAGGGAAATATATCAAGTATCTAATGATATACTTAAAACAAAAGCCCACTCACTGATATGTCGACGGGTCGTAACCCCCGAGTCGCCCGTGGATACGCTCGTCCTCGGGATGGGTTTCACCTATATGCGAATTAACTATAAAAACTTTATTTTAAAGCACATAGACAAAATTAGCTAATAACTTCTCATACATTGCTCAAAATGGGTATGTGAATATATCACAGTGATCTACACAACCTCACGAACATCATGATATTTTTAGATAAATTTTTAGGTGGCTCACGCGCCCCCACGCGCCGGGGAGGGCATGGCCTCACGCGCCCCCCACGCGCATCATCTTCAACCTCCAGACGCCGGAACTGTTCACCGGCGCCGGATTCTGGGCAGACCTTCAAACCCACTATTCTCCTTCATTTCTCAACCATTTTCTACGAAATTTTCACCCAAACGTCACAAATTTCAAGAGGGAGAAGGTTATACCTCTTTGGAGCCTCAAATCATTCGAAAACATGTCGGAAAAATCTCGTCAAAACCGGCCACTTTCGAACCTCGTGATCCCGACGTCCAAAACCTTCAAACAAAGCACTTCGAGCTTCCTTGGGACCTCACTAAGCTCACTATAAGCTTGGATTGTCATAAAACACAACCATTTAAAAGTTCATGAATAGTGCTCAACTCGGAGCTTGAATTTTCAACGTGATATCGAACGATTTCTTACCTGAAATGGGTACCCTTGAACTCGTATGATCCTCACGAACACAATGGTGCCATTTTCTTCCTCGATCAGTGAAGATTTGGCTTGGTTTGACCTTGTCCGTATGAAGGAGATGGAAGAGAGAGTGAGTCCGAGAGAGAGAGAGTGCACGGGAGTGAGAGAGAGAATGGAGGTGATGTGGATGTGTGTGTGTGGTCCAACCTACACACCAATCACAACTAACCAAGGTTAAGTTCTCATTGGCCCAAAAAACTTAGGAAAATAACCACATTGGTCAATTTCTAAAACTGTCACATACGACTCACAATGCTACAAAAGCTCAAGGGCATTTTAGTCTTTTCACATCAGCGATAACCAAATAATGTACATTTCCGGGACGGGTTGTGACAATCTCCCCAACTTATAAAATTTCGTCCTCGAAATTATACATAACAAATACATCCACTAATAATCATAAAACAAGCGTGGATACAATCTGATCCTCTGTCTCCCAAGTAGCTTCTTCCACTGAATGATTTCTCCATAATACCTTCACCAAGCGCACAATCTTATTCCTTAGTTCCTTATCCTTCCAATCCAACAGAGTCACTGGTTCCTCATCATAAGTCAAATCCGAATTGATTTCTAAAGGTTGAGGAGGAATCACATGTGAAGGATCTGAAACATAATGTCGAAGCATCGAAACATGAAACACATCGTGTACCTTGGACAACTCTGGAGGCAACTCAAGCCTATAAGCAACCTCACTGACTCGCTCGGTGATCATATATGGTCCAATGTACCTATGACTCAACTTTCCTTTCTTTCCAAATCGTACAACACCTTTCCAAGATGATAGCATCAGAAACACCCAATCACCTACATCATACTTCCGATAAGTGGCATGCTTGTCTGCTAAGCTCTTTTGTCGATCTTGGGCCGCTTTCAGGTTAGACTTAATTACCTGAACATTTTGAGTAGTTACGTCCACAATCTCAGGGCCCACTAAAACTCTTTCGCCAACCTCTGACCAACATAGAGGCGTACGACAAGATTTCCCATAAAGTGCCTCAAATGATGCCATACCAATGCTCGAATGATAACTGTTGTTGTAGGCGAATTCCATCAAATCCAAACAATCATGCCAACTATCTCCAAACTGCAGCACAGAAGATCTCAACATATCCTCTAATGTCTGAATGGTCCTCTCAGATTGTCCATCTGTCTGAGGATGATATGTCGTACTATAAAGCAATCTCGTACCAAGAGCTTCCTGGAATGCTATCCAGAACTTGGAAGTAAATATGGGATCCCGATCCGAGATAATATTAACTGGCACACCATGGTACTTCACAATCTGTGAAATAAATAACTTAGCTAATCGGCTTAACGAATATTTCTCCATCACTGGAATAAAATGCGCTGACTTCGTAAGCCGATCAACTACTACCCAAATGCCGTCATAACCATTCTGTGTGCGAGGAAGCTTGTACACAAAATCCATAGTAATATTTTCCCATTTCCACTGTGGAATGGGAAGTGGTTGCATCAATCCAAACGGCTTCTTCCTTTTAGCTTTAACCTATTGGCAAATGGCACATTTACTCACATATTCGGCAATTTCTCTTTTCATACCTAGCCAATAGTAAAATGGTCTAATGGTATGATACATCTTAGTGCCTCTTAGATGCATCGCATATGCCGAAATATGTGCTTCATCCAAAATTTCTTTCTTTAACTCTGCATTATTCGGCACATACATTCTACTTTCCTGCATAAGCATTCCATCAGTTTCTCGAATCTCAAAATCTTTCTTTTTGCCTTGATGTCTTGCACATACATTCTACTTTCCTGAATTATTTCCTGAGTCTCTTCATCAATCATCTAAGTCTCAAGCACACGATCAATTAAAACTGGCCTAACCTGAAAATTGGCAAGCAAGGCTTCTTCTCGATCTTCCACTCCTAACTCCACTCTAGTGGATCTCAACTCTGCTAGAAGAGGAACATGATGTCATTAAGTTTGGCTGGAGTCTTCATGCTAAGTGCATCAGCCACTGCATTTGCACGACCAGGATGGTACTTAATCGTGCAATCATAGTCACTAAGTAACTCAATCCACCTCCACTGACGAAGATTAAGATCTCTCTGAGTAAACAGATACTTGAGGCTCTTATGATCTGTGAAGATCTTACATTTCTCACCATAAAGATAATGTCTCCAAATCTTCAAGGCAAAGATGATAGCTGCTAACTCCAAATCATGTGTAGGGTAATTCTTCTCATGAGGTTTCAACTGTCTCGAAGCATAAGCAATTACCCTACCATGTTGCATCAATACACAACCCAAACCATTCAGAGAAGCATCACTATAGACCTCATAATTACCGCTATCATCTGGAAGTGCTAGAACAGGCGCATGAGTGAGGTAATACTTCAGCTGCTGGAAACTTTGTTCACATTTACTATCCCACTCAAACCTAACATCTTTTTCGACTCAACTTCGTCAGTGGCAAAGCAATCACTGAAAAATCCTTAACGAACCGTCTATAATAGCCTGCTAAGCCAAGAAAACTCCGAACCTCGTTGACGGTTCGAGGTTGTTCCTAATTCTCCACAACTGCCACTTTCTGAGAATCCACTTGAATGCCTTGAGCAGAAACGACATGTCCCAAGAATGCCACTTGATTCAACCAAAATTCACATTTGCTAAACTTAGCATATAGTTGGTGTTCCCTCAAACTGCTCAACACCAACTTCAGATGTCTAGCATGCTCAGCTTTAGACTTAGAGTATACCAGGAAATCGTCAATGAAGACAATAACAAACCTGTCCAAATATGGCTGGAATACTCGATTCATCAAATCCATAAAAGCTGTAGGTGCATTAGTTAACCTGAATGGCATCACAAGAAACTTATAATGACCATATCGAGTCCTAAATGCGGTTTTAGGGACATCTTCATTTTTAATCTTCAACTAGTAGTAACCCGACCTCAAGTCAATCTTAGAAAATACACAGGCACCTCTAAGCTGATCAAACAAATCATCTATACGAGGCAATGGATAACGGTTCTTAATGGTCACCCGATTTAATTGCCTGTAATCAATGCACAACCTCAAAGTTCCATCTTTCTTCCTCATAAATAAAACTGGGGCTCCCCAAGGTGAAGTACTAGGCTGAATAAAACCTTTATCCACTAACTCTTGCAGCTGCACTTTTAATTCTCTTAATTGAGCATGAGCCATTCTGTAAGGAGTCAAAGATATATGATTCGTACCTGGAAGCAGATCAATCACAAACTCCACCTCTCTATCTGGCGGCAATCCAGGCAAATCATCGGGGAATACATCCGGAAAATGTCTGACCACACGAACATCCTCCACACTACTAGGAGTATCATCATTCAGCACCACATAAGCCAAATATCCCTGACAACCCTTCGACAACATTCTCTTTGCTTTCATGGCTGAAATAATACCATGTCTCACCCCACTAGGCTCTCCTACAAATGTAACTTCAGGTAATCCAAACCATGAAATGTGACTATCTTTCCATAACAATCTATCTTGGCATGATTATAGTGCAACTAATCCGTGCCCAAAATCACATCAAAATCCATAATATCCAACGACATAAGATTAGCTGGCATAATGACATCATCTACTATCACTGGACATCCTGGATATACCCGATCTACAAAACATTTATCCCCTATAGGCATAGAAAACTCTAAAGCATATCCTAGAGGTGTAGGATGGGTTGCGTCACTTGAGCAAATGTATGAGAAATAACAGAATGTGTAGCACCACAATCAATCAATACTCTAGCAAAATGACCAAGAATATTTAACGTACCCATGATTAAATCTGGATTATTCTGAGCATCTTGCAGTGACATGTTGTGGATATGCCCCTGGCTCTGCTGTCGTCCACCACGACCTCGATTGGCGTGAATACCACATCCCTGCCTCTGCTGACCTGACTGCCTCGAAGATCATGCACTACTAGCAGCAATATCTTCTTGCTGGGGCTGTCCCCCCTGATACCACTGAGATCCTCCAGCTGAATGGGGCTGATAAGACATAGATCATCCCTGGTACTGAGGGTACCCACTCTGATACTGAGGATCCTGAGAGTATTACTGATGTCCTGAGGTGTAGGGAGCGGTGTCGCCTTGGTAGTGGTAGGCACCTCCTCGTCCCGTCTAAGTGTAACCACCAGATCCTGAAGCGTGCTGGGTAGGTGCAGGTGGTGGGAATGAAGGCTGCTAGGGTCTATGCTGACTCTGAGGGCACTGGGCAGCCCTATGACCCATCTGTCCACAAGTAAAACATCCATTGCTGCCTTTCTTACACTCCCCAAAATGCCGATTGTTACACCTGCGGCATAAAGGAGCACCGGATCCACCTGAAACACCAAAATCTCTCTGTCTCTGGAACCTCAGACCTCCAGTAAACCTGCCACCTCTCATTTGCATATTAGTACTCAATCCCCCGCTAGAAGAGCTGGCCTCTATTATTTCCTTCCTCATCCTCACTCTCACTAGGCATGTTCTTTGAGGCCTCAATCCTCAGTAGAATCTCATAGAACTCCTGGTAAGAGGCACAGTGAGTCGATGTCGCTATGGAACGCCATTTCTTCTTAGTACCCAAACTGAAACGGTGAAGCATCTCTACTGGATTAGCAGCAACATCCGGATCATATCTAGATAGATCAGTAAACATCCTGTAATACTCATTAGCGGACATCTTTCCTTGCCTCAGATGAGTAAACTCATGTTTCTTAAGATCGATATATGTAGGAGGAATGAACCTTTTCTGAAATCGCTCCTTAAACACTCCCCAATCCCCAATCTCTTCTAGGGTCATCTCGTAAGACTCCTGTCTCCACCAGGATGCAAGCTGTTCTCCCAAAAACCAGGTAGTCGTCTCAACCCACCTATCGGGAGGAAGATTCCCCTGACTCTGCATCACCTAAAAGGTATTCTCCATATGATTCAACCATTTTTCCGCCCCGTCATGACCTTCATTTCCCATGAAGGTATTCAATTTCATATTATGAACTGTCTCAAGAGGTGTTCTCTGAGGAGTACGGAATGTTGTCTGGATGGCAGAAACTATAGCTTCCCCTAATTGAGCAATATTGGGGAATCTAGATTTAGTTGGTTGACGGGGCTCTCTACGAGGCGGCATAGTTCTGACATAAGACATCACAAGGATTAGAACATTCAAGAATTATACAGGACTGCCAAACCTGGCTCTGATACCAAACGGACACACCCCGACCGAGGTCAAGGCATGCTGGCCGTCACGTGAGAGTGACGTAACCATGTGCACAGTGCGGAAGCGATAAAGATAGCAATTATACGAGCAATTAAAAACCAGATTACTAGAGTTCACTTCTAAACAGGAAGTGATAGGAGTTAAGTACAACAGTAACACTCATAGTCAGAGCATAAAGTCTAGATGCAGTCCAGTAGGACAAGTACTAGTTATACAGTACTAGGAATGTCCTACTATTATATGGATAAGTCAGAACTGCCGACGTCATCTAGCCACCAACACCAATCTTACTTAAAACCTGGAGGGGCGCAAAACAGAAAACGTGAGTGGGCAAAAACAAATGTTTTACGAAATCATTTCATTTATCAACATACTAACCCCTCGCTGTAAAACATATATTAATTTCCCAGAATCAAGATGTAAGCATATACATATATATATCTGAAATCACAACTATTCAATTTCATGCTTCACATAATCAATTTCATATGTATGTCATGCCAAGATATAACAAAGTAAGTAATTCAGGTAAGAATGATTTCATGGAAATATGATATATTAGTCGGAACCCCTGTGATAGTCTGTACGGCTGAATTCATAGCTCAAACTCAATCTAGCCGGAGTCACTACTATGACCTATACAGCAATATACTGCACATAAGTCGGAACCACTGAAAAGGGTATGTACGACAAGGTTGGGTGTAATATAATTATGCTCGATTCTACTCTCTCAATGCTAGTTGTGCGATAATACGTTAGTCACCTACGAGTCGGAACCACTTATAGTGGTCTGTACGACAAGACTGTGCACCTAATTGGATCCAATGTGAGCATATGGTGCGGGAGGTGACATAATATACAGGCCTGTGCCAGTTCTCTCTCTGGCTAAATCGCAATCACCCTGGTGCAGGTTATGAGCTCAATGTTCATCAATGCATATATAATCATTCCATTCACAACCAAGGCCTTTGTCTCAAATAATGTATGACTGCATCTAATGTTTCGTTAGACTGCCTACGTACCCTGAATAGGGATCAAGTCATTCGTAGTTCACATAGACCAAACATAACTTACCTGTACTTACCTGTGCCTCCACATCACCACAATTATATATATATATATGCAACCATTAAATGCATATTCAGAATATAAAGGCATTTGGCGTATTATTTCAAAGCATACTTTCATTTAAAACACATTTCTGGGAAATATATCAAGTATATAATGATATACTGAAAACAAAAGCCCACTCACTGATATGTCGACGGTTCGTAACCCCCGAGTCGCCCGTGGATACGCTCGTCCTCGGGATGAGTTTCACCTATATGCGAATTAACTATAAAAACGTTATTTTAATGCACATAGACAAAATTAGCTAATAACTTCTCATACATTGCTCAAAATGGGTATATGAATATACCACAGTGATCTACACAACCTCACGAACATCGTGATATTTTTAGATAAATTTTTAGGTGGCTCACGCGCCCCCACGCGCCGGGGAGGGCACTGCCTCACGCGCCCCCCACGCGCATCATCTTCAACCTCCAGACGCCGGAACTGTTCACCGGCGCCGGATTCTGGGCAGACTTTCAAACCCACTATTCTCCTTCATTTCTCAACCATTTTCTACGAAATTTTCACCCAAACGTCACAAATTTCAAGAGGAAGAAGGTTATACCTCTTTGGAGCCTCAAATCCTTCGAAAACATGTCGGAAAAATCTCGTCAAAACCGGCCACTTTTGAACCTCGTGATCCCGACGTCCAAAACCTTCAAACGAAGCACTCTGAGCTTCATTGGGACCTCACTAAGCTCACTATAAGCTTGGATTGTCCTAAAACACAACCATTTAAAAGTTCATGAATAGTGCTCAACTCGGAGCTTGAATTTTCAACGTGATATCGAACGAGTTCTTACCTGAAATGGGTACCCTTGAACTCGTATGATCCTCACGAACACAATGGTGCCATTTTCTTCCTCGATAAGTGAAGATTTGGCTTGGTTTGACCTTGTCTGTACGGAGGAGAGGGAAGAGAGAGTGAGTCCGAGAGAGAGAGAGTGCACGGGAGTGAGAGAGAGAATGGAGGTGATGTGGATGTGTGTGTGTGGTCCAACCTACACACCAATCACAACTAACCAAGGTTAAGTTCTCATTGGCCCCAAAAACTTAGGAAAATAACCACATTGGTCCATTTCTAAAACTGTCACATACGACTCACAATGCCACAACCGCTCAAGGGCATTTTAGTCTTTTCATATCAGCGATAACCAAATAATGTACATTTCCGGGACGGGTTGTGACAAAAGGAATGAGAAGTCTAACCAAAAGAAAATTATTTCAACTCTTAGCACCCTTTCTCCTTCACTAGCCTTCTGAAATTATAAAGCTTTTTGTATGGCATTTCTATTACTGTTGATTCTCAAGAGAACTACAGACTCCCTATTTATACAGGTTTTTGTTTCTTTTTTAACCGGCTAAAAAAAAACTCTTACTTATCCTAACAATCATGATGCCTAACTCTAGACTCTTCACCACCTGGGCTGGTTTGGTATTGATGTGCTTTGAAAAAAAACTGCTTATGTTGTGCTGTGAGAATAAGCTCATTTTTGCTGCTTTCACGTTTTCAGTTTTTTTTTCCACCAAAAACTGTGAAAATAAGTTGTTTTTAAGTGTTTACCCAACACATTTTTTAGCTCAGGTTTTTTTTATACCCACTTTTTATAAAAGCACATCAGTACCAAACCAGTACTTAGACCTCCACCTCCTGCTTCCATAGACACCGCAAGTTCTCCTGGAACTAACACTCAGGTGACACAAGCCACCAAGCCACATAAATTGAACACCTCATGCTTGCTAGCAGTAAGAGGAGGATTCATCTGACTACCACATGGTAACTAGATTGAGATGAAAATCCTAGCAAATGAAAATAACACACCTACTGATTTTAAATTCTTATGTGATGGTAAGAGAGAAAGAGGCATGGAAATCACAAGCTCAATTGTACAGTCATAAAGAAATAAAAACAAACTTACCTCATGAATTACTTGTTGGCTACTCCATTTGACTCTAGATAAGTATGGAATTGAAGACCCAAAGACAAAACTTATTTTTTGCTTCTGAAATTTTCGAAGAGAGAAAAAGCTAGGGTAAACTCCCTTCCCCCCCCCCCCTCTCCCTTTTCAGACTGCAGTAGATTTGAGAAAAGGAGATTGTGGACTCCTTATTGGAGTTATCATCCAGAAGAAAGAAACAAATAAAAATCAATAAATTAATAACAACAAAATATTGTATTTGTCCTTTTTGTCAAAAGTATATAGTATATAAGGAACTTTAACGAAAAGCTCCAGGTACTGTTCACTTTAACGAAAAATCATATTTTTACACTAAAAAGTCAATCATGTTACTATTCACTTTACCCTTTATTTTGTCCTTATCGTTAAAACTCAAAGTTTTCAAACCATTTTCATTAGTTTTCCTTAGTATATATAGGGATGTGATATTCACACACCCCTTTTTACTTCTCTCACTCCCTTTTAATTTTCGACCATCGGATCGGATGAATTGAAGAAAATCAAAGACATAAATTAATAAGGGGTGTGGGAGAAGTAAAAAGGGGTGTGTGGATAGCACACCCAATTATATATAATCACACACCCAATTATATATAATGAATCTCAAACATATGGACCAATATACATATTAATCTAACTATATAAATTAGAAAGTTAACCTAATTAAAAAAATTTCGGATTCTCACAGGTAGAATCCAATAAGTTGTAGCCATGGGAAAACTTGCCATACCATTTTTGTCAAACATTTTATCTTACCTATCAGAAAGGTAGGAAAAAAATAAGGCCAAACAATTGTCGTCTTCTCTTTGCTAATTGCTAGGGGTCAAATAATTGTCATATAATATATAGCACAACTGATTTTCCTGAAAAATGATATAAAAAGCACGAAAGTTGATTATATTAGTCTAATCTTATCTTTAGAATATATGCTAAATGTCTTGATGATTTAGCTAAGCATCGCACAAAGTAAACATCTATTTTGATTAAGGTCCTGTTTGATATTCCAAGAGTATGTTGCATTTGTACACCTTATTATTATGACCCCAACAAAATTTAGAGGTTCTCTTTTCATTAGGGTCACTTGTCTTTAGCGCCGGACTCAAGAAAAATTATTCGGAGAGTCACATGTAAATGTTAACAAACATTTTTTAGATATATGATAACTTTAAAAATTAAATCACAGTTCCATCATTCATAACATATAGAACAAATAACAATAGAAGTTATAATTGTCCACAATGTCGTTTTGACCAGGTAATATTTAAAAGAATAATAATAAAAGCAACTCTTCTTTGAGGCATTTTATCACATAGTTAGAGTGCTTGTGTGAAGGCCAACTCCAACCTTCAAAGTAGCAGCATCTAAGTTATCTATAAATATCCATCGGAGTTCGGAGGGTCAGCTAATTCTCTGTGCCGCTGAGAAGCTTAGTGCGTCCGCCTCTGCTTGTGCTCATTCTATTTCAGATTCTTTTATGAAATGTAAGATGTAAGTATAATATTTTTGTTTACGACAAATTTTTTTGGTTGAACTGTTTACTGTCAATTAGTGGTCTTTTGTCAATTCGTGGAGTGATTTTATAACATTTTGGTGGAGTCTCAGTCATTTTTATGAAAACTAGTATATGCCCACACATAAAATGTGTGTAAAAATTTTCATTTTTGTTTTTAAAATTGAATGAGAGAGGAAGAGAAAGACAGAACGTGGGAGTGGGTTAAATTAGAGATGATAAAATCATCTGTAGGTGAGGCTTAAACAAAAAACAACAAAATTACGTTATTGTTCTTAACTTTTTTGTTGTGATAAAAGAAAAAAAAACATATCTTTTCATTTTCTTTTGATTGACAAAAAGAGCTTTATTAATATGTAGTTTAAATAAAACTTGACGGTGTTAATAAGTTTTTGTAATACGAAAAAGAAAACCTAGTCAAGAGAGATGAGCCTTATTCCTCAAAATGCAAACACAAAGAGAGCAAAGAGGAGTACAAGTCGGGAGTTCCCCACTCCCACTCCCACCCAACTTCACAATTATGTCCACCAAATTTGGATTAGTTAGATATAATATCGCTTCAATGTGAGAAAAATTTGGATTAGTTACAAAAATTTGTTTTGTGAAATTACGTTATTGTCTTTAACTTTTTTGTTGTGATAAAAGAAATATATATATATTTTGAAAATCTTTTGATTGACAAAAAGGTTTTCATTAATATGTAGTTTAGATAAAACTCGATGGTGTCAATAAGTTTTAGTAGTATGAAAAAGAAAACCTAGTCAAGAGAGATAAGCCTTATTCCTCAAAATGCAAACACAAAGAGAGCAAAGAGGAGTACAAGTTGGGAGTTCCCCACCCCCACCCCCACCCATACGGCACCCAACTTCACATTAATGTCCACCAAATTTGGATTAGTTAGATATAATATCGCTTCAATGTGAGAAAAATTAAATGCTCCAAGCTGGTGAGTATTGTAGTCATGAACATGGTGAAATTTTTTATAATCTTTTTGGGCTCGGAAAGAATCAAGATAACCGCTTGCCACCAATTGTTCTCATTTTTTAAAAAGAAAAAAAAAAAAACAATTATTTTTTTTCAAAAAAAAAAAACAATTAATTTTTCAAAATAAAGAGAAATTGGAGAAGAACAAGTAGTTTGTTTTATTTTATTTTTAGAGAAAAAGAATGAAGACGGTGGTCATTGGCAAAATTAGGGAATAAAATAATGGGAACTTTAATGGAAAGCTCCCGGTATTGTTCACTTTAACGAAAAATCACATTTTTACACTAAAAAGTCAATCCTGATACTATTCACTTTATCCTTTATTTTGTCCTTATCATTAAAACTCAAAGTTTTCAAGCCATTTTCATTAGTTTTCCTTAAAATATATCTAAGACCGCTTTACAGCCAGAGTGATGTCGGGATTATCATACGATCAACTCACCCACGCTCCACCTCCTCCGCGTGCACAACACTCCCTGAACGTTTCGTCTCCCTCCCTTCCTCTTCTCTCCAAAACGTCACGTTCTAGCACTAAAAATACGGCAACCGCCGTATATCCGTTACCCCCCCCCTCTCTCTCTCCCTCCCTCCCTCCCGGACCCGGCTTCTCTGCCCTCTCACTTTCCATACACTCTCATCTCTTCTTATTTTGTGCAGTCACAGTTAAGCCACGTCAATATTTTATATTGATTTTTTTATGGAGATAATAAAACAAAAAATAATAATAATATAAAATATTAACGTGGCTTAACCATGACCGTACAAATAGAAGGGGATGAGAGTGTATAGGAAATGGGAGGGCAGAGAAGCCAGTTCCCTCCCTCCCTCCCCACTAACGCCACAACTCCTGTCCATTCTCTGCCGGTCCCTCTCTTCTCTCTCCTCCCTTAAACCCCATCTCTCTCTCTCTCTCCCCTCTATCTTCATCCCTCTCTGTTGAGTGCTGACTTGAAGTCTTTGGATTTTGTTTTTGGCCCATTTGGAAAATCAATCCTCTTAAAACAGAAGCATATCTCTGTATAATTATACCCACAAACTGTATTATAATTAATTCTCTCTCTCTCTCCCTCCCAAAAAGTAAGAAGAGAAAAGGCAAAGTATATATATATAACCTCCGCCATGAATGCTTCCTTGCTTCCTTAACAACCCATCTCCCTTCTTTTTTAAGCTCTGCATCATTCATTACTAGCAAATATCACTGACCTACCAAACAAACGGACTCATCAAAGCACAATCCCAGACAGGACATATTTTCCAATCCCATTTATGCATATGTTTTGCTTCCACCCTACACCTCTCTGCTCTCTCTCTCCTCTTTCTCTCTCTAAAAACTTGATCACTGCAAAACCCACATCCCATAATACGATTCCGAGCTCCAATGTCTAGGGACCCGTCTCAGCCCGACCCAGAAACCATGCCATTCTTCGAAGCTTTCAAGAAGTTGAAGCGTTTGAAGCCGTTGGAGCCGTCCCTGGGCGTTATGGGATTCTTCTTTGCCAGTGTTGGTGTGATTTTGTGCTTCTTTTACTTGGATTACAGAGCTGTTGTCAAAGAGTATCGGTTCCCGGGCCAATCGGCACGGTTCATGTGGCTGCAGAGCAATAACAGGTGGGGCAGGGACCGGAGGGTTGAGTTTCTGGGAGAAGAGGGTGGTGGCTGTGACGTGTTTGAAGGGGATTGGGTGTGGGACGAGTCGTATCCGCTGTATCAGTCCAACGATTGCCGGTTTGTGGATGAAGGGTTTAGGTGCTCTGAAAATGGCCGCCCTGATTTGTTCTACACCAAGTGGAGATGGCAGCCCAGGCACTGCAACTTGCCCAGGTACTTCAATCTCTTCAGTTTTTGGTAATTTTCGATTACGGTTTCAGAATGTTTGGTTGCTGAGAAAGAGAGGGAAAATAAGAGAAATCATCAAAGTTGAAATATGTCATTTCTTTTTAGTCACATTGATTTCCCTTTTTATTGTGAGAAATTATATGAATATAATTTATAATTACCTGTGGAATTGAATAGTTTAAGTTGACTTGCTCTACTGTCTCAGCTATAATTTGCAGGGATAAGAGTTTGATTGTTTTCCTGAATTTTCTCAGCAACCAAACAACTTGAATCCAACGACGTAATTTGGAGTAATTTTCAGGGTTAGGTAAAGTAAAATGTCACCTAGACAGTGATTAACTTTTTTGGTTTCATCTCAGGCTTCCTGTGAGGGTGCCGTTGATAAGTACGTCAGTTTGAATTTTAGTGTCATTCCTATTTGGATGTGGACTATAATTTTTTTTTTTTAAATTTTGTCCTTCCTTGTGTAACTCTGTATGCTTGATGGTGACATTTTAGAATTGTTTATGTGATTTTATTTTTTACACTCAAAATTATTTTTCCTGCGGGGATAACGAACAGATTTGATGCCAAGTTCATGTTGGAAAAACTGCGTAACAAGCGGTTAGTGTTTGCTGGCGATTCAATTGGAAGAAACCAGTGGGAATCACTCCTCTGCATGCTCTCTTCCGCAGTTCCTAATGAGGATTCGATCTATGAAGTGAATGGGAACCCAATTACTAAGCACAAAGGGTTCTTGGTGTTCAAATTCAAGGATTTTAACTGTACTGTGGAGTACTACCGGTCTCCATTTCTTGTACTGCAGAGCCGTCCTCCTTCTGGGGCTTTAAGAAATGTCGGAACAACTCTGAAGGTGGATCAAATGGATTGGAATTCCGCAAAGTGGAGAGATGCAGATGTGCTGGTCTTCAACACAGGGCACTGGTGGAATTACGAGAAGACTGTAAGAGGGTAAATCTTTAATCTCAATCCTATTTGACTACTTCACAAGATTCACTCGTTTGCATTCGCATGAACCCTTTACTGCAATGTATGCGACCTTAGTGGAATTTTCAATGAAGGG
Organism: Malus fusca; assembly: GCA_035220775.1. Taxonomy (NCBI): domain Eukaryota; kingdom Viridiplantae; phylum Streptophyta; class Magnoliopsida; order Rosales; family Rosaceae; genus Malus; species Malus fusca. Next base: position 13,901,466 of record CM069071.1, read on the forward strand.
TCTTAAGAAGGGGCTGGGAGGTAACTCGTCCGATCCACCCCAACTCTTCTCTTTGTTTTTCGCTTTCTAGATTTGGTTTTAATTAAAAGAAAGTAAATGGTACCTGAAAAAATGTTTTATACTGAACGATTGCATCACATCAACCTCAAGTTTTGGTCGAAAGTTGATGCAATTGGTGTTAGGACTTGTACTGATGGCCGTCTGGAGTGTTTGGAGTATTGTAAGTTATATCACAAAAATGATGGACTTGGACTTTAGGACTTGTTATATGTGGGGATGCAGTGAAACTTGGACTTTAGGGCGTGTTTTAAGTTTTATATTTTTATACACAATATTTCTTCTTTCATTCTGATTTTCCTCGAAGTGGAAGGATTAAAAGTTTCAGTATGTTTTGTTCAGGGGTTGTTACTTCCAGGAAGGGGAGCAAGTAAAGATGGAAATGAGCGTAGAAGATGCGTATCACAAGTCCATGGAGACTGTGGTGCACTGGATAGACACTCAAGTAAATTCAAGCAAGACTCAAGTTTTCTTTCGAACATATGCTCCTGTGCATTTCAGGTTCGTTTTGTAACTTGAAATGATTGGTTTTCTTTATTGAACGCATATCCTATCAATGGTTCAGCATATTCTAGATGCCTTAGACAATTGATACTGTCGTTTGTACATTTTCACAATCGCCAAGATCATGAATCCATCTCTTTTTTTTATCTTTTCTGGTGAAGTAAGATAGTATATGCAAATCTTTTTTGAAAAGCTGAAGTGCTATTCTTGAATAATGCAGAGGTGGGGATTGGAAGACCGGGGGAAACTGCCACTCGGAGACACTTCCTGAGCTAGGTTCCTCATTGGTGCCTCCTCAATCATGGGATCAATTCAGGGTAGCCAATGTTGTGCTATCAGCTCACCCAAACGCATCACAGACGACAAAGATTGATATACTAAACGTAACTCAAATGACTGCACGGAGAAAAGATGGACATTCGTCTTTGTACTTTCAGGGTCCTAAACTTGGCCCTGCACCTCTCCATCGCCAAGATTGCAGCCACTGGTGTCTGCCTGGAGTGCCTGATACATGGAACGAACTACTCTATGCGCTATTCCTAAAGCAGCAGGTGATGGGCACATATAACTCCTCAACTTATAGGGCGCAGGTATGATTGAACCAAGTCTCCTGTTTATATGTTACATGGAAGAAACGCTTGGATGCGCACAGCAATGATTCCGAGGGGAGAAGGGAAAAGATCAAAGAAAACGGCAGATATCATCAATTTTGTCAGGATTTCGAGTTTCGGGTTGATGGAACACCAGAACAGCATACTTTTGGAGGATAGTGTAAATTTATAGGTTTCCAAGGGTTTCTTGAATCAAATTATGAAAGTTTAAATTTATAGTTTGGTTTTTTCTTTTTACTTTTAATTATTAAACAGGCACTGTAATCCTTTGGAAATATGTAATTAAATACCTTTTTGAATATAAATTGAGAATCATCATCAGCAATGCTCATTACTGTTTTCTTACTTTCTTCTACTTTTGCGTGTGTTTCAACTTCCGAGTTTCAACCTTTGTTCGTTTTTCACTACTTTTTTTTATATTAGAGGTTCGGGTTTCAATTTGAATTAGGGGTTCTAAATATTTGTTCATTTTTCACTACACATTATATTTAAATACGTAGTTAGACCCATAATGTAAAGCTATTGACAATGAGTTACGAAAAATATTACTAGATCACATACTTGAGTACAACAAAAATACTACATTTGGAAGTGAGACGTCTTATGTTCGAATCTTGTGGATGGCAAATTCGATACCAAATTATGATGTTCATTGTGGTACCGTTTGGTACGTGGGACAGGACGGAACGGAGTGAGACGAGCCGTTCCGTCCTACGTTTGGTGCGCCTAAAATAGGTGGAACACGCTGTTCCATGGGATGAGTTTTGGGTGAATTTTCGTTCCGCCTCACTCTCTTGGAACGACTCGTTCCACATTCGTGGAACACAAAATTATATTCTCTCCGTCTCCTTCTTCCTCCTTGTTTCCATCTGAGGGCATCTTTGCTCCCTTTCCGTTCCGTCCCGTCCTGTCCTGTCCCGTCCCATCCCGTTCCGTTCCGTCTTGTCCCGTCTACATACCAAACGATACCAACTTAGCTGAACTCTCAATTTTCTTAGTTTAAAAATATTGATGTACTTAAAAAAAAAAAAAAAAAAGTACTACAAAAATACTGAATTTTAAAATAAATAATAAAATTTAAATAGGGATTCCTATGTGCTATTCTCCCGGGTTCTAAAACCACTCCGTTTCGCTCAGTGAAAGTGGAAAGATTAGAAAGATTCTCGCCTTCTGTACGTCGGGCCTTCTCTTCTCATCAGCAAACAGCGACCAGAAAATGGCACCACCGTCTACCGCCGAAGACAGCCGATCCAGGGACCTCGACAAGCTACTCCTCCGCGCCGGCAATCTCGTCGGACCCACCTTCGAACCCGGCCCCGGAGTAAACCTTTTTCCCCCTTTTCCCTCCCTCTCTCTCTACCATTCTTCTCTTTCGATCGATTGTACGATTTCGTCGGTTTCTTACTTTTGATTTTGTTGCAGCTGCGAGATGACCTCAAAGAGTACGCCAGAGTTTTGGTGGTCGGGGCTGGTGGGCTGGGCTGCGAGCTGCTCAAGGACTTGGCTTTGTCTGGCTTTCGGGAGCTCGAAGTCATAGACATGGATCGTATCGAGGTTTCCAATCTCAATCGCCAGTTCCTCTTCAGGTTATTTGAAAATTTTTTGGTGCCTTTTGCTTTAATTTGTTATGGGTATTTTTTTTTTTGAATCGGAGAGTTTGTTGAATATGTTTTTTATTGCCCTGTTATCGCGGTCTTTCACTAGCTATAGAGTATCGAAAACTTGTATAATCTATCAATACTTTAGTTCTGCTAAGTGATCTTAGGTTGAAGTTTTCGGAGAAACCCGAATTTCTAATCTTAATAGTAAACTTATCCCTGAATCATTCATGTTTGTGTGTGTTACTGAATGTCTAACATTGGGATAATAGGATTCTATCTGCTTCACAATCGTCTATTTTGATACCCGTTCCTGCTGCATTTTACTAATGAATACTGTAATTTCCTATCTATTATGTGCATTATCGATTTGAAAAACAAGGGAAGAAAAAGAGTTGGCATGTCAATTTCTTGTTAAAGTGCTTTCCTCATGAAATTATTGTTGTAGACTTGAAGATGTAGGCAAGCCAAAGGCTGAGGTGGCTGCAAAACGTGTCATGGAGAGAGTTAGTGGTGTAAATATCGTTCCACATTTTTGCCGGATCGAGGACAAGGAGCTTGAATTTTATAGTGATTTCAGTATTATCGTCCTCGGTCTTGATTCCATTGAGGCTCGGAGCTACATAAATTCTGTTGCTTGTAGTTTTCTTGGTTAGTACTTCAACCTATCCATTTTTCTCATATTTTGTCTCTCTACTACATTTGTGTAATTCATTAAAAGTATTATACGACTTCTGGTGTTCCTGTAATTATATTTGCACTTGTTCTTTGTATGGTGCTGATTATTGACCTTCCTTGTTGCTCTAGTTATTGATAATTACAGAGTTTATTTTCGTATGAGAACAGAAAGAACAGATTTGAATAAAATAGTCCCAGAAAATCCTGCAGAGGATATAGATTTTGGTTATTAAACTTGCTATCCAAAACTGGTCCCGTTTTGCAACTTTAAGGTGTAGAGTCTAAGGTGTCAAATTTGAGAAACTGACTCCACTACCTTCCTTATGATATGCATTTGCAACTTTAAGGTATCAAAATTGTTCTAGTTGTTGGTTTGAACTTTCTTCTCTAGTGTCGGATATATGTATAACAGTATTTTGGGGCTTTTGTTTTTTTTCCCCTGGTAAAATCCTTATGTCATGGCTGGCCTTATCCCTTGCTACCCTTTGTACGTCATTCTTGAAATGATGAATTGCTTTTACTTTACTATATTTGAGCTAACGTGGACCTTCGCATTTTCTTTGTTATTCTTTTGGAAGAGTATAATTCTGATGATAGCCCACAAGAAGAAACCATCAAGCCTATGGTAGATGGAGGGACTGAAGGTTTTCAAGGACATGCTAGGGTCATTATGCCAGGGGTCACTCCATGCTTTGAGTGCACCATCTGGCTTTTTCCCCCTCAAGTGAAGTTCCCTCTATGCACCCTTGCAGAAACCCCTAGAACTGCTGCTCATTGTATTGAATATGCTCATTTAATCAAATGGGATGAGGTGATACGTTGCGCAAAATTTCAATGTTCTTTCCCCTTTACTTTTCGTTACACTTTATAACTGTTGCATGAGAGAATTGATGGAATGGCAACTAAAAATGCATTCTACAAATAGGTACATAGCGGAAAGGCTTTTGATCCAGATGATCCAGAGCATATGAAGTGGGTCTATGATGAGGTCAGTGAAGTACAATTATGTAGTGATTTACATTTTGTTTATACTGATGTTCATTTTAACTTAGATTTTGTTGTTCAATATCCAATAGGCTACCAAGAGAGCTGAGCTTTTCGGTATTCCAGGAGTCACATATTCTCTTACTCAGGTGCATATGTACTTAAAGATGTCTGTTTCTCCTAAGATTATTTTCCTTTTAAGATTTTATGCCACTTAACTGCATAGTTTGGCTTGGGTGTTAATTAACAAGCAGATTATGTTGTTTACAGGGTGTTGTGAAGAACATCATACCAGCCATTGCTTCCACAAATGCAATTATATCAGCCGCATGTGCACTAGAGACATTGAAGATTGCATCTGGATGCAGCAAAACACTATCAAACTATTTAACGTGCGTTCCATTCCTCTTCTATACTACTCGACTTATCATCTTGTCCTAGATGTCATAAGTCATAAACAGTATGGTTGCAAATCTATGTATAGGATTAGTGAATGACCACCTGCAAAATAGTTTAGGATTAGTGAATCCCCCCTATCCTCTTAGTTGCATTTACTCCAAGTTTGCATTTCATTATACTTAAATCTCTAAAAAGTTAGATTGCAATGCTAAGGTTGTGAAAAGTGCCAATGTCTTCTTACATTGTCAAATTAGCTCGCTCTGGATGCTAGGTCATTGTTGAACATCATTTTCAAAATTAAAGTGAATGGCTGCACATGTTTCATCTAATCAAACTTGTAACAAAAGGTTAGATTTCAATATTTACTGAGTGTTCAGAGTCTTTGTAGGTATAATGGTGCAGCAGGTCTCCACACGAAAGTGACTGAATTCGTCAGGGACAAAGACTGTATTGAATGCGGACCAGGTGTTCTTGTTCAACTGGACACCTCAATTACTTTGCAAAAGGTTATTTTCTATTTCTTTTGATTTGCTAGAATTTGGTTTCTGTGAACATATCTTTGGAGAAAATTTAGTTTCGGCGACATTCATGTTTAAGTTTCGAAGTCCTGCATGTTAGTCTTTGTGGTTATATTCCTAAGATATAACCGGAATCTATTGCTCGTCGGATGAAAGCTATTGCATGTCTAGGAGGCAAATGCTATATTGCATGTCTAGGAGGCAAATGCTATACTATGTTTTAGTTATGATCCTTTTGATCTTCGCTTTAAAACCTTCCGAGTAGTGATATTTATGTTCCTTGGCGTTGCTTTTGATGTCAGTTCCGCTTGTTTTGTTTTCTATTTTAAAAGGTTCGTGTAACTTAAGAAACAAAAAGGGGTTCTAGTTTCTAATTCAACTTATGGCAACAGTTCATCGATCTACTAGAAGAACACCCGAAATTGCTATTATCGAAAGCAAGCATCTCACACGGAGGGAAGAATCTGTACATGCAGGCGCCACCTGTACTGGAAGAGATGACCAGATCAAACCTAAGCGTACCACTTTTTGAGCTAATCGGTAAAGTTGCTAAGGATGTTATACATGCGACTGGTACAACCACCAAGAATGACAAAAAGACTTCGTGTCTGAGAAAGTTGCGTGTTGTTTTCGAAGGAGTTGATGGGATCACAGATATGGACACCGCAGGCGAGGCATGAGTTTTTCACTGGGCCTGATCAAAGACCAGAGGAGTTACAAAGCTTTTGAAGATTCTCTCCCAAATACGATTGAAGCAAAAGGCGGAATTGGTGAGGCAAGGTTGAAAAACATTCTAAGTTGTAAATTTTGTCTTCGAATATTATTATCTCGAAAGATAATTGATCTTCACCATGAGAGCAATGAGATTTTACAGTTTCAAGTTGCCCTCAACAATTGTTTTGATGAAAAAGAATGACGGTTCTCCGGTTATGGCCAATGGATTCACGTCTTATTTAGTCCGGTGCTACAAAATGCCTTCTTTTTACCTCCTGTTCTAATGATTGAATTAGGGGAGTTTTAACGAAAAGCCCACGGTACTGTTCATTTTAACGAAAAACCACATTTTTACACTAAAAAGTCAAACCTGCTATACTCTAGCCTTTATTTTGTCCTTATCGTTAAAACTCAAAGTTTTCAAGTCATTTTCATTAGTTTTCTTTTGAATTAGTCCGTTTGGAATTGGAATTGCTTCAGTATGAATCCTTTTTCGGCTCTCCCTTTAGCCCTATGTCTCTTTTATCCTTAGGAGGTCTTCCTCGACTAGCAGTTTTTTTCCCCAAAAACTTCATTTATTTGGGCTCTTTTGCTTGTAAACGCTTTTGCTAGAGTGCTTTTATTAGAAACATGTTGAAAATTTTATCAAAAAATACAAGTGTAACTCGAGTAATCACATACCAGATGTTTCTTCATAAAGTGCTTCAAGATCTGGAATCACTTTTGAAGTTTTTCTGTTAAACATAGTATAGTACTCCAAAACATGCTCTGGTAGAAGATACTAGTGTAATTTTCCAAAATATGAGGGATGCCATTGCAAGACAAGTTTGAAGATAATCTATGATTGATTCGCAGCCAAGAAGATCCAAATATCCGAAACTTGATTACCATTGAAAAATCAGAGTATGAATGCGCAGCTGTCAAGTTATCCACGACAAAAGTAAGATCATGGGAGCTTGAGGATGAGGCTGTCTTTCCAAATTAAATAGTTCAAAATCCCCAATTAATTTGAGGCCTATGAGTCTATGACCAGCTTCAAGGTTGGATCCCACATCCAACCCAGCATTCTACTCCGAGAAATGAGGAAATTTAGTAATCCTCGTTTAACTAATATAATAATCAAACATGTGAAGTAAATTACCAAATTAAACACCATCGTATTATTGAGAAAATCTACTGTGTCACTCTAAAGCTCAACCAAAGCCAACCATGAAACTATGATTTTTTTTGGTTAAGAAATCTAACGCGTCATCCAAGTACATTTTTCATGTTTACAATTTCATCATCTGCTACATATCACGTGATGATTGCTACAAACACAAAGAAATATATTCTAGATCGTATGAATATTATAAACACAAAAAGATGTATCACAAAATTCACGACGGTAAGATCTTTTCATAACTATTTGTTATGCTTCAATCAATGGTCTTCTCAGGGGTCATGATATTCCATGCAACCCTAATGCTCAACCAACGCCAGCCATGAAACCGTGTGGAAAAAGGAGGTGGACCAAGCAACACCATACAATGAAACACGCAAGTGGAAAGAAAAGAGAACAATAATGCATCTTACTCAGTTAATGCTCTTACAATTGACTGACTGATACAGTTTGTTCCTTGAAGAGGGAGGGAGATGAATGAAGAAGTGGGAATAAACAAGCACACACAAAAGATCAAATTTATCTGCCAACAAGTCTATTTCTCTAGGCATGAATTCCGGCCCACATGTTACTTAACCCTAGTGAACCAGTTGGTACTATTTGCACCCTTGGTTGATTGATTTTCATGCATACACATCACACTAGCTCCTTTCATTTTCAAATAACTAACCCATCATTTTGGTTTTGATTTTTTCTTCATTTTATGTCTTATACAAGATATGCATATGAGGGCTAATTGAATATGGATGGATGGTATGTTTACTCTTCAAGGTACAACATTACTAAATTTATGTTTTTCCCAACTTATGGATTGGATTCAGTTACTGTAAGAACGTCAATAACGATTGATGTTGTTAGCTATCAACGAAAGCTTTCATTAGTTGAGTATTAGTGCTTTACTAATAGAATAGTAAGGCTTCTCCGTTGAGTGAAGCTGCAATAAACACAAGTGGATTAGTAACGAGAACATGTTAACCATAGTGAACCAAATGGTTCTATATGCACCCTTGTTGTTTGTGATTGATTTTCATGCATACACATCATTCTCCTTTAATTTTCAAAAAACAACCCATCATTTTGGTTTTGATTTTTTTTTCTTCTTATTTTTGCTTATACAAGAGATTCGTTATATATATGATGTCTAATTGATGGATAACTTAGTTTATATTTTATGGTATAGTATCATTAAATGTACGCGTTTTCATACTTATAGTTTGGATTTATTCAGGAGTTATGCTCTGATTGTTGGCGAAATCTTCCATAGGTTGGCCGCTAAACGCTTTACTAATATAATAGTAAGACTCTTACACTAAGAGAAGCTGCTAGCAACACGAGTGGATATGACAATTTCTCGTAATTTATCTACATCCTTAAAATAATACTACAAATGAACCATGTTTGTTTTGTGTGGACATGTATGTGAATCTTGAACCATAAGCTCGGTCTTTTTAGGGACATGGATGTGAGAGGCAGAGAAGTCATTTACAACCAAGTATGCAAGTTTTGCTAGGGATTTTGAGTCTATCTTGGATTGGGATATATCTGGGTGTGGGTTGTTGCCGGCTGTTCCTCATCTCTTATAGGGCAACTGGATAATATGATGACACACAACATGATTCTTGCGGGATCAGTGGGACTTAAATTACAGATAGGCCAACTGCCGCCGTAGACCCCACCACTCCACATGGCTGCACAAAGCCATCCCCTTCCCTCCCCCCTTTGCTTTTCCCCTATTTAAATTCCCTACTTATTCCCTTTAGATTTTATCAAGAGAGCTTCAGGTTTGGAGACTTTTAAGACCCTTCACTGATCAGTCTTGCTTATCACACAGAAAAACTCAAGTTCTAGATTAAGCTGCAGGCATGGAAGTTGCCATGGAGAAACTAGAGGATGACTTGTTCTTTGCAGACTTAACTAAGCAAATCTCCCTTCTAATTATGGATGATGAGGAGGACCCTATTGCAACTTACCCTTCAGTTTCTCTTCAGGTATACACTTCATTTGCAGTATTGTTTATCTTTTTCTTCTTCTATAGTGGATACCGTAGCAACTTGTGGACGTAGCTCATATTCATGCAAAGTGATTACCGCAACCTCTTTTCTCTCTCTGCACACTATTTGTCTATTCCTCACATTTGGAATGAATATGCCAAGCGATGTGCAGAAGAAGAAAAAGAGTGTGTGGTAACCATGTTAAATATCGTTGTGTGTGATTGTTTACTTTTGTGTTCTTGATCGCGTTTATATCGTTTTATACTTGTTCTATCTGGGAGATGAAGGGACTGATTAATTGTGCTTTGAATTTACAGGCTTTCTCTTGTGCAATCCATCCACCTGCACATCCTGTCCTTCTGTATGAGCATTCCTGCAGAAGAGAAACCAAAGGAACTGGAGTTTTCATCCCCCAATCAACACATTCAAGAAGAAAGCACAGACAGGGAAGGTTTGCTTCATACAACCCAAAATCCCACGGATCGTCACAAGCTTATCACAACAAAAGGATGGTTTCCCAAGTATCTTCGGACTGCGCTTTTAGACCGAAAAATGGATGAGATTTAGAACGAAAATTATCAAGAAGTATTGTACAAGGCAATAAATTTCTGCTGATGAGTCCCTTTGCCAAACATGGCAAGCTTTAAGGCAAGGCAAGGAAAGGCTATTTACTTTTGTTCCCTAATTACTCTGTCAAGGGGAAGCTTACCAAAGGGTATAGGTTTGTACCCTTTGAATTGTACATGTGTGGGGGAATTTTAGGTTGGATATAGAATGAGCTTTTCTCTAATTCATTAAATCGTTTTATTTTGATTTCAATTTGATTATCTGTCCAAAATGTTTTATGGCATTAGCTTAATTTGAATTAAGTCAAGATATGTGAGTTACATTAGTTGATCAAGGCAATTTGTCCACTTACTTGCATCTAAGTTCAAATTTTCCTCCCCGTAGTTTGGAATAGTTTAGAATAAGAAAATAATTTCTACACACCTTTTTTCTCCATTTTTATACCATGCTTGTTCTTGTTTGTTGATTTTCTTTATTCTGTTTGATGGAATGGTCAGAAATATATAAGCATAACGTGTAAATGTGGAAACAGATGGTGTGTTGAAATCAATTCCGCTAAAATACTTGACTTGCCAAAAATGCAAGTTCGATTGAAGGCAACATAAATGCATGATAGATCTAATGAGAGTTACATTTGTAGTAAACACAAGTACTTCAACCAAGTTACCCTAGTTGGTGAGCACAAACCCAAGTGGGAAAACAAGGATCTTGGCACTGATTGAGGTGCAACATTCAGACAACAAAGCTTGGTAGCTTGCTGGATCTGCAAATTGGAAGAAAACATCTTGGATTGGTTTTATGCTTGGAATTATGGAAAGGAAAAAAACAGATGATGTGGAAGTGACAAGCATGTGAGCTACTTGGTTGGTTGCAAATCAACCTAAAAGGAAACGCTATTCATTTGGGTATAAACATATGTTCTTGTTTAAATTATTGGAATCAATTAGGGCCGTTGGCAAAGGAGCTGCATCATTGCAGGCATCGCTTTTCAATTCTCTTTAATCAGATCATACATAATTAATCATGACATAATTAATCACTTCTCTTTTCCTCTCTGAACTTTGCATGATGTTTTGTGATTGATACTTTATAGAGTCGTTGGAGTAGTATGATTGAAGCTTAATCACCAAACCCTACTCTCATCATTATTCGCTAAACTTTTTCATTTGCGATATAATCAAGCATCTAATTTAAAATCAATTAGCAACAAATTAATAGGTTCTTGGTCGATCTTTCATGGCATAATAATGAGGAATATGTGGTGCAAGAGGTGTTACATTTTCGACATGAAATTTTGCATGTAAGACTCATCTTGAGTTGTCAATTATTATGAAAAACAAATAACTTGAAAGTCAAAATAATTTGATCTTCAATTTGTTTGATTCTCATAGTGATTTATATTGATTAACAAGAATCATGGAATCAAGATACTTCAATTGGTTATTTGGAACCCTAAGTAAGATATACTGTACATACCTTGGTGAGACAACACACACGTTCCATTATGAGCAAACCCTATCATTGCTGAAACACTTCCGTTTGGTGAGAGTAGAATACTCATTTATCATCCGGTAAGAGTTGTGTCTTTCATATTCTACAGATAAGTTAATTGTTATTGGTGTATTAAATCTATGATCTTAATATCTTGTTGTTTTTATGATTTCAGAAATATCTTACATTAAACTCAACAATTTCAGTAAACTTAAAAAGTAGCTCTATTATACTACTATCAATTCATTTCTCACTTTAAACATGTTTGATTAAACAGTTTTCGCTAGGGTTCGAAAACAACTCTTCAGACTCTTCCCTCAGCATGTCACGTTTCGATAGTACAACTGCATGCATGATCATGGATTTGTTTCAGAAGGCATTCCTTTCATTTTCGATGCCATGTTTGAGTTCTCTCTTTAAAGTCTAAACACCATATTTTCCATTTCTTTTAGGAATTCTTTTCGGTTCTTTTTCTTATATAGTTTTCAACTTTTGTGTCCCTTCCATGCTGGCAGGTCCAGCAAGCCACATGACCTCTCACTTTTGATACAGGCCCTGTCGGCTGAGGCGAACATAGAATTGTTGGGAGTGTGAAATCATAATTATCATATATCGAAAAATTGGGAAATTATGTATGAGTTTATAAGGAGTTAGAGTTGAGTCTTTCACGTTTTATGGTGAAATATCAAATCCTTTATGTTATTAGAATACTTTTCTAACGTGTTGAATCAACACCCTATTGTCAATATATTGCGATAAAACTTTAACTTCCTTAAAAACTTCACTAAGTAAATAATCTTTTTGTGTGCAAGTGATCATTTACCACGGTGATGAAAATATGTTGAGCCCTTGCATGATGACATGAGTTCAAACTCTGACTTTAGCTAATCTAACCTCTAATCTAACAAAATATATCGTTTGACAAAAAAAAAAAAAATCTTTTTGTGTAGTAACGTTTCCAAACTGGTAGTGGAACAATAAAAAGAGTGAGACTGACAAATTATTGAAAACAAATGAATATTTGTCAGGGAATATTTGCGTTGATTTTGCTTTGAGATCTAGATAGCTATTAGTTTTATTTATTTTTCCTTTTTTTTTGGATGAGATTTGAGATTTGAGATCAGGGATTTATAATTCCCAAATTTCAAAAAAAAAAAAAAAAAAATCCGGTGAATTATTCAACGATAATGAATCCAGTGGTGCCGCACCTACGTTTGTGTCCATCCATATCTCGGAATGGAATTGAAAGCTCAACATTTGCTTTTAAAACACAAGAAAATGTCACGATTCACAACTCATGATAGATAACAATACGGAGATTCTTACCAAATTTTCCGTTATATATGTATTTACATTTTATGTAATCACAAAAGGAGAATCATGCAAAAGTCCATGGTAGTTTCTTACTTTAACATACCTTGAGATTTGATGAATTATATAATTCAATCTTCAACTCATATGCGATGAGTCTTATGTTAGTGATTTTTTTTTTTGGAACAAACGATGATATCTACATTAGAAGGGTGGGAGAGTGGACTAAATCTCACAATGGACTAGCCCATAATAATATGGTTCAAATTCATCATTGGCGAAAATCGAACTTAAGATCTCTCACTTATGTGTGAAGAAGAATGTCATTAGACTGTAGTACTAAGTGACAGTTAACATGTTAAATAGAATATCGATAGATAAAAAATTAAAATTAAAATTTATTAACTCTCTACATATAATTGAATGCACCCTACACCTATTTTCTCAAAAGACACGGCAAGAAAAGAAAGAGAAAAACAACTAATAGCAATAATATCCATCACTTCCTCTGCAATATTTTGTTAGTATAATATTTTGCAACAGCCTCGCTCCTGTCCCTAGCAAAGGTTATCTCTCTAAACTTTTGCCTATTTATAACACGTTATCAGTAATGCTCTATTTATAGAGCAACTACCTTGAAAACAAACAAATTACACTATTAAGCATATGAAAATTTTACTATATGCATGTGGGCATACATACCCACTATTTACAACACTGGATGTCATCACCGTGTATCTATATGGAGAATTAGATACTGACATATATATGAAAGTCCCAAAAGGACTTAAGTTGCCTGAAACAACTAACAAACCACGAAGTATGCTCTCAATCAAATTAAGGTGATCATTATATGGGCAAGCCATTTTTAGAAATTGATGAAAGAAAATGGTTGGATACGGTGAAATCTCATAAATATAATAGAGACAATTTTCACAGGCGGGCAATCTTCAAAGCGTACATTTTGAATACAATTGATACCTCTATAAAAGGAGAGGCAACACAACAAGAAAAGAAATTGAAAAACAACTAATAGTAATAATATTCATCACTTCCTCTACAATATTTTGTTAGTGTAATATTTTGCAACAACCTCGCTCCTGTCCCTAGCAAAGAGTGTTGTAAATATGGTGGATGTCCACGTTGGCCACTAATCCACTAAGCTACAAGTGGGAATAAGGGCTGTCTTCCACTGTCTGTCGAAGCTTGCTTCCTACCACTCCTGTTTTCTATATAAATGTAACACACACCAAACATAGTGGTGATACGAAGAAAAGAGAAACAGAAGGAAGAGAGAAAAGAGAGGAAGAAGAGAGGAGAGAATAGAGAAAGTTATCTTTGTAATCTTATTACTCCAGATTATAAATGAAAGCATCACTGCTGCTCCGAGGACGTACTCCAATCACACTTACTGTAGAGGAACCTCGTAAATTTTGTGTCTTGTTTATTTATTTCACTACACACACATGTTATAAATAGGCAAAATTTTAGAGAGATAACCTTTACTAGGGACATAAGCTAGGCTGTTGCAAAATATTACACTAACAAAATATTGCAGAGGAAGTGATGGAAATTATTACTATTAGTTGTTTTTCACTTTCTTTTCTTGTTGTGTCTTTTGAACACTCGTAATGCTCTATTTATAGAGCAACTACCTTGAAAACAAACAAATTACACTATTAAGTATATGAAAATTTTATTGTATGCATGTGGGCATACATACTCACTATACATTAGTTGCTACATCTTTCAATCACTCAGAAATAATTGCTTTACATAAAGCAAGTCGTGAATGTTCTTGGTTAAGATCAATAATCCATCATATTCGGAATTCATGTGGTCTACCTTCAAAGATAGACACTCCAACTGTCATCCATGAAGATAATGCAGCCTGTGTTGCCCGGATGAAGGAATGATTCATCAAGGGCGACAAGACTAAACACATATTTCCAAGGTTTTTCAGTGCACATGAGCCTTAAAAGGCTAAAGTTATTGAAGTCAGACAAATCCGTTCCAATGAAAATCTGGCAGACATGTTCACCAAATCTTTACCAAAGTGCACATTTCAGAAGTTAGTGCAGGGAATTGGATTATGTCGGCTTACCAAATTGAAGAATGCGGAATCAGGGGGAGCATCCATGATACATGCATGTTATACTCTTTTTCCTTCGATTAGGAATTTTCCCACTGGGTTTTTCCTATCAAGATTTTAATGAGATATAAATAGGCAAAAGTTTAGAGAGATAACCTTTGTTAAGGACAGAAGCGAGGCTGTTGCAAAATATTACACTAACAAAATATTGCAGAGGAAGTGATGGATATTATTGCTATTAGTTGTTTGCTCTTTCTTTTCTTGTTGTGTCTTTTGAACACTCGTAATGCTCTATTTATAGAGCAACTACCTTGAAAACAAACAAATTACACTATTAAGCATATGAAAATTTTACTGTATGCATGTGGGCATACATACCCACTATTTACAACACTCCCCCATAGATGCCCATATATCAACATCACTTGTCTTGTTAAAACCTTGCTCGGAAAAATCCAATGGGAAAAAAACCATAGCGAAGGAAAAAGAGTACAACTTTACTCGGATTGTTGATATGGTGTTAAGCAAGCTTATGTTGCCTCGTTAAAACCTTGATAGGAAAAACCCAATGGGAAAAATCCTAATCGAAGGAAAAAGAGTACAACATGCATGTATCATCGATGCTCCCCCTAAATTGTATCTCCCCCTGAATCCACATTCTTCAAATTGGTAAGCCGATGTAATCCGATTCCATGCACTAACTTCTGAAATGTGCACTTTGGTAAAGATTTGGTGAACAAGTCTGCCAGATTTTCATTGGAACGGATTTGTCTGAGTTCAATAACTTTAGCCTTCTGAAGCTTATGTGCACTGAAAAACCTTGGAGATATGTGTTTAGTCTTGTTGCCCTTGATGAATCCTTCCTTCATTTAGGCAACATAGGCTGCATTATCTTCATGGATGATAGTTGGAGTGTCTATCTTTAAAGGTAGACCGCATGAATTCTGAATATGATGGATTATTGATCTTAACTAAGAACATTCACGACTTGTTTCATGTAAAGCAATTATTTCCGAGTGATTGAAAGATGTAGCAACTAATGTTTGCTTTGTTGAGCGCCATGAAATTGCAGTATCTCCATTAGTGAACATATATCCAGTTTGTGAACGGGTTTTGTGCGGATCAGAAAGGAAACCAGCGTCTGAATATCTAACAAGAATCTGGTCATTTATGGATTTCCCTGAGTAGAAGAGACCCATGTCTGTTGTTCCATGAAGGTATCACAATACATCTTTGACTCACTACCAATTAAGAATTGTTGGAGCAGAGTTATACCTTGCTAACAACTTGACTGAAAAAACTATATCTGGTCTAGTACATTGTGCTAAATACATTAAGGCACATTTTGCACTCAAATATGGTACTTCTGGACCAATGACCATTTCATTATCTTCTTTTGGACGAAATGGATCTTTCTTAATGTCCAAAGAACGAACGACCATTGGGGTGCTCAGTGGATAATCCTTGTCCATGCCAAATCGCTTCAATATTTTTTCAATGTAAGCTGATTGATGGACCAAAATTTCATTAGCACAATGCTTGATTTGCAGGCCGAGACAATAATTTGTTTTCCCAAGGTCTTTCATTTCAAATTCGCTTTTCAGATATTCAGCAGTTTTATTGAGCTCTTCAAGGGTTCCAACTAGGTTCATATCATCGACATATACTGCCACTATAGCAAATCCAGTATTTGATTTCTTAATGAACACATAAGGGCAGATGACATTGTTGGTATATCATTCTTTGATCAAATACTCACTGAGACGATTATACCACATTCGTCCAGATTGTTTCAGCCGATATAATGATCGCCTTAATTTAATTGAGAACATACATCGTGGTTTGTTAGTTGTTTTAGGCAACTTAAGTCCTTCTGGGACTTTCATATATATATGTCAGTATCTACTTCTCCATATAGATACGCGATCATGACATCCATAAGTCGCATGTCAAGTTTTTCTGAAGCTATCAAACTTATAAAGTAACGGAATGTAATTGTGTCCATTACAAGAGAGTACGTCTCTTCATAATCAATTCCAGGTCTTTGTGAAAAACCTTGTGCAACGAGTCGTGCTTTATATCTTGCAATCTCATTTTTCTCGTTGTGTTTCCTTGTGAATACCCATTTGTAACCCACGGGGTTTACACCAGGCGGGGTTTGGATTACCGGCCCAAAAACACTTCGCCTTTCCAAGGAATTTAATTTTGCCTAGATTGCATATTTCCACTTAAGCCAATCTTGTCTCTGTTTACATTCATCAACAAAGCGGGGCTCAATATCATCGCTTAATATAATTTCAGTGGCTACTGCAAATGCGAACATGTCGTCGATGATTATTTCATTTCGATCCCACAATTCGTTAATACTTGCATAATTTATGGATATTTCTTTGCTTTCATGTACTTCTGTCTCTTCATGGACATATGTCTCATCAAGGACATTTTCTTTTTCTAAAAGTACAAAATCATGAATTATGGATTTATCATTCATTTTCTTTTCCTATATGATTTCATTTGGATTCAGCTGTGCCCTCATCTTTCTCTTTCGAGGGGCTGAATCTTTTGAATCTAGGGGTCTACCACGCTTCAGGTGTGCACCAGATGAATCATTCGCTGCCACTTTATTTTGTCCAACAGGGACATCAATTCTTGAAAGTGCATTTACAGCTGATATATGTGACTTTGTCACTTTCGAAGCATCATTAAATGCATCAGGCATTTGATTAGCCATACTTTGAAGGTGAACGATCATTTTCACTTCATTTTCACATTGAATGCTTTGTGGATTAAAATGAAATAAGGTGGGAACAACCCATGTCAACTCTTGTCATTCTTCTGGAACAGTCTTTTCTCCCCTAACGACGGGAAGACTGTCTCATTAAAGCGACAATCAGCAAAATGAGCTGTAAACATATCACCTGTCAAGGGTTCCAAATATCTAATGATAAATGGTGAATCAAAACCCACATAAATTCCCAGTCTACACTGAGGTCCCATTTTAGTGCATTGTGGCGGTGCAATAGGCACATAAATAGCACAACCAAAAACTCGTAAATATGAAATGTTTGGCTGATTCCCAAACACGAGTTGTATTGATGAGTATTGGTGGTTGGCTATGGGTCTCAATCGAACCAATGGTGCAACATGTAAGATTGTATATCCCCATGCAGAGACTGGAAATTTTGTTTTCATGAGCAGAGTGTGAGCTATTAATTGAAGCTACTTGAGAAATGCCTCTGCTAAACCATTTTGAGTATGGACATGAGGAACAGGGTGTTTAACATCAATGCCCAGTGTCAGCAGTAATCATCAAAGGTTTGAGATGTAAATTCGCCAGCGTTGTCAAATCGGATTGACTTAATGGGATGATCGGGGAACTGTGCTTGCAACTTAATTATTTGAGCATGAAGTCTCGCAAAAGCTACATTTCGAGTAGACAATAGGTAAACATGTGACCATCAGGTAGATGCATCAACCAAAACCATAAAATATCGAAATGTTCCACAAGGTGGTTGAATAGGCCCACAAATTTCCCCTTGAATTCTTTGCAAAAATGATGGGGATTCAGCATCAACCTTTAGTTGTGATGGTCTAATTACCAACTTCATTTGAGAACAAGCCTTGCAAGGGTTATCATTTGAGATAGCAATGTGTCTGCTTAATAATGGATGTCCATTAGAGTTGGTAATGATCCTATGTATCATGGTGGATCCTGGATGACCCAGACGGTCATGCCAAAACATATAAACTTTTGAATCAATGAACTTCTGGTTCATGACAATATGTGCCTCAATTGTCTTTATGTATGTATAATACAATCCACTCGATAAACTACGCAACTTCTCCAATATACGCTTTGTGTTATAAATAGGCAAAAGTTTAGAAAGATAACATTTGCTAGTGACAGGAGCGAGGCTGTTGCAAAATATTACACTAACAAAATATTGCAGAGTAAGTGATGGATAGTAAAGCTATTAGTTGTTTTTCTCTTTCTTTTCTTGTTGTGTCTTTTGAACACTCGTAATGCTCTATTTATAGAGCAACTACCTTGAAAACAAACAAATTACACTATTAAGCATATGAAAATTTTACTGTATGCATGTGGGCATACATACCCACAACAAGAAAAGAAAGAGAAAAACAACTAATAGCAATAATATTCATCACTTCCTCTGCAATATTTTGTTAGTGTAATATTTTGCAACAACCTCGCTCCTGTCCCTAGCAAATGTTATCTCTCTAAACTTTTGCCTATTTATAACACGTTATCAGTACGATTCTCTAACCATTTCTCATTTCACTGTTCTTCTTCTTCCTCTGCCTCACCTGCTGGATATACCCTATCGAAGAACTGTTTGCACCATGCTTGCTTCTAGTTCTCAACATAACAATTACTTTTATCTTTGATTTCTTGTTTGGCGTAGTTCCTGATTACTAACACAATGTTTATTTATCTTTACTGCGATCAAAGGTTACGCAGTATCATCGCCCATCTTGGATTGCAAATTTAATTTTATTGCAATTTTAGGTGGTGTGGTATAATCACTCACCCTGCTCTGCATATTAAATTTTTTCTATTGCTTTAGTGGTGCAGAATAATCGCCCATCCTATGTTATTTCAATGAGAATGGTGCAGTACAATCGCCCTTCTCATTCATCATATAAATCTCGAGCCTGAAATTTCGAGTGCTTATCATTTTGGCCTGAAGATCAAAATGAAAAATTTGTAAGAACCAGAAGTTCTAACAATATATTCCTCCAGATTACATATTATTGCAAGTTCTTACAAACCACATTTTTTCTTTCAGAAAAGAAAATGGCGAACTTGGCAAAACTTGATTTTGTTGCCCTGGATATTACTGGAAATAACTACCTTACCTGGGTAATGGATGCCAAGATCCATCTGGAGGCAGGGAATCTTGGGGAAACCATCAAGGAGGATAACAGTGCATCCTCTCAAGATCGGGCGAAAGCCATGATCTTTATTCGTCGCCACCTTGATGAAGGACTGAAGAGCGAGTACCTCACGTTTGAAGATCCATTAACCCTCTGGAAGGCACTGAAAAATAGATACAATCACCAGAAAATTGTGATTCTTCCAAGGGCTCGTTATGAGTGGACTCACCTAAGGATCTAGGATTTCAAGACGATGGCTGAATACAATTCTGCAATGTTCATAATTAGTTCCAAGTTGAAGCTCTGTGGAGAAACGATAACTGAGGAAGATAAGCTGGAAAAAACTTTCAGCACATTTCATGCCTTCAATGTGCTCCTACAACAGCAGTATAGAGAAAAAGGATTTATTGAGTACAACCAGTTGATGTCTGTACTCCTTGTAGCTGAGTAAAACAATGAGCTTCTGATGAAGAATCATCAGTCCCGACCTACCGGATCGGCATCATTCCTAGAAATGAATGCTGCTTCTCTTGAAGGGAATACCCTATCCTCTTGTGGAAATAATTACAAACGAGGACGTGGCCACAAACGAGGCATGTGGAACGGGAAATGCAAGAACCATGATATCCAGTTTCACAACTAGGCTCCAAGGTATAATTCAAGCCTGAGCTTTAAGAATGCAAATCGCCAGAAAGCCAAAACTCATATGAACACTCCTAGAAATCCTGAAGGACTTTGCCATAGGTGTGGTGGCAATGGGCATTGGGCAATTACATGTCGTATCCTAAAACATCTGGTTGATCTGTATCAAACCTCCCTCAAGGAGAAAGGTGTCGAGACCAATTTCCTCGACCATGCTAAACCGATAGATATACCTGATCCAGTGTTTGATTTATCAGGACAATTGAACACAACCCACCTGGATGTTTCAGATTTCATTATTGAATGAAGGAATGAAGTATATTGGTCCGAATGAATCATTTATGTTTCATATACTCTTGTTATTTGTACTTGTGGTTTAATGCTCGCATTTTCTATTCAATAAAAGTGGTATTCCAGTATGAATAAACTGTTTTTAACTGTAATTTCCTTACTCAGAGAACATGGATAAAAATTATGGTTATTCTCAAAACAAGAGCAATGGCGGAGATATTTGTCTTGCAAACAGTGCAACCACGCGTACAATACTTCGAGATCGAAAGTATTTCTCAAGCTTGATGCTTATAAAAGTAAGGGTAACAACAATATTAGGGTAATCATATGTAATTGAAGGATTAGGAAAAGCCCAGATCATGTTACCAAATGGAACAATATTGTCCACACAAAATGTGTTGTATGCCACTCGATCTACTCGAAATTTGTTAAGTTTAAAGACATACGTCTAAATGGATACCACATTGAAACGAAAAGTGCAGAAAATGTGGAATATCTATGCATTACCTCCAATGATACCCAGAAGCGTATATTGGAGAAGTTATGTGGTTTATCGAGTGAATTGCATTATACATACATAAAGACAATTGAGGCACAGACTGTCATGAACCAGAAGTTCATTGATTCAAAAGTTTATATGCTTTGGCATGATCATTTAAGTCATCCAGGATCCACCATTATGCGTATGATCATTACCAACTCTAATGGACATCCATTATTGAGCAGACACATTGTTATCTCAATTGATAACCCTTGCAAGGCTTGTTCCCAAGGGAAGTTGGTAACTAAACCATCACAGCTAAAAGTTGATGATAAATCCCCATCATTTTTTCAAATAATTCAAGGGGATATTTGGGGGCCTATTCAACCATCTTGTGGACCATTTCGATATTTTATGGTTTTGGTTTATGCATCTACCCGATGGTCACATGCTTGCCTATTGTCTACTCGAAATGTAGCTTTTGCTAGACTTCTTGCTCAAATAATTAAGTTGCGAGCACAGTTCCCAGATCACCCCATTAAGTCAATCCGACTTGATAACGCTGGCGAATTTACGTCTCAAACCTTTGATGATTATTGCATGACACTGGGCATTGATGTTGAACACCTTGTCCATACTTAAAATGGTTTAGCAGAGGCATTTATCAAGTGGCTTCAATTAATAGCTCACATTCTGCTCATGAAAACAAAATTGACAGTCTCTGCATGGGGACATGCCATCTTACATGCTGCATCATTGGTTTGATTGAGACCCACAGTCAACCACCAATACTCATCAATACAACTCGTGTTTGGGTATCAGCCAAACATTTCACATTTACGAGTTTTTGGTTGTGCTGTTTATGTGCCTATTGCACTGCCACAACGCACTAAAATAGGACCTCAGCGCAGACTGGGAATTTATGTGGGTTTTGATTCACCATCTATCCTTAGATATCTAGAACCCTTGACAGGTGATATATTTAATGCTCGTTTTACTGATTGTCATTTTGGTGAGACAGACTTCCCGTCATTAGGGGAAGAAAAGACCATTCCAAAAGAACAGTAAGAGCTGACATGGGTTGTTCTCACCTTATCTCATTTTGATCCACGAAGCATTTAATGTTAAAATTAAGTGAAAATGATCGCTCACCTTCAAAGTATTGCTAATCAAATGCCAAATGCATTTAATGATTCTTCGAAAGTGACAAAGTCACATATACCAGCTGCAAATGCACCTACAAGAATTAATGTCCCTGTTGGACAAAATAAAGTGGCAGCGAATGATTCATCTGGTGCACACCTGAAGCGTGGTAGACCCCCATGTTCAAAAGATTCAACCCATCGAAAGAGAAAGATGATGGCACAGTTGAACCCAAATGAAATCATTCAAGAAAAGAAAATGAATGATAAATCCACAATTCATGATTCTGTACTTCCAAAAAAATGAAAATGTCCTTCATGAGACATACATCCCTGAAGAGACAGAAGTACATGAAAGCAAAGAAATATCCATAAATTATACGAGTACTAACGAATTGTGGGATCGAAATGAAATAATCATCGACGACATGTTCGCATTCGCAGTAGCTAGTGAAATTATATCAAGCGATGATATTGAGCCCCGCTCTGTTGATGAATGCAAACATAGACAAGATTGGCCTGAGTGGAAAGATGCAATCCAGGCAAAATTAAATTCCTTGGAAAGGCGAAGTGTTTTTGGACTGGGAGTCCAAACCCTGCCTAGTGTAAACCCCGTGGGTTACAAATGGGTATTCACAAGGAAACGCAACGAGAAATATGAGATTGCAAGATATAAAGCACGACTTGTTGCACAAGGTTTTTCACAAAGACCTGGAATTGATTATGAAGAGACATATTATCCTGTAATGGATGCAATTATGTTACGTTACTTAATAAGTTTGGTAGTTTCAGAAAAACTTGACATGCGACTTATGGATGTCATGACCGCGTATCTATATGGAGAATTAGATACTGACATATATATGAAAGTCCCAGAATGACTTAAGTTGCCTGAAACAACTAACAAACCACGAATTATGCTCTCAATCAAATTAAGACGATCATTATATGAGCTGAAACAATCTGAACGAATGTGGTATAATCGTCTGAGTGAGTATTTGATCAAAGAAGGATATACCAACAATGTCATCTGCCCTTGTGTGTTCATTAAGAAATCAAATACTGGATTTGCTATAATGGCAATATATGTCGATGATATGAACCTAGTTGGAACCCTCGATGAAATGAAAGACCTTAGGAAAACAAAATATTGTTTCGACATGCAGATCGAGCATTGTGCTAATGGAATTTTGGTCTATCAATCAGCTTACATTGAAAAAATACTGAAGCGATTTGGCATGGACAAGGTTTATCCACTGAGCACCCCAATGGTCGTTCGTTCTTTGGACATCCATTTCGTCTAAAAGAAGATAATGAAATTGTCCTTGGTCCAGAAGTACCATATCTGAGTGCAATATGTGCTTTATTGTATTTAGCATAATGTACTAGACCACATATAGCTTTTTCAATCAACTTGTTAACAAGGTCTAGCTATGCTCCAACAATTCGTCATTGGAAGGGAGTCAAAGATGTATTACGATACCTTCGTGGAACAACAGACATGGGTCTCTTCTACTCAGGAAATCCACAAATGACCATATTCTTGTTAGATATGCAGACTCTGGTTTCCTTTCTGTTTCGCACAAAGCCCGCTCACAAACTGGATATGTGTTCACTAATGGAGATACTGCAATTTCATGGCGCTCAACAAAGCAAACATTAGTTGCTACATCTTTCAATCACTCGGAAATAATTGCTTTACATGAAGCAAGTCGTGAATATTTTTGGTTAAGATCAATGATCCATCATATTCGGAATTCATGTGGTCTACCTTCAAAGACAGACACTTCAACTGTCATCCATGAAGATAATGCAGCTTGTGTTACCCAAATGAATGAAGGATTCATCAAGGGCGACAAGGCTAAACACATATCTCCAAGACTTTTCAGTGCACATGAGCTTCAGAAGGCTAAAGTTATTGAAGTTAGACAAATCTGTTCCAATAAAAATCTGGCAGACTTGTTCACCAAATCTCTACCAAAGTGCACTGAAGTTAATGCAAGTTATCGAATTACTTCAGCTTACCAATTTGAAGAATGCGGAATCATGGGGAGATACAATTCAGGGGGAGCATCCATGATACATGCATGTTGTACTCTTTTTCCTTCGATTAGGATTTTTCCCACTGAGTTTTTCCTATCAAGGTTTTAACGAGGCAACATAAGCATGCTTAACACCATATTAACAATCTGGGTAAAGTTGTACTCTTTTTCCTTCGCTATGGTTTTTTCCCCATTGGGTCTTTCCAAGCAAGGTTTTAACGAGGCAACTGATGTTGATATATGGGCATCCAAGTGGGAGTGTTGTAAATAGTGGGTATGTATGCCCACATGCATACAGTAAAATTTTCATATGCTTAATAGTGTATTTTGTTTGTTTTCAAGGTAGTTGTTCTATAAATAGAGCATTACGAGTGTTCAAAAGACACAGCAAGAAAAGAAAGAGAAAAACAACTATTTCCAAGCAAGATTTTAACGAGGCAATTGATGTTGATATGTGAGCATCCAAGGGGGAGTGTTGTAAATAGTGGGTATGTATGCCCACATGCATACAGTAAAATTTTCATATGCTTAATAGTGTAATTTGTTTGTTTTCAAGGTAGTTGCTCTATAAATAGAGCATTACGAGTGTTCAAAAGACACAGCAAGAAAAGAAAGAGAAAAACAACTAATAGCAATAATATTCATCACTTCCTCTGCAATATTTTGTTAGTGTAATATTTTACGACAGCCTCGCTCCTGTCCTTAGTAAAGGTTATCTCTCTAAACTTTTGCCTATTTATAAAAAAAAACAAGTGGCAAGATCGATTGGCTGCCAAAATAGCCTACTTTGTTTCTCCATCATTGTCTCCTTCATAATTTTATTTTATGCTTCCCTCCTTTTGTCTCCAAATTTAGTTTATTTATTTGTAAACCAATCTATTTACGATATAGAAAGATTGAAGCTAATGGAATAATAATTTTTTTGCACCCAAAATTGGTGTGATCTCTTTGTGGCCCTAATAAAATATTTGACACATATTAAATTTAAGACAATAAATTTAAGAAGGGTTAATATAATAATTAAGTGTCAGTGGATCACAGAGAAGCCACACTCATTTTGAATGCAGAAAATTTGGTCTCGGATAATGGAGGGTGGGAGTTACAGTTATGTTCAAGTGAATGATTTTGACTTTTGAGAGCTTGAGAATAGTAAGTTTGGGGCCTAAATAGTCATTTCATATTAGGGGTATAGTCATTCAATAAAAAACTTAAAGCTTAATTTTAGCTAGGCACTCTGTAACTCTATTTTGATCTCACTTTGCTCATGGAACTAAAAAAGTCACCACTTTACTCCCTGAAACTCAAGATTCGTTCCGCTTTGACTCTTGGATTCTCTCTTCTCCCTAAAACTTATAGGTTTCCTTCTGAAACATATGTGGAACTCAACATCGAATAAGACTATGCTACATGTCCAATAAACTTGATTATAAATCTCTATTATGCGTTAACATTCAACAATAAGAGAATATTAAGTTTGAAATAAATTGAAAAGATGAAAAATATAAAAAAAAGAAATTGATTAGTCTGGCACGCCCAAATCAAACCCACATAAGAAATGAACAGATCTAAGGTAATGTGAAGTGAATTTTGAGTTTTATAGAGATGACTTTCAAGTTTCAGGAGGCAAAATTGGATTAAAATCGAGTTACAGGGGCAATATGGAGTGAACTTTGAGTTTTATGGAATAAAGTGGGATTGAAATCGAGTTTCAGGGGTGTAAGCCTAAGTTTAATTGGGAAAGTACTTAGGGTGGGTAGAAAGTATGTAATTAAGGTCTCATATGATTCGCCACTTTGTACTACGTATTATTTTTTAGTTGTAAATGAGAGGTATTAGGTTCGAATTCAATTCTCTCTAAAACAAAATCGAATTAAATTATTATGGGTAACCAATTATAAGACTTATTCCAATATAATTATTAATATCATTAGGCCTGGTTGCACAACTTAAGACCCAAACTCTGGCCATATTTCAGTTCAGGTGGGCCAAGGCCTGAAAATGTATTTCCGGTCCGGGTCTATGCGGCCCATATTTTAGCCGGAGAACACAATATAGTCACTTAACTGAATTACGCAACGCAACACTCACACTATCAACGCTTTCGAATCTCCGTCAATGGCGGACCTCTCCTTCCTCGCCCTCCTCCTCCTCCTCCCGCTCGCCCTCCTCTTCCTCATTCTCTACGTCATAGTCCGGCCCTGCCCCGTCAACATCCCAATCAAGAACCGCCACGTGTTCATCACCGGAGGCTCCAGCGGAATCGGTCTCGCCCTGGCCCACCAGGCCGCCACGGAGGGCGCAAGAGTCTCCATCCTCGCGCGCTCCCTCGACAAGCTCGAGGAAGCAAAGAACTACATCCAGCTGTCCACCGGCATCGACGTGTCAATCTTCGCCGCCGACGTCCGCGACTACGACGCAGTTTCGAAGGCAGTGGAGGAGGCGGGTCCCATCGACTTGTTGATCGTGAACCAGGGGGTGTTCGTCGCGGAGGAGCTCGAGAAGCAGGGATTGGATGAGGTGAGGTTCATGGTGGACGTGAATCTGATTGGGAGCTTCAACATGATCAAAGCCGCTCTCCCCGAAATGAAGAAGGGAGAGGACCGTGGGCCCCGCTCCATCGCGCTGATGTCATCCCAGGCCGGCCAGGTCGGAATCTACGGCTACACGGCCTACTCCGCCAGCAAGTTCGGGCTCCGTGGCTTGGGCGAGGCTCTGCAGCAAGAGGTGATTTCTCACGACATTCACGTTTCTCTTGTATTCCCGCCGGACACAGACACCCCTGGTTTCGCTGAAGGTAAAACTGTAAAAGAGTTGTAAATGTTGGACGTGGAATTTGATTGTTTCGCCTTGATTTTTCGTACGAGCGATATTCTACTTTAAACTAATACAACCTGCTAAACATGGGGAGGGGGATTCGAACTTGGATGCATTGGAATGTTAAATGCAGGTAGGGAGATTCGAACTTTGGTGCATTGGGGAGCACATCCGCTCTAGACAACGTGGCTTCGCGTGATTTTGCTCTAATTTTGATGTTCAATTGTTGTAGAGAACAAGAGGCGGCCGCCGCTGACTGGCATTATAGCGGAGTCGTCTGGGGCGATGAAAGCCGAAGATGTGGCGAAGAGGGCTTTGGATGGGATTAAGTCCGCTTCTTTTATTGTGCGTTGCAACTTTGAAGGGTTATTGTTGTCTATTGCCACTGCCGGGATGTCTCCTCAGAGGTCGTTCGTTATGGCATTTTTCGAGGTGGTTGCGGGTGGTTTGGTTCGTCTTGTTGCTCTGTGTTTTCAGTGGAGTTGGTATACCAGCATACAGAAGTGGCAAGCACAGAACAAGAGTAAGTATTGTTTCATATCGCGGTTTAACTGATTATGTTTTAGTTTTCGGTTTGATGTTACTGCATTAGAGATTGTATTTCCCAGACACAATTGCCAATTGTCTGAATATTTCCTGTTGTTATCCAAACTGCCTAGTTTAATGAATGATGCTGCCGGGTTTAGATGTTTAATGCATTTGAATTACTCGTGTTGCGTATCCAACTTTGCAATATGGTCCATGATCGGAGGGAATGCAGGACTAGCACCGGTGTAGCTGACTGAACGGTTGTCATTGCTAGTCAGTAGGAGATGAACTCATGAAAGTGAAATTATTCATCTGTCGTCGTAGAGAATATGCCCGAACAGTGGCATCTTAGATTCTTAAGAACCTCCTTTCCCTCCGATCTAACGCAACAGTCTGGGAATCCGATTCTTTTCTTTTTTTTCTGTGATGATTTCCTTGCATGTTTAGTTATGAATGAAACTTGACCAATTCTTGTTTTTCCTATGATTTTTTAATTTCAGGGACCTGAGATTCGTGGTGCTTTGTATAGCACTTGGACTGCAGCTGTCGGTTGTGGGTTACTTTGGTCCGTCGAGTCTCTGACCTCATCCAGGGTCGAATCTAGTTGTAGAATAAAACAAGCATCGCTACAAGAATAAGGTAGTTGTAGTAAGAATACTCATGCAAGGTGTTTCCACAAGAATACTATTTCTTAATTGACTATTTAAAACAAAGTTTGGAAAGGGTTTGATTTTGAAATTTAAAATAATAATAACGAATTTAATAAAAAGACCCAAAATGACTTTTTTTAAAGCTTGAGATATCATGAACATATAGGGCCGTTGTCAAAACACCTTCTTAGACGCCTAAAAGCTCAATTAACCCCAAAATGTCACTTTGACAGCACTACGCACTGCTTTCTTTATTTCATCGCCATAAATTATCCACCCAGTAGAAAAATCTAAAACTTTTACACGAACATCCTCCAATTAGAATTACTTCAAAACTCGTCCATTTGATCAATTTTTGATCAAGAGGAAGTCGAATGTCCTACATTGAGAATATCAATCAAGGTATCAAAATTTCACTAAAATAATCAATAAATTATAACTAAAAGTAAGGTAAAATATATAGCATAATATCGACTCATCAATAGATGCCAGGAGTCGTAGGCTTAGGAAATTGAGACAACTCTTGAGATTTCTTTTGATACACTTTGAATTTTGTTTCTAGTCGATTTATTTCGTTGTTTATATAGATTACATGAGGACGGGTGTAAGCACGGTTGATCAACGAGTTTTTTTTGAAAAATGTGTTGTATTTCATTCCCCGCCAAAAATTCAATATGTTTAGAATGTTGTAAACATTCTTAGAATAAGTATGATTGTGTAAATCCTAGATTAGATTTGATTCTAGTTATCCTTTCCTATTACAACTTGTATTACTTGGAGGAGAAGGAATATCTTCTCTCCTTTTACTACTATAAATAAAGGCACAATGTAGGAGGGATAACAACACACACATTCCCCTACAATTCTACAAACACACATCTCTCTCCTCTCTCTCTCTGCCGCCGGCCCTAGTCTCTCTGTCAGATAAAAATAGACCACAACACGTTATCAGCACGCTCCTACCGCTGCGCTTAGGAATCTGACGTTGGAGATTTTTTTTCTGCATCAAACCAGTTCATCCATATCATCACGCAATCAGGTTCTTTCCAAACAACGGTTTTTAACTCGATATTTTGCAAGCCCTGATAGCATGAACATTCACCATGATGCATGACCCAACTTTACGTTTAACGTATTTTAGATTCTACATAAATTGTGTATGCTTCATCACCAAAATTGCTACAATTATGTGAATTTGATATTTGTCATGAACTGAATCTTACATATGTACATGCATTGAAACTATTATTTGCATATGCATCAACGTAAATATGTGATTCATAAGAATTATACATGCATATAATATAATTGAATTGAAATTTTTTTTTTTGCGATTGGGGAATTAGGGTTCTTCGAACCCGTGCCTTTCCCGAGCCGAGAACCAATCCTGGAGCCACGGCTCCAGGCCCAACACCCAGACCCGACGCCCAGCAGGCGTCGCCACCCTTGAAATCGTCAACCAACATGGCCTGCAGCCATGCCCAGTTACCCCCGACGACCTGCAGTCGTCCCCGACGATTTTTTGTCTGAAAATTCGATTTTTTTTTAAATTACAATCGAATTTCTAGGGTTTTACAATGAATATCAAGATTTTTTTTTAAATCTCCGTTCACCCCCATGGTCACCATGACTCAAATCGAGTCTTCAACAAAACCCCGACCGACGCTAGAAGAGCCAGGTCCGGTGTTCTTCTCCGGCGACACACACCCAACACTCGCTGGGGTGTTTGATCCCAAAAACCCGAGCCCCAGTGGGCTCATGTCCCTCGGCCTGCATCAGCGCCCTTTTGGGCTTGCTGCTGCTCTGAGATGTCACGGCCCAGCCCGTGCCGAAAGAAAAAAAAAACAAATTTTTTTTGTTTTCTGGGCTCGCTTGCAGCGGCCCAGCCCGACAAGAAAAAAAGAAATTTTTTTGGTGCTGCACACAGCAGCCCATTCCCCTTGCCCATGTCTCCATGTGAGCTCCATGAGCCACATGTGGGCTTTGCCTATGTTTTTAGGCCCCGAAGACCACATAAATTAATTCAATTATCATTATACAATATTTTTGCATACAATATTTGTTGCATATTTGTTTGCATATATATTTGTGTTTGCCTGCAGGAATATATGAACCTGAAGTTCATAATTACTTTGAAACCCGAAGTTTCTTATAAACATGCCTTGTTTGAAAACCTGAAGTTTTCACTTAAACATATCACCCATGAAACCCGAAGTTTTTCATGCAAAATTAAACCAATACATGTCTATTAGAACCTGTATGTTCTACTCCTATGTGAATGGATTGATTTTTCTCCATTACACTAACCACATCTTGTCCATCTATTTTGTGATAGGAACATGTCGAATTTGAACAAACTCAACTTCACCGCTTTGGAGGTCTCTGGAATGAACTACCTCAAGTGGGTTCAAGATGTGAAGCTTCACCTCACTGCAAGGAACTTGCGTCTTGAAGAAGCAACAGATAAACCTGTTGGCGAAGCTGAAAAAGCCACTGCTATGATCTTCATCCGAAGACATATTCATGACGCTCTGCAAACTGAGTACCTTGCTGAGGAAGATCCACGTGCATTATGGGTCGCTTTGGCTGATCGTTTCGATCACCAAAATGACATATTCTTGCCTGAAGCAAGACACGACTGGCAGCACTTGCGCTTCCAAGACTTTAAGTCTCTGAATGAATATAATTCTAAAGTTTGTCGAATCCGATCACTTCTCAAGTTTTGCAATGAAACTTTGACTGAAGAGTATCTCCTGGAGAAGACCTACTCGACCTTCTCTGCTTCTAATATTGTTATGCAGCAACAATATAGAGCTCAGAAGTTCACTAAGTTCTCGGATTTGATCTCTGTTTTACTTCTTGCTGAAAAGCAGAACCAGCTGTTGACGAAGAATCATCAAGCTCGACCTACTGGGGCTACTGATGTGCCTGAAGCACATTATAGCACTCATCAGCACCCAAAACGCCAAAAGAGGCGTGGTAAGGGTGGCCAGAAGCCATCCCACCAAGGTCAACAGAGCCAAGGCCCATCCAAGGGAGGAAACAAAGCCCAGAAGCGCCCAAACCTCGCTCCCAAGGCCCCGAACTTTAAGAATAAGGGCAAAGCAACTGCCACAATGAATGACGATATGTGCTATCGTTGTGGTTCAAAGGACCATTGGTCCCGTATTTGCCGTGCTCCCAAGAAGGTTGTAGATGAATATCATTCTCGTCGTAAGAAGTTTGAATCAAACTTCATGCAAGTGGACGAACCGGAGACTACAAAGATGGAGGTTTCTGACTTTCAGGAGGATACCACTCCTATGGAAGATTAGAATCTTAGACATAGACTTATTTTTCAGTTAAAATAAGACAATTAGGGCCGAATTCCACCTAGTGGCCGAACCCCACCTTGTTTTTTGGTTGATTTTGAACAATTTTCCTTTATGTTTTGGATTATTAGTTGGCGATTTATTTTGGATATTAAGTTTTTAATCCTTGAATAAATGAAATTATTTTGAATTGATACTTGTTTTTATAAACTTTTATGCATGTGACCGATTCAAATTAATTTTTCATTCTAGGTATGACTAGTGGGAAAGTTAGTTGTCTGGCAGATAGTGCAACCACGCATACTGTTTTGCGTGAACGCATCTATTTCACTAACTTCGTACCTAAGAATGCACCTCTGACAACCCTCTCAGGCCCATCCAACCTGATCGAAGGATACGGTAAGGCACGTATAATGTTGTCCAATGGTACAATCTTGACCATTGCTGAGGCACTCTATTCTCCACGTTCCGGCAGAACGTTACTAAGTTTCAAGGACATTAGAGATAACAATTACCACGCTGAAACCCACGTAGAAAACGGAGTTGAATTTCTGTGCGTAACTTCCTACGAATATGGCCAGAAGCGTATTCTAGAGAAGATGGAGCGTAACCCGAGTGGTCTGTATACTACGACCATACGCCCCATAGAATGCCACTATGTGGCCGGCCTTACCACAAGGACCGCGCACGAAATTACACTTTGGCATGATCGTTTGGGACATCCTGGATGAATAGCGATACGCCGTATCCTCAAAACTTCACACGGGCATCCACTAACCCGAAGCTTAGGTTCGATCCATGAAATTGCATGTCAAACATGTTATATGGGAAAGCTTATTACTAAGCCTTCTTATTACAAGATTCGTTCGAATCCTCCCATTTTTCTACAACGGATTCAGGGGGACATTTGTGGACCGATTCAACCTCCATGCGGACCATTTAGATATTTTATGGTTTTGGTTGACGCTTCTACACGTTGGTCACACGTGTGCTTGTTGTCCACAAGGAACGCTGCATTCTCCAAACTATTGGCTCAGGTTATCAACCTCAGGGCTCACCACCCTGATTATCCGATCAAATCTATTCGATTGGATAATGCTGGAGAATTCACATCTAAAACTTTTGATGACTATTGCATGTCGGTTGGGGTTGAAGTTGAACATCCGGTACCCCATGTTCACACCCCGAACGACCTGGCAGAGGTTTTCATTAAGCGTTTACAAATGATTGCTCAATCGTTGGTCATACGTACCAAGCTCCCGATCGCTGCTTGGGGCCATGCAAGATTGCACCCAGCAAAGTTGGTCTGCCTGAGGCCTGTTGCGACACAACCATTTAGTGCCCTTCAGTTGGTCACCGGATGCGAACCCGACATATCGCATATGCGCGTTTTTGGTTATGCGGTCTATGTGCCGATCTCGCCGCCCTTACGTACAAAAATGGGGCCTCAGCGAAGGATGGGAATCTATGTCGGATATGATTCTCCTTCGATTATTCGTTACTTAGAACCTTTGACAGGCGATCTGTTTACCGCTCGTTTCGCGGATTGTCACTTCTATGTGACAGTCTTCATGTCGTTAGGGGGAGATAAGAACGTCAACGTTCCTAATGAACGACGCGAATTATCGTGGATGACTCCAACTTTGTCTCATTAAGATCCCTGCACCGCTCAGTCTGAAGCTGAAGTGCGGCGCATATTAGATCTCCAGAGCATAGCTCAGAGCATGCCAGATGTTTTCACCGATCTAGCGCACGTGACAAGATCACATATTCCAGCTGCGAATACGCCTGCAAAGATAGATGTACCAAATGTACGACGGACTACCCTCCTGGAAGCCCGGGACGCCAATTCTGGTGATCCACGTACATTAGCGGCTAGCCAATCATCTGCCCCTACACAAAATCGTGGCAGACCCCTTGGTTCAAAGGATTCACACCCCCGGAAGAGGAAAACCACGACACAAGGTCCTGAAGAGCCTACCGTGAATCCGACTATCGCTTACTCATTTTACCCAACTCATGAGGAAATTCTAGATTACGGAAGCGTCATTGAAGAGACGAATCCTCCTCCCGAGAATCGTGAGATTTCGGTCTATTATGCTAGCTTAGATGATGTGTGGCGTAGAAATGAGATGATTGTCGACGATGCATTAGCATTTGCAGTAGCTACTGAGATCATGTTGAGCGATGACATTGAACCGCGTTCCGTTGATGAATGTCGACGTAAAGCTGATTGGTCAAACTGGAAACAAGCAATCCAAGTCGAACTTGATTCACTTGCGAAACGTAAGGTGTTTGGACCTGTAGTTCCTACTCCTCCACATGTGAAGCCCGTTGGCTACAAGTGGGTTTTCGTTCGGAAGCGTAATGAGAAGAACGAAATTGTGCGTTACAAAGCTCGTCTTGTAGCACAAGGTTTCACAACGCCTCGGGATTGACTATGACGAAACTTACTCACCCGTTATGGATGTGATTACTTTTCGATACCTTATCAGTTTGGTAGTTTCCGAAAAACTGGATATGCAGCTGATGGACGTAGTAACCGTGTATCTCTATGGGGATCTTGATACGGAAATTTATAGGCAAGTTCCCGAAGGACTTACATTGACTGGTTCAAATATTTCCAAACCCCTGAACACGCTCTCAATTCGGCTGAGGCGTTCACTAAACGGTTCGAAACAATCTGGAAGAATGTGGTATAACCGTCTGAGTGAGTATTTGACTAGTCAGGGATATGTGAACAACGAACTATGCCCTTGTGTGTTCATTAAGAAGTCACATTCCGGATTTGCGATTGTTGCAGTATATGTCGATGACATGAATCTCATCGGAACTCCTGAAGAGCTCGCGAGAACTGCTTCGCACCTGAAGTCGGAATTTGAGATGAAAGATCTAGGTAAGACTCGATATTGTCTCAGTCTCGAGATAGAGTATTGTTCGGATGGAATCTTAGTACATCAATCGAACTACACCCAGAAGGTGTTGCGTCGTTTTAATGAGGATAAAGCGAAGTCTTCGAGTACTCCTATGGTCGTTCGTACGCTAGATGCAAAGCGAGATCCCTTCCGTCCGAATGAGGATGATGAAGAGAGTTTGGAGCCTGAAGTTCCTTATCTAAATGCGATAGGCGCTTTATTGTACTTAGCTCAATGCACTAGACCCGACATCTCCTTCGCTGTTAATCTTTTGGCAAGATACAGCAATGCACCAACACGCAGACATTGGACTGGCGTGAAAGACATCTTCTGTTACCTTAAGGGTACTACGGATTTGGGCTTATTCTATCCCTACGAATCCTTGAGTGATGCCGCACCCTATGCTCATCGAGTTGATTCTCGCCTTGTTGGTTATGCCGACGTTGGATACTTATCTGATCCGCACAAGGCGCGTTCTCAAATGAGTTATGTCTTTACCGTTTTAGGCACCGCAATATCTTGGATGTCAACTAACAGACCTTAGTTGCCACTTCGTCTAACCATGCTGGAATTCTCGCCTTACATGAAGCAACTCGGGAATGCTTTTTGGTTGAGAGCAGTAATGGGCCATATTCGAAGCTCATGTGATCTTCATCCCGCCGTTAATGCCCCGACGACGATTTTTGAAGACAACGCAGCTTGCATCGAACAGCTCAAGAAGGGTTACATCAAAGGGGACAACACCAAGCATATTGCACCGAAGTTCTTCTTTACACATCAACAACAAGAGCATAAGAAGATTGAAGTCACGCAAATCCGATCACAAGACAATCTGGCTGACCTCTTCACCAAATCACTACCGAAGGCGACGTTTCAGAAGCTTGTTCATGGAATTGGTATGCGTAAACTTTCTGAGTTGTAACTTTGCTATTTCTCTTTGGAATTATGTCAAACTCAGGGGGAGTATCTTCTGGATACTTGCTTGATCTTAATGTACTCTTTTTCCCTACGATTAGGAGCATTTTTCCCACTGGGTTTTTGCTACCTAACTAGGTTTTAACGAGGCACCCACCTTGGGCTGGTCATATCCCTGATGACGTCTTGTAGACGTTTCTTTTGACTTTGCATTTCTCACGCATTTTTCCTTAGACTATGGATTTTGTCCCTACTTGGGTTTTTGCCATAGCCTTAGGGTTTTTTTAGTGAGACTTACTACTTATGCAAGTTCCTACCTTATTGAGAATAAGCGTTGTTCCTTGGAATCAGTGTCGACGAGTCGACTTCCTCAACTTCTGCATGATGCTGAATCTACCTTAAGTATTTGCACACTCAAGGGGGAGTGTTGTAAATATTCCTAGAATAAGTATGATTGTGTAAATCCTAGATTAGATTTGATTCTAGTTATCCTTTCCTATTACAACTTGTATTACTTGGAGGAGAAGGAATATCTTCTCTCCCTTTACTACTATAAATAAAGGCACAATGTAGGAGGGATAACAACACACACATTCCCCTACAATTCTATAAACACACATCTCTCTCCTCTCTCTCTCTCTGCCGCCGGCCCTAGTCTCTCTGTCAGATAAAAATAGACCACAACACAGAAGAAATTGTTTTTTGCGGAACCGTATCCCCTCAGAACCTAATAAAACTGAGCCTATTACTGAGTAAGGGATCCGGACCATTGAAATTTGATCCAACGGCTACAAACAGGGGCCCTCTAAAAGTTATAATAATTGTAGCCGTTGGATGAAATTTCAATGGCCTAGATCCCTTACTCAGCAGGCTCAATATATTTGGGTCTGGAGGGATCCCCTTCCGTTTTTTGCCTCGTAATGTTGTTGTCGTAAATACTAAAGACGAGGTGGCATACAAAATTTAGGCTTGGACATTGTTTTAGCTTAAGAAATCATTTCTCCTTACCTGCAATTCACGAATTTGAAACATATGTGATAGTAAATTATTAGTCTAGAAAAAACGTTATGCACACATAGCAAATTATCATTTGTTTACAAGAATGAACGACTTTTTACATGTAAGGATCCAAATATTTTCTATGTTAAAATACAAACTTGTAAATAAATTATTGTAATAAAAAAGACGTTTCGACTAAACCAATACCTAAGAAAAGTTATTTTCCTGCACTTTTCCTCTCATTTTTTAAACTTTACACTGGGTTTGGATGGGGAAATTTAAGATTACTAAAAAAATTCCAAAATGACGGAAATAGAAATGACAGAATTTGTTTTTCTAGAATTAGTGAGTTTTTTTGTTTGATTAACCTAAAAGAATAATGAAATTTTGAATGCGGAATTTAATGTGTAGTCATTAATATGCGGAATTTTAAGCTTACTCTCATAGAAATTAGAAAATGACACAGATTTACATAGAATTAGACTTGGAAATTGGAGGTCTCAAATTTCAATTTTTTTTTTTCATGCAAAAGTTCTAAATTATTACGTTAATGAATCTAAATAAGAAAACTGGTGCATGTGAATTTTAAATTCTGATTTTTTTTTCCGAATTCTAAGTTTATTAGATCAAAACAAGACACTCAGTACTACGATCTGGTGATATTTTTTCTCACTTGGAAGTAAGAGGTCTTAGGTTCGAATCTCGTGGACAGAGAATTCGATACCAAATTAGACTACCAATTATATGGCTTCGCCGAACTCTCCCTCTTCTTAATGTAAAAATATCAATATACTCCAAAGAAAAAAAAAATCAAAACAAAATCGATGGACAGAAACAAACCGATTCGTGCTGAGGAGAAAATGAGATGCCCATTCCGAAGACCAAAACGACGTTGTTTTTTTTTGTAATTTTTTTGGAAACTCCAAAACGACGTTGTTTCGCATTTCGGCCCATGAATGATCCAAACGTGACTCCCAGCCCAAGTGAGTAGAACCATCCAGACCGTTATCTTAGGGCTCTCTCCTCTGATAGGTCGTTACAATCGCCACCTTCCTCCTCCAATTGGGGAACAACTTACCAACAAAGCGAAACGAATCGAGTGAGTCGACTCAGCTGCTCAGCACTCAGCAATGGCGTCCACACTTCTGAAGCGAACGAGCTTCTCCGCAATGAAATCAGTGGTCAGAGGCTTCCAAATCGGAGTTCAATCAAGAGCCTACGCGGCGGCTGCAGTCGGGACCGACTTAGTCTCCGCCGCACCCAATGTTTCCCTCCAGAAAGCTCGCACCTGGGACGAAGGTGTCTCCTCCAACTTCGCCACCACTCCTCTCAAAGACATTTTCAAGGTTTAATTTTTCAGTTATTTAATTTTTCTATTAGCTTTGTGGTTTCAGTAAAATTTCAAGATTCTGGAGGCTCAATATTTTGTGAAAATTGTGTTTCAGGGCAAGAAAGTCGTCATCTTTGGGCTCCCTGTAAGTTAATCTCTCTGTTTATATCATACGTTTGATGTAATTAGATATATGCTAGTGAGAAATGCCAAATTTAGGGTCAGTAAAACACTGAAAATTTGAGTAAATTATGAATCGAAAGCACTGAACTTTTGAATCTTGTGAGTTTCTAGTAGAGGAATTTATGTGGGTATTTTGTTTTCGATATGTCAGGGTGCCTTCACCGGTGTTTGTTCTGCGCAACACGTGCCTAGTTACAAGAACCAAATTGATAAGTTTAAGGCCAAAGGGGTTGACTCTGTGATTTGTGTAGCTGTGAATGATCCATATGTTATGAATGGCTGGGCAAACAACCTCGAAGCCAAAGAAGCTGTAAGTTTTCTCTTTATATTGAGTACTGCCTTCTTGTTTCTCGAAATAAGTATGTTTTCAGGTTGCGCTGCTCTTAGTGACTTGAATTGAATCAAAAGTAGATAGATGGATGTCTGAATTTTCAATCCTAAAATCAAATTCCAAATTGTAGCTAGTTGCATTCCTTGTCTAAGCGGCTAGCTTATAATAGTTCATGAGTCAGTCTCGAGGCTAACTTACTTGGAGAACAATCGAGGTTTTTATAATTGTGAATTTTTAATTTCTTTGTTAGTCTCAAGTAGTTTAAGTTGGATTACTCTTTTCACTTGTACATTGTACAAACCGCATCTTGCAATTCCTTCAAAGTTTAGCAACAGTGCTTTATTGATTCAATGTAAATTATCGCATCATCAGTTTACTTATTTGAAATTTGGCTAAATAGATTGAGTTCTATGGGGACTTCGATGGCAGCTTCCACAAAAGCTTGGAATTGGATAAGGATCTCAGTGGTGCTGTGCTTGGACACCGCTCTCAAAGGTAATAACCATCAGTTGTATCTGTTTTTGTGCTTTGAAATTGAGTGTTTTTGGTCTCTTGATGCAGATGGTCAGCTTATGTGGTCGACGGGAAGGTGAAAACTCTAAATGTGGAGGAAGTCCCATCAGACTTCAAGGTTTCTGGCGGGGATGTAATTTTGGGACAGATCTAGAGCTCTTAGTTTTTGTGACAATTTACACAGTGCTTGATCTATATGATGAGACATGTCATCCATCTGCATCCTTAATAATCGAGTTCTGTTGAGTTTAGTTTGTGAATAAGGTTATGAAGAAGCCCGAGTTTCGGCATGATATATCTCAGCTAGTTTGAAGTTTTCGCATGTTATGTTTTTACGACTGGGGCATGTCCCGCCATTAGCTTTGTTTCCCAGTTCATATTTTACCCAAGAATCCAACCATATTTTGCAATCACATTCCCCTGTTTTTGTTTATGTATTCCTAATTTATCCGTCAGGTTTAGTTTGGTTCGTTCGTCGCGCCCACTTTTGGTATGTAGCTTCCAAGGGTTTCATAATTGATCATTTAACTCGTTTTGTATGGTGGGAATTGCCGCGGTTTTGGGCGCTGCTCTGTTATGCGACATTCATGGTGCTACCGTAGAAAATACTTTATATGAAGATGGTTGGGGTGCAGATGCCTCATGCCTGCTTAACTGAACTCAAGCGGAAGAAAGTTATTCAAGGTCACACCAGTAATCAATTTTGGTTTGAAATCATTAGTTTTTAATTAAGTAATTTTATTGGTAGCTTCCAGGACGAATGAAAACAAAACACGCAGGACATGTATGTTATAAAATAAGTTCAAGCAGTTGCGACAACTGCTATATATATTAGGAATTCCCACCAGAATCCACTTAATACTAAGCAACAAAGGAAAGGAAAAT
The DNA here is from genome assembly GCA_035220775.1 of Malus fusca. Classification (NCBI taxonomy): domain Eukaryota; kingdom Viridiplantae; phylum Streptophyta; class Magnoliopsida; order Rosales; family Rosaceae; genus Malus; species Malus fusca. The sequence goes on from CM069071.1 coordinate 13,941,011, forward strand.
GTGCAGGTCAGGAGAAATAACTCATCAACTGCGGTTTCTATGTTGCATAAATAGGCAACCAGCAGGACGCAAAACCAACCAGCGGTCTGGCTCTTCGCATAACGTCACTTGCTGAGGTGTCTAATGCTTGACAGGTAAAACACAGGCCGTGCACTTTGGAGGTTAAACGCGAACTATTAGGAGTTGAGCCAAATCCAAACTCCGTATGGCATCAGTGTCCGCTCTGCAAGAAAAGCGGGTATACGTTAGGTGTTGCTTCACACGTAATACAAACGGAAATAAAGTTGGGCAAGTGAAATGATAATGCACATTTGAGAAGGCTTCTGTGTATCAAAATGTTGTTCTTGGTTCTATATTTTGAAAAATGGTTTCAGATTTCAATATTATCTAGCAACAATCAATCAATAAAAAAAAATGGTCCAAAATGTAAATTTATAGAACCTGTGCAGAAGAAACTTCAACTAGGTCTGCTGTAGCAGCTTTGACACGAGAGGGTGCATCTGAACTTTCATCACCAACTCTCCCATTATTATTACAAGAATGAACAATAACAGTCTCTAGCACACCTTTTCCCTTGAAGGATAAGTTTGAAGTCCCTCCTCCGCTAGGGCCAGAAACAGGAGTAGGGGCTCCAGGTTTCTTTGGAGTAAGGTCGAAGCGCTCAAACATTCTTGCAACACCAGCAATTCCTGCATTCATCTCACGTTGAACTCCTTTGCTCAGCTCCTTGACTGAGTTGTTACGAGCAAGTAGCTTTTCCTTAAAGCCTCGAGTGCTTCTTGAGATTGACTCTTTGTATCTTTCACAATTTTCAAATATGAGTATAAGAAAGGAGTCAACATCAACTTCAAAGTGAAGTACAGCAGTAGAATTTCTACCTGGCTGAGGCAGCAGACAACGTGGATTTGATAGAATCAGGCAAATTGATAGTCTCGGATGGGCTTGGTCTGTGTGGACCATCAGGCGATGGTCGGCCATAAAGCAATCTGGAATGACCAGGAAATGGTAAGCCACCGGAAGATAAAAAGAAGAGATGAATACTATAGACAACAAAGATGACAAAACAAGCTTAAATCATATTCATGTGCCACGAGATAACACCTTCTATCTATGCACTTCATATTATATTGCAAACTACATTCCAGGTGACCAGCACAAGCAGTAACTTTTTGCAAAATATTCATTTTGCATCCATGAGTTGGAACATATATCCACTTCTTGTGTATGTACTAGAATAAAATAAAATTTAAAGTGCATCCACATTAGGGAATAACTTTTGGCCTTAGTTGCATACCTTGGTTTGTAAGGGATATCACTATTGGCAGCAGTACTGCAGATAAAAGATGGTGGAGATTGAATAACTGATGGTCTTTGAGAAGTTGGCGAATCTTCTGGAGAAATTGGGTATGTTTGCTGGAAACCAGGCACATTTTCATGATTGGAAAAAACAAAAACATGGGAAGGACCTAGCCCAGATGATCTCTGTCTTTCCCTTCTGCGAGCATAACGAGCTCTGCTAGAAGCAGCAGCAAGATGCTGCATGATGCGCTCATCCAAATCGGAGTCATCTGAGAAAGATTCCTGAAATGTTCAAGTTGGCTGTCAATGAAAGCCGTTCTCAGCAAGAAAAATTAAGTATTACCAAATTTGTTATAAAAACTCACGTGCTCAACATCAAAGTCCTCAGATGAATGATAAGTTTGGGGTGCCATGGAAGATGTTTTTCTTGACCTTGAGTTCCTCTCATTTTGTACAGCAGCTAGAAGCCCTTGGCTACGCCAAAAAATAAAAATTTCATTGAAACATAACAGAAAGAAATCAAGAAGTATCACATGCATGAGTTAGAGAAAGTTACATACCAAGCAGGATCCTTCAGGGAAAATAACTGCCAACAAATTGGGCATTCTTTACTTCTTTGTGACCTAAAAGAATATCAAGATCAATAAGAAAAAACCAGTCTCAATTAAGAAACAGCAAATTACAAATTTGCATGGGTAGACCAAGGAGGATGGATATAATTAAGACATTAACCTATATATAACGTAAAGTGGGGTTACCATTCTAATATACAGTGAAGATGATATTCGTGTTTGCAGCTGGTTATCTGAAACAAGAAGAAATTCTAAGGGTTAAACACTCAGATAAACGTCTAAATCTACGAGTGAAATACTTGCAGACAAAGAACATATACAAGATATCTAGTATCCATTCTGTGCTGCAGTGATTTGGTACAACAACAAATACAAGATAACTAGTTTTCGCGAAATAACTTTAGCATGATCACAATCATCACTGTGCATTCTCGCTCGTTCATCTCTATTACATCCCACCAAACAATCCGAAAGATTGTGTTGTGTTAGTAAAGAATATACTTCACCGAATCATCATGCTTTATGATAACAATATACATCAAATCAAACACAAGATTACAGATTGTTTTTCCATCAACCATGTTTCTCAGCAACCGAAAGAACCCCAAAAATTCAGCTAAAATAAAACAAATTATCCTAATTGACAAATAGATCACAGTTTATTTCAGCTACCAAAAAGAATCACACAATCAGAAATCGCAAAAGCAAGCACTATAATCAGACCACCGAAAGCGATCTTAAATTCAAAATCCCAATCAGCATTACAAGACCGACCCAGTAAAGACTGTCAGTTGGGTAAGCACAAAACACTGAGTTCTACAAAAATACACAGGCTTTTCAGGTTTTCAAGGATCATACAGTTGCTGGGTCGTCGCAGTTGAAGGGCTCGAGGCAGATGCTGCAGGAGTCTTCGTTGGAGTCGTCGAGAAGATCCGGGGAGGACGAAGGCGCAGCTGAGACTGGTTTTGGGTTAAGAGAAGAAGAGGGAGCGAAAGACGCCATTTTTTAGCAATGCGGAGGGGGAGAGAGAGGTGCAGAGGGAGAGAGGTTTATGGAGGAGGTGGGGGTGAATGGTGTGAGGAGGAAGAAGAGAGGGAACCCTAGAAAAGTCTTGGGGGGGGGGGGGGGGTGGGGAATGAAAGAGTAAAGGGTCAAAGTAAGGAATTTTAGGGAGGAGAGAGAGGAAAAGAGGCACAAAACGCAGCAGCAAAGCAAAACACCGATTCACACGCTTTGGTTTGATGGAATCAAATGCTTGATTGATGAGAAAAATATATGCAAAGTTAACGAAAAGTTCCGGGTGTTATTTATTTTAACAAAAAATTACATTTTAATATTAAAAAATTAATTATGATATTATTTATTTTATTATTTATTTTTTCATTATCGTTAAAACTCAAAAATTTTATATCTTTTTTTTTAGTTTTCCTAAAAATATAAACAGTCTCAATATTGTCTAGTTCTTACATTTTTTTCTTTTTCATTTGGTCATTTGGTTTTGGTTTATTGCTGGCAATGGCAAAGTCAAGTCAAGTTTTCTAGCAACCCACTAACTTCACAATTTTCTTACCAAAAAACCAAACAAGTCTTATTGTCTAGTGGAAATAACTAAAAACGCGTTCTTACAATTAAAAGTGATGTTCAGCAGAATTATTTAAAAGTGCTTAAAAAGTGGGTTCTTACAACAAAGTGATGTTCGGCATAATAATTACAGCTCATATTTCTAATAAGTGTTTATAAGTAAAATTAACTTAACCAAAAGTAGTGTTGGGGAGGAAATGACAATTTCACACTTCAACTTTCTTATATAGGCAATTACTAGTGAAAATGAGAAGAAAAAACTAGTCCTCTCTGTTGTCTCCCCTAAAAAACCCTAGCCTCCGCCGCTGGCCTCTAGCTAAGGCTGGGGCCTGGTGGGCAACCAGTCCCTCATCTCTTTCTTCTCCTAGCCTTCCTCTCTTTCTCTCCTAGCCATCCCGTGTTCAGCCCTCCACCTTCCTCCTCCCATCTCGTGTTCTCCCTCCCGCCTAACCTTCAAATCCATACCTTGCCCTCCTGTGTCTCCTTGTTTTTGGGTCCGAATCGGTGTTACTATTTGGTTTTGGTGTGTGGATGCCGGTATCCCACTGGCTGGGTGTGCCGGATTCTTGGTTTCTTTCCCTTTGTTTCGCTACGGGCCAGTTTTTGTAATTTTAGTTTAATTTAGTTTTCATTGTTTAGTCCTGGTATTCTTAGGAAAATTGCTCTATAGGGTTCCTAGGTCTCCTTAGGTTCTCTAAGAGAGTGCATGTCTGAAGATTGTATACGTTGTTTGGCGTCGAGTTACCCCCAAGTTGTTGGAGACATTTTCAACTGGTGGTTCAAGCTAGTTTTGTAGCGTGTGGAAAGGACTATGGAAGCCATGGTCGCATGCTTTGCCACACGGTTGACGCTCACATCACATCAATGGTTATACGCTACATGTTTGGTGGGTGGAAGATTCCCATGATTTGCTTAGGGATTTCTTTTAATTTGTTTATGTATTGACATTTGGGGATAGTTCCTTTCGTCGTGCGAGACACTCTTTTTCCTTAGACCGGGTTCTTCGGCAAGGTTTTATTGAGGCCCAATATGCACACTATCCTCAGTTTGTTGTCAATTTGTCCTTGTATTGCTTTGTTTGCAATGAATATCAAAATATTGTATTTCTCTCCAAAAAAAAAAACTAACATTTGATGGGGAAAAAAAACCCTCCATTATCCTAACTTTGGTTTTTCTTTTTAAGATGATCCATTAATTAGTGTAGTAATGATCTTGATTCTTCAACGACATGGTAGTTTTTAGTGATAAAAAATGAGATTTTCCAAAATAAAAAGGACTTTGGAAGAAATATTGTGTGAGATCATGATATTCTAGGGTCGGTGTAAGGCTGATCAAAATACAACTACTTTGGAAGTTCGATCATTGACTCAACAACTTTCATTACAGTGTTGCACATACGGATCAACGATGCGACCATCATTTTGTTGCAAAGCAGTGGATGAAGTCCATCGATTTCGTTGAGATTGACCATGTTTGTTTCGCAAGGTACGAAAACCTGATCCAGTATGATATCATTCAATTTCCCTATATTCTTGAAATTCCTACAATCTAAAGATTGGCGTGCGCCGCAAGTAATCATAGTCCTAAGAGGATGCACTATCTACTCTAGACATCTCGGGGATTCTCATAGTTTAATACGGATTATCCTAAAAAGACTATTTCTTGACTGGTATAAATACACTCTTTTAGAGTTCATCTCTGGTAACTTAATTATCGTACACTTATTATTTTGTCTAGTCCTTGAATCTCAAATATTACTTACTAACTTAAGTGTCGGAGAACCTTTAACCATCGCCTCATTGATCCTTAAGTTGTTTGTTGTTTTACAAGTAAGCGAGTTTGTGTATCTCCACATTCTGAAAGGTGCGTGAAAATGTTACAACATGTGGTAAAGTGTAAGGGCCTATTGGAATAGGCCAATGATGTTAGATTTGATTAAAGCTTAATGAGGGATGACTCGTCATTGGATTGAGCGTCCAACAACTCCAACCAGCAGGATCTCTATTCGGTAGCCTTGGTGGAAGAGATCCGGAGATGATCTCTTTCCCTCCGCTCCAACCGTACTCCTTCAAGCTGACGTGTCTCTCCCTGACCATTTCGCTTCTCACTATAATTTTCTATTATTTATTACAAAATTAAAAGAAAACGGACACGAATACGACACCGTATCGTTTTTCGGCTTATATACGTTATCTTCCCTTTACAAGGCTCAATGTTTCTCTGTCAATGGCTACGCTTTCAGCTACTCATCTCCTCCATCTTCCACTCCCACTCCCAACTCGGAATCCCCGCCATGCCCATTTTCCCTTTCCCTCACTAAACTCTAACCCTAGGCTCTTCTCCTTCAACGGCTTCGTATCCAGTTGTCGTCCATTACAGGCCATTCTCAACACTCCCCTTGTCGCCACCGACGCTGAATCCGAACAAGAACCCCTCACTGTCCGCTAAATCTGCCAATCCCACGTGCCGACCACGTGCTCTACATAATGGAAGAACTGGGGTTCGTCGCGCCGACGCCCGTATAACGGCAGGCTCTGCCGACTCTATTTTCCGGCTGCAACTGCAGACTCCACGCGCAGGTTAAAATTTTGGTGCCATATGTGTGTTTTGTAGCCAAAGTTTGAATCTTGTTGTGTGCTTTTTGGTAATTAGACAGGTTCTGGGAAGACGCTGACGTACCTGCTTTTGATATTTTCTGCTGTGAACACTCGGAGATTGGTTGTTCAAGCTCTCGTTGTGGTCCCCACTGGGGAACTTGGGATGCAAGTAAGACTTTCGGTGTTCGATTCTCTTGCACTGATTAAAAATGGCTGCATTGCATTTGCATTTTGTATGGTGTAAATTATGCTTATTTTGCGTAAGTGAGTTCAAGATGATGAATATATGCGTATTTTATATGCAAGGTTACGAAGGTTGCTCGGATGTTGGCCGCGAAGCCTAAGGAAGGTGAATTGGAGTAGAAATTGTGTACTGTTATGGCGTTTTTAGATAGAGGAATGTTGACCAGGCACAAGAGTTGGTTAAAAGTGCTGCATTTTAGTTTATATTGTTCATTTTGTTTTACATGTTTTCTATGATTTAGGTTTCGGTAGTTGTATGATGTTACGAAGAGATATTGTATTTGAATGATGTGGTTTAATCGGTGCATCAATGCTGTTTCAGGCGGAGCCCCCTACTATTGTGGTGGCAACTATTAGGAGTTTGTCCAAATGCTTGAAAAGCAGATGATTAAGCTTGAAAAGCAGATGATTAAGCTTGAATCGATGCTAGTGCTGGTAATTGATGAGGTAATTTGGAATGCAATTTGGGGTTTAATTGCTCATTTAGCTAGTTTTGTGTGGCAGATGAGACTTTTATGAGTAGAGTGATATATTGTCCAAAAGGTTAATCAAGTTTGTCTGAGAATAATGAACTAACGTCTTATATTCACTGTTTGGTTAGGTTGATTTCATGTTCAGTTCCAAACAAGTTACTTCTCTTTGAAAACTTTTGACATCCTACTCTTCAATCAATACCCGACATACTGTTTTTGCTAGTGCTTCCATCCCTTAGCACATACGATTTTTACATGACTGTATACAGCAGAAATGGACCAAGGTTTGCTGATGTAGTTCTAGTTCCATGTCACCTTTATATGGGTTTCATACAATGCTCCCTAGTTTCATGTGTCCTAATAGTATGTATGTGTTTTACAGAATGATGCAATTCATGTCCATGTCAATCCAGTTCAACCTATGCCATCATGTTTTTACAGCATAGATTTGTTGTAAGAAAATTCTTAATTAAGCAACCTACTCCATCCTTCTTTCTGGTTTACTTGTCATTGAATCATGTAGTCATGTTATACATCTGCTTTTTCAGTACTTTTTTCAACAATTGTCTTCAGTCACATTACATAAGAGATGTCTTTGTTCATAATGATCTGATTTCGAATATGCTAATTCTGTTAATACTTAACAGATATGCCGTAAAAACAGAAGGAACAAAGCCTTGATGCCCTTATTACAGTCTGATGCACCGCAGTCTGCAATTATTTTTGTTGGAGAGCAGGTTTTCATCACATATCCTTCTTTGTGATTTTGTTTTCATGTTGAAGTAATCATATGGTATTGTCTTGCAGCTGGGCATAACTCCGATTTGAACTTAAGTATTACTCATAATTTTATTAATGGTTTACCCAGAAGGTAAACCTCTAATGAAGATGCCACTTAGGCGTGGTTCATACGCGAGTGCTAGAGATATATCTAAAATTTTAAGTTTATATTCTGAATGATATAGGTGGGCTATCCATTCTATTAAGGTCATCTCCAACCAAGCCGGCCAAAGGCCCATAGGCCAAAATGTAGCTCGTTTTGACACAAAACTCATATCCAATGGAGGGCTGGGCCAAAAAATTTGGGACTCATTGGGCCATAAATCAACCAAATGGCTAGCGAGCTGGAATAAAGATAGCAAGCCAGCCCAATTTTTGAAAGCCCAAATGTGTCTAACGGTAAGGCCATCTCCAACCGAAATGGCTATGTTTAGCCTCTGTTCAGATTATAGATCTGCAAGAAATTATTTTTTAATGAACAATGATATGCCATATTTGTATATCATCTCCAACCGAAGGGGGCTATTTTTTAGCCCCCTCAATAATTTATTATTTTAAGTTTGTTCTTTAATTTATTGGTTAATTAAATTAAACTACGATATTAAAATAAGGTTTCTGAACATATTTTGAGTGCCACTTGTTGCTAAATGAATAAGCTTGCGGATTTCTTGTCTTTACATAATTTCAATAACTTTTCGGATAGGATTTTGAGTGACACGTGTCGTTAAAGTGAGTAACTCTCCATATTTCTTATCTTTATGTAATCTTAATAATTTTTTGGATAGAATTTCGAGTGTCACGTGTCGAAAAGTAATTGGTTATGCAAAGTTTAGATAGGATTCTCATCTATGTCACACTTTTTATTGTCAACTTCCAATGTTAATAAATTGGCTAGATATTGGGGTAGAATTTATACACATTCATCTTTGTCCTCTCCAATATCTCTTGTCATTGTCTAAAATTTGTTATTTCAATTCAAGTTTACAATGAATTCCAACTTTGGGTTCTCTTCGCATTCTAACTGGGGTTTTCATTCAATTTCGAATTGGAAGATAAATGGGCGGAGCGAAGACGAGAAGATGAGAAGTTCAATGAAGAAGACGAAGCATGGCGCAATACAACATTTATGGCAGTAATGGTTGGGGCCATGGCGTGTGAGGAAATTCAAGAACAATCTCAATGGGGTGGTCTGTTGTTTGTCGCTCTTACAAACCACGAAAAAAGAGAGATCGAACATGAGACTCTAATGAACAACTATTTCAACTCAAACACAATGTAACCATAAGAGGATATCAGACATTGCTTCCGGATGAGGTGTCATGTCTTCAAGTGTTTGCATCATGATGTCCAACATGTCAATCTATACTTTCGACATAAGATTGATAGAGCATGTCGCTCTGGTTTCTCACCTCACCAAAAGGTTATTGTTGCACTCCGAATACTGGCTAATACCTCCCCAACTGATGCGATGGATGATACATATGGTATGTCTGAGTCTACATGTCTTGATAATCTTGCTTAATTTGTCACACAATTGTTCAGATTTTCAAAGAGAAGTACCTTCATAGCAAGTAGATCTTGCTCGGCTCATTCACAAAGCTGAAGAACGTGGCTTTCTGGGCATGATAGAGTCATTAAATTGCATGCATTGGCAATGAAACAGTTGTCCCACCAGATGGCAATGAGGGTTTAGCGGAAGATCGAGAAAGCCAACTATTGTGTTAGAGGCGGTTGCCACAGGGATTTGACATGCTTTCTTTGGAGTCCCAGGATCCCAAAATGACATTACAGTACTCGGGCGTTCACCCCTCTTTAATAACCTGACGAAGGGTGGATCACCTTAACAAGAGTCAACAATATGTGATATTACCTAGCAGATGACATCTACCCAAAATGGGTGATACTTGTCCAAGCAATTGCAAACCCTGTGGATGACGCCGAAAAGTGGTTTACCTTACAAAAAGAGGCGTACCGGAAAGATGTTGAGAGATCTTTTGGTATTCTATAAGCTCAATTGAAAATCATTAAAGAACCGACAAGAGGGTGGAGTCAAGATAAATTAAACTTCATCATGATGTCGTGCATTATATTACACAACATAATTGTGGAGGATGAGCGAGATGACTATATTGACGAAAAGTCTGATGACGACCAAGATGATCCAAATAGGACAAGGAGGGCTCATGTGAGAATATATGATGGGCCTAATTTGCCTTTGTATGCAAGAAATACTAACATATCTTTAAATGAATACATAAGGCGTCATAAGATCATACGTTTGTGTATCACAAACAAATACTTACAACAGGATCTTGTTGCACATCTTTGGGCCAAAAGAACAATGGAGTAGGAGTAATAAACCAAATGTTGTTTAAGTTTCAATAACTCCCCCAAGTAATACTAGGGTGGAAATTATGTTATTATTTGTTAAATGTTGTTTAAGTTTCAATAACTCCCCCAAGTAGTACTTAAATATTAAAGACTACATCTGAAACTTAAATATTGTTTAAGTTTAATGCAAACATTTTCTTGCATTAAATAAAAGTCAAGACATCACCTTTCATCCACTAGCTTTTCTAGGTAAATGCTTCCAAAGTAAAAAAGCAAGCGGACTCTTGCTTTTCTTTTGTAGCACTCCATATGGTCTACATCTTTCAATGCAGCCCGTCGCATGCTTTTCTTTTATAGCACTCCACATGGTTTACATCTTCAAGCAACATGCTTGTTGATGTGAAGGGAAAACATTTTGTGAAAGTTTTTCATTACTTGTTAAAACGCTAATAGAAATTACTGACATAGAAAAATCTTGTATTTTGTTTCATTTTGTTTAATTTTCAATTTAAAGACTATAACAACTTAAATATTAAAGACTTCAACAACTTAAATTTAAAAACTACAACAACTTAAATTTAAAGGCTACAACAAATGATTATAATAATGATCTTCATCCATCATTGTAGGAGTATAGTCGGATGTTGTAAACAACTCCCGTCGGGCCATAATTTTCCTTTTTTTCCTATCAAAATATGCCTTACTCATTGGAGTATAATTCATACTATCCATTTCCATGTTCTTATCATCCATCTCTTCTTGTATTTGTTTTGCCCGTTCTTTGTGTCTACGCTTCATTTCTTCCTCGACAATGACATTTTGCTCCGCCATTAATCGCATTGAGGAGACCATTTCCACTCGAAAGGCTAACTCTTCATTTTCCATGCCCTTTTCCTTCAATTTTCTAGCCTTGTTTCATCTCATAGCCTTAGGTATGGAAGATTAACTTGGAGACGGATTTTCTAGTCTTGTTTCTTCAATGATAGGAGATACGTATTCATCCCCAATTGTATTTGAGGAAACATTTCCGAACATTGGCGTAGGACCAAATCTTTCTTGAGGTGGATTTTGAAATAACATCCACTTTTTACAAAATTTCCAACAACCTTGATGAGTAAAGGGTTATTTCATGTCATCCATATACAATTGCTCCGCTTGGCATTCCTAGAAAATATAATTACAAAAATTAATTTATGAAATTAAATATTTAAAAGAACTTGTGACAATACTTACTTCGTCGTATAGATTGGCTCTGCTTTCATGTCTCATTTCGGCCGTTATCATGTCTTGATGCCATTTATTCAACCTTGGATGAAGATGTTTTTTCCATTGTGAAGAACAACTCTCATGGTTTCTGGGGTTCAGTGGAGTGGTGCCTTTGTAGAACTCATGGTACTTTTTGGATGTACGAGTTCGATTCCTTCACTTGTTTGAGAAATACCATTGACACTATCTACCAAAACTCATCTATAAGCCTTGCAAAGAGCTTCCATCTTCTTTTCGGATCCAAGCCTTTCTTTTGGTTGAAGATGTGGTCATTTGAAAATTGTTGAAAAAAATTAAAGGAAAGATTATTGGAGAGGTAAGAGAATAGAATGTGAAGAATTGAAATAAAATGGTATAAGATAGTATAGAATGGTGAAAATGATGCGAGAAATGGCTTAGGTATTTATATAAAAAAAATTAGAGTTTAAATTTCGTCCATTTTTTTTTAATTCCAACGGCTACATGACGTCAACTAGCCGTTTCTAGCTGGCGTCAAGATGACGTCTTGTTAGGCCATCTCCAATTGAGCTGGCCAAAGAGTTATAGGCCAAAACGTAGCTCGTTTTGACACAAAACTCATCTCCATAAAGGACTGGGCCAAAAATTTTTGGGACCCACTGGGCCATAAATTAGCCAAATGGTTAGCGGTCTGGCCAAAGAAAGCCAGCCAACTCGATTTTTGAAAGCCAAGAATTGAATAGTTGCCTGGCCGTAATTTATTCTTGAATTTTCTTATCAAATTAAAGTAAAGTTGTGTTCTTAATCTGCGAGACATCAAAATAAAGGTTTTGGAGAAATTAAGGGCGTGTTCGGTAACTTAATGCAAAACAATTTTTGAACAACTGTTGTGTAAAACGAAAAGGGCAAATAAAATTTTACATTTTTATGATTTCTTTTGGTAGTTTAATATCTTAGAATGAGTTTTGAGAATAAAAACTTTGAAAACGCGTATGGTACCAATACTTATAATGTCATAAACATATAAACTTGTGTGTTGGTAGTAATGGTGCTATTGGCGGCAGTGATGGTGGTTGAGACGAGAGTGGCAATGGCAGATCCAGTAAATAATATTAGGGGGGTCAGTAAGAATAGTGCTTGCAACGCGCAATTTTTTTTTTACCAGAAATTGCATGCATATCGCCATTTCATCGAGTCTTGGTAGGCTTGAAGTTATTTGGAACGGTATACTGCACACCTGTTAATGCTTCATTTGCGAGGGTAACTAACATGTTCCAAGGCTGCTCCCATATAAATGCTTAACAAATAAACACACTTATCTTGAACACACTAATAATGTTTGATATCATTGCATCCCATTAATATGTTTGTCCAAAAATGATGATGTTGGAGGGCATGTACGAAGCCAACTATAATCTTCAAAAGGGCAGCATCCAAGGTATCCATGGACATTCACCGAAGTTCGGAGGGTCAGCACCCAATGTATCCATGGACATTCACAGAAGTTCGGGGCATTTGCCACTAGAGAGTGGTGTTGGTAGCAATGGTGGTTGGAGTGGTGGTAAGAGTGAGGGTAAATAGTGAAGGTGGTAGTGGCCATGATCAGGGTAATGGGTTGGAGAATGTGGTGGGACGTGGTGGTGGTGATGAAGGTGGCCGCAACAGTGAAACGACAGAGGTGGTGGTGGCGACGAGGTGTATGTGGTGTAGTCAGGATGAGACTGTGGCGGTGGTGCCCACTGCAATAATGAGACCGTGGAGGTGGTGGTGTCCATGGTTGCGACTTGCGAGGGTGATGGTGATGGTTGACATGATCACGGTCGTGATACTCTAACTTTGTTTTATAATGTATCTTTGTTTTCTTATTTTGAAATTTTAAAAAAAAACCCTTTACTCATCAAGGTTGTTAGGAAATTTGTAAAGGGTGGGTGTTATTTCAAGATCCACCTCAAGAAATATTTGGTCATACGCCGGTGTTCGGAAATGTGTCCTCAAATACAGTTGGGGATGAAGAAGCTTCTCTTATCATTGAAAAAAAATAAGGCTAGAGAATCCGTCTTCGGGTCAATCTTCCGTACCTAAGGCTATGAGACGAAACAAGGCTAAAAAATTGAAGAAAAAGTTATAGGAAAATGAGGAGTTAACTTTTCGAGAGGAAATGGCCTCCTCGTTGCGATTAATGGCGGAGCAAAATGCCATTACCGCTGAAGAAAGGAAGGATAGACACGAAGAACGGGCAAAACAAATATAAGAAGAGATAGACGATAGGAACATGGAAATGGACAATATGAATTATACTCCAATGAGTACGGCATATTTTGATAGGAAAAAGAGAGAAATTATGGCCTGACGGGAGTTATTTACAACATCCGACTATACTCCTACAATGGCGGATGAAGATCATTATTATAATTAGTTGTTGTAGTCTTTAATATTTAAGTTGTAGTCTTTAAATTTAAATTGTAGTTTTAATATTTAAGTTGTTATGGTCTTTAAATTGAAACTTAAACAAGTAAAGAAACTTTAACAACATGAAACAAAATACAAGATTTTTCTGTATCAGTAATTTCTATCAGCGTTTTAACAAGTAATGTTTTCCTTTCACATCAACAAGCATGTTGTTTGAAGATGCAGACCATGTGGAGTGCTACAAAAGAAAACCAAGAGTAGGCTCCCTTTTTTTACTTTGGGAACATTTATATAGAGAAGCTAATGGATGAAATGTGATGTCTTGCCTTTTATTTAATGCAAGAAAATGCTTGCATTAAATTTAAACAACATTTAAGTTTCAATTGTAGTCTTTAATATTTAAGTACTTGGGGGAGTTATTGAAACTTAAACAACATTTAACAAATAACAACATAACCTCCACCTTAGTAATACTTGGGGAAGTTATTAAAACTTAAACAACATTTGGTTTATTACGCCTACTCCATTGTTTTTTTAACCCAAAGATGTGCAACAAGATCCTGTTGTAGGTATTTGTTTGTTGTACGCGAACATATCATCCTATGACGCCTCATGTATTCAGTTAAAGATATGTTATTAGTTCTTGCATACAGAGGCAAATTAGGCCCATCATATATTATCGCACTAGCCCTTCTTGACTTATTTGGATCATCTTGGTCGTCATCATACTCTCCATCAATATAGTCGTCTCACTCATCCTCCACAATCATGTTGTGTAATATGATGCACGACATCATGATGGAGTTCAGTTTACCTTGACTCCACCTTCTTGCCAATTTCTTAATGATTTTTTACTTGTATAATACCGAAAGCTCTCTCAACATCTTTCCGGTACGCCTCTTGGTGTAAGGTAAACCACCTTTCGGTGTCATCCACAACGTTTGCAGTTGCTTGGACAAGTGTCGCCCATTTTGGGTAGATGCCATTTGCTAGGTAATACCCCATATTGTACTGACGCTCGTTGAGGTGATTTACCCTCCGTCAGGTTATTAAAGATGGGTGAACGCCCAAGTACAATAATGTTTGAGATCCTGGGACTCCAAAGAAAGCATGCCAGATTCATATGTCAAACGAGGTAACCGCTTATAAAACAATAGTTAGCTTTCTCGATCTTCCGCTAAATCCTCCTTGCCATCTGATATGACAGCTCTTCCACTGCCAATGCTTGCAATCTAATGACCCTATCATGTCCAGAAGCCACGTTTTTCAACTTTGTGAATGAGCCGAGCAAGATTTGCTTGATTTGGTTCACGAAGGTACTCCTCTTTGTAAATTTGAACAAATTGTGTGACAATATTGTGCAAGATTATCAAGGCATGTAGACTCAGACATACCATATGTTTCATCCATCGCATCAGCTGGAGAGGCATAGGCCAATATTCGTCGAAGTGCAACAATAACCTTTTTGTGAGGTGAGAAACCAGAGCAGCTTGCTCTATCAATCTTTTGTCAAAAGTATGGATTGACATGTTGGACATCATGAAGCAAACACTCAAAGACATGACGACCCATTCGGAAGCGACGTCTGAAATCCTCTTATGGGTACACCGTGTTGGAGTTGAAGTGGTTGTTCATCAAAGTCTCATGCGGATATCTCTTTTTCGTGGTTTGTAAGAGCGACCAACAACAAAGCCACCAAATTGAGATTGTTATTGAGTTTCCTCACACGCCATGGCCCCAGCCATTGCTGCCATAAATGTTGTGTTGCGCCATGCTTCGTCTTCTTCATCGGGCTCCTCATCTTCTCGTCTCCGCTCCGCCCATTTATCTTCCAATTCAGAATTGGATGAGGACCCCCAGTTGGAATTCATTGCAAACTTGAATTGAAATAACAAATTTTAGTCAATAACAAGAGATATTGGAGAGGGCAAAGATGAAGGTGCAAATTCTACCCCAATATCTAGCCAATTTATTAACATTGGAAGCTGAAGATAAGAAGTGTCACGTAGATAATAACCCTATCTAAAATTTGCATAACCAATTACATCTTGACACGTGACAGTCGAAATCCTATCTGAAAAATTATTAAGATTACATAAAGATAAGATATATGGAGAGTTACTCACTTTAGCGACATGTGTCATTCGAAATCTTATCCTAAAAATTATTAAGATTATATAAAGATAAAAAATCCAGAAGCTTATTCATTTAGGGACAAGTGACACTCAAAATATGTCCGGAAACCTTATTTTAATATGGTAGTTTAATTCAATTAACCAATAAATTAAAGAACAAACTTAAAATAATAAATTATTGAGGGGCCTGATACTGTTCAATAAAAAAAAATTCTTGTAGAGCTATAATTTGAACGGGAGGTAAACATAGTTCTTTCGGTTGAAAATGATCTACTATATATTTCTTATCTATTTGGTTAGTCTGAGAAGTCATAGAAGGCTGGAAATGCTCCATCAACAACACTATTAATTGATTTCTTGAAGGCTTCGTACGAGGGATATTCAGACATCCTCCTTTTGGAAGAAGACATGAATTTCAATTCACGAGCTGCTTCTCTATCTGTAAGTTATATGGTTTTCTCTTCTGGTCTGACTCAGTAAATCATGTTCAATTCCTCGAAAGTAATATTAGTTCCAACGGAAATGCTCAACAGGAATGAATTTTCTGTTTTCAATATTCCGAAGTACCTCTTGAAAACATCCAAAATTTCCAATTCTACGACAATATACGCTTGGTCTTTGGTATGCCATTTTTGAGTTGATATCTTGTGATGTATCTGTATTCTATTTACTTACTTTTAGGAAGTCTGACAAGGTGGAAGTTATCTCCTTGTATCAACGGATATAGCAGCCAGAGGGGTTGACCTGCCAGACACTACTCATATATACAACTTTGATCTGCCAAGAAGTGCTGTTGATTATCTTCATCGAGCTGGAAGAAAAGTAGGAAACCGTTTTCAGACAAGAAATGCTCTGTTACCAACATTATAATGTCCGAGGAGCGGTTTGCTTTGCAAAAATATGAAAACGAGTTGATGTTGAACTGTGAAGAGCTAATTGTATAGAATCAGTGGAAGTCTCAATCTGTCGCTCTAGGGAGTAGATTATGTATCCCTTTCCTCGTAGAAGGAAAATAGTACAATGAGAAAGGGTAAAGTGAGAACAATTCCGGTAGATTAACCACAAAGCAATCATAAATGCTTCATAGCATAAGAGCATTTGTGGATGCTCGATTAGTCCTTTCTCTTAATCTTCAGGTTTCATGAATATGTAAATCTTTGCACGCTAGACATTCAATATACATTGTCTCAACTTTTTGATGGACACGCATACAGTTAGACTGAATCATAACTCGTTCTCGGAAGTGGATTCACAGAATTTGCGTGCAAGGGAGTCGTTACTTGATTCGGTTATTTTAGGAACAATGAAATGGCATAGTTGCTTATAGCTGCTTGATGTTTGCAAAATAACAAGGTTTATACACATCCGGATCATGATTGTCTTGCTCTACTGACATGAGTATATATGGTGATTGCTATTGCATTTTCTCTTTAACTTCCATCCTGGTATACCCAAAAACTAGAAGGATGGAGGGATGTTTTAGATCACAAGTCCGTCGACAATGGTCGAATTTTTCAATACAATGGTTATACCAGAGCGGATGTAGAACCCTTCCAACGATCTGTCAGCTTCCTGCACGCCCTGCAAATCCATGCATAAACGTTGAGAACAATTAGACTAACGCGCGTGGACGATTTACAGCCGTTAATTGTTAGAGGTTACTATTAACAGAGACAGAGGGCACGTTGTACCTCCGAGTTTGCAATAACAACGTTCTTCCCGATCCTTGCGTTCTTGTCGATGATGCAGTCTCTGCACATGACATCAAGAGCCATGATAAGCAAATTATTTTGTTGAACACTGTAAAATTCATAAAAGATAGGGAGGTTTAAGCAGGTTGTACTTGATTTTCGTGTTCTCTCCAATTCCGACGGGAACTCTTCCTTCAGCTAACAGTGTCAATCTCTCAGAATCGGTTTCGTAGTAATCAGCACCGAGCATTACTGTATCCTGCGTGCATTTTGACAATTTGCAGTTTGAGTTGCTCTTTCGCGTTGAATTTTAACAGATTGAGACTAACATTCTGTGGAATTTTATGGGACTGACCTTTAAGTGAACGTTCGAGTTTATTCGCGATCTGATACCGACAACGCTGTGCTCTATGAAGCTGTCAGTTAAGAAACTTCCATGCGATATGATGGAGTCAACAATCTGCACAAAAAGGAGGCAGATTAATGTTTTATATATGTTGGCGTTTCAGTAATTTTGCTGGGAGCTTCAAGTGCATATCAAAGACAGAGCTGACAACCTTGCTGTTGTCAATCTTCGATGGAGGCAAGTTTCTTCTTGAAGTATACATCGGCTTTGCTGCATCGTAGAAACTAAACTTATTTGGCTGAAAGGTACGGAAAAGAAGGGTACGTTAGATTCTATCTGTTACAGCAGAAGCTGCTTCTGCCACCATAGAAACAACCACCATTCGGAGGATCAGCTTTGCTTACATGCTCAGTGAGGGCAAGGTTGGCCTCGAAGAAGGATCGGATGGTTCCAATGTCTTCCCAGTAATCATTGAAGAGATAAGCCTGCACAGCGTTTTTACATGAAGAAACGTCATGGAATGCTGAATGAACCCTCCAGGCAGAGCCAAAATACAAAGTGATAAGCAAAGGTAATTGAGTTCAAGTTAACATATAATACTCCCAGACAGAGATTTGATATCGACCTTTACGAAGAATTCCTTAGCTGAGGCAGGGATTATCTCTGATCCAAAGTCATTTGCAGTCGGAAAACGCCATCTGACTCAAATAGTTAGTGTAGTTTTCTCAAATTTCTTTTACACAGGGTGCGTGTTTGTGCGTTTGTGATTTACAAATTTTAATTCATAATACGACTGGCACCTTAAGAGATTCAGAAGTATCTCCTTCTTGAAGACATACACTCCCATGGAAGCAATGTAAGGTTTCTTCAGAGCTTCCTCCATGGAAAGTCCCAAAACGGTCGTATCTACTGCCTGCAGATTGATGTTTGTACCAAATCCAGCATACAGGTATTCATATTCCAATGTCAATTCAGATTATTGTAGCTTAAGCATGAGTATTACCATTGCCTTCAGGTCGTCTCCCTTAGGCTTTTCGCTGAATGATAGGACCCTTCCCTTCTTGTCTATCTTCATCAGACCGAAATCTGAGGCTCGGCTATCAGCGAAAGAGAGAAAAGTCTCAAAGGTTGATGGTCAATTGCTATAACAGAAACTGGAGTTGAAAAGAAATGTGTTGCGCAATCTATACCTGTCATCCATCGGTAAACAAGAAATGGTAATATCTGCGCCGCTCTGCCTGTGATTCTGCAGTTTAATTGAGAGGTAAAGTTTGACGTATTTGAGAATTGACCTTTCGAATGTTTTCAGTTGAAGAAAAACTAATTGTTCCGCCTTACTTGTACGTAGTCCAAGTAGTCCATTCGATACAAATGATCTCCGGATAGAATCAGCACATCCTCAATGTCCTTGCTTCTTGCATCCTGCAGCATGAAAAGCCATGCTGAAGTTTATAACGCCTCCCAAATTTAGGTCATCTGACTCGAATTTTATACAAGATATGAAAAATAACATCGACAGGAAAGGGAGAAAGACAGTAACTTCCACTCTTTAATTCTTAATTTAAAGCTTAGTCCTTAATGGCTCTTGCTCTTTAATATAACCCATAGCTCTCCAGATGTTCCCTCAGGAACGATTGAAGATCTTGATCTTAACTGATTCCATCTAGCATTGTTTCCTAATCCTACAAGCTTTCGGGTTTGTCAACGGTTCCCTGGCAAAGACGAAGTTAATGAAAGGAAATTCTCTGGGAAACGTACTAAGTAGGGAACAGCTATTGTATCCCTCACGGTCCCTGACAAAAACGGAAAGCTGGCTGACACTGTCTTAGGGTTCGATTCGGTTAAGGATTACATGAACAGTTCCTCTCCCTTTGGTGACATTGTTGGACGGGTTGCTAGCAGGATACACGGCGCTGCATTTCCCCTCTGAATGGAACTCTTTACAATCTAGTTCCTAACAACGGTAACAACAGGATTCTGGTGGTCCAAGAGGATTCAGTCTTGTGATTTGGAAGGCAAAAAGATATGAACCAGAGAGCGCTAACCCTAGCATCCAATTCTCATATCACTGCTCTGATGGCGAAGGAGGATTTCTGGGTGATCTCCTTGTTAGTGTGATGAACAAAGTCATTCGAAACAACCAAATGATTGTAACAATAAAAGCCACAGCTCTAAACAAGCCTACTCCAGTGAATCTAGCCCAACATGCTTTCTGGAACCTAGGTGGTCACAGCAGCAACATTTTCACCATTATGTACAGATTTTCAGATCCCATTTTACACCGGTGGATAGCCAGTTTATACCTACTGGTAAAATTGTGTGGGTGAACGAAACACCCTTGATTTCACCTCACCTCACAGCATCAGAAGCAGGATCAAGAAACTGCCTAACGGTTATGATATCAACTATGTGCTGGATGGTTTTAAGGGTGACAAAAAGAAATCCGGAAGAGTGTTGGAGCTGGGGACAGATGCTCCAAGCATGCAGTTCTACACCGGTAACAACTTGAAGGGTGTGAAGGGAAAATGTGGATGCGTTTATAACCTACACACAGGACTATGTTTGGAGACTCGAGGCTTCCCTACCGTGGTAAATCATAGAAATTTCCCTTCACAAATTGTGACCAAATGGGAAAGCCTTACTATGCTGTTCAAGTTTACTACTTCTCCACAGCTTAGTTTTACATGGAATTTTCTGTCTTTGATATGTATTAGCTTTTTCTTGAAGCTCAAGAAACAAAGAACCATTTTGAATTTTTTTTTCCTGTTTACTAAATTGCTGTTTGTGAGTACCTCAAAAAGCCAATGGAACTGTCTGACGGCATCTGCAGTACCCTGGAACCACCTCTGCCCTGCCTCGCCGGGAGTTTGAGTAGCTGCTAGAACCTGGCATAGAGCGAAAGAACGATAGGTGATCTTGCAGAACATACATTGGCATAAATATAAATTCTAAATGCAGGCAGGCTAATCTTTACAGGGTTTGCGTAACATTTTGTACTTGATATACTTGGTGCTGATTAAGTCGGGATTAATTATGTTAATCGAAATGTACCTCTACATATCCGTCGCCGAAGGAGGTGCTGCTGCCAAAGTTGTACGCTCTGGAAATGTGTCTGTTGAGTGATGCTGAGTTGAACTGAGTGAGGATATAAACTTTGTTGATTCCACTGTTGATGCAGTTACTCATTGGCACATCAATCAGCCTGTATGCTCCTCCTATTGGAACCTAAAATGAAGGAGAACAAATGTAGAACAAGTAAAGGCAGCATCCTCAACACCTTAATGCCAGTTTAGTAACCATTTCGTTTTTTGTTTTTTGTTTTCGGAAATAAAATTTGTCATACACTATTATGCTAGCAGTAACGCGTTAAACATATGATCACTGGTTGGACTTACAAAGTTGCATTTAATAGATATTGTTTAAAGCACAAAGCGCACAAACTAGAGCAGAGTGCATCACATCTGCTATTTGCATTAATATTGTATCGATATTATTTCAATTTATCAATAATATATGGATATATATATTTGTTACAACAATAATATCGACCATTATAAATGACACATTAATTGTATATTATTTAAAGAATGGACGCATGTTTCATAGTCGGATGGAGTAAAGCTTGAAGTTTTGTAACAAGGAAGAGACTTACAGCAGGTTTTGCACGCCTCTTGGTGAGTGGGAAAAGCCGAGTACCAGCTCCGCCTCCCAGTATGATTGCAACGACCGTCCGTGGATTCCTCTTCTCAATATCTATGTCCCCCAACTGTTATATCCACCCCAAGCCCGTATATTAACTCCACATTATATGCAATGTTAATTGGGCAAGTATTAACATATCAAAGGCTTCTTATCAAGCCTAATTTGACAATGTTTAAATTTTCGTTTAATAATGCTAAGTTTATCGTCACGTAACATTAAAGTCTAGTGGTATTATTCTTAACTTGTGATTGAGTTATCTTTGAATATTAAGGATAACGAGTTTGATATCAATTTATTTCCCCGCTCCATAAAAAAAAATCTCAAGCCACCGTATAAATATATGGTTGTACCAAACAAAATATTATTACTCATTTGTACAAAATTTCAATACCATATTATGTGAAATGTGATTATTAAATTAACATTTATTGAAATAATTGATTTATTGACCTGACATGTATGTATTGTTTGTCATATAAAAAAATATGGTTTGACTTGCATTATTGCTTTCGTTATTACTAAAATAAAAAATATAGTAGTTTTGGCACTCATCTTTTAGCCATATGTACTCGTATCAGATTTTTTTGTAAGTTTTTCTATGCTTGCAGAAGGCGGTAGGAGGCTAAAGAAAACGAGTGTTAAAATCACTAACCAAGAAAAAACGTGAACATTGAATAATGCCAAGCAATCTAAAGCCCAAGTAAACTTCAGAATTCAAGTGATGATTTTGTGGAGAGAAAATCTCATCAAGATACAGCAAATCATGCATAAAATCAAATTTATGATTGGGAAGTAGCAAATTAATCAGTAAGTAATGCTTATTTACGTGGCGAGTTTAAGAGCTCACTTTGGCCTCGCCAGCTATATCAACAGCAATCGACATGCAAACATGCTTCCCAGCCCTACTAGTCTTACCACCTCCAAGTTGAAGCTGAGGCAGGTTCAGTTTCTTCCCCATCATCTCTCCACTACAAAACTTCACAAGCCTCTTGTTCCTCCCCGGTGCTTCCGCCGCACTGTGCCATTGGCTGGCGGCGGAGAGCGAAATCCGGCAATGATCCGCTGACACAGCCATTTTTTGCCCTTGGATGTAAATTCCAGGAAAGGTGAAGGAAGCAATAGAGCTTGAATGTTTCTACATGGTATGCTTGTTAGCTGTTGGAGGATTAGGCCACGTTATCCGGACTCAATAGCATCCACCAGTTACATACTGTGTTTGTCTTCTAGTCACGAAGAAAAACTTGTAATTGCAGATTAGTCCCTCGTGACTTCTTTGAATTTATGAATCCGAGAAGAATATGCTCATGAGGGGCAGCCCTCGACACGAGATTTTTGTGCATGCATGCACTTTATTGATAGAAAAAGAAAAAAAATTAAGTCTGTTCAAATCGCTGTCATTGAAAAAGGTCTTAAATTTGATTTCTCTCACCTTATTGAAGTGTTAATGACAATTTTCTAATTATATTCAATCTGAAACGAAAAGAGTTATTTATAAAAGTTATTTGGGCTTGGCTTCAATTATTTGGATGTTTTACCGTTAAATTTGAATTAAAAAATTATAATTTTTTTTTTATTTTCAGTCGCAACCGTTCATGGTTGTTTAATCAAGATCGCTTGAGCTTAACTACCAAAATAGTACTAGTGGGACAAGAAAAATGGAAAAAGTATTAGAACGTTATGGTTTGGAAGGAATTTAATGATCGAGAGGATGAAGGATATGTGTCAAAGCCTAAGAAATTCCCTTCTTTCTGACATCAAATTCAATTCTCATTCACAAGTAGATTTTTCTGAAACCAAAAATCTTATGAGGAAGATGAAGTTGAAACGAAAATTATCTCAAGCTCGAAACTAAATTGGGATGACCGAATGAATTGATCCAAATTGCATATAAAGCAACCAAAACGATAGAGATCCAAACAAAAACACAGAGAATGAATAGCCAGACGAAAGAGATCTAACCAAAAAACTGAACAAACGGCAACTGAGCTTACCTATCAAAGTCGTTGTTCGGGTGAAATTCCTCAAAAAAAAAAAATCAAAGTCGTTGTTCAAAACAGTAGGGGGCCATTTTGTGATTATACTACCTCCACGTGGATACTTGTTTTCTCTAGAAAAGGATCCTCGCTGGATCCTTTTCCAAGAGATCCTAGGGATACCGTGATCGTGACCGTTCATTGTACATCGTGCGGTTAATTTTCGTTAGGTATTATTTATATTTAATTTTAAATTTTAAATTTTGGAATGATCCCTAGGATACCTAAGAAAAGGATCCGGCGAGGATCCTTTTCCGTTTTCTCTTTGTCTAATATATTATAAATATTGTCTCTCAACAAAATAGAAAGTGCCTCTACATGTAATTTCTCTCTTCCACTAGGTATGCAAGTCGCAAAATAGAATTTTATTGGCCAAATTTTTTTCGTGATTCTTGTGGTGATACTCTACTTTTGAATAGACCCATGTGGCGAAAAAGCTATTAATTGTAATCCTGTGGTGAAATTTGTTATCAATCATAGTCCAAATCGGATTTTTCCTCATTCTTCTGTCATTTGTAGGGGCAAAATTGTTCTTTTCATTTTTATGGATTCCATCAACCAATCATAAAGCGCCATATGGACATAATTTTTTTTATTTTTAAAACTTTTAGAGCTACAATAAAAGAATAAATAAACAATAAAATTATAAGATTCATATTATCAGACTTTCTCATTTTAAGAGAGCCAAGAGTCCAAATTCAAGATTTAAAAAATCACAAAGTACCTCGCCGCGTTTAGGTTAGAATATAAGTTATTATGCAAACATTGAATATAGTTTCATTTTAAGAAGAACAATGGTGGACATGATGGCTAGGGTGGGAAGGTGGTGGGTGGTCTCTGTGGCTATGGCTGACAAGGGTAGGGATTGGGGAGGGATTTCCTTCTTTTTTTTTCCTTCTATGTTTGTTGATTATAAAAAAGTGGAATTACCAAAAAGAATGGAATGACCTTTTTACCCCTGCATGCGGATGAGATTTTGACAGAAATTTCAATTTGGATTACGATTGATAACGAACTTCACCACAGGGTTAAGATTAACATTTTTTTTCACCATAGGGGTCGATTTAAAAGTAGCATCTCTAAAATCCTTTTTGTAAGGATTTTAGAGATCAGCTTATCAGTCGTATTGTGATTAAAAATTATTTTAAATTATTTATTTAAAATTGAACACAAACAATACTTAATAAAAACTGATCGCACAGATGATGAATGGCGAAGATAGAGAATCCTCGTCCGAACTTCACAACCCTCAACCAGTATGAAAGTCGTTTGTTTGACCGGATTAGAGGGGATTGAACTAGACTAGACTAATTGCTAGTGTAGTCTCATGTTTGGTTTGCACAAGGATTAGGTTTAATGGGATTAAGGGGGACTCGCTCGGATTAATGGCTTCGCTAGGAGTTCTTAGCGAAGAACCCCAAATTCGACCAGACTCGTAAGACCTTCGCAAGAGAGAACCTCGCTCATCCTGCGAGAGAGAGTCGTTGCACATCGTTCCCTGCTTGCCCTGCTCCCTCATCCTTGTCCTCGTCACCCTCATCTCTGCGTCCTGCTTGCCCTCATCTGCATCCTGCTTGCCCTCATCTGCTCCTCTTGCCTGGTAAACTTTGAATCTTCGATTTGTTTTGTAGATCGTGATATTACTGAGCTTTATTTGATTTAGTTGTTTTGGGTTTGAGAAATTTTCAATAATAGACCTCTGCACTTGAACAAATTAGGATTTTGTTTTTTACGGTCAAATTGCATATTGAGATTGGACATTTTGGAATTAGTTGATGTCTAATTTTTAGCGTTTGAGATTCTTCCATTTGGTTTTGTTTTCTCACTTGGGTTGTAGATCGTGATTCGTACTGGATAAGAGGTCCAAAAACTAGGAATCCATTCATTCTGCTTTTGAGTTTTCTTCTTTGGGAGTAACTAATTCTTTTGATCCTAATTTTTTTAATTATTAGATTGGAGCCAAAGGCTTAAATCTTGATGCCTTGTTTTTCTGGGTTTTAATTCCTTTGGAACCCATTCCAGTTACCTTTATTTGTGTGGGAGCAAAGTGGGTTTGTAACTGTTTGAAGTAAGCTGCTTAATGAGCATGTGGCTACTTAATTATCATGTAGCTCCATGCATCAAATAATTTGTATTTTTGTAAGTATACTTTGTGGCGTGCAATTTAACTTTCTTTGCTACCTGGAGGAGGGAGGAGCTTATAGGAGGTTAAATGAGTTCCTGTTATGGGGTTACGCAGTTATAGCTTCCTTTGTGCCTTCACATCACATGTTATGGTTGTATGCCGTGAGGAGTTTAATTGTTGAAGTATGTTTTTATCTTAATCAGGATAATGCTATTTTACAAATATGAGCATCTTGAGATGAGATTAGGTTGCACTTATCTATACTAGACCAAACATGTCAATAGCATTGATAAAAAGTACAAAGCCAATTAGCATTAGATTCATTTGGTGGAAAGGAGATTCTTTGCATGCATTTGAGCACAATAATGATGATCTTTGCATGCTATTTGCATCCGGTGGAAAGGAGATTCTTTGCATGCTAGTTGTTTTGGTATGCACTCATGTTAAAATGCATGAAGACTCTCATAATGATGATGATCTTTGCAATGTAGGATTGAGCATAATCATGCGCATACACATAAGCACGCACAAATCTCTAGTTCTAAAATTGAGAGCAAGTAACTTGCATCTTTGTGATCTGGTTGCTTTGTATCATGAATTCTTTTGATCTAGTTCATTTGGTATCATAATCACTTCATTTCCATCACCCTTAATAATAGTAATATTACATATACCATGTCCTCAATTTTTTTCCTTTTTTTTTAGTTTGGATAGATATGGATCAAAGGAAGCTGTTATTGATCTTATTGTTAGAGATGTCTCATTTAGAGACAATTTGCATTTGTACAATTCTTGTGTTGCTGATGCTAAGGGCCAAACAGAGACATGTTGAACGACGCACTTTGACTAACCGTTCACTTGTTAGACGACATATTAGTTTGTGTTATCTGAATGGTATAATAGGGAATACTGATATTGAATGTGTCAACAAATTGAGAATGGATAGAAGGACTTTTGGCATATTATGTGACTTACTTTGTCAAGATGGGAGGGTAAAAGATGATGGTTTGGTTTCTCTGGAGGAGCTGGTGTGTATGACTTTACAAATACTAGCACATCATACTAAGAATCGTAGTATTTGTGCTAGACTTTATAGGTCGGGAGAGACTATAAGTAGGTATTTGAATAGTGTATTGCAAGGAATTTTGCGATTAAAAGGTATCCTACTAAAAGTCCCTTAGCCTATTGATTCTACAGATCATAGGTGGCGGTGTTTTAAGGTATGTTGATAATTTTTCAATTTTCTCTAAGCTTTAACTAGATATTCCCTTTGTATAAATTAACAAAAGCTTTTTTTTTCTTTTAGAATTGCTTGGGAGCATTAGATGGAACGCGCATTGATGTGCATGTATCTGAAATTGACAAACCTAGATACCGAACAAGAAAGGGTCGAGTCGCAACTAATGTGTTAGGTGTGTGTTCAGGGGATATGCAATTCATATATGTGTTTCTGGGGTGGGAGGGCTCCGCATCAGACTCTAGAGTGCTACATGATGCAATTACTAGGCCTAATAGTTTAAAGGTACCATCACGTAAGACTATTAGTTAGTCTCAAATTTGTAAGTTAGGTCTAGTTTTGTTTGTGAACTGCAAATATTAATAGGTCTTATTATTATTATTATTATTAGGTTATTATTACCTTGTAGATGGTGGTTATACAAATGGTAAAGGATTCCTTGCACCCTATAGAGGAATACCTTATCATTTATCTGAATGGGAGGGATGAACACCTTCCAATAAGGAAGAATATTTTAACATGAAGCATTCTAAGGCAAGGAATGTAATTGAACGCTGTTTTGGCTTGCTAAAATGAAGGTGGGCGATACTAAGGAGTCCATCTTTTTATCCAATAAGGATACAATGTCGAATAATTACCGCTTGTGTCCTACTACACAATCTTATTAGGCAATAGATGTATGTAGATCCAATGGAGAATTTCCCAATAATAGAAGATGGACAAAATACAAAAGAAGGTGAATATGTTGGTAGTGTTGGAACATATGACCAGTGGACTATGTTTGTACCATACTTGACTAACCCCGAAACTACTAAGCACCGGTCAACATTATACCGCCAAGGACCCACAAGAGTCTCCCTCCAACCAAGAGGCAAATCACAACGCGACACATGTCAACATCAGAGGCCAATCATAACGTGACACGTGTCGACATCAGAGACCAATCACAGCACGACACGTGTCAATGTCAGAATGAAACTAGAAACTCTCTTCTATAAATAGAGATCATTCTCTCACAATATTTCCTAATGTCATTTGTACTAAATCATTCACTTGTACTCACTAAAGGAAAACTTGAACCTATGTACTTGTGTAAACCCTTAACAATGAATGAGAACTCCTTTACTCCGTGGACGTAGCCAATCTGGGTAAACCACGTATATCTTGTGTTTGCTTCCATGTCTCTATCCATTTACATACTTATCCACACTAGTGACCGAAGCAATCTAGCGAAGGTCACAAACTTAACATTTTCTGTTGTACCAAAGTCGCCGTCTGTGGGAACGACACTTATTCCCACTCTCTTCAGCTTTGTTAAGCTGGTTTCCACCATTCGTACACTCTCTTTTGACCAGGCATCCCTTTCCAACATGGGGAGCGAAGGAAGCCACATCACACAGAATGACACCCCTCTTGCACTTGGTGCGAAGCAACGAAGGAATGAACAAAAGAAGTTTGCTCTTCAGGCTAAAGTTGATGAGCTAGAAGCTCAGAACAACAAGATAGCGATGAAGAATGAGATCCTCCAAGAGCAGTATGAGAAGGTCTTCGAGATGCTCCACGAGGCTAGATATACTAAAACACACGAGCTCATCACCCCTGTGGAAGTCAACCATCAACTGGGTGCCCCCCAACACGGAGGGTCATTTGCCCTCGACATGGGTATTCCTATTGAGGAGCGAGCTACTCATCGAAATGGAAACCAACATGAGACTTCTCTCAACCCAACTGCTTCGACCCGAAGCAGGAGGAGTGAAGGAAGGCACCTCCTTACAGAAGGAGTGGAAGGATCGAAATTCGTCTTTCGCGACTGTCGAGACTTCCTAAAGCAACATTGAGACAATCCCATCCATGTAAGCTCGCTACTCATCGAAATGGCGACCAACATGAGACTTCTCTCAACCCAGCTGCTTCGACCCGAAGCAGGAGGAGTGGAGGAATGCACCTTCTTACAGAAGAAGTGGAAGGATCGAAATTTGTCTTTCGCGACTGTCGAGACTTCCTAAAGCAACGTTGAGACAATCCCATCCATGTAAGCTCGAAGATCAATGACCCAAGGGTCTTTAAAAGACTCGGTCCCCTCTCTTATCCCTGGCCAGCTACCAATTTGGGGAAGGGGAAACAAGTCCTAGAGGAACACGAAGGTATAGTGGACTTAGAGATGTTCCGACAAACATACCTTGGAAGTCAGTACGGCGAGTCTAGGGAAAAATCACATGCTCTTAATCAAACCTTCCTACTTACAATAGGAGATTGAGACTTACGAAAGAAAGCTCCAGTGGTACACGACTCCACTTAGGACCCTTTTATCCTACAACTCCTTAAGGAAGTAAACAAGTTGAAGGCCGAACGACAAGTTGAGATACCCGATTGAACACCTTAACCTCTTTGAGTCCACCATGGCATACCGGATGCACACTGACGAAGAGCGATGTCTTCTCTTCCCCTCCACCCTCTATGGCGGAGCTCTAAACTGGTATTGTCGTCTTCCACCTGAGACGGTAGACTCATTTGAGGAATTGAGGAAACTGTTTGTTTCTCAACACATTTTCCAGACCGATCGCTTGCACTTTGCGGATGACTTGTACACTATTCACCAGAAGCCAGACGAGTCATTACGTATGTATGCTGGCCACTTCAGCCATGAGTATTCTCGTTGTGCCGAGGCAGACGAAAAGACTGCCCTTAAAGCCTTCACGGCAGGACTACGTGAATGTTTCTTTAAGTACATGATCAATGCCAATACTTGGAATACTTACTCTGAGGTGATGGCACAGGCTTACAACCATGCCTCCGCCGAGGCAATGACATATCAAGGGAAACCCCCCACAGCCACCCCTTATCAGCAAGTAGGGAGTGAAAGCCAGATCCAACCAAATGAGAAGACCTCGACCTTCCAAACGGCAGCGGTGCCTCCCCCAGCCTTACTTAATACTTCACCAAGTCAACAGACATATCAACCTCAAGGTAAAAGGAAAGATTTCCATCCTCACCGGTCTTATTTTAGTAAAAGAAGTAAGGGACACTATCGTGATAACCAAGGGTATCGCCACGATAATGCCCGCCCCCAGGCAGTCAACACAGTGGGCCAAACACGTGTCAGGACAGGCCCTACCCCGAGGTATGAGACATACACACATTTGAACGCCACATTCGTGACCATTTACCCCAGTATAGCACACCTGATACCGAAGCCAATGTCGAGGCAGTCAGGTTACAAGCCCACGAAGAACACGAGCGTGTTTTACTGCTACCACGAGCATAACGGCCATGACGGCGAGAAGTGTATCACCCTTAGTGATCATATTGAAGCTTTGGCGCGTGAGGAAAAATTGATCGATTCCTCATTCACCCTTCAAGGGATAACCATAACCAACACCAAGTGAATGTGATATATTCCATAAGCGGTGGCACACCCATATCTGAATCTTCTAATATGGCCATGAAAAACAGCGAATGAGCTTTAAGGCCTGGCCACCAAGTGTTTCACGTGGAAGACATCAGGGGAGGCAAGTATCAAAAGCCTAACTGGGATCCAATATGTTTCTACCCTGAGGAAGAAAGAGGTATCATCTACCCTCACAACGACCTACTGATCGTGGAGGCTCACATAGCCAACTTTGAAGTACGACGAATCTTGGTAGACACGGGGGCTTCGGTCAATATCATGTTTGTTGAAGCTTTCAGGGCACTTAATGTAGATGAACACTTGCTCGATCGCTCGATTTCTCCTCTGATAAGCTTCTCCGGTGGTATCGTGCAACCTTTTAGGAGCATACACTTACCTTTCACCATTGGTACATGCCCTTACACAGCTACTATTACCATTAACTTCTTGGTGGTTGATTGCCCAACGACATACAATGTCATCTTCGGACACACAAGCATCAATGATCTCAAGGCCATGGTATCCACACATATGTTGTTGATGAAATTTCCAACCCTCTATGACAATGGTTACATCAGATGAGATCAACTTAGTGCACGATCATGTTACAGCACTTCGGTCAAGCAACAACACCTGTCTGTGCCCAAGGAAACCCTTTCTATACATGACCAAGTCATAAAGACCAGCCCAGACGAAGCCAACTTGGATCTTCATGGTGGCAACAGTCAACCCGACGATCCTCGAGATGACTCTTTCACCCAACAAGCACAACCCGTTGAAGAGTTGGAGAAAGTCTCTATCTCAAAAGATTATCCAGATCGCATGGTGAAGATTGGCACCACCTTGTCACCACCCATTCGGTTGGCATTGATCTTTTTTTTTGCAAGAGAATACTGAGGTCTTCGCCTAGTCATACGAGGACATGCCAGGCATCTCTCCTGATATCATATGTCATCGCTTAAGTATTAACCCCAAGACCAAGCCAGTGAGACAGAATTGAAGATCTTATGACGTTGAACGGTACGAGGCAATAAAGGCAGAAGTTGAAAAACTTCAAGGCATAGGCTTCATCCGCGAAGTCAATTATCCAACGTGGGTAGCAAATGTTGTCCTTGTTAAGAAGAATCCGACCAAGGAAAGTCTCCTACTCCAAAAGGTCTTGTGGAGAATATGTGTCGATTACACCGACCTAAACAAATGATGCTCGAAGGATAGATTTCCTCTTCCTCTCATAGACATACTTATAGACTCTACGGCAGGGTGTGAACTCTTTAGCTTCATGGATGCTTACTCAGGATACAACCAAATCCTCATGAACTCTCCGGACCAAGAACACACACCCTTCACTACTGACAGGGACTATATTGCTATAAAGTCATGTCATTCGGCCTAAAGAATGCAAGAGCGACGTATTAGAGATTGGTCAATTCAATGTTCGCCAAACAGATTGGGAAGAGCATGGAAGCTTATGTTGATGATATGTTAGTCAAGAGCAAACATGCTGACCAACACATCACCAACCTATCTGAAACTTTCACCATTCTAAAGAGGTATCAAATGAGGCTGAACCCCAACAAATGTGCCTTCAGCGTAGGCTCTGGTAAATTCTTAGGCTTCATGATAAGCCAACGAGGCATTGAGGCTAATTCAGAGAAGATCAAAGCAATCCTCGACATGAAGGAACCAGTAACTTCAAAAAACATCCAGAGCCTTACTGGCAAGGTGGCAGCCTTAACTAGGTTCATCTCGAAGGCCACAGACAGATGTGCTCATTTCTTCAAAGCACTTAAGGGAAGTAAGAAGTACATTACATGGACTGATGAATGTGCCGAGGCATTCAAGAACCTCAAAGACTACATGAGTAAAGCCCCTCTGCTCTCCAAACCTAAGGTTGGTGACACTCTCATTATCTATCTGTCGGTATCGGCTTTAGCAGTAAGTTCCATTCTAATTCGAAATGATGGTAATGTCGAACGGCCTGTCTACTACGCTAGCAAGGCCTTACAAGATGCGGAGACACAATACTCCAACATTGAGAAATTGGCTCTAGCATTGGTCATGTCTACTCGAAAACTTCGCCCTTACTTCCAAGCACACTCCATCATCTTGCTTACCAATCATCATCTTCGACAGATACTCCAAAGTCCTGACACTTCCGGGAGAATGATCAAATGGGCGATAACATTGGGTGAGTTTGACATCTCCTACCAACCAAAGATAGCTGAGAAGGGCCAAGCAGTGGCAGACTTCATCGCCGACTTCACATATCCTGTTGACATTGTTTCTACGCCTAAAGAAGTGATTTCATTACCTCGGAAGCTCAGAAAATAGAACCAACAGCCCCAACATGAAGTCTATATGTTGATGGCTCATCCAACCAACAGGGTTGTGGAGCAGGACTAGTCCTTACGACCCCTGACAAAGTGGCGATGGAGTATGCTCTTCGTTTCAAATTCAAGGCGTCGAACAATGAAGCTGAATATGAAGCCCTCCTAGCAGGCTTATGTTTAGCCAAACACCTTGGGGTTAAACAAATTGATATCTTCAGTGACTCCCAATTGGTGGTTAACCAGGTCACCAACAACTTTGACGCTAAAGATAGCTCCATGGCAGCATATCTGGCACAAACACAATTGTTGCTCAAGCACTTCCACTACCAGATCACCCAAATTCCTCGAGCGGCAAACAGTCATGCAGATGCTTTGGCTAAGATTAGGAGAAAAATTCAGGTCGAATTGTTGGCAGCACCAAGCACCATAGTTGCGGAAGTATGCAACTTACAACAGGGGGATAGTTGGATTACCCCGATTTATAGATTCCTTGCTCATGGCACCCTTCTAAATGACAAAGTCCAAGCTAAGCAGATTCGATACAAGGCTACCCGTTACTTGATCATTAATGACCAACTCTACAAGCAGGGTTTTAACCTACCATACCTAAGATGCCTTACGCCCGCAGAGGCGGAAACTGTCATTCGGGAAATACATGAAGGAGTCTGCGAAGATCATGCTGGATCTCGATCCCTAGCACACAAGGCTTTCGCCAATGATATTACTGGCCAACACTCTACCAAGATGCCATCAGAATATCTCGCTCATGTGATAAGTGTCAACGCTACGTAACTATTCCTTACTCCCATCCCGAGCCGCTCACTCCTATGATCAGCCCGTGGTCCTTCGCCCAATGGGGACTTGATTTGATCGGCCCAATACCTGCAGGGAAGGGCAAGGTCCGTTATGCAATCATTGCAGTTGACTACTTCACAAAGTGGGCCGAAGTAGAACCCTTGGCAACCATTACTGAGGCAAAAATAGAAGACTTTGTATGGAAGAACATCCTTTGCAGATTCGGCATTCCCAATGCGATAGTCACTGACAACTGGCGATAGTTCGACAACAATAAGTTCAGGATGTTCTGCTCTAAGTTCAACATCAACTTATGTTTTGCCTCCCCAGCTCATCCCCAGTCTAATGGACAAGTTGAAGCCATCAACAAAATAATCAAGCGAACTTTAAAAACCAGCTCGGACAAGGCTAAAGGTTGTTGGCCAGAATTTGTACCCCAAGTTCTTTGGTCATATCGCACTTCGTATCGGACATCAACAAGAGAAACCCCATTCTCACTTGCCTTTTGTACAGAGGCAGTTGTCCCAGTTGAGCTTGAGCAAGCAACGTTCTGAGTCCAGAACTACGTGCAAAACGAAAATGACAAACAACTTACCCTCAACTTAGATCTAGTCGAGGAACACAGAAACCAATGTCATATACAAGCAGCGCATCTCCAACTACTATGACTCAAGGGTCAAACCTCGTTCTTTCAAAGTGGGGGACTGGGTATTGAAGAATAGATTACTCTGCGACAGAGTCTCGAGTGAATGAACACTTAGTCCAAACTGGGATTGACCGTTTGAAGTTGTTGGCATCAGTCGCCCTGGCTCCTACAAGCTTAGAAGCTCCGATGGCAAGACCCTTGGCCATCCATGGAACGCTGATCACTTGAAGTACTATTACAAGTAAACTCACATTGTACAAGTGTTAAGCTTCAGCCGTTGGACATCATATGTAACAAAGATTATTTGGCATGAATTCAATAAAGAGGTGATTTAGACAACTCAGTCGTAATCCTCTTACATTCCTAGCAATGAAACACTCGGGTTCAAAGCTTCAACGTGAATGCTTCCAACATGAAACAAAGTCTAAGTATATGTCAACAAGACTATACAAATAAACGAATAGCTTCACAGTATATTCGTTCAATCATACATTCCAACACATTCATACATAAGCCAACTGTGCTTCGAAAGGGTTCAACATACTTTGTGTCATTCGACACTTGCTCCAATGTGCCTCGACACCTTGCCCTTATTCTCACCAACCAGGTGATGAAATGTGAAGAAGGAACTCATCTTCATGCCACCAACCAGGTGATGAAATGTACAACCCGTACTCTCCTTCATGCCACCAACCAGGTGATGAAATGTACAACCCGTACTCTAATATCATTTGGCAACTTGCCACTCATGCCACCAACCAGGTGAAGAATGAACTCATCTTTATGCCACCAACCAGGTGATGAAATGTACAACCCGTACTCTCCTTCATGCCATCAACCAGGTGATGAAATGTACAACCCGTACTCTAATATCATTTGGCAACTTGCCATTCACACCACCAACCAGGTGAAGAAGGAACTCATCTTCGTGCCACCAACCAGGTGATGAAATGTGATGAAAGGTGATGAAGGAACTCACATTCGTACCACCAACCAAGTGATGAAAGCAACTCACCATTCATTCTACCTACCAGAAGACGAGTGGTACAACTTGTATATGTGAACTCCTAGCATTCACAAATAATAAAAAACCCTCAAACTTGACAACTCAACTAGGGGAGCACTTATGCCCAACAAGAGTTATAGTCATCAACAAAGTCTTATTGCAGGCCAACAACAACTTCAGTGCATGGCATACAAAGATCAAGCTATTCAGCTCTCTTGCATCTGCTTCAGACATTTCTCCCCTGTAACAATGAAAACACTACAACTCGTAAAAAGCTTCACACACTCTTGATTAAGACAATGTGAAGCAAAACCAATTTATGGTGCCAACAAGAGCTTCATCAATGGAGGGCAACCACAATTCTCAAAAACTTCACACACTTTTGATCAAGACAGTGTGAAGCAAAACCAATTTATAGTGCCAACAAGAGCTTCATCAAATGAGTTTAACCACAATTCTCAAAAGCTTCACACATTCTTGATCAAGACAGTGTGAAGCAAAACCAATTTATGGTGCCAATAAGAGCTTCATCAATGGAGGGCAACCATAATTCTCAAAAGCTTCACACACTCTTGATCAAGACAGTGCAAAGCAAAACCAATTTATGGTGCCAACAAGAGCTTCATCAATGGAGGGCAACCACAATTCTCAAAAGCTTCACACACTCTTGATCAAGATAGTGTGAAGCAAAACCAATTTATGGTGCCAACAAGAGCTTCATCAACGGAGTTCAACCACAATTCTCAAAAGCTTCACACACTCTTGATCAAGACAGTGAGAAGCAAAACCAATTTATGGTGCCAACAAAAACTTCATCAATGAAGGGCAACTACAACTCGTAGAAAGCTTCACACACTCTTGATCAAGACTGTTCGAAGCAAATTCAATTTATATGGTTCATCCAAACCTTCGACTACTACAAGGTGTGGCTTGCATCACAATCTCTTGCTCAACAATGTGGAAGAAAAATTTGTATATGTTGTCTCTCCCACATTTTCAAATTTCTAGTTTCCCAAAAAAAAAAAAAAAGGAAATTGGGAAATTCAACAAAGCTTCATCAATGGAGGACAACTACAAATTCTTAAAAGCTTCACACTATCTTGATCAAGATAGTGTGAAGCAAAATCAATTCATGGTACCCAACAAAGCTTCACCACAAAAGCTTCACCAACAAAAGCTTCAACAAATGGAGGACAACTACAAATTCTCAAAAGCTTTACACTATCTTGATCAAGATAGTGAAGCAAAATCAATTCATGGTACCCAACAAAAGCTTCAACTCCAAAGCTTCACCTACAAAGCTTCAACTCCAAAGCTTCACCTAAGCTTCACCTACAAAGCTTCAACACAAAAGCTTCACCTACAAAAGCTTCACCCACAAAAGTTTCACCCACAAAAGCTTCAACACAAAAGCTTCACCTACAAAAGCTTTACACACTCTTGATCAAGATAGTGTGAAGCAAAATCAATTCATGGTACCCAATAAAGCTTCAACCTCAAAGCTTCACCTACAAAGCTTCAACACCAAAGCTTTAATATATATATATATATTTCGGAAATTCGAAAATTCGGAAATTAAAAAAAAAATTCGAAAAAAAAAAATTCCTAAGCCTCATCTTCTTTGGGCCTAACAACTTTCATAACAAATATATATGAAGGAGGAGTTTTGGGCTACCACTTAGAAAGGAAATGCCTCATTCTTCAACTCCCTCGACCGGAGACTTGGGGGACTCCTACCATATGCTACTGCACCTTGATACTTGGAAGTTTCACGACCACTCAGTGACTTGGATTTTTCAAGTCTCCAACCGAGAAGTTTTCCTCACTCGGGAAATTAAGGGAGCACTATCTCAACATACATGCTTCACTCACAAAGCTTCAACATACAAGCTTCAACAAAAGAAAAAATTCAAAGAACTTAATGAAGAAGGCTTTGGTGTATTTAACACAATACATTGAAATGAAGCAAAGCTTATTTATTGATATCTCCGATAAGTTACAAATATGTACATATACATGAATCAAAATAAACAAAAAAGAGGGAGTCTTCACAAAGGTTGCTCAGGAGAAGTCTCAGCAGTCGGCAGAACCCTAGAAAGAGAAGGCACCGGAGGGTGATCATTCGGAGCCTCAGTACTGGACAGAACCCCAAAAGGATGAGGCATCCGAGGTTGATCATTTGGAGCTTCATTACGCGGTACAACCCCAGAAGACGAAGGCAATAAATGCCTTTGGAAAAAACCCACAAACCTATCAAGTAAAATATAACCATCAGATTCCTGCATCTGGTCAAACTTCTTCTTCATGTTTGTAGCATAGTCATGTGCGAGCCTGTGCAACTGTTTATTCTCATGTTTGAGCCCTCTAATATTCTGTTTGAGACTTATCACTTCAGCCGCCAATGATTTAACTTGGCGGGTTCAAGCAAATAGGCGTTGGGCCATATTAGACACAGAACCTGCACACTGAACACTGAGAGCCAGAGAATCCTTAACAGCCAACTCATCAGACCGTTTGGAAAGTAATCTGTTATCTTTGGGAGTGAGAAGGTTTCTGGCCACCACCGCAGCGGTCATATCATTCTTCATCACAGAGTCCCCAACGGTAAGAGGACCAATAGGGGATAAGAATGATGGGCGCCATATGTTGTCTTGATGAGGCATGGCTACCTTTTCACCAAAGTTCAAGTCAAAACGACGGTCGGATGGGCCAGACATTTTCAAAAATGATGAAAGAGAAATGAGGTCCAATAAATCTCTGAAGTACGAAAATAAGGGGAAAATTCCTACAAGCAATAACTCTCTGAACGTACTTCTTGGACACAATTGGTGCCCCTATAAAAGAAAGGGCAGCAGGGCCGTTTGTTCAAAAATCAAAGAGGCACCACTCTCCGGATTTCGAGAAACAGATTTTCCTGAGTAAAATATGTCGACAAACCCCACACGCAACATCAGCTCCTCAGGTACCACAAATAACTTTGCCAAAGACCTCTGACAAAGTTTAGACACATAAATTTTGAAGGTCCAGCTACCCTTCCATTACCCACAAGGATAAAGGAACAGTACCACTGCTTGATAACTGGAAAGTCCCTATGTATGTCAACCTCCGTGCTCCGTGGCAAGGCAGACTGGCAAAAATGCCCAACCTTTACTCACATTCGAGAAAACACTCCTAACAAGATTGCTTGCTCAAAAATCGAAAAGGCACCGTTTTCCGAATCTCGAGAGCCTGACTCCTAACATGATTACTTGCTCAAAAATTGAAGAGGCACCGCCCTCCGAATCTCGAGAGCCAGACTCCCAACAGGATTATTTTCTCAAAAATCAAAGAGGCACTGCTCTCCGAATCTCAAGAGCCAGACTCCCAACAGGATTGCTTTCTCAAAAATCGAAGAGGCACCGTTCTCCGAATCTCGAGAGCCAGATCCCCGACATGATTGCTTGTTCTAAAACCGAAGATGCACCGCTCTCCGAACTTCGAGAGCCAGATTTCCTTGGATAAAGCTTGTCTGCAATCTTCACACGCAACATCAGCTTTCCAGATACCACAGACCACTTTTTCAAATTGGTCTGACAAGGTTAAAACACGTGAAGCTTGCAACTCCCACTACATTGTTATGACCAAGAAGGGTAAAGGAATAGCATTACTACTTGTTGTTAGGGAGACTCTTATATATGTCGACCTCCATCCTCCACAGACAGGCAGACCTGCAAAAATGCTTAACCTTTCCTCATATCTAAGAGGGCACTCCCAACGAAGCCTCTCGAAATACTCAGCTTTCTCCCCCCCCCAATAATACCTATGCAAACCAGCCACACCAGGGCAAGAGTATCTCATATTATCAGGGTCAAAAGCAAGAGTATCCCATATCATGTTTTTTCCCTGTCTTTTCCTTTGCCCTTGTTCTTAGCTGCAAGACAATGAGAGAGAGAGAGCAATCAGTCAGCACTTGGAATCAAGCTTCCAGTCAGGAACTGACTACCTGGAACCCCTTGCCTGATTACTTACCTGGCATTACTCTCGAGTACTCATCTTCAACATCTTATGCTTCCAGAAAAGATACCACATCTGCCTGAGGAACAAATAGGCCAAGTGAGAAGGATACAAGGAAGCATGTGGAGACAAGCGCAACAGAACACGTGCCGATTCATCTATTACTTCGTCAACAGCAAAAGTATCATGTATCATCAAGGTCAAACGCACTCTTGATTTGATGGACTTATTTTGACCCTCAAATTGTTGAGTCAGCCTTATACTCTTGAGGAAACCAGAAACCCCTCCAGCCCAGTTCAAGAATAAGCATGTGGAAAGTTACTTCTTCAAAAGAAAAAGTATCTCATATCATCTCTTCTCCATTTGCTTCTCTTTATCCTTGTTGCTGTTTACGACACAAGGAGAAGGACAACAATCAACCGGAAGCCAAAGTCGAACCTCCGATCCAGGTTGCTTGCTTGGAAGTCTGATTGCTTACCGTGTCTGTTACCTCATTCGGCAAATCTCCTAGCTCGACGACTTGGGGAACTCCTACTATAGGATTTGTATCGCACTTGACCAAGCCCGAAACTATAAGTAAGCTTCAAGTGAAATTGATACATTACCTTGTGCATCTTCATCGGTTAAAGATACCACCCCTGGATGGAGGAAAAGTACTTCCAGAGAATATGCCACATCTACATATGAGACATATAAGGCAAGTGAAAACGATACCACACTTCGGTACTTAAAAGTTTCGTGATTACTCAATGGTTGGGGACTTGCAAGATCCAAACCGAGAAGTTTCCCTCACTCGGGAACTTAGGGGAGCACTGTTTGTACCATACTTGACCAACCCCAAAACTACTAAGCACCGGTCAACATTATACCGCCAAGGACCCACAAGAGTCTCCCTCCAACCAGGAGGCCAATCACAACGCGACACATGTCAACATCAAAGGCCAATCATAACGCGACACGTGTCGACATCAGAGACCAATCACAGCACGACACGTGTCAATGTCAGAATGAAACTAGAAACTCTCTTCTATAAATAGAGATCATTCTCTCACAATATTTCCTAATGTCATTTGTACTAAATCATTCACTTGTACTCACTAAAGGAGAGCTTGAACCTATGTACTTGTGTAAACCCTTCACAATTAATGAGCTCCGTGGACGTAGCCAATCTGGGTGAACCACGTACATCTTGTGTTTGCTTCCCTGTCTCTATCCATTTACATACTTATCCACACTAGTGACCGGAGCAATCTAGCGAATGTCACAAACTTAACATTTTCTGTTGTACCAAAGTCCTCACTGCTTTTGTGCATCAACAGACTATAAAGCGGAATGCCATGGCTCAGGAAATGTATCATGAGTGGAGAGCAATTAGGAACCATCAACCGAACTAGCTATATGCGTTAATGATAACATTTTATTTCAGTTTTCCTATTTTAGTTTTCGTTTTTATCATGCATATGTTGGACATTAGCAAAATGATTGGATTGTTCATCATTGATTGTAATTCGATTCATTGATTGGATAGTATGCAAATTGATTGGATATTATGCAAATTGATTCTTTGTATTGTATTTTAGTACATTCAAATATTTTTTGTTTAGGTATGGATAACGACAATAATTTGAATGCTACCCAAGAGCCAAAAGGAAGGAGGTGTAAATGGGAAGCATTTGAGGAAGAAGCATTACTATCTGTTCTTGAGGATTTTGTTGCTCGGAGGCAACGGTGTGACACAGGTGCTTTCAAACAAGGTACTTTGATTGAAGTAGCGAAAGTTGTCAATGTGTTATGTCTCAATTCAAATATAAAGGCAATGTGTCAATGTGGTGCCTTTTGACATGGGATGTATTTTGTTAATCGTACAATATTAACTAGGATTTTGTAAATTTTGGGGATCTACTAAGAAGCATGATTTTGTAAATTAAGCCAACTCGTAATTTTGTGTATGCCAAATAAGAGCAGTTTCTCAAGCACTCATCCTCACATTGTTTCCAACTCGAATTCGTATCCACCAGTGCCCCTGATGTGTTAGGAGTTCTCACGTTGGCAACTTTTATGAAACCTTCACCATTTCTGCATGCCTCGTGCTTCCTCACACAACCGCTCGATGCATTTTTCATGTTCCACTCAACTTCCACCAAGGGTTGAAACCCTAGGAGGCATTTGCACTCAAACTCACTCAAGCCGTAAGTTCCTAAGGGGTCACATATGCTGAATGCTCCACACCAGCCATAAAACTTGCATTTGCTCAAGGGTTCAGACCAGACTAGGTTCCACCCCTAATTTTGTTGATACTGTGTAAATTCTTTGATTAATGCAAAACTATCCATCACTATTATTCTTGAGATGATCGAAGGGTTGACAACATCCCACATCAATGTGATCTCATTCTTGTCATTTGTAGTGTAGATTTTAAGACCACCTTGCACTGTGGTTGTGCCATTCCACCACCCTCTATTCACATTCTAGTTTCCCCTATTCACAATTCGCAAATGTAAACTAGAATTTTCATTAGTTTCCAAAAAAAAAAAAAAGAATTTTCATTATCCTACTTCTTAGTCCAATACTGCACCAAACGCTTCACTAAATTAGTTCAACTTAGTCTAGTCTAAACTTGGTCATTGCAGTTAATCCAGTTCGAGACAGTCCGATGCAACAACGTTCTTCCAATATCACATGTGACCTTAAACACAGTGGGTTCAGAACTTCAGACAGCGAAGGCTCACCAAAACGTAAAAAATTACCCGAAGTTGCAATGGTATACTTTTGCCTCCATAAACACAGTAGGTTCAGACCGCGAAGGCTCACCAAAAAGTCGTCGTCACGTTCAGTTAGGACATCTCTTCGGCAGCAGAGTTTGCTTCTAGTTTCAGCTTCTACTTAAAGCAACAGAGAGAAAAGCACGCTCCCACAAACTAAACGTTCGCAAGAAATCCACCGGAAGCTCCGCCGACAATGGCGCCTCCGCTGCGTCTCCTCCTCCTCCCACTATTTCTTTCCTGCATTGTTTTGTTGAGCCACCAGGTCAAATGCGATGGAGGTAAAGTTTTGTCCCTTTGCTCAACAGCTCTAGTTAACTTCCAAATCTTGAGGCTTTGTGACAATGGTGGAGTTTATGAATTCTGTTTCTGTTTTTATACATTCATGATTTTATTTCCATTTTGGTTTTGTTTCTAATTTATCAATATTGTGTTCAAACCCCCATTTCAGATGAGATCTGATTAGAGGATATTAAACTGGGTTTAATTAATTTGGATCAAGAAAAAACAACATAGAATGTGTATTAGCTTACTGGATCTTGTGGATTTAGTTTTTTGCAAATAGTGTTGTTGGAAAACTACAAATTAACTCTATGCATCTCCCTGGAGGAATCAATGATCTGAATTTTACTAGGAAGAGATCCTAAAGACTTGTACCATTGTATGAGACTCTTTTCTGGAGTTTCATTCCCCTTCGGGAACATCCGATAAAATTGGAAGGATACAAAATAGGTTCACGTTCAAAAAATAGGCATAGTTTGGGAATTCGATAGAATTGGAACGATGCAAAATAGGCGTAGTTCGCGGGACTTGTAGTTCTGAAGTTGTGTAGGATCCAAGGTTGTCAATATTGGTCAGAGAGTTGCATTGTCAGTAAAAATTGTTGTGCTATATTGTTTCTAGTTTTAGTTCCATAAACTGTGGAAAGATAGGAACATATTCTTGGGGCTAATTCTATACAAGTCTGCTTGTCGAAAAGATAAAGCGGAATAGACCAACCACAAAACACTACATTGCTTGCCTAACTAAAGAATATTCAGGCCAAGACTCGAAGCAAAACTCTGGTTTGAAAGCCGAAAGTTAACTTGATATGCTGCCGCATGATTGTCTAGTGGAAGACTGGGAGTAATATCTCCCTGTGGACTTGTAGATCTTGCTAATGAAACTTCCTTTTCTCTTTTCTGCAGTAGATGAGGAAGATAGTCTTCTTCAAGGCATCAACAGCTATAGGGCTTCTACCTTGAACTTAACGGCCCTTACAAAGAATGCCAACGCAGAGTGCCTTGCCAAAGAGATAGCTGAGCAATTCAAAAATCAACCCTGTACAAACACAACAGGCTCCAACACAGTACCAGGCACTGAACCTAATTTTCCTGACTATCCAAAACTTTTAGCCAAATGCCACTTGAATGTCTCTAACACAAGAGATGGGGTCGTAATGCCTGCTTGTGTTCCCAGCCTCGTTCCTAGTCTGGTCCTTACCAACTTCACACAGTCTCAGTACTCTGATAATCTTAATGACACTAAGTTTACTGGAATTGGAATTGGCTCTGAAGAGAACTGGATTGTTGCTGTCCTGACCACGAGCACACCAGAAGGAAGCTTTGTGACTGCACAAAGTTCACCAGATGCACAAGATTCCGCAAGTTCAGCTTCCAAGGTCAGTCTGGTTCCCTGCTTGCTATTTCTGCTAATGGGTTTTATCTTTCATTTGTAAACCAAGAGGATCTCATACAGTGCATATTTTCTTGGCTATTGCTGCATTTACGGAGAAACCTCAATCGAAGGTTGCTATAAGATAAGTTTTCTGCTTTTTCGACATAGGAGATGCATGAATTTCCAATGACAGCTGTTTTGTTGGTGGAAAGATTATTTCATTCTTGCATAACTTGATGTGTCCTGTAACTGATAGTATCACCGTTGTTATTGAGCTTTCAATTTTTTTGTAGATTTGTGATAATACATGAACCGTGCTCATTTTCTCCGTTGTAATCAGTATTAAAATAAAATTTGCACTCAGTTATATTATACATCGAGTCACAACAATGCGGTATGATTCGACCAACAAGAATTTAGTGGGTTAAGGCCGACCATAATTTCGTGCTAACCAAAACAGGACCAATCGACAGATTATGTTATGATCAATTATTTCTGATCGATATAAGATTTCAACTCTTACAACCTTGGATTAGAGTTTCTTATCTCAATCTCATCCGTCAGATTGTTATCTTTTGATCCTTTCACTGTAAAAGTGAGGTCTATATCTCTTTCGCTTTCACCCTCTTTTTCTGAATACATCATTCAAACCCTCAAATTACTCTTCCCAATTACCAAACTACAATGGCACAACAGGTAATCCTCCGACGAGGAACCAGGAGAACCAAGCTATGGTGATGATATTGGCTGTGTACGAGGAATGACAAAGGATTCAGAGGAAAAAAAAAAAAGCCACAAGGCAAAGCATGGTGGTGCATAATCAAGCCGAAAATGCATTCCAAGACGTATCTGGCCCAAGCGGACTGAAGTTCAAAGGTGATGAGATAATGTATATATGTGATTGAACAGGATAACTAAAAAAGCCAAAATACATCAAGGTAAAAAATCTCCTCTCTAATCCATATTTTCCTTGCTGATATGAAACTAAACTTTTCCAGCTTCGACCAATATTGTTGAATCCGATGTGAAAAACTCCAAATGTGAACAAATCCAATGATACACTTTTGATACGAGGACCCGCTTCATGTATTCAATTCTCATTGTCATCGCTAATTCAAGCGCTCTTTAATCTGCTCTTGTTGACAAACAAATACCTCCTCACAGCAAGC
Source organism: Malus fusca (assembly GCA_035220775.1). NCBI lineage: Eukaryota > Viridiplantae > Streptophyta > Magnoliopsida > Rosales > Rosaceae > Malus > Malus fusca. The sequence continues at coordinate 13,985,534 of CM069071.1, forward strand.
AATATGACCCATGTTGTCTTTGTGATCTGTTCCTTTATCATCAAAAGCAATGCCGAGCTTAGCACAGTTTTCAGTATCTGAGCCTGTAATCCCTTGAAGAAACCCAACAGCCCCTCTCGTTTCCAAATGGCATAAAATGCACCTGAAACTGTCCTTTGGGACTTTTGAGATTCGCTTTGAGCTCCGTTGCTGCCTTCTTCATCTTCTTCTGCAGCTTGAATCATGACCTTGCACCTGTCGCATTACTTTAAAGGCCATAAATGAAGGGAGGTACGATATGCATCAATTCTAAAAACCTGTGTTGCCTTTTTCTGTGAAAAACTAAAAACAAAGTATATGCGTGCTGCATAGGGGATCGATAGAACTGAATATCCACCTGATGGCTGGGTATGTCAAGCAAGATGCAATACACTTTGAGACAGCACCCAATACGAAAGCAGAAAAGGCAGAAAGAGCTTCTGGAGATGACTTTGTACCTGTTCTTTTGCTCAGCTGTCCTCTCAAAAGCCTTTGTTTGAGCTGATCAAATACTGCGTGCTGTACAAAAAGCAGCTCAAGATTCAAATTAAGTTGTCGTTTTAGCATCTACAATTATAATAGCCTGTATATGGTATATCGTAACCTGAGCGTGCACTCGAGTACCTGGATAGATGGGTTAGATGTCAAAAGAAGAGATATGCCGAGACCGTCAAATGCCTCAATCCAAGTCCCCTCTGAAAGGGTCTTCCAGAGTCCTTTGGATTTCCCAAACTCACTTGTCTGTATCTTTGAGGATGCTGTATCCAAGGGCTGCAAGTAAACACCAGAAACTTGAACATCTTATAGCAAGGACTAAAATTAGTAACTAAAAAGATAAAAATACGAGGCCTTTGCTTTGTGACAGAATACGATTTGGAACTGTTATTTGATTCTTAATGGATTAGGACTAACAGGCATTTCTTTGGTAAGGGAAAATATTGTTTTTGTAACTCACCTGTGTCACTATGACTGTACAAGCCCCGGCGGCGGCTGCAACTATCAAGTTTGCTCTTGTTCCCATGTTTTTATTTCCACTTTTCTCCAAGTATAACCTCTTAAAAAAACTGTATCCCAAGGCCCTGGTATAAAGAAAGCACCTGACGGGTAGAAATTGCTTCCCATAACACATCAGAAATGTTCCTGCAAATGCCAGAGAAATTTAACTTTTGGAACTAAAGAAGTTTCAGATGATAGTTGCTTTATGAATCATTAGAAAAGGCAGTCGTAAGTTAGCTGTAAAACAAGAGATCAGATAACGTTCAACCTATGAATAATACTTCCTAGGGTGAATAAAATTTCCTTCTTTCCTATACTTCGCAGGTGAAACAAGTTCAAAGTGAAAAGGAAGACACAGATGCATACCGAATTCCGTTAACTAACAGAAGAGACAGAAAAGAACAACTTCAGTGATAGAGCTGGTTCAAAACAACAAGCTAAATCACTGCTCGCTAGCGTTTGTTACTCTACGGTTAGTTCATGGAATTTACCTCATTGCTTTTTTGGAGGCATATCATATAAAAAAACATTGTTTAAGCATAATACACAACTGCAGGCTCGTCTATGAACAATCTTTTCGGATACGAGACACACACAGAGTAATCAAATACAACTCTAGTTCGAACAATTTCTTTGGCACAAATGTAGAACTTAAACTTAATCTGTATTCCTATTCTAGCCAAAAGTTCAAATTTTGAACATGCCAGCCTATGAGATAAACTGCAACTACATTTCCAACAGCATTCAATATGGGTAACAATAAAGCGCAAATCATACAAACAATTACATATCTTAGGACCCAATGGTACAATTCTAGTAAACAAGTAAGCCAAAAGCCAAAAGCCAAAAGTCAAAAGCCGAACACCAAAAGCCAAAAGCTTTGAGCATGCTAGCATACAGCATAAACTGCAATTACATTCCCAATAAAAAATTGCAACATAGGTAACAATAAAGCTCAAATCATACAAACAATTAGACCCAACTCAATAAAAACAAAAACACAGAAAAGAAGAGTTGCTGAAATAGCAACCTGTATTTCTGCTGATGGTGGGCTCGGACTTCAGCTTGGTACTTGGTCTTGCAGGTGTCAAGAGGGTACAGGATGGTGGTGCTGACCAGAGCTCCAATGGCGCCGGACGTTGCCTCTGCAACTGATTCCTGATCAAATCCGATCCTCTTCTCCTTGGGGAATCGGAATCCTGGGCTGGGAAAAGAATTGGGACTTTAAGGGAATGGTAAAGGAATGCAATTCAGAGCAACTCCACCCCTAAGGACTTTGCGCCAGCACCCAGCGCATTTATCCACTCAAATGAACAGTAATAGGCCAAGGCATCTCCACCCCTAAAAAAATGCGTTGGCACCCAATGCATTTATTTGGTGTGTTTTTTTTTTTAAGTTTATTTCGGATAAGATTTTTAACCCATTTAAAATAAAGAATAAAAAAATAAATTAGTTTTAATTTCGGATAGGATTTTTAACCAATCTCGTCACGCCACGTGTCATTATCTGAACGTACTATTTTGTGAATAGATTTCCGATAATATTTTCAACCAATCCCGACACGCCACGTGTCACTTCCGTGGTACAATAATTTAGCCAAGATTTCGATAAGATTTTCAACCAATCACGTCATGCCACGTGTCATTATCCGAACGTACTATTTTGTGGATAGATTTCCGATAATATTTTCGACCAATCCTGACACGCCACGTGTCACTTCCGGTTTACAATAATTTAGCCAAGATTTCGATAAGATTTTCAACCAATCACGTAGTGCCACGTGGCATTGTCCAGAACCTCATCCTTTTTTTTTTTTTGTCCATATAAACCCTACATCCCTACATCCATCCTCACACCAAGCTCAATCCTTCTTTTTAGCTCAGAATCCTTGTTCATCGTTTTCAAATCTTGAGTTCTTATTACAATGTCTTCTTCAAGAATGGTGTATAAGCAGTTGCAAGAGCAACAACAAAGGTTGTTGGCACAACAGGCAGAATTGGCCAATCTCGAGGAAGGTGGAGGTGGAGATGAGGCTTTCTTCATGGAGGAGGATGAGGATGATCACCATAGAAGGCAGAAGGCCTCACATTCCCGCCGTGTCATGGAAGCCGTGGGTCAGATAGCCAAACCAAGACGTGTTGCAAACCTCGATAGAAAAAGGGAAAAACGAGGTAAAAATCTATTGGAAGATTATTTTATTCCCAATAGCATATTCCCTGATCATATTTTTAGACGGCGTTTTAGAATGCAACGACATTTGTTCAACAAAATCATGAGTGATATTTGCAACCATGATTCATACTTTGTGCAAAAAGATGATGCTTTTCATGTTCTAGGTCTTATTCCCGAGCAAAAAATTACGGCATCCTTGCGAATGCTTGCATATGGAGCATCTGCAGATCAAGTGGATGAGATCGCGAGGATGGGAAAAACAATTGTTCTGGAGTCCCTGATGCGGTTTTGCTCTGCAATTGAAGCCCTCTACACCAAAGAGTACCTCCGGACACCCACGTCAAGGGACATGCGAAGGCTTCTGAGGAAGGGTGAGATGCGAGGCTTCCCTGGCATGATTGGAAGCATCGACTGCATGCATTGGACTTGGAAAAACTGTCCAAGTGCGTGGCAATGAGCATATGGCGACAGAAAAGGAGCCAAAAGCATCATTTTGGAAGCGGTGGCTTCATTTGATACATGGATTTGGCATGCTTTTTTTGGTGTTCCAGGAGCTCAGAATGACCTAAATGTCTTTGCCCAATCCCCAGTGTTCGACGAACTGCTGCAAGGAAACTCGCCGAGATGCACATATTGGGTTAATGGTACCCAATACGAGGGATCATACTACCTTGCAGATGGCATTTACCCAAGGTGGTCAACATTTGTCAAAACAGTGCCACATCCACAGACTGAAAAGGAAAAACACTTTGCAAAATGTCAAGAAGGGTGTAGGAAGGATGTCGAGCGTTGTTTTGGTATCCTGCAAGCTCGTTGGGCGATCGTCAGGGCTACAACTAGAATGTTTGATGTCGAGACTCTTCGATCCATCATGATGACGTGTATTATTCTCCACAACATGATTGTTGAAGATGAGTATGATTATGATGTCGTCGATGAATATGAGCCGGATCCGATGAACAACTCAAGAACACGTATCTATTGTGCTCATGACCGGACCGAAGATCCAGTGCAACACGAGCCGTTGGAACGCGATGAACGTTACAATGAATTGATCGTTCAGCGGTACACTAATGTGCAAGAGCCATACTGGCACGTAACTCGCCAGAATGACTTGATTGAGCACCAGTGGGGATTGCATGGAGGCGAAGATAATTAGAATGAGGCTTGTGGTTGAAGAATAAATTGTATTTTTTTTTAAGTTTAAGTAATTCTATGTAGTGTGTTTTGTTTTTAAGTTTATTTGGTGAGTTTATGTAATTCTATGTAATGTGTTTTGTTTTTAAATTTATTTGGTAAGTTTATGTAATCTTATTTCATGTGTTTAAATAAAGTACAAAAGAAATAAAATTTTAAAAATAAATAAATAAATAAATAATTACATTAAAATTGCATAAGAAATTAAATAAAGTTCAAACCTAAAAAAAGAAAAAACATAAGAAATTACATAAGAAATTAAATAAAGTTCTACTAGAAAAAAGAAAGAAAATACATAAAAATACATAAGAAATTAAATAAAGTCTCTCGAGTTAGGATATGTGGTGCTAGGATCTTGGTTGCCATGATTTGTGTAGCTAGAACCCCCTTGACCTGTTTCCGCATCTCTTGCACGCCTCCTACGCATGACATCTCTTTTTTCCGATGTCCAAAAATATTTAGAATTCGGAGACAGTCCTACTAGAGACTTGCTCATAGTGTCACGATCTGCTTGAGCCATCCTTTCTTCTCGAAGCAATTCATTTTCTCGATGAAGTGCTTCTCTAACCAGCTCGTTCTCTCGATTAACTACTTCTCTTTGTCTCTCAGCCGCCGCATCACGGGCCTCAGTAGCTGCTAATATTGCTGCCATAGCAGCAACTTTTTCCTCATCTCTAGCCTTTTCTCGTGCCAAGTTTAGTTCACCTTGGCGAGCAAGTTCCTCCATATATTTAGTGTAGTCATTTTTGGAAGAACTACCTTTTTTCTTTGACGCCTTTTTACCTAGAGGCCTTAGGGACTGACGAGTCGGTTGGGTCTCGGGCACTTGTTCAGGCGTCCCTTCCGTGTCTTGAAATGTGTCGGCTTCTTGTTCGGCCATGTCTGGTTCTGGAGAACTATGTAGACCCATACCGTGCATGACAACTTCTGGACCAGTTGCCACAATTTTGTATTTAGGGCAATCTTTGACAATTTGCCAACATTCCCATTTAGTGAATGATTTGTTCCCGTTCTTTGAATTGTAGAATGCTTGAGCTTGTAGTGTCTATAAAAAAGTGGGATAACATAGTGTTAAAAAATGCGGGTGTAACACAAATAAATAAATTCAAAATATTGATACGGGTGGAATGCATATAAATTACATAAAAATGACATAAGAAATTAAATAAAAATTACATAAGAAATTAAAATTTTGATGCGGGTGGAATGCATATAAAAATTACATAAGAAATAACATAAAAATTACGTACGAAATTAAATAAATCAAAATATTGATGTGGGTGGAATGCATATAAATAAATAAAAATATTGTTACCTGATCCGCTAAACTTGTCCCACTACGGAGGTTACCGGAAGCATGAGAGATGGCGTTTTTCCAACAAGTAAATGATGCGTTGAGTTTTTTCCAACGACCTTGAAGACCTTGACTAGTTCTGGCGTTTTCTCCATGTACATCGCAAAACGCTTTCGTAATTTTACTCCACATTTCTCGCTTATCCATCTCATTACCCGTAATCGGGTCGTGAGTAATGTGAACCCAACATTCACACAACGTAACATCTTCAATGAGCTTCCACGAAGACATTTTTTTCTCTTAAAGTGTAGAAAATATTGAAATGTAGATAGTATAGAAAGTGTAGAAAGTGTAGAAAATATTGAAATGTGGTGTAAAGGTGGAAGATGAGGGTTAGGTATTTATAGGAAAAAAATAACATTTTTCAAATATTTCTGTAATTTTTTTAAAATTTTCTGTATTTTTTAATAATTTTTATGTATTTTTTAATAATTTTTAATGAATTTTAATATAGTTAATTAATCTGGACCGTTGGATTTGAAAAATATTCAAATCCAAGAGCCAGGGACTTGCCACGTGGCCAAAGGTCATATTTCTGACCGTTGGGGCCTTTTTTTTTTTTTTTTTACTTTTTTGTAAAAAAAACGTGGACCGTTGATCTTTGATCCGACGGTCTATGTTAAAAGTAAAATTTAAATTTTGTTTACCGTTGGAAATCCAACGGTCTAGAAAACTAGCCGTTGGAAATCCAACGGCCGAAAGAAAGCCACGTCGCCAACTCGGGGGGGGGAGTCAGTGCGCCTGTCACGCGGGCCCGGGCTCTGAAACCGTGTCGGGCACTCGCGCCACACCGGCGTGAATCGCACGCGCCAGGCCAATAGCCCGGCTTCTTGCTCAGTCCATTTTGGGCTGGTCCATTGCCCAGCTCGGGCTGGGTACCAGTCCATTGCCCAGCTCGGGCTGGTCCAAATGCATATAAAAGCGTTTTTTACTACCAGAAAGCGATTTTACTCGTTTCAGATGCAATCCCAAACTTGTTGATGATAAGCAAAAAACCCATCTCTTCTACTACTAGGAACTTTTTATGTTCATTAACTTCCTAAAACCACTTTTGGAAGATGTAGAACAATTTTTAGTGTCACACTTGCTTCAAATCATAGGATTGTTGATGCATTAGATTAGTTCGTTGGATTTAGTTTTGTTATCTTTACCAAAATCAACCCAAAATTGGGCAAGTGAAAGGTAGTACTTAAAACCTAAAGCTACCATGTTTCATGCTCATTCTTTTATGAGCTATATGCAAATTAGTAAGTCTTAAAACTCAGTTTTGTAGTCAAAACACTTGAGTACCGCTTTTGTAGGATAAATAGACTTCCATTAACCGTACAATATAACGCACAGTTTGACCAAAAAATACATCTTTAAAAAAAATCGCGTGTAAATGACTAGTCTCATTAAAATTTTATCTATATAAAATCACATAAGAAAAACTCCAGTCACATAAAAATAAAAATTAAAAAAAAAGTACCACACAATCATCTATTTACGTCGTTTATCAATGATTACAGACTCATTTACATATCTATTATTGCAGCTTGACTTTAACAATTGATAGGTAATGAATTTTTGTTTTTCGATGACTAATTTTTTAAATATTACACACTGACCTCAAAAGTTGTTGAGGCTACATCTAACATCTTGGCTAAATATTGGGGGCAAATATTTAAAAGAAAAAAAAATTAAAGTATTGGTTCATAAATTTTGACTCAATTAGATTTTTTTGTCTATAAATAAAAAATTTGAAAGTAATAATTAATGAACTTGTCAAAATGTGGAGCAATAATTATTTTGGATAATTCTGTTAAAACTTTCATCCTATATATTTCCTTCAAAATCTTTTATCCTAAACGAAAGTTTTAACAGAGTTATCCAAAATGATTATCGCTCTACAATCTACATTGTAACAAAACCAATACTCATACATTTTACTGCAAAAAATTAAAAAAAAAAAAAAAAAAACCTCACATATTATATAGTTCAAGACCGGAAGCTCCGCCTAAGTTGAGTTCAAAGGTGACCGTTAGGTTATCGATTTTTTAATTTTTTGAATTATACAGAAACAGATCCCCCCCCCCCCCCAATACCTTTTCCCTCCATTCAAAATTTTTAACTCTCCTCTCTCCTTCCCCCTCGCTCACAGAGCAACCCCTCCGCGGCCCCACCACCAAATTTCAAGAAACGAATGAACCTCACAAAACCCTAGCCTTGCTGTCCGTACAGCTTCACCGCCGATGGCGATGAGCCCCAACGACCGACCTAAAAAGAAAACCTTAACACCGATGCAAGGCCTCGTCGGCTTGATCCGCGAGTCCCTGCCGCTTCTGCCCCCGCGCCGGGACGACGGCGGAGGTGGAGGAGGAGGGTTTGGTGGCCTGGTGGGGAAGGTCCGCTCCAGCCTCCGTAATTCGCGAATCGGACTGCTATCCAAGTCTCCTGTTCGTGCTCTTCCTCCGCTTGCTTCGAGAGATGACGCACCGCCGATTCGGTGGCGCAAAGGCGAGTTGATTGGTTCCGGTGCCTTTGGCCGGGTCTACATGGGAATGAACCTCGATTCCGGAGAGCTTTTCGCTGTGAAACAGGTCTGCCTGCTTCTTAATTTCGAGATTGAATTTGGTTTCTCGGTAATGGATTTGGGAGTTTGACATTTTTGTGTTTGTTACAGGTGTTGATTGCGGCAAATAGTGCTTCGAAGGAGAAGACACAGGCATGATTCTGATTTTGCATACATTTCATTTTTTTTTATCAAAGTTTTAATTTTTCTTGGGGATTGCTTAGTTTGCATTCCTGAGCACAAAAAGTTGCGATTCATTGAATTAACTAAGCATTTCAGCGATAAATTTTTATTCTTGGTTTGACTGCATGTTAATATCTTCATTCTAATGTTAAAGTATTTTAGAGATGCGTTTTCACCGGTGAACACTATTTTTCAGTTTGAGACTAAGTTGTGAACACTAATTTTCAGTTTGAGACTAAGTGACTGCAGTTTCCTTTTCTAATTTAATTAAATCAGGCTCACATTCGAGAGTTGGAGGAGGAAGTCAAGCTTCTTAAGAATCTTTCACATCCAAACATTGTTGTGAGTAGGATTGTCTTTGTTCTTTCATGGAAGTGATGGTGAAGGTGATCACTTACTTTCTTACTGTTTCAATGTTGTTCTTTAGAGGTACTTAGGGACCGCTAGAGAGGAGGATTCATTGAATATTCTATTGGAGTTTGTGCCTGGTGGATCCATATCGTCCCTCTTGGGGAAATTTGGATCCTTTCCTGAGTCTGTAAGTATTTGTTACTTCTAAGTGATTGACCTTGGGTGTTTGGGGACATAAATTTTACATCTTGAAAATGTTGAATGTGCAGGTTATAAGAATGTACACAAAGCAGCTGTTACTGGGTCTTGAATACCTTCACAAGAATGAAATTATGCATAGGGACATCAAAGTATCTCCCCATTTCAATTGTTTAATGTTCACTTAAGAGTATGAATTGACCTCTCTCTCTCTCTCTCTCATTTAATAACGGGCATGCTTCATACAGGGTGCAAACATCCTCGTGGATAATAAGGGGTGTATTAAACTTGCTGACTTTGGTGCATCAAAGAAAGTTGTTGAACTGGTAATGACGGTTTTAATATGTACCAAGGATAACTGACTTTATTATCTTTTTCATACGCATCAATAGTGAGTTCATTTGTTGATACAGGCTACTATAAATGGTGCCAAGTCAATGAAGGGTACTCCATACTGGATGGCTCCTGAAGTTATTCTCCAGACTGGCCATAGCTTGTAAGAACTACTACTCACTTTTAGAGAGTTGACTATTTTTGATAATTTGATTGCAATTATAACAGTTGTGTATCGTTTGTCAACCTTTTAATGCTCTCTGCATTACCCTATAATTTTAGTCAAAGGTTTTTCCAGTACCAGTCAAGGGGCAAGGGTGGATCACAATTCACGTCTTTCTGAGACTTTTTTTAGCAGTCTTGTGTGTTCCTTCCAGGACGTGCTCCTTAAGAATACTCTCTTAGAAGTTCTCCTAGTTGAGCAGTTATATTAACTAGATGAGGTTCACTAGTGTTGATTTTTTGTATTCAGTCCGTTTACACAAAAAATAATACAACCTGTTGTGAACATTTCATCCTAATCTCCGATTAGAAGCATGTTCTCATGTATTGCATGAGTTGTCCCCTTTTTGTTAGTGAGGGACAACAGTTGGATTCAGCTACTCCCTATTTCCGATGCTTGGACCTCATTGGTTTGAATATGTTTTTTTAGCTCTGCTGACATATGGAGTGTTGGATGTACTGTGATTGAGATGGCTACAGGAAAGCCTCCATGGAGCCAACAATATCAAGAGGTAACACTTCAAGCTGCTTTTGCCAACTAATAGTTTGATTATTGTGTCTAACGTGACTAGAATTTTTCTAATTTAGTGTGGTTTCACCCAAGAGGTAGCAGACTGAGATTACGAGTTTCCCTTTTCAGGTTGCTGCTCTTTTCCATATTGGAACAACAAAATCTCATCCACCCATCCCTGAGCATCTCTCTGCTGAGGCAAAGGATTTTCTGTTAAAATGCCTAGAGAAGTACAACTATGAATTCTACTTTTCCCTAATTTTTTTTTCATATTTATGGCCTAAACATATGCTGAGGCAAAGGATTTTCTGATAAAATGTCTAGAGAAGTACAACTATGAATTCTACTTTTCCCTAATTTTTTTTCATATTTATGGGCTAAACATACTTAAGTCTGTAGATAGAACATGCAGATATTAATTTTTTACAAATGTCATCTATTTATATTTTCCTTTACTCTTACACTCCATAATTTGGTGGCAGGGAACCTTATCTAAGGTCTTCTGCGTCAGAGTTGGTGCAGGTAAATTTTAATGGCATATAACGTGGCACATTGTTTCATAGTGTAATTAGGCATGGGGCATTAGCCGCATTACATACATGCGGATGTGTCATAGCTTTCAATAATAGAGATTTTACTTCATAGTTAGTTTTTTCAAGAATTGGACAGTAAAATTAAGAAATCTTGTTCTTCAAAAAGTACAGTTGCATGTGAATGTCTGTTTTTTTTTTCCTTCTTCTTTTTCACTAATGAGATAATATCTGTTGGTCATGTGCAGCATCCATTTGTCACTGGGGATTACCAGGAACCTCGTCCAGTAGTCCGTTCTTCATTCATGGTTGGTATAATTGATTTAGTTTTACTGGCTCAACTATTCTCTCTGTTTGATCATTGTTCTACAATCTTCATTACTTAATAACAACCATACAATTAGTTAATAACTAGTTTTATCAGGAAGCTGGAAACGAGAAGGCAGCACCTGGGACAGATCTTAAGAACTTGTAAGTCTTATCATTAAATCGTTTTGGAATGATTTCTGGTTGCCTTTCTAACTTTATCACCACTACAGTGTGAACCCTTCGATCAGAAGGTCTACCTGTGCCGGCTTGAAGGATATTTGTGATATGGGCACTGTAAGGTGCTCAACTGTATATCCAGGGAATTTTTCAGGAGGGAGCTCCTGCTGGGGAGCTACTAATAACCATGATGACGACATGTGTCAGATTGATGATACGAATGACATTGTCCTTGGTTCATTTGCAAAATTCAGATCTGTGGTTGGACCTGACGAATTAAACAAGGTAATGAACTTTTTTCTTGTCCTTCTAGATCATTCAGAGTAATAAACTTAAATTATGATGAGTGATTTGCTTGTTTGAAATAGAGTTTCAATCCCATGTGTGAACCAACTGACGACTGGCCATGCAAGTTTGATGAAAGTCTGAAACCGGAGAGAAATGGAATTAACTTCTCCCCTTGTCAAACAATACATGAGGCTTCGGGCAGCATTGGAGCATCTCAAAAGGTGGAGACAGAGTTCACATTTCCTTCCGGGCCATCAGCAGTTGAGGATGATGAGGAAGTTACAGAGTCAAAAATAAGAGCCTTCCTAGACGAAAAGGTACTATGTGTCTGCCAAGTTCTTTCCTGTGCGAATTAGTGGTCAAATCATTCAACAATGCTATGTTTTCTCAGAATGTGTGTGGCAGGATTCTAATGTTTTAAACTTGCACCTTGAACCTAATCAGGCCTTAGATCTGAAGAAGCTGCAAACACCTCTATATGAAGAGTTCCGTAGCTCATTGAATGCAGCTGGTATTGGAAATGCAGACCGTGAACATGTTTCAAAGCATCTGAACTTACCTCCTAAAAGTAAGTCACCGAGTCACGCACCTAGTAGAAGATTCTCTACTGCATTTGATGCTGCAGGCCCTGGGAAACATACAAGAGATGTATCAAATGCCAGTGGTGTACATGACCGAGTTTTGCAGGAAATTCAGCCACCTCAGCTTAGTGAATGGAAAGAGATCCCTCATGATCAGAAAGAATCATTTAGTCTAAGGTTTGTCTTTGATGTTTGATGCCATTCGGTTAGCTAATGTCCACTCTTCTGCTGTAACTCAATGGAGATGGGTTTAATTTCAGTGCAAGCTTTTCTGATATGCAAAGAAAGTGGAAACAGGAGCTTGATGAAGAGCTCGAGAGGAAGCGAGGCAAGTTTTATTTTGTATTTTTCAAGAAGTTTTATTTTGGGGATGGCATTTATGCACGAAATTTTGGTCTTGATTAGTATGATCTTATCTTACTGGAACCGGCTGGATGCAGAGATGATGTGGCAGGCTGGTGTAGGAACGAAAATGCCATCCCCAACCAAAATTCTAAGTCGACAAAGAGAGCGGCTATGGATGGGTTTTCCTGGAAAATGAAGTGTATGTATGTACCTCACTTGTATCTATTTTACCATGATATAGAAATAAGTTATGCTTTTCGACGGGGAGCGCTCAGTATGCACTTGGCGGGGGTGTTGTCCAGTATTACATTGGTCACCTTGCCCATAGCAGGCCGTGCAGCCTCTTGCCTGCTGCAGTATGTCTCAAGCAGCTCAGCCAGAAAATGTCACGTAACCAGTGATATGTATTGATTTAATTTCTTGTGGCCTTTGTATCTTACGGCGGGATATGAGACATGAAGTATTGAGTTTGTGTGAATTATATAATTTTATGCTGCAGATGCAGCATTCTTTTCTGTTCTCTCTCTCTCTCTCTCTCTCTCTCTCTCTCTCTGGGATGATTTTGTCAGAACATTTTACAAAATTCAAATTTCTTGGATCAAATCGGCGAAAAGCTGAAGCCACAGCATTTCAAATTTCATGTCTTGATTGTGAAAGGGGAAGACAGAAGGAATGAATGTAGGTTCTCAGCTTGTATAGATAACAAATTGAGCCCAAACCTCAACTTGGGTCAATTTATAAAACAAATCATTGGCCCAAGTTGACCCAAGTTGACTGGCTTTGGTTTATGATCCAACTGTGAATAGAACAAATAAAGGAGTGCAGACGGAGAAAATGAAATTGAAAATCATTTCGCTTAAGACAACGCTTAAGTCCTTTCTTTTAATATGGATTAGTCATGTTGTTACACATGTCCTTTTGATCCAAGTCCACTAGACCTGACAAATTAACCCATTAGATTCTTAAGGGATACATTTAGTTTGGTCTCACCCACCATTATAATTTTTGATATACTCACGAACTCATTAAACCTATTGTGTACAATGTGTACCCATTAAGACTACTCATTTGGATGGGTGGGACCAAATACAGAGGGTTGTCTATGTGTGTTAGTGTATGGCCCCAAGAGAAACTTTCACAATCTATTACTTGATTGGTTATAAATTCATCATGCAGAGGGTTGTCTATGTGTGTGAGTATGCAATAACTCACAAATATAGGCGGACACCAGACGGTCTTTCCACTCGTCAAAGTATGAACCTAATTCCTCTAAAATAAAACTTAAAATGTAAGAATCTGCAAATGCAAAACAAAGGACCCAGATGGTTAGGAAATAAAAGAAAACAACATATCAAAAATGAGAGACAAACCTGTAACGTGAGATGCCCAAAAAACCAGAATGTAGGAAAAGAAGAATTTGTAATGGCGGACTATAATGGAAAGGGATCCTCTCCAGATTCCTTCCTCCTAATCCACCAAGTCCAGGAATCCGAGCTGTTGAAATTTGATCCAACGGGTACAAACAGGGGTCTACTTTAAAAGTTATAATCATTTTAGTTGTTGGATCAAATTTCAACGGCATGAATCCCCGGACTTGATGGATTAGAAGGAAGAGATCCGGAGATGATCCATTTCTGACTATAATAGCTTAAGTGTCCGAATTGCAATTTCCCCATGCTCCCTACCGACATATAAGAGCTTTATTTGTGTCTCGAGGAGCTTTCTTGATTCTTTTTCTTAGAGAAAGAATAAATATGTTTATAAGCTTTCGAAAATGAAAAACATGTTGCCACTCAAAAGTAGTACACGAGAACGATCCTTTACCTATATTTGTTCAAATATCTTCAAATGATGAAAAGTGTTCTAAGTGGAAAACTTTTACCTTGTTTTAAAAATGTTAACTTCAATTTTAGATGAAAATCGTTGCATCCCTATTTATTGAAAGGATAATGTTATTCACACACTTATTTTTATCTTTCACACACCGTTGTTAACATTTTGTCATTGATCTCCAATTCATTTGATCCGACTACTAAACATTGAGAGAGATGTGTGAGAAGTAAAAATGAGTGTGTAGAAAACAGCACTACTGTTATTGAAAATGTCAAAGAAGCATGGGTTGGTGCGAAATTATAAATGTGGGTAATATAGAAACATAAAAAATTAATCCCCTGCATTGTCCCCCATTGCTTCCCCAGTTATGCATAAAATTGACCATTGGACCCCTCCCCCACCATGATTTTCCCTCCCAAAAAATCATAAAAAAAATCTTTGAAAGTTCCCTTTGTTCCCAAGACAAGTTATTTAGTCTGTGATCGAGCAATTGGAGCAATTTAGTAGGTGAGTCAAAAAACTAAAGCTTTTGAAAGTCTCCATTTTCTTTGACCTTTTGAATATTACGTGGCAGAAAGTTTATGGATCACGGAAAGAGAGTATGGCGGAAAAGCAAAATTCTTGAATAAGTGGCTGAATTTTTGAATGATTACAAAGGCATGAAAAAGATTGTTGTCTCGTATGAGGTGGGCATTCTTTCTTCTTTCTTTTGTTGGTAAATAAAATGATGACTTCTTGGTTGTGAAAGGCCAAGATTATTGGAGATCTCAACAAGATGATTACATAGATCATGTGAAAATAACCTCATATATTCCTGCCGGCAAAGAAAACAAAATTCTTTCTAATACAAAGATATATTTACGTCAAGAAGTGAAAGATTTGAGCTTAAAAACACGCGTCAGTCATAATAATTCGACGTTGAACTCGTTATTCATGAGAGTCGAAATTAAAAACTACTACTTACTAATGAAGAAGAACACCAACAAATCGTAGTTTTAAGTGACTGGAACCGAATGAAAAGAGTTTGTTACTTGTTACATTCAATCAACTTTTATATTAAAATAATGGTGTTAATTGCTTTTTTTATTGTCAAAAACCCATTGGAAAATAAACTTGTCATGTCCCCAAGTACCCCCAAATTATGATGAATGAACTTGGACCATTTAGTTTTTATTAACAAGAACAATGGTGGACCAACCAGCCTCCATTTTATATTTTATGAGAATATTGTATGATTCTCAGGAATATACTGCAAGTCTAAAGATTATAGGTGAGGTGGGTGGGTGTCCCCTTCAACCTCCAAACGATATCTCCCTCACTTTTTATCATGGGAATAGTTTTAAGGACAAGGGAAAGAGACAATGGGGCATGCACCAAGCTTTGTCCAAGGGTATGAAGTGGTTCAAATTGTTATTTGTGGAACTTAGCAACTCACATACCCAAGTAAGAGATTTGGCATTATGTTTTGTAAACAATAAGAATTGTGACAATTTGATGATCTTCAAGTTTCTGTAATTAATGAGGTGGAGAATGTATATATATGTGTGTGTGTGAGTTTGTTGTTTGTTTGACAAAAAAATAAAGCTTGTTGTTTGTTTGTGATTGTCTACTGGGGAGAAGAGTAACATGTTATGTTACGTGATAAGTACTATAAATACAAAGGTATATATGCTCTATCATAACTTGTGGGTAAATTTATATCGTGTAACGTGTGAGAATGTCATACTTCGTTTGCATTTATAATGTATATAAACTATGAATATATGTCATAGTCTTTCTCTCTCTTTTTCTGTTTTTATTTTTTTGCCAATAATGTGCTCCTTTCTGTGTGGCAATTGCAGTTGTGAGTTCATGCTTATCCGTATATGCGTGGAAAGTTAAGAGTATGAGAGGAAAAGATGTCGTCAAGTCTATAATTCAAGTCAATTATCAAATCTTGCAATGGATTTAGAAGATGTTTATATCCCTAGTTTGTGAATGTAAGTAGACTATTGGTCTCTCACACTTTTTTGTATTCGTTTTTTATTAGTAAATCAGTCTGCATACTTTTAACTTATATGCGTTTGCATTAGAATGGTTTATTATGATGATTATGATGAGGGGGGACACACGGTTTTATCATAAGCAGATTAAGACTATATATTGTGTTCAATTTTTGCGTGGTCTCCTCCTTTTGGGATGCTTTATTTGCCTTGGCATACATTTGGGGTCCAATGTAGCTAGGGTGGATATGGTGGTGGGGGTGTGAAGGATGATGGGAGGCTTTTTCGAACCCGTGGTGGTTCCTTTTATTGGTGACGCCATGGCTGGTGGCTTTGGACCAATGAATAGTGAGACTTTCCTTTACATATAAATATTTTACCCATATTAGAATATTGCTCATATAGATCATATGTTGATGGTGTGAAACACGATGAAATTGAAAGAGAATTGACGTGTCATGGATTAAAATTGAACATTTTTAGAAGAAAATGAGAAATTAAGGAAAATGGGATGTTGGAATGGTATACTATCCTTAACACAGTGCACTATTGAATATATAATATTTAGTTATAAAATTGTTCATCTATAAGAACAAAAAATCTTATAAATAGAGTTTTGGGTTTTCAATATTGATGCTTATCCAACAAAGATTAATAGATCCACTGGCAAATACACAGAATTCCATCTCAACCTTGATGCATAAATGTTATTTGTTACTATTCAGAAGAGAAAGGGCAAACTCTTGTCTGGATGGCACAACGTGACAACTTAAGAGAAAGAAATTAAACGATATCATTAGAATTCACAAGAGAATATGAGAAAACTTTAAAATTGTGTATTGAGTAATAAGAAAGATAGAAACCCTAACACCACAAAAAGATTTATAGTCTATCACAACCCTAAACTTGCTAGGAATCCTAATAGAAAGGAAAGTACAAAAAATAGCAAGCTACCAAAAACATGTCCTCAAAACTTAGAATGATGCTTTGGGCTAGTAAACATTAGAATTTGGCTAAAAATGCACATATGTCAACCAAGCATTGAGTATTGATGGCGATTTTTTGTCTTTTCAAAATAACGGACCACAAACCAAAATCTGTAATGTAAAACTTCATTATTGGATTTGCACATTTCAATCTAATTCTCGGGCATCTAATCTACAGAAAATGGGGCCAATGATATACTTCTAGAGCTTTAGATCTCATCATATGGATAACAAAAGGACAGTCTTGATATAAAGTTAAAAAGATTGCGCAAATTAATTTGAAAAGCAGATGCATGAGTGAACTTTCTCCATATAAAAATGGCAATATTTGAATTGCGAAGAGTGCTTATGCATGAAACCAACCCACCTAAGTAATGTATGAAAAATTTTTAAAAGTTGTTACGATCGAAGGTGTACTATCACAATTGGCTTTTCGAAGCTCGATCTGCTCTCTACCAAAAGAAGATAGTGGAACTTGTATAATATCGTGGCTTTGCATGAATGATACAAACAACTTTCGAGTCCTTAACTACCAAGAAATTAAGTAAAGCTCCCTTTCTTAAAGAGTACTCAACAAATTAAGAACCAATCGAAATGCACCTTCGGCGTTTCACCAAATGTCCACACATTAAATTTTACACGTGGAGCAGTATTATTGGTCATCTATTGATCAGATCAAATCAAACTTGCAAAATAATTAATCCACTACTGAACCATACAAGGACGGCTACTCCTAATCCCAAACGACGTTCAAAAGGAAAATTATCCAACAAGGAAAATTTCATATAACATGAACTTAGCTCACTATTAAACAAGAGAAAATTACTCTAAACAAATAGTGCACATTGGTAACTACTAATCGTTACATTAGCTAATGATCATCTTTTTTACCTAGATAAATTTTGATATTAGGTAATACAATAAGTTTATATTTATCATCTCATAGTACTATTTAAGAAAACGATCACTTTGTCAACCATTTTTACCAACTTCTAGTTCTAACTATACTCCTGCTTCCATGAGCGTAAAGTGATATATACTAGCTGATTTACCGACAAAAGAAATGTAAGCATCTGTCTTTTAAAAACAAAACGAAAATTGCCCCAAGTTTAAGAGAGAAAAACTTCCTGGAGCGGAGCACGTTTATCAACTCTTAAGTAATAAATCAATCATCAACTTTCATTTCCTTTAGTTTCCAAAATTTTGTCTACAAATTTAGTCTCCCTAACATTACCCTTGCAAAAAAAAAAAAATAGTGGAAAGGTTTTTATCTAGAAAATGTGACTCATAATTTAATTAGGTGCCATTTTCCGTCCATAACAATTGACATTTAGGGATTGAGACTTATGGAAACCTAATGATGCATAAGTTTGAATTCTTAACTATAAATGGGGAGGGAGTTCAACCAAAAAAAGAACTATAGAACTATTAGAACCCCTAACAACGTACATCTACGTGGACCAAAAATGTAATGTGGCCAACTTCCAAATTCCACTGTCCCTTTTAGTGGGGACTAGGTTTCCTTTTCACAACGACCCCAGTTCATGTGGATATGAAAGATTTTGCGCTACAATTCTGTTTCTCGCACGTGGTTGACATTTGGAAGCATTATATATACACTGTTTTCAGAGTATTTCGTCGACACCATAAGCAAACACTTCACTGATTACTTTTTTTATTTTATTGATTTATTGCTTTTTAAACTATTTCTGTGCTTAATTAGCTCATTCCTCAACTTATGAAAGTGTAAATTAATTATCAGTGTTCATATGTTTAAGAATACATCAATCAAAGTGAAAGTTTGAAAATTCAAGAGATATATAATACATGCAGACAATCGATGAGCAGTAAACATACTCATTATCCTATCGAAAATTCCCAATGAATGGATGCCCTAACTCCACGATGAGGCACTGCCTTCCTCTGGTCTGTATATACATGGAGAATGTACTGTCATTGTTGCATGTGATACTTTTAGAGTGACAAAAGGATAAAAGATACTGTCGGCATTACTCTAATTCAAACAGATCGATCATTAATCTTGTTGAAAGGTTTAAATGATAAATATTAAGGATTCATGCATGCACATTACCCTAAAACAGCTCTAACCCTAGCTCTTGTTAATAGGTACTGTCGGCACTCTTGCTGAAAGACTTAACTGATTAGGACCATAGCAAATAGTAGAGAAAGCTATATTTGTGATGGACCTAAACCGAGGGGTGCTTGAGCTAGCTCCGGTAGTGCTTTGTTTTTTTTTTTTTCTTTTCCAAAACTGTAAAAACTTTGATTAAACTTGAATCGAAACGTTTACATCAGATGCCAGAGTGTTGAACAACCACTCCGGTTCAAACTCATTCCAACTATGAAGGCCACCTTCCTTAAACACAAAAGATGCCACTAGATGTGCTGTCCTCTTACTTTTATGTTTGTTTGTCTGAATTATCTCCAGATCATTG
This sequence comes from Malus fusca, assembly GCA_035220775.1. Lineage (NCBI taxonomy): Eukaryota > Viridiplantae > Streptophyta > Magnoliopsida > Rosales > Rosaceae > Malus > Malus fusca. Next base: position 14,005,107 of record CM069071.1, read on the forward strand.
GATTGGTTAGTAAAAGATGTATTCATGTGTCAACCCTTGAAATTTTTCTTGTTTGGTTAATGAAATTGCTATCGCTTGTTGTAAAAGAATATAGAAAGCCACTCGTCAATGAATACTAACTATTATGACATGGGTGGGTGATGTGCTTATATTTTAGGTTTAATTTACACTATGCACTACATATTAAGAGAACCATCCTTACCAACTAAGAAGATTAAGTTACTTTCATGGCATTTCTAAGTTTAAAAGTTGAATAATAGAATTAACTTTTAAGGACAATATCACTTAAAATGCACTCTCTTTTTTTCATCTCCCACAACCCTATATTTCTCTTTATGCTATTAACTATCTGTAACTGTCATCACATAGTTTTCTAGTATTAATAAACAAAATAAACAAAACACATGTTATAACATGTGTGGACAATAACACTATTATAAGAAAACATAACAGTAGCCACAAATATTAGTTGAACAAATTGAGTTGGGTAAAATGAGAGATTTTTTGGTCTATTAGAAACTTCTATTATAATTATAATGTGTTTATTTTTTTTTAATATACTATAAAAGTAGAACATAAAAACTATGTTTCCAACCCACTATATTATAACCGCATGACAAGTGTTCCGAGTAGATAAAGTTCCCCACCTTATTTTTCTTGTAGTGCAACTTGAACTATCAAACACTGAAGTTTCCAAAAGGATGTGGTAACTGATACGATTAGTCCTTCTGTGTGCGCATGGCTATAGGGTAGTTGATGATAAGTTGATAACATGTTTTAATGGTGGTGAGAGCACACCGTACGTAAATAAAGATCAAGCAGATGAAGCAATGTAAGGTGGATACGCATGTGGGGATAGCTAGCATGAGACCCCCCATAAATAGGGGCTCTCTGTAAGGTACCTATACCAGCCCTAGTCTGCAGTGCCCACTTGCAACTATCAGGCTGGCAGTTATACGAAGGAGCCTTTTACCCTTTTGTGCTTTTAGCTGCTATACATCACGTTTCTGATGCCCTTGTGGGAAGATTTTGGTTCTGAGTCACAGATATGTTTGGTCCCAAAAGCTTGAACGGTACATAAGATCGTGCAGAATCCATCTTATTTTAGAGATAATAATATGTGTCCCACACATATGCAGTAGGCGGAGTCAAGATTTTAAATAATTGTTCATGATATCGACCAAAAAGTTTCATTCGACTATTTCGTTGAACTTCTAGTAGGCACCTACCAATTCCTGCAAACGTATGCCCAAAATTTATGCCAACATATATCCACAACTACTATTACTTGTAGAGGCTTGTCGAGGATGGTTGCAGGATACTATGGAGTAATGTTGAAGACTGTCAAGGTTTGTCAACTAAGATATTTCATCGAGCACATGGTGGCCCACAATAGAGTCTCACACAAGAAGAGAGAAAAGGAAGACAAAGATGTTAGAAGAAAATAGAAGAAGTAGGAGGATGAGATTATAATTTAGTTTGCCTTAACTGTTTATAAGGATCAAATATAATACACAAACAAATATACATGGAGTTTTTTAAGTTGTTGGGGGTCAAAGGCAACCAATGACCTCATATTAGCTCTGCCACTGCACATATGTTCGGTATGCTAAATGATACATACTTGTATTGCACTATATTTGTAGTTGTGACATCTTAAGAATAACTCCCCTATCTTGGATTCAATAGGCCATGTGATGAGAGAGATAAAAAACATTGAAACTGCATGTGATAGTAACGTAGTTTATTTGTCATGTAATAAGTCTTGTGGATTGGAGAGTTTGTCATAATAATATATTAACATCATTAATTAGTTACCATAGATTGTCATGGATTTGACTCATTTCCAATTGTTGAAATGACAACATTTTATTTTGCAAACGTCACTATCAGAATCGTTCATTCTTTTTATCATCATCATTTAAAGAACCTCTCCAGAGTAATTCTGTCAATTTAAATACCTTTTAGTCATCCATATGTGCCGCACAAATTGACGGTTATGGTAACAAGTGACTCCTCGTGATAAATTGTCAATTTGTTTGATTCATATGAATGACTAAACGGTCTTCAATCAAATAATTTTTTAGATATGATCTTTAGGTGATTATAAAGAGAAGGTTTTTATCACAAATAGTCCCTGAAATTGACCCACACCATCAAAATAGTCCCTGAAATTGAAAATCGATCAATGCAGTCCCTGAAAATAGATGTTGCAAATCAATATGGTCCTTCCATCACAATTCTATCAAATATTATGTTATGTGCTGATGTGGATTAAATGATTTAATAACAAATTAAAAAAATTGTCAAAATACCTTTTTCTATAGTGAGATTATCTCAAGTCAGAGCTCGTCGTTCTCCATGTCACCAAGATCACCGAGGGAGAGCCCAACAAGCTCTTCACGATTAAGGTTGTGAGGTTGTCGATCGCCTAAATGTTGACAATGATGTCACAGAAGTCGCCATCAATCCAAGCCGTCACCAAAGATGGTATCAATCCTGATCTAATTTGGTGAAGGGTATCGAAGGGTGTAAAGATGAGTGTCTTGAGATTTTTTTTTTCAAAGAAAAGACGGTGAAGGCTACCGTAGATGGAGCTAGAGAAGTGTGGGTCGGGATCGGAGGTGATTACGAAACTGGGTTTCTGGGTTGACATCTTTTTTAATTAATTTAATTAGACTTGTGAGACCAATTTATGTGTCATTTCAGCACATAACAAATTTTTTTTTATAGAATTGTAACCGAATTACCACATTGATTTGAGACATTTATTTCTAAGACTAGTAAATCTATTTTCAATTTCAGGAACCCTCTTGATAATATGGGTCACTTTCAGGGACTATTGTGATATAAACCCTTAAATCTTGTGGGACCCATGTATGTGTTGCATTAGCATATAACAGAACCTTTGACAGAATTGTGATGGAATGACCACATTGGTTTGTAACACCTATTTTCAGGACTACATTGATCGATTTTTAATTTCATGGACTATCTTGATGGTGTTAGTTAATTTCAGAAATTATTTGTGATAAAAACCCTAAGGAGAATAATTCTTCATAGTATAATGTGTGTACGGAAATAGAATGATACAACATCATGTATTTGTCAAGAATGAATAACTCCTTACATATAGTGTCTTAATTAGAGTTTCCAATGGGTCCACCCAGATCTCACCTGATTATTGCCAAAATGCCTTCTGCAGGAGATACGCAGTGAGGCAGAATTATTTTGCATGCATGTATGGATGAGTTATGTCATTCCATTTAGTTGTCTTGGTGGAGAGCAACTATAAACTTTCGTTTTTCGTTTTAATGAAATCGTAAGTTAATTACTGCAATAATATAAGAACCACCTCCCATTTGTGAGTATTTTAGCTCTTTATTCAATTGAAAATACTCATGTCATTGAAATTCGTTTGAAGAAAGTCTGATCATTTATGTTGTCACTGAGAGAGAGAGAGAAAGAGAGACTACCGACTACCACAAAGATACATTATGAACACTAAAAAAGAAATTTATAGAATAGAACGAGAGAAAAGACAAACACAAAATTGTGAAAATTTGATTACACAGCTGAGAGATCCAATATTATACTTAATAAACTTTTAATTATTAATAATCCAACTTAAGTAGCCACCCAAAAGGGCTCCCAATACTTTAACAATCCTTTCTTCTCACACTCACCACCACCTTCTTTGCACCTGCTTGGCCTTTCAAACTTTTCTATTCCATCTTCACCCCTAACATTCAAACTATTCCCATCCACCTCCTCACCCTCCATCAAACACACATTTGAACTATTCCCTTCTTCCTCACCCTCCATCAAACACACATTTGAACTATTCCCTTCTTCTTCTTCTTCTTCTTCTTCTTCTTCTTCTTCTTCTTCTTCTTCTTCCTTATCGCCTTCTAATTGTTCTACCAATTCTTCTTCTGTATTTTCTCCCACCACTTCTTGATCTTGCTCTTCTGTTTCCTCCTCAATTATGTCATTTTCACACCCTTCATTGTATTCTTGAATGGCTGCTGCTTCTTCCTCTGAGTCAAAACTGGGGGTAAAGGTTTTTGAAAGGCACAATCGAAGGCGGCCATTGCTTCTTTCAGCTTGGAAGCATGAATGACTTAAAGGGGCCTTGACAGCTTTGATGATCAGCCTCCCATCTTCCCTGTGAGGCCTAAAGTGTAGAGAATCCTCGCCGCTTATTGTTGTCAATGGAGGTGGGAAATTGTGAACATTATTCGCCTTCTTTGCACCCGAAAATTTATGCTTATTTTGATGCTCCCTTGGCGCTGCATTCGATTCTGATTCATACATTGGTGAGAAAATGCTGAAGCTTTCTGTGATAATGGCGCCGGTCTCGCAGCCCAAGTCTTCAGTGCACAACTCCAAGCTCTTCTCATTTAGCTTAGTAGCTGATGAGTTCCTATAAACCCTAGGAGGGGTGTAAGTATTTTCTTTGCCCACCTCAGCAGTAGGGTTTTCTAGTGAGGGTTTGGAGATAGCTTGGAGGAAACTCCAGCCACCCATGTCAGATTTTTTGGAGGTCGCCTTATTGCTGTTGATTTCGTCATAATTATTGCATTTCTCTTCAGAGAAACAAGCTTTGATTCCTAATTCTTGGGGGGTAATTGGAGAGAAGTGATGAGCTACCGGTGCAGAAAGCTTTAGCCTTAGGGTTCTTGGCTCCACAAGGTGAGGAGAATCCAGGCATGACTGCAGACCTTGGCACACGATTGTCGCCATATACGCTGGAAATTTCCAGGAAATTTAAAATGGTAATCAAATTTTGAGGTGGAAAACGAAATGAAAAAGTGGGTGTAGGGAAAATAAGGATTCAGATAGAGGGGTTTTGTTGTCTTGTGGTGTCTGAGAAACAGGGTAAAAGCAGAGGACTCTGTTTTGCTGGTGTTAGGAAATTAGAACAAGGGGAGGTTTTTGTGTTGTTTGGAGAGTGAGAGAGAGGGGGGGAGAGGGAGGAGAGAAGAGAGGAAGGAGGGGATTGAGCATGGGTGAAAAGAGAGGGTGCGGAGTGGGTATTTGTAGTCCTCCAAGGTGGAAGGTGTACATCTTAGTATGCTAGGAGAGGTGGCCCAGGCGGGCAGGAGGCCTTTTTTACACCACTTTAATTATACAATTCTTAGTATGCTACACACTACAACTAGACAAGAAAAAGAGTTTTAAAAAATAATCTTCACAAGTAAGCTCTTCAAAGAGCTTTAAATAATTAAATGTCGTGTTAATATAAGGAATTCGAAATCTCATGTGGACATAAAATGCCCTTATCTGGGCATGCATGAATGTAGTTAAAGAGAGAGACACATGGAATTTATCATTTCTTTTAAATTACCAGCTTTCCTATTCCTTTCCAAATGAAAGCCGACAAAGGGCAAGGAAGAAAAGGATTCCGCCAAATATTTCTTGACAGTGATATTGCTTTTTCTGTTTCTGAAATATAAGATTTATCAATTAAATAGTGCAACACTGTGTAGCTAGAGACCAGTTTTTTTATGTATGATCCATATGCCACACGAGTCTCGCAATCCATTATATAATATATAAATAAAGAGGAAAAAGAAATACATCAGCACACACCCTTTGAAATTTCTGAGTGGAATTACTAGATTTTGCGCATATTTATTTATAGTTTTTGCTGACCACAGATTGTATACACACAATCGACTAATTAGCCTCCATATAGTAAACATAGGAATCTAGGGGAATATATTATCACCTTATGTTTTATTTGAATGTGTAGTCCAAATTGAATGACATAAAATACCAGACTTCTTGGATGCTCTTGTTGTGGAGAGTGATCACTTGATGACATCTTTGGGATGCCATCATGATGTTCTAAAGCAATAATACAATGTCGTGCATGATAGTTAAACTACATGTCACTGTAATATTGACTTAAAATGTCATTGTTATATTTTAAAGGGGGTGTAGATATGTAAGTCACTCCCCTTATTGTGAGATGGTAGTCTAGTACATTTATTCTTCTTGATAGATGATCTAACTAACCGCAGAACATTACTATTATCAACGCCTACAAGTAAAGCTCGATTATTGGTTTGGTTAATTTTAAACAATCGCAAGTGGCCATTTACCACAGTGGTAAAAGGTGTTGTCCTTGCATGATGGCGTGGGTTCAGACCTCGTTGATAGTTAATCTAACATCTAATTTAACAAAATCTATCATTTGATAAAATTAAAAAATTAAAAAAATTCTAAATCAGTCTAACGAAAAAAACATTACCTAGATTGAAATCTACGCATTATTCTATATATACCAGACCAAGATGGGAAGATTCATGCTGCATGCATCGAAGGGGGATAGGGAGGGGAGAATATCCACGCAGCATGCATCAATAATTATGTTCGGCGAAATAAAACTTAGTTAGCTTCAGCAGGGAGACAGAATCTCATGGGTATATTTTCCTTTGGATCTTTGAAACAAGAGAAGGGTGATGGAGTGCTGAGTCCCACCCCAATGAATGATCCAGCAAAAACTAGCCTATCTGGTTCAAATATAGTCATAATAATGCCTCATGCCTGCCTGCTCGGAATATTTCTCAACACAAGTACTCGAAATCATGGAAATTATTTTTCAAATTTGATTACTACCTTGAAACTTGAAAGAATCTCTCGATCGTGTAACGCCTTTAATTTGTTTGGGTGGTGTTATTCACACACATATTTTTACTTTTCATACATTGTTCTTTCAATTTTCTCGGACGTTGAATGAAGAAGATAAATATACAAAAATTAATAAGAGTGTTTGAGAGATAAAAATTGGCATATGAATAGCACTACCTTTATTTTTTTTTTTTTCCTCTTCAATTTTGTGCGTTGGAAAGGCGATCGATGTGGTTCCCTCCAGCTTGGTGGGTTGTACGTTTGGTTTGTGGTAACAATTATTAATTATGTTCCTGCCATCACTTTGCACCAATCCCAAAAGGCCATGCAAACTTTTATTATGACTGTTAATTCTCTGTAGAGCCACGGCACTAATTGTACGGACACTTAGGTAGACATGTTAAAAGCTAAGTGATCCTCCACTAGGTTACCCTTTTGTATGTCGGCCGGCTATGTGCCTTGCTAATTCAAACCTAATTAAGGCTATATCCTTGTTTAAGAAAAGTTCTAAATTTTGAGGTATTGAGTCTAAATTGGTATAATGGACAAAAAATGTAGTTAGAGGAGATTGGCTATGCCAAGCATTATAAAGACATGCGAGAGAGAATTATAAATGACACATTCTAAGTAGAAATTTGTAAATATATCTTACATGCCTATGTATGTTTATAGAGGGCCTTCCTAATTCACTCTATCTACATTCTACATTCCATTTTGTACTAAATTGGACTCAATTTTTTGAGACTTGGGAAATTCCTCACCCAAACATAATCTCAATGTATCTCTCTCTCAAAAGAAAAACTCGAGTGGAGACTTTTGTGCCAAGTGGAAAAATGAGGAGAGACGGAGCTATTTACAGGCCACAAGCTAGCATCCCTCCTAAGCATGAAAGTCTAGCTTTGCCACTAATTAAGCAAGAGTGATTGGTACTACCTAATTAAAACATAATGCGCATGTTTTAAGTTTTATTTTTTATTCAAACTTCTTAACAAAATATATTTTAGCGGAACATTGCATGCATGTGACTCATCTTTCCATGTGACAAGAAAGTCCTCACGTTGGTTCTTTTCTCTTTCTTTCTCTAAAATCATATCATTCATATTTATCAAATACTATATCAAAATGAAATACCAGCAAGACTGCAAGAGCGATCAGTGCTGCCTATAGTTAAAACATAACATACATATGTTTCAAATTTTTTGTTATAGTTCAAATTCCATAGCATATATATTCAAACTAAACACTGCAGATATTTTGACAAAAAAGAAATATTGCATCCACTAGACATGATGAAATTTCTTTATATCAAAGTTCCCCAAGAAAGTTCTTTGATCTCTCTTTAGCTAAAAGATTATTTAAGGCTTGCTTATTGATAAAAATGGAAATTAAACCAGCTCAAGCTAAATGCTAAAAGCATATGCCCACCCCAAATACTAAAGCATGTGGGAAGACAACAAGTGACCTACCCTAAATGCTAAAGCATACGCTCAGAATAGTCTAGGACCACTATCCTACAAATGTTGCTTTTAGGAGTACTGGTTGCTCCTACTGGAGGGCGTTTTGTGGTGGTGAGTGATGTGGGTTTCCCAGTATAGAAATTTTAGAGCAGAAAGTTGAGCAATTGGAGGAAAAAGTAAAAAGGAAACCAGCAGGAGCATCAGGCAATCAAATTCTTTTTATGTGTACCTGCTGACAATATTGTATCATTTGCACGTTGCCTTGTGTTTTTATAATTTATGCTGACCAATGAAAATATGTATAATATTAGCAGAATTAATTCGTATTGACGTCAAAAGTGTACTGTTTTTAAACAATATTTTGTTTCATACTAATATATCACCGACCTCTTTTGGTCGATCGAGTGCATGCTGTTAAAACATGCATTCTCATAATTTTATTTTACATTTAAGTTAATAATAATAGAGGTTTAAGAGGCTGAAAAGGCCAAGAATTTGCATGAGAGTGCATGCTGAGTTGCTGCGGTGACTTTCTTCTGGCTTATCAGTTGACAGATAGATGGAGAACTCCGCCAAACTAAAGTAAAACTTATAAACCTTATTTACTAATGGGAGGATTAATTAAATCACCAGAGATGCAATGATGCAATCTGTTCATTGTCTTGTTTCTTTGCTAAGAAAATGTTCTATAACGTCATTAGTTTTGCTTTTGTCTTTAATAATTTCCATTTTCTATATGAAGTTAATTTGAATCATCTTTCTTTTTTCACATTATCCAATTAATTTTTGCTCATTTAATTTATGTTAATTTCCAATTTGCGTTGGTGACAGCGCAGTGTAGAACTACTTCATTGCCTTCAAATATAAATAAAAATACAAAAGATGAGAAGAAAAAACAAACTTATATCTTCTTCTCTATTGTCCATGATGTAATGAAAGCAATCTCTTCTCGTATTTTATAAGAAAATCAGCATATGAATCTATGATTATGATACAGACTAAAAGTGACCATATATGTTGCAGATTCTCACTCTATCAACTAAAAGAATTGTCGATAGCAACATGCATTTACTGTTCAAGTAGAATTTAGAAAGAATAATTGAACTCATGGATGCTTTCATTATCTTTGAGATATTTTGGAACAAAACTCGGAGCCATTTGTGCAGGATTTTAGTCTAAAGGGCAATTTAAGGTCAAATACCATGTACTATGGTCCTCGAATGCTGTTAATCCAAGAAGGAAAATTTGACCATCTATTATCATCTGTCTCTTCAATTTTATCTCACTTCTTGTTTTGTTAAACAATAGGACTAATAGCTCATAAAAAGAGAGAATTACAAATTAATATCGCAAGGTCAAGAGACATCATCAGTATTAACCATTAAAAATTATTTATAACAAGAAGTTGCTCAAAATAAACGGAGACCATCATGTAAAAGATAGGCTCAAATTGACTAATTCATTAGCAACAAAATTTATTGTCAAATACTACAATTCCAATTGTGGTGCAACATTTCACGAGAATCTTATGGCACTTCATACATTTCTAGCTTGGGGGCGTAGGCATAGTAATTCGATCTCAAAGTAAACACTGCCAAAGCAAAAACCTGAAAATTAATTAATAACCTTTTGGCACCTCTAATTGATCATACTTTTTTATTGCTCTCTATTAGTACAAAAATCTTCTACATCAGCAAACTAATTGAATAACAAGGGGAGCATCAAGCCTGCATCAGAATCTGTATTTTTCCTCCTAATCATTTTGGTTGAGAGAAAAACAGAGAGGGAGAGAGAGATAAAACTGCATCAGATTCCATCACAGATTTTGTATTGGAGAGAATCTTTAACAAAGTAAACGTCATGTCCCCTTGGCTTTAAATGAAAGCCTAAAGTTAAGCCTTTAATTATTTTCAAATAAACATCATTTGTTTTTTAATTAAGACTTTACTGAGAAAGACAAGAGGATCCAGTTCATGGCTTACACAAGCAACTAAATAAATAAAGCACTCACACCTACCTTTTAGAATTTTGACCCATGTTATGATGTTAGTGCCTCACCTTTCCCTTCCATTTTGAATTATTAGTTTAAATTAATCTCCTTTCTTCAACTTAATTGTAATTAAATAACAACCGGACTAAGCAATGAAAGCCTACGTAATCCATGCAAACATGTCATGCAAGTAATGGCCATTAGTTTATTTTATTGCTAATCTAATTACAAAGTTAACAGTAAACCACGATTGAGCCCCATGAAAAAAGCTTTTAGAAGCACGCAGTACACATAAGTAAGCACCGCAGTCGAAGGTTTGTCTTTATTGATGGTGACTAAATAAGCTTTTAACTTTTAATCTCAACTCGTATGCCTTTCTCTCATTGTGAGAGCTTGTAGGATTTAACTTTTAACTTTGTTTTGTGTTCACAGAGCTTATTTGGTTTAGGTTTAACCGTGCTACCAACTTTAAGGGCCAATTTGAATGCCTACAAATCGTGATTCCAAGTTATAACGATAAAAATATCATTGCTTTACTATCACAAGCAAAAAACTTAATGCAGATTATAAGTTGATGTTTCCAGATCCAAACTCCAGTGAGCATTGTGATATGCATACGCACAATCTGAGCGGCCCATTATTTTTATGACTTGAATCGCATCGAAATTCATTATTTTCCATGAATTATGAATTTAGAATTTACAAAAGTTTGACGTGAGGTTAGGATAAAAATTTGGAGAATTCAATTTAAATTTACGTACCCTTTTAGATCGATTATGAATATCAAAGAAAAATAGAAGTCGATTGCATGCGTGATTTGTCACTTCCTCTTCCACTACCATATTTTAGTAGTAATCATTGAATTAAATCATTATCCGTATATAATACGTATTTCTAGATGAGCAAAGTTGAGCTAGAGTTTCTGCATTTGGCCTTAAAAAATAGCAGAACATAAGTAAGGTTCGTAATCACATGACTAGCTGACAGTGATAATGAGGAATAACAGTCCACTATATTTGAAAATTTCCCTCATCGAGTTATCCAAAAATTATAAACTTGGAGGATTAGTTAAACATATGATATTCAATCATGATCGATCATGATTAAAAATAGTGGTAACAACAATTAAACATATTAAATCATTGTAAAGATTGCACGTAGCTAGCATTAAGAAAGTCAAACATATAATACACACACACACACACAGATGTAAATGGTAGCTGCATCATATTCTTTTGTTTTGGTCGATTTTATGGTTAAACTTAATAAAGATAAGAAAGATCGTTGTCCCATTAAACCTGTGATTAATTAAATTTTATAAAGAACAAATACGAGTCAGTTAACATGCATGCGACACACCATAATACTATATGCAGCAGAATTAATTATTAATAATATTTCACTTTCCAATTTTTCTTTTCTTTTCATGTTTGCTGATGCATATATTTCACTTTCAGTTCAAGAACAACGAAGCCAATGATAAGAAAGCAAATAAGTCCCTGCCATGAGAACCCTATTTTTTTATGGGTAGAACTACAGTGAGCGGTCTAAACTCCGAACCCTATTTCTTTCTTTCTTCAGAAAAAGATAAAATGAATCTAGCCAAATATAGGCTCTTGCATAAAGAATCAAAATAATATGATGTGCTACTTCTTGTCTATAGATCCTTGAGAATCCTTTGAAGAGACTCGGTCTCGCCATGTACAGAAAAGGGTGAAAATGTTATTAGAACAATTCAAAAATGTTATCATGCATTTTAAATTTATAAAAATATAAGAAAAAATTTGTATAAGAAGTGTGTGATATTTTTGAAGAGTCAATAAGAGAACAGTTTTAAAAAAAAATTATCCGTCCATAGAAAACCGTATCAAGTGATGGAAAATAATTTTCGTAACAAAAAACAAAAATAAAACATTAACTTTAAGGAAACAGAATTGATACTGGAAAATTACAAAATTAGTAAAACCAATACAAGTATGATATTTATCATGCCAATTGTTGTTAGATCATCATCCTCCATTTTTGCTTTTTGATAAACATGTCTTAGTAATGGTTTGGTACTGAGATGCTTTTATAAAAAGTGAGTATAAAAAAAAGCCGAGTTCAAAAAGGTGTGTGGTAAACACTTAAAAACATCTTATTTTCACAGTTTTTTGTGAAAAAAAAAACTGAAAACATGAAGTAACAAAAATGAGTTTATTCTCACAGCACAGCAAAATCAATTTTTTCCCAAAGCACAGCAATACCAAACCAGCCCTTACTTGAAGAATATGTAGGCCTTGCATTAGACTCGTTTGATAAGCAAAACTGGATTGGAATGGATAGGTCTCCATTTTCTGGGCAAATTGAAAGTAGAAGTGAATGATTTTTTATTTAGAGGTGATTAGAAGAGGATTAAACATCGAGAAAACTGATCCCATCGAATCCTTCATTTTGGAAAGGATTGGAATGGGTAAGCTCCATTTATGAGTAATCCATCTTCTACCCTGTAGTTGATAATTCTGTCATCACTCTCCTCAACATGCATTGAGTTTAGAGAGTTATCAATTCCAGTCCAATCCTACGTATCATACTAGCCCTTAATGCAACATTTAGTACTGATTAAAATGTCCCGGTGTATCCCATTCCTATATACCAAGAGTTTTTACATCAAATCCTCATCCTAGGATCCAATGATCGAGATATAGTGGCTAAAATCTCAGCATATAGGAGACAAAGGAGCATACTTGCTTTCAAACCTGAGAGAGAGAGAGAGAGAGAGAGAGAGTTTACTGAAGTAAAACTGTATCTATTAGATTTTGGGATCGGAAGATCAACAATGGTGAAACATCCTATTTCTGTGTTGAAACTATAACTTATATATCTAAATTCATATCAAGATTCAGCTTCACACGAGATCCTAGAAGTATCAAAATCTAAGAAAATTATAGAGGTATTATCCTTTGTTCGCACTGTTCTAGCCTCACTCAACAAAATATTAGCAATCTTCTCTGCCAGATTCCCCCCGTCCATCAAGTATCTCTCTTTCGTCTGTACAACACCAAGTCAAAAGAGCCAGAAAGAGTTAAGCGAGTAATTATAAAATATCGATCCTTCTCACAGAAAATTAAGTAAAGGAAAAGAAATAAAGATACTACCTGAAGAACTAGCTGAATCGCCTTCTTCGCACTAATTACATCCCATAAGCCATCACTGCAAACCCAAATTCCAGAGTTAATCTTCCATTAAGCATAAGCATTGTATTATTCTCTTGTGCAGTATTGAAGTTCAGAATGTAAAATTTTAACAAAGTCAAATCAAAAGGCACAATAACCTGGCCATTATCGCAAAGGCGTTGCTCACTTGATTGATATGAACTACTTGGCTAATGTATGGTTCACAACTGAAGCGGGAATCCTGCTGTTTAAGAAATTTGTCTCCAAGCATCCGAGCAAGGTTCAAACCTGAATAGTTGGAGCAAGCGTGAGGGATTACCAACATCTAATCATGTAATTCACAAACAAATGGAAGTGATCATTACCACATAAGCGTGTTTCCCCCTCTTTCAACGGGGCTCCTGTTTCCTGGATTCGGAGTCTTTCACCATAACTACTAATTCTATGGTCCTCGGTCATCTTAATCAGCTTCCCATCAACACTTCCACAATTAAATCATACTCCGTTTAAAACAGGGAAAGGCAGTTTAAAACAGGGAAAGGCAGGTTTACTTTTATCCTAATGGAAAGACGAATTGATGAAAACATACTTCATAACACAAGCTGAATCTCCAAGATTTGCACATTGCACAAAGAAATTGTCACCACCGTCAGTCCAAACCAGAAGCAGAGTGGCAGTACAGCCCTGCAAAAGATGGTCCATTATATTATGCAAACCACAAACTTTAACTGCTAGTAACAGAAGCATCTGAAATGTATATGAGAAAGGAATCAATTTTAGATGTGTGCGAATCAACTGCTTCAGTTTCTAATAACACAAAAAGTGCAACTAATGGACCAAGGTAAATCGAGTGAAAGGAAAAACCTCGTAATGGTGATTCATGCATGTTTCTGTCTGAAAAAATGCATCCCTGAGAACATCTGAAGCATCACATAGTGACAAGACCCTCTCCCTTTTTAGCGAATCCGATAAAATGTTAGCAACGATCTGAGGAAGAAGCCTGTAAAATAAAAGGACTATTAGGTAACTACAAAAGCATCCATTAGAAACATAGGACACTTAAATTGTAAAAGAAATACTAACTTGCTAGCAGATCCAGCAGCCTCTGCTCCACCATGTCCATCACAGATACCAAAAAGTCCAAACTGAAAGGCAAGAACTTAGGTGATATTAGCTCTTTCAGAAACTTGCAAAAGTATTTCAATGGAAGGAAACACAACGACATAAGCTCTGAAACCTGATCAACCCCGGGAAGAGGCCATTGATAGTAGCACACATCTTCCATCGGAAGCTTCTTCCCTCCACGACGCAGAGCCATGGGATCTGAAGCCACGCCAACTCCAAAGGGGATCTGACTCTCAGTTTCAGATGCAATATGAACCTGCCACAAAGGATAGGAAATTAGAAAATGTTATGTCACCTATACAATACAATTTGTGAACACTAGATATCCTCATTATAAAGCCAACAACTAAGTGAATTAGGATAAAAAAATATAGAATAAACAACTACCATGATCAATCAAAGCCTTACCACAACATAACATAATGTATAATATCAAGACTTTAGATCAGTTTTCTATTAGAAACCTGTTTGTTATGTTCAATAAAAGAGGCGCTTGTACAGACAAAAGGAACTGCAGACCAACAAAATTAAAGGTACTTGGTCATAAATACTACTATGCTACCCCAAATTATTTTGGAACCATATATGTTTATTCTTTTCACCTTTTCTCTGTGCTTAGTCAACCATGGAAAAGGGTACTATATACATAGAATCATTAAAGGGGGCATCTAAGAAGCATAGAATTTAAGTCTCTTTATCATAGAACATTACGGTATAATGGTAGGTTTGTCCTATTATATTTACACAGGCAGGTTAGAACAAGCAGTCTTGGGTCTTGCAACTATTTTGTTTACCATATGAATCCAAGTACTTGTATTCATTGAAACGTATATTGTCTAATATAAATTCTTCTCAGTAGCAGAAGCGACAGACGGCCAAAGTAAAATCAGATTAATGTGAGAAATTCAGAGTCCTAAAAGTGTATCTATGTCGCCCAGCCAGAATGTCAGTATTTCTCTATTTTGTGTATGTTATGCATAAATATAATTTAACTAGCATGAAAATGATTACTATTAAGCAAAAACAGTAATGTTATATTACAACTGAATGCATATGTACATTTTCTTTTCTTCACTTGGATATAAAGGCACATTGACTTACAAACACTTTTGAGGTCGTTCCGAGGGTTATTACGTCTCCACTTGCAAGCTCCACGGGGTTACCCCAATGTCTACTTCCAGAATCAGGATTATTGATTGGCTGAGAGTTCAGAAGTGTTCCATTCAGGCTACCCATGTCGACCAGCTCCCATTTCATTTTCTGCAGCCAATGATCAGGATTAACATTATTATTATATAACAAATACACAGATGCAATGCCAATAAATTCAAAGAGGTAGTAATTGTTATGCTTACATTTGAATTCCAGTTTATCAATGCATGCTTTCCTGACACCTCCGAGTCCTTCAATAATAAATCACTTGGAGGAACCCTTCCCAGGGTCATAGGAAGCCTGGAGGAACTTGTTGACTGTACTGAACAACGAAGTCCATGGGAAGGACCGGATATGACCTCCAGGTTGAGGCAGGTTCCTGCACTTCTAAAAGAAGAATATGATCACGTGTTTTACACACTCAACTGTATAAAACCATTAGAAGAAAAAACACTTCAAACATGTGAAAGGGATAAGAAATTACTTTGATTCAAGGTATCCTTGGGCAGAAACTCTTGAAATCTCTCTTGTTCTAAACTCTGTCTACTGTTCCTCTGCTCTTCCAGTAACTGCTGGATTGCCAATGGACGCTTCAGGGTCTGACCAACCAAAATATCCTCTGGAGCATCAGAAATCACATCTAGGACGAAACTATCACCTGAAATAAAGTGAAGCATAAATGTCTGATTTTGCTAAGGATTGAAATTGCACTTAAATGCAACTAGTAAAAGAATTATTTAAAAGTTATTCCACTTGATGAACTTAATTACTTTGAGTCAAAATGGGAGGTGCCGTGGGAAGCCTCGGCTTATGCACAAGTCCTTGTGGTCGGGGTGAGCGAAAATTCCCTTCACTTGGAAAGCATGCTCCCTCTAGATCATAACCTCTTGGAAGCTCATTGCCCTGGTTCCGGACCAAATCAGCATCATCCGAAACAAGGGGCCTCTCAAGCTCACCAACCTAAACGAAGAATCACAAGGTGTGAAACAGCTTAATAATTACTGGGTAAACCAAATGATAAATCATATATCCAAAGGGAAGCACTTGGTATTCAGGTAATCATTGAGAATATTAATAGAGATGCGAGACAACAATCATCTAGTGAGATGGCTTGACTTTTCAAATGGTCGCATAACACCTAGCCTTTTCACACTTTGTCAGAGTGTGTAGTTTTGTTACTTTGTAGTCTCTTGTATAAAGCTCGTGCGCTCGGGCACCACACCTTGGCACTGTTTCAATTACTCTTTTATCAATGTAGGCTTCTGATTTCATTACTTTCTCGGAGATAACAAACGCAACGCAGAAAACTAAACAATAGAAAACATATAATGATAGAACCTTCAACAATTGAAATCAGCCCCCGCTCGAATGTGAAATGAAGAAACAGCTTAACAGAGTCACATACATACATCAGCATAAACACAAAACAACAAGTAAGCTGTAACATTAACCCACAAAAGCTCGAACTCCCAGCTTCAAAGTCTTCAACTTTACCCCGAAACACAATATCAAAACCGAAAAAACTCGAGGGAACCAATTGAAACACGAAACGAAATTAATTATACGCATCAAATCATTGATCACACTCGAATCACCACAAATGCTACTTGCACATTCCGAGCTAAACTGATCAAAGTGGAACAAAGCTACAAGTCTTAGGCTGTAAGCTAACTAGCAATCCGAAACACACCAGAAATTCCCATTAAAACGGGAAAAAAAAAACCCGAAATCCAGTGATCAAACAAGGTCAAACCCGATGCGTCAAAACATTCAAATTTTCCTTCCGTCTTTCCTACGTTTTCTCGGCAACCAAACAGAACATTGCACTATAGGCGCTCTCTCGAACGGAGAGGAGGATCGAAATCGAACCTCTGAGAATTTCGCAATTGAAAAAAAAAATTGGGGGAAATAGTGGAAAGAAAAGAGGGGAGGACGAGAATACCTTGATAGTGCGAGAACGAGAGGAGGAGGAAAAGAAGCGCCATGGTTTGCAGGCGAGGAAGATGAGGAGGAGGATCAGAAGAAGCATAAGGAGAAGAAGACCGACAATGCTCACTAGCATCGTCATCGTCATCGATCTCTCTCCTCTCCACCAGATAGAGATTGTCTTCGAGTTTGCGAGAAGCTCGCTTTGAAATGGTCGCACATTTTTTCCTTCTTTTTTTTTTTTTTTACTTTTCCATTTCTTTTTATTATTTACTTGTTCATATAAAAAAGGTATTCGGTTTTTCAAAGGACGCTTTACCGTATAAGTGAAAAAATATTTATATTTCTCTAAATTTTTTTGCTGATTTAATAATAATAAGTGTAGTTTTTTTACGAGTTTTTTTTTTGTTAAAAATTAGATTTGTTTTCATTAGACAAAATGATCATAAGTTAAACAATCATTAAGCTTAAATTAAACGATTGTCGATGATTATTAAACAAATATTATAGTTCCACACGACTACCCTCCTACTTCAAATGTCGGGAGGCATTGCTTTGAATTGAAAAAACTATTGTTCGAATATAATTAATGATATAAAAAGCTAACAAAATCAAAAATCAAAAGCTAAGTGCAGAAAACCGATCCAATCCAAAAACAAATTAACAAATAAATAAATAATATTTTTTTTGTAGTACAACGATATGTTTTACATTAAAGAAATTGAGAGTTTGGTTATACCACACAATGTATAATCGAATTTGATGTCGAATTCGCTATCTACGAGATTCGAACCTAAAATCTCTTATTTACAAGTAAAGAATAATACTAGCAAATCGTAATATTGAGTTGTAAATAAATAATAGTTAAAATAAAGAATGCATGTGCATAGTATTTAATTTTGTCACACAGAAAGGAATGTGAGTGGGAAGGGCCGGTGGGGGATAAGTCGCAGAGGTGTCAGTTTACCAAGCCTCCTTATTTCACACCCACCATTGCCTGCTTTGGACCAATTTGGGTTCAACTAAAAGTATTTTCAACCTAAATCACAAGACAATTGATTGTTGATAGAGTTGCTACGTGGTCGGGCATGTAGGTCAAGTTAATAAAGCGTTATCACACGAGTAGAGTCAAATTAACTAAAAAGTAAAAGTCTGTGGGAGCTCGTGTGTGTTTTAAATCAAATATATATATATATAGTAATAAACATTAAATTAAATTTTATGTCTCGCAATGTTTACGTAAAACTTAATGTATAACAATGATATTTACGTAAATATTGCGAGAAAAACATTTGCATATAAAGAAATGCTAAGGAGACTCTTAAAGTGCGATTCTTTATGGACTTACTGTTACTTCACAATTAACGTCAATTCTCATGCCAACTTTATGAAACATTGTGTAAAAAATATAAAGTGACAAAGAATCCATGAATAGTCCAACTTCTGAGAGAGCCTCCGTAACATTTATCATGTGCCTCAAATGCCAAATTTATATATGCAATATGCATGCACTCTTAGCTTTCATTAAGAAAACAAAAAACAAAAACAAAAAAATCAACATCTATTAACTATGAGAAGTAAGGATAATACTTAAGTACTCGCTTGGTGACTACTCAACTTTTAATTTGGCCAGTGATATTGTACCACATATTTTATTATTTTAAAAAATAATGGACACATTTTTTATTTTTCTTGAGCTTTGAAAAAGAAAAAACACGTGGCTTATTTTGATTGGATTTAAAAGTGAGTACAGAAAGTACTCATTAGCGAGTACCTAAGTATTATGTGAGAAGTAATACTGTATTCTTAAATAGTTGTAATTTGTTTATTACCGAATTGGGAGGATTTGTGGAGAAAGATGCAGCTGCCTTAGACATTCTTGAATGTATTAAGAAACACAACGTTTCTTCTTCCAAACTGGATTAAGCAAGAACAAGTAATTTTAAGATGAATGCTTGGTGGTGAGGTGTGGACAGAAATGCAAAAATGATTTTAATTTATATAAAATAAAATAAAATGGTTATAATTTATAAAAGGAAAATTGAATATAGATGGAAAATGTACCTAAGGTGTAATATGGCCTTTATATAGAAAGGGTATATCGCCAATATTATTCACATGCTAATATTTTAGATTTAATTTTAAATGATAGAGATATTTTGCATCCATTGATATTTGGTAAAATATTAATGTATAAAAAAATTTTAATTAGTTAATTAGTTTATATAAATATCTATTATAATTAGAGTACTTAACTTAAATCTAATATCAACGAGTACACGAGCAAAAGTCTAATTATATATTGTTATGTGACGCTTTTAACGCTTACAGTTTTCGATGTGGGATTCAACATTTCTTCTTTAAGTTTACAAGAAAAACATATCCATGAATAAAAGTATAAACGCTCATTGCCACTAATGTGGAATTTCAAAATTAAATGTGTGTTTGTTGTTACACTAGGGGTCGTGACATCACATATATTTTGTTCATTATTCTTGTTTTTACCATGCCTTTTTTTTGTCATTTTATGAAGGCACATAAGTTTATATAAAAGTTTAACACACACTTCTTTCCAAAAAAAAAAAGTTCAACACACACTAAAACACTGTTTTTTTTTACTAAAAGCACTTTCATAACTATCATTTATCAAACACTTACATACTTCATTTCGCAGTTTAAAGCACCGCAACAGTTTTTTTGTTTTGTTTTGTAGGCATAGCAATCCCAAACTAGCACTTAGACCTTGGCTTTGTTTTTGGGTTAACAACGGGGCTAAATGGCCAACAAAGATAAACTATAATAAAACATCACGATGCCTAGATGTTCAACAACATTTGTCACTAGAAGGTGTCGACAAGAGATAAGAGCTTGTTCACAAATAAATCGGACTAAGAGAACATGATAAACTCAAGTTAGCCCATTCATCAACCACAAAATTTATTTTACGATAAACAAAACTAAAACATAGTTTAATTCATGCATATCAACTCATGACAAGCCTACACCAATTCACCAAGAAGATGGTTGTCACTCACACCTCACAAGATCAGGTAGACAACGAGAGCTTAATCAGATTCCACCAAAAGTCAAAAGAATCCCTTTGTTCCAAACTAGTTGCAGACCCAAGAAGATGCCCCAAATTTTACAAGGAGAACCTCACCACGGCTAAGGTTAGAGCTGTTTTCAAAAGTAAGGGTAGAGCTGTTTAGGGTTGATGTGCTGTAAAAAAAAACACTGTTTTCAAAAGTAGGGTAGAGTTGTTTCTATTTATTTATTTATTTTTCTGTTTTGGACCCATGATTTTGACAAAAAAAAACACTTTTTTCAATTTACCAAACACAATTTTAGCCTCAACTTTTATAAAAAAATTGCTTTTAAAATATTTTCTGCAATGCTAAACCAACCCTTGCATTTGCCGAGAACCAAAGAAATTCTTAATCACACCACCTACTCCAAAAGCACTTAAATTCGTTTGGAAGTGCACTTCAATGACCGAAAGCGTTTTTGAGAAAAATATTTTGTCTTTCAAAAGCACTTGAAGTGGTTCCTGCAAAAAAACACCAATTATATGCTTCTTGTAGGAAGTTATTCAAGTGTTTTTTTATGATTCACTTGCATTTTTAATAAGAATTGGTTCAAAAAACATTTTTACCAGAACGCTTTCAACAATTTTAAAAGTACTTCCAATCAAACATTCTCTAAAAAGGCTTGCAGTAGTCCAAACGAGGTTTATGGATTTGCCATTTACCCAAACTCTTTTTACAAATTTATTTTTTCTGGACCAAAAACCCTAAACTCTCAAAAACCCTCGTAAAGGCTTGGTAAGTACCACGTCGAACAGAAATGGGGAAGAAGAAGAAGAGAGCCGAATCAGAAGCAGAGGCACAACCAGAAGAGAACAAAGTCGACATTGTGAATGGCGACTCTCATCAGAAAGATAAGAAGAAGAAGAAGCACAAATTCGACGGACCCGCCGTGATACCTTCCGTGAGCATAGCCGTCCCCGGTTCAATCATCGACAACACGCAATCCCTCGAACTCGCCACCCGAGTATGTTTTCTCTCCATCCAAACAGATAATTGCTCTCGTTTCACTTCCTCTTCATTTTTTCTAATTAATTAATTATGTTTATTACCAAATATTTCTCAGTTGGCCAGTCAGATTGCTCGTGCCGCGACGATTTTCCGAATCGACGAGGTTTCTATCTTTAATACTTGTTTATTTGAACTATGATTATCAAAATTAGAGGTTTCTGTTTGGATTGCTTCGGTAAGGGATAAAAGCGCTTCTTGACTGCCAAAAGTGCTTCTGTATACGTTTGGTGGAAAAATTTAGAAGTGCTTGTGGCTCAGAGGACGCTTTCTGGAGAAGTACCTGTGAAATGCTTCTTCAGGAGCACTTCCGAGGTGGAAATTCACTTGGATTTAAAAAAAAAAAATTCAACTTGATTATAAATGAAAGCACTTTTAACAAAAGCGCTCGTGAGCATTGGCGGTTTCTATAGAAGCAATCCCAAACGGGCCCCTAGTTATATCAGTTGATGTATAAATGAGCATATTTGTTTACTTTGTAGTTGATTATTGTATAAACAGGTGGTGATATTTGACAATAAGAGTGAGTCTGGCTCATTGCCACAAGCTGATTTGGATGAGAATGAAAGCGGTGCTGCTTTTCTTGTACGAATCTTAAGGTACCTTGAGACACCTCAGTATTTGAGAAAAGCTCTGTTTCCAAAACACAACAGCCTAAGATTTGTGGTGAGTTCCTCTATCATACGTCATATGATGTTGTTGTTGTTGATTTTCAGCTTATACCTCGACTTACATTGCTTTGACAGGGCATGTTACCCCCGCTTGATGCTCCGCACCATCTGCGCAAACATGAATGGGGTCCATTTCGGGAAGGTAAGGTGCAATGGGTGGATTTTAAGACGTCTTGTGATATTGAAATAATGACTTTTCTGAAAGACAAAAATTTGTCTGACTATATTTGCGTATACCCACGATGACAATTTTCTAGATATTAAACAAGAACCAATATGATAAATGAAATGGTTCAGTCTTCCGACTATACATGGGATGATGGGATTGTACTATGTAGTTTTGTTTGATTGTGCTTTCTGTTCAGAGTCTTTAGACATATGGCCATAACTTTGAGAGTGTGCGATAAATGTATAGGTGTCACACTGAAAGAAAGACCTCCCAACCTTGTGGGAACACTAGTTGATGTGGGCTTGAGTAAGGTACTCCCTCCAATTCTAGTTTACAGTAACAAGGGTTATTGCTTGATGGTTTCTTCCTCGCCTTCACCTCTCAAGACTTGGCCATTAGTTGATTTAGTGATGAAATATGCAGAATGTCATTGTTGATCAAGTACTTGATCCTGGAACAAGAGTTACTGTGGCTATGGGAGCCAGTTGGAACTTGGATGCTGGTAATGAATCTGTCCTGAATTTATTTTTTGGCCTTTTCTGTTTTCTTTCTCGACCATTAATGGAGGCTTTACTATTGACTATGAATCTTCCGTGGGTATTGACTTCTTTCTATTGCATTGATCTAGATATATCACGCCAGGTTGTCTCATCCTCCAAGCCTAGGGAAGAAGCAGGAACATATTGGGGGTACAAAGTGCGCTATGCTTCTAATATTACTTCAGTCATGAATGAATGCCCATACAAGGTACTCATGCATTGACCCTATGTCCTCTCTCTCTCTCTCTCTCTCTCTCTCTCTCTCTCTCTCTCTCTCTCTCTCTCTCTCTCTCTCTCTGTCCCAGACCCCTTCCCGTAAATACATGATTTCTTCTCATTCTGATATGGTGTTTCTTTGTCAACTTTGTAATTCAATCACAGGGTGGCTATGACCATTCAATTGGTACCTCAGAGCATGGTCAGATTATTAATTCCTCTGAGCTCACTGTACCTACTTTCAGGTACTTTTCCTTGAACGTACTAACCATTAATAACATTGTGTTGATTAGATGCTGTGCATTTTGCATTCTCTGGGTAACTGGTAGCTACTGAAGGCAGCTGTGTTTCTGTATGTTGTAATTTGATAGATGCCTATTGTAGTTTGTATTCATTGACTAGATTGCTTAGTTATCGGGTAGGCTCTTGATGTACCTGGGATGGAATTTCAACTTCTTTCAATCTATTAACCTCGTTCCAGATTCACATTCTTTTTAGGGATATGTAGAATATAACACGATGCCCTTCCGCCCCCTTCCTCCTTCCATTTCTTTTCTATAGATGCTTAAATTGTTACCTTATGTGGGTTCTTTAGTTTTCTGGTTAAGTAAGGTTGCCTGGCGCCCTTCTCAGAGATTGGCCTGAGGACAACCATTTCATCTCTATTACAATATTTTATCCGTAAAGTTGCATTAAACAGAAAATGAAAATTGTACATAAGACAATTACTGACAAGCTTCCAGTCATATTTTTTTTTATTTGAATAGTTGACTGTATTCAGTTGTGTTTAAAACATCATGGGTATTTTGACTTTCTTTAGGGTAATGCTGTTCACACACCCCTTTTTACCTCTCACACACTTGTTAATTTTTGTCCATTGATCTTCTTCAATTCATTCGATCCGATGGCCGGAAACTGGGAAGGGCGTGTGAAAGGTAAAAAAGGGTGTGTGTGGATAGCACCACCCATTTTTTATCTTCAGTTTTTTGAGAAGTATATCAGATTTCCTTTGATTTTTAGTTTTAGACACTTAATATCTTTCTAGTATTACCACTTCCAACTATATTATGAAGCTTTTTGAGCATGAGGCAAATGTGAAATTAGATACTTGTTAATTGACTAAATGAATATTTTGGCAGGCATCTATTGATTGCTTTTGGTGGACTTGCTGGGTTGGAAGAGAGCGTTGAAGAGGATGCTAACCTAAAGGTATTGTTCCTAGGGCTTTGGCGTGATATTGTGAATTGATCAGGGCTTTGGTTTTCACAACTTAAAGTAGCTATTGAGTTGTAAAAACAAACTACTCCGTATATCTTAGCAATCTAAAAAAATGTGTTAAGTTTAGACTTTTTACCCAGAAAACAGCCCCTTATGAACTTCTGAACATCTTTATGATCTTGAAAACGCTTGCTTGTGGCGAAACATCTAGTAGCTTGTTTAACTGAAAGTAAAAATATAGAAACGAAACAGTAATTGAATTCTGTTTTTGTTGGATCTTTTTGAAGGCAAAAAATGTGCGAGAGGTATTTGATTTGTATTTGAACACATGCCCACATCAAGGGAGTCGAACAATTCGAACTGAGGTACTTATGGCGTACTCTTTGCTCTTCTATGCATGGAAGAAAACTTCTTAGTGAAAAAACTGTGTTATTATTTGCTTAATTTGCTTCTTCATGAGCAGGAAGCCATTCTCATATCTCTTCAGTATTTCCAAGAACCAATCAGCCGAGCATTGAAGAGAATTTAGCATTAAAGCTCACTAATTGGAGGACATTAGGAACTTCCACAGTTGCCAAGATCACAGGGAATCTGAAATCAAGTCATGATTCTTCCGATTCGTAACTTTGCTTCTAACATCATTAAAGGCGGGAATAGCAATTATGCAGCAGAAGATTATCCTCGTCCTTTTTGTTCATTTGTTTCTGCCCAACTGGTCCACAAGCTGCTCAACCTTAAGCTGCGTGATTAAGCGGACAATTTGTGATCTAAATTAAGCTGCAAGGTTGGAAGGAAAGTCTGCCAAAAAACTTAATTGATGTTGTAATCCGGGTGAATATTGAAGAGTTTTTTGTATTGGCGCCTTGAGTAGGTGGATCCAGCGCAGCCGGTAAATTTCGGAGCACGAGCTCATTGTTTTCTTCTTGTAAACATGTACGGCAGACAATTTTTTCTGGGGCTGAAAACATATATGAAAAAACTGTATTGAAAACTTTAGAAAGCTGATAGGGATTTTACTACTCATGTGAACGAGTTAAAAATTCCTATTATACTTGCAAGAATCACAAGATTATTGTAGTACAAACGGATCTCGCAAGGTCATTCTCCACAGGGATTATTAAATAATTCAAAGCCAACCAAATTCCAATTAGTTATTGTAAAGTAGAAATTGAGGTGATTGATTTTATAACCTACTTAAATTAAAAACGAATTTAACTATTAAAGATAAGATAATCTGCAATATTAAAACTAGAGAGAAAAGAAAACAGTTTTGGGAGAAATCAATTTAAGAAAGCACTAGGGTTCCACCATCACCTAGTAATCCTATAAACTTTTACCAATTACTTATGATCTACACATGACACTTTGAAGGTTAGATTTTCCTAATTCATATTTTTCCTAAAACAGATCCGTACACACACACTGCAAACAAAGAAAATTGAACAGGTTGATTTTGCCATTCCACGTGTCTATTACATGATAAAACCATTGATTTCCTATTTGTGATTTAAACGCGTCATCCTTAATTGAAATGTTAAGCGATCTACGTGACTCTAATTGTCAAAATTAAATCTTCAAGTCCTTTAAGTGAAAAAACAATCCTAAGAAAAAAAAAATTAGTTGGATGCAAATATATTAACCCAATACAATCCTATGAAATAAAAAGACCACCAACAAAGGAGAGTAGCAAAGGTACAGTTTGGTACGTGGTACGGGACGGAACGGAGTGAGACGAGGCGTTCCATTCTACGTTTGGTGTTCCTAAAACGGGTGGAACGCGTTGTTCCATGGGACGAATTTTGGGTGAATTTTCGTTCCGCCTCACCCCCTGGAACGACTCGTTACACATCCGTGGAACACAAAATTATAACCTCTCCGTCTCCTTCTTCCTCCTTGTTTCCATCCAAGGGCATCTTTGCTCCCTCTCCGTTCGGTCCCGTCCCGTCTCATCCCATTCAGCATACCAAACGATACCAAGGGGCACAGAAGGTATAACAGTGGACGGTTCCTATTTCTCATCCGCACAGGGGTAATTTCGTCATTCACGAAAAATAGAGCCGTGTTAGGCAACGCCACAAATATAATAATTCGGTCCAGATTTTTCCAATAAAACCCAAAGAGAAAAAAAGAGGGCGAGAAAACCCACCCGAACGCCGAAACGAAGACAATCACCCAAGTGATCCGATATACACAGAGAGAGAGAGCGTGATATTTGTAAAGCAACATCACAGATTAAACCCAAAAAAAATTCAATTCAAAAAGTGACCGTTTGAAATCAGATCGTTTTGGGAGAGCTTCTGTGCGTTCTTTCTCTCCCGCCAAGGTCTCCAATGGCCGAGCTGGACAGCAGCAGCTCCAGCCTCGACCACGTCCACAAGACCAAGTCCCTGATCTGCGCCCTCAACTTCCTCTTTCGCAACCTCCCTCTCCCTCCCGACTTATTCAACGTCGTTTCCAACATCTACGCCGCCGCCCCGGATGCCCCTCTCGACGGTGACGAGGGTTTGGTACGGTTTCTTCCCACTCCCTTTTGGTTTTTCCAAGTTTTGGGTTTTGGGTCGGTTTTGGTTCTTTGTGTGAATTGGCGGTTTGGGTTCGTTTCGATTTTGGGATTTTGGTGAAGGTTGTGGAGTATGAGATTTGGTAGGAAAAGTTTCGACCTTTATGTGTTAATTCAATTGAATTTCTTCACTTGGGGTGTAAGGGGGTTTGTTGCAGCTTTTTTTGTTTGTCTTTTATAGTTTTGCTTTGTTGATTCCAAATTTATTGACTTTGAGATACGTAATGCTTGCAGGATGGCCCTGATAGTTCTGCTGCAGGAGAAGATTTATTAGCAGACCTTGGAGATGCACTTTTGGAACAACGTCAAAATTTCACGTCGGGTGCTGCATTAATAGAATCGAAAGAAAAACGTTATGAAAGCCACATTCAGCATCGGTTAACCGAACTTGAAGGTGATTAACTTTTACAATTTCATGAGAACTAATCACCTAGTGTTTCACATTCTTTTGCTCATTTGCCATTCCTGCTAAACTTTATGAATAATATTTATTCAGCGTCCAAGAACACTTTTGTATGTTTGGTAGAGCGGCGATATAATGTTGTCAATAGGCTCCCTGTTATTGTATGTGAAAATTTCTGCACATTCAACTATGTTCAAACAACGTGAAGGAAAGAGAGAAAAAAAGAGAAGGAAAAGCTAATTTTTTTATACTTTTTAATGATTTGTCTGGTTGTCGTCTGTCCTCTCACCCTCATTTTAGAGTAGGTGCAAAAGTTATGGATTTGATTATAATGTGACCTCTAGTCCTCACCTCCTTTTGCTGAAGAGGAAGGAACAAGGTCAGGTTTGACTAGGTCTTTGCTCTGCATTTTTTTCTTGCAAAAGAACCATAGTGGTCATGTCTTAACCTGTGTTGCTCTTAATTTGAAGACCACATCGTTTTTGCACCTTTGGGCCATGTTTTAATCTGTAATTACTTAATTCAATGGTCAGCCAGAAAATATTATTTCAACCCTATGAATAGTGTTCTCAACTGCTTTTGGAGTCTCATTAGTGTTTTTATGTTGTACAATTATTGTCTAGCCTTACTTACCACTGATTTTGAATCAGAATTACCTTCAAGTAGAGGAGAGGACCTGCAGACAAAGTGCTTGCTCGAACTCTATGGGCTAAAGGTAAACTTGATATACTGATATTGTTTTGAAAATTCCCTTTCAGAAAGACACTTTTCCGTTTTTGCCTGTGAGTCAAACTTTTATGTACTCGTTAGCATTTGCCATTTTCTAAAAATATACAACAAAAAGAGTTATTATTGTGATTGTTATGGAGAGTTTTATGTTTTATATGTTCTGGTACCAATGGATGACATGCATGTCCTTGTTGGCAAGGACTTCTTTCTAGCAGCTTGCAGAATTGCAAAAGAAGGTCCGCTCTGAAGTGAGTTCAGAATACTCACTCCGTATGCATTGTGAGCATCCTGACAAAACATTGTTTGACTGGGGCATGATGCGATTGCGCAGTCCACTGTATGGTGTTGGAGATGCTTTTGCCATGGAGGCCGATGATCAGTTCAGGAAGAAACGAGATGCTGAGGTTATATACTAATACATGCATTACTTATTTGAAATGGTTACACTTAGAAGGGGGATAGTGAAAATCTGGGGTTTTAGAGTAACTTGTATTGACAGAACGGGGTGCCACAGTGGAATTCTTTGATTGATTGTATTTGGCTAGTAATTTTGACACTCCTCTTTTAGCCTTAGGCACTCCTCCTGCGAGTGCAGAAGAATTTTAAATTAATCAGTTAGGAGTGCATATGGCTAAAAGAGAAGTCCCAAAATTGCTATCCTTGTTTTTTAGGCTACCTTCTTTTGGTGTTGATAACGAGTAAATGTGGGGTTTCATTTTAAGGAAAACTAACGAAAAGTCCTAAAAACTTTAGTTTTTAACGAAAAGGACAAAATAAAAGTGTAAGTGAATAGTACCAAGAGTGACTTTTCAAGGTAAAAATGTCCTTAACGTTAAAAATGAACCGGCAGTGTTTCATTAAGATTCCCTATTTTATAGAGAAGAAAGGCTATAAAATCTGAGGCATATCATAATTTTTATATGTTCTTAAAAGAGACTAATAATCAGTGGGATGATCTAAGTGAATACGTGTTAAATGCATCAGTGCATCCTGAAAGCTGCTGATACAGTAACATATCTTTGATGCAGCGCCTCTCAAGGTTAGAAGAGGAGGAGAAGAACAACATTGAGACTAGGAAAAGAAAATTCTTTACAGAAATACTTAATGCTGTTCGTGAATACCAATTGCAAATTCAGGCTTCTATGAAACGTCGGAAACAGAGGAATGATCATGTCCTGGTATGCTTTTTGTCTTTTCATAACTATTACTTTTTTTCTCTTCACCTGTAATGTCTCTGTTTAAATGTATGGGATAAACTCATCAAAGATATTCATAATTAATTTGGAAAAGACCAAGGATCAGTCCATATTGCTCACACAATCTTGATCTCCTACTCAATGATGACGAGGCACAATATCCATGCTCACCATAACCCCATTAGATTGAGATCGGGCGACTGATAATTGAATCCTAATAAAGTACTTTTCTTTTTTGAATGTATGTTAGCTGTTGGATTTTGATCCAATAGTTCGCAGGCATAAACTTTCATGCTCCCTAAGGAGTAGGTGACGATGACTGTACACACACACACACCCACACCCACACCCATATTATATGTATACATATGTATCAGAGATGCTTTAAAGGAGGATCCCATAAGCAAAAGGGGTCACGTGTGAGCCCAACTTCATCAAAACAGCAATCTTTTAAAAATCATCTTTACTTCTTGAAGACAGAATTTATTGTTATATTAAGCGCCTGAACTAACAAAAGAAATGTTGGAATGAAATAAGGTGTATACTATTCTTACTACATCTTAATGGTGAAAGAGTCGTTTTATCATTATCTTATTTTGACAGAGTTGGCATGGAAAGCAAAGACAACGAGCCACAAGGGCTGAGAAATTGAGGTTCCAGGCCTTAAAGGCTGATGATCAGGAAGCATACATGAGAATGGTAAAGGAGAGCAAGAATGAAAGGCTAACAATACTTCTTGAAGAAACAAATAAACTCCTCGTTAATTTGGGAGCTGCTGTTCAGCGGCAGAAAGATTTTAAACATTCAGAGGGTACTGAAGAAATGAAAGACTCTGAAGGTGATTTGACAGAGTTGGAAGAAGATGTGGACCTCATTGATTCTGATTGTAATGATGACAGTAGTGACTTGCTTAAAGGTCAGCGGCAGTATAACTCAGCCATCCATTCTATTGAGGAACAGGTAAAAGATAAAGTGTTATTCTATGCCATCATAGTTTTATTTTTTCACTCCATTTATATTCTGTTGTACAATTTGACATTTATGATTTATTTGTTTTAACTACTTCCTTGAATGGTATTGGTATCAGACCTTGACAGCTAAAATTTGGGCTTCCTAGGTCTTAGCATTAAATTAAGCCACAAATCACTCATGTGGAAGTTCTTTTTGTGAAATTTATGAATTTAAGAAAGCTGGTGTTTATCAAATGAGCACAATGCCTTGTGTTACTTATTCTATAAGACTGGCATTTGCGCTCTTTGCCTTAAGGGGATTGAGCCTTCTTTGGGAATGTCCTTGGCCTTCAAACATGCTTTTATTATTATTTTCTTGGCTATTATACATATAGGTATACAGGTGGGTGGATTATGCGTATGAATTAATTCCAGTATAAGGGGGTGGTTCATTTGTCTCATATTCCGTGTGAGCTGTTTGAAAGCTTTTTAAAAGCTTATTTGTGACAGTGTTGGAATTGCTGAGTGCTCTGGAGCAGAGGATTTACTAATAATTAAATTCAACAGGTGACTGAGCAACCCTCCATGCTTGAAGGTGGAGAACTAAGGTCTTACCAGGTTGAGGGCCTACAATGGATGGTTTCCTTGTTCAATAACAATCTAAATGGTATTTTGGCTGACGAGATGGGATTGGGTAAAACCATACAAACTATATCATTGATTGCATATCTCATTGAAAACAAGGGTGTCACAGGACCCCACTTGATAGTGGCTCCGAAGGCCGTATTACCAAATTGGGTTAATGAATTCGCAACATGGGCTCCTAGGTACGTGTACAGGGTCTTTAAACATCTCTCTCTCTCTCTCTCTCTCTCTCTCCCCCTCCCTCTCTCCCTCTCTCTTCCCCCATGTATATATGTAATATGTACCTACTACATACGTAATAGCATGAAAGAAGAATTATGACAGATCATTTTATGTATTATCTTCTTGACCAGTATTGCTGCTATTCTTTATGATGGACGTCAAGACGAAAGAAAGGCAATGAGGGAAGAATTATCAGGGGAAGGAAAATTTAATGTGTTGATCACACATTATGACCTTATCATGAGGGATAAACAGTTTTTGAAAA
Organism: Malus fusca; assembly: GCA_035220775.1. NCBI lineage: Eukaryota > Viridiplantae > Streptophyta > Magnoliopsida > Rosales > Rosaceae > Malus > Malus fusca. The sequence goes on from CM069071.1 coordinate 14,036,425, forward strand.
AAATTAACTGGTACTACTTGATTGTTGATGAAGGGCATAGGTTGAAGAATCACGAGTGTGCTCTTGCACAAACACTTGCAGGGTATGTGCTACATGCCAATAGAGGCCTATTTTCTTTTGATGTTTTATTATAAGTCTATGTTTCTTCTTTCCATTTTTAGCGAATTCAATAGGGCTTATTATTAACCTTGTTATCACCCCTCTTTAAGTGTGAGAGAACACTTGCTTTAATGCTTCATTTTATGTTTTTGCTTTCCAAGTTGTGGTCATCTTGTTCACTCCTTGTGTAGTTGAATAGTTTTATAAGTAGGATTTATTAATTTTTGTTTTTGGATGGGCAGAAAGCTGCAGTATAGCTGTTTATTTCCTGCTATGACCAGAAAAAGCTGTTTATTTCCTACCTTTGGGTGAACAAACTTTAAAGATGAATTGGAAACCCAAAAAATCTTCTTAACTCTGTAATAATACATTTGTGGTTAAGGTCAAAGGTTGGTTGTAAAATTAGATTTAGATCATTCAATGTACTTATTAGATTTATATCATTCAATGTACTTCCGAAGAAACAAAGAAAGGAACGAGTTTATCTTGCAGATCACGTAAGAATCTTAAATGTATCTGATGGCAGCCATCCAGAGCAGTCCTTAACCTCTCTAAATTGGTGATTGCCCTCTGTTGTGTCACCATATGATTTTAATGAGCAAATCTAATAATTTTGATGGAAAGATATAGAGATAGAAAAAAGGATTTACACATGGTCTTTATAGATTTGGAAAAACGTATGATAGGGTCCCAAGAGACATTCTTTGGAGGATTTTAGAGAAGAAAGGAGTAGGGGTAACATATATCCAAGCTATAAAGGACATGTATGATGGAGCAAAGATTGCCGTAAGAACTCATGAAGGACAAACCGAAAGCTTCCCCATAACTGTAGGGTTACATCAAGGCTCATCCTTAAGTCCTTACCTTTTTGCATTGGTAAAGGATGAGTTAACGGGACATATTCAAGATGATATTCCTTGGTGTATGCTTTTCGCAGACAATATAGTGTTGATAGATGAAACTCAGGAAGGGGTAAATGCGAAGCTTAACCTTTGGAGAGAAGTGTTGGAATATAAAGGTCTTCGCCTAAGCCGATCAAAGACAAAATATATGGAGTGCAAGTTAAGTGCAAATGGAGGCCCAAATGAGTTTGGGGTGAGGATCGGAGATCAGGAAGTACCAAAGAGCGACTGCTTTCACTACCTAGGATCTATCTTGCAAAAGAACGGAGAATTAGATGGAGACCTCAACCATAGAATACAAGCTGGATGGATGAAGTGGAAGAGTGCATCCGGCGTGTTGTGTGACCGCCGTATGCCACTGAAGCTCAAGGGAAAATTTTATAGGACGACAATAAGGTCGGTGATGCTGTATGGCATGGAATGTTGGGCGGTGAAACATCAACACGTACATAAAATGGGTGTAGCGGAGATGAGGATGCTTCGTTGGATGTGTGGGCACACGAGAAAGGATAAGATTAGGAATGAGGATATCCGAGGTAAAGTAGGAGTAGCCGAAATTGAAGGAAAGATGGAGAAAATCGGTTACGGTGGTTTGGACATGTGCAAAGAAGGCTTACTGACACTCCGGTTAGAAGATGCGACTATGGGACAAAGGTCTAGGGCCGAAGGGGTAGAAGAAGACCTAGGAAAACTTTGGAAGAGACTCTAAAAAAGACTTAGAGTACTTGGATCTAACGGAGGACATGACACAGAACCGAGCGCAATGGCGTTCTAGGATTCATATAGCCGACTCCACTTAGTGGGAAAAGGCTTTGTTGTTGTGGTTGTTGTTGTTTGTCTTTCCTAGTTTTTTGTTCTCACTTCCTAGGCTCCTTACACCGATGAAATGTGAAGATTGAGACTGTTTACTTTGCAAAGGACTTTTCTCTGTTCAGAGGTAAAAGAAAGTCGGTCCAATATTTGAAGTTTTGAACTAAGTCTTGATACACTGATTAGTTATAAAGGTCCATGGAGTTTCAAAATTGTGTTTCTGTGTTTCAAGTTTGCATATAGTTTCAATAGTGTTTTGAGTTTTTATGGTCGATTATCCTTGAGTTTTTGAAAGGTGTTTTGGGTCAGTATTTACTGGTTTATTTTTTTCCTAGTTTTTATTTTTTATAATATGAAGGCTTTATTAATTTTTTTTACTTGGACACAGTTATGATATGCGACGAAGACTTCTGTTGACTGGTACCCCAATACAGAATAGCTTGCAGGAGTTGTGGTCCCTGCTTAATTTCCTTCTCCCACACATTTTTAATTCAGTTCAAAATTTTGAGGAATGGTTTAATGCACCTTTTGCGGATCGGGGCAGTATTACCCTTACTGATGAAGAACAGCTATTGATCATTCGCCGTCTACATCAAGTGGGTCTTGCTCGCAGTTTCTGTTTATTTTGGTTTTGTGGACTTTTTTTTATTTTTAAAAAAGATAAAAATTTCTTTATGATGTAGGTTATACGGCCCTTCATACTGAGGAGGAAAAAAGATGAGGTGGAGAAGTTCCTTCCTGGAAAATCTCAAGTCATACTGAAAAGTGACATGTCAGCATGGCAGAAAGTATATTATCAACAAGTTACAGATGTGGGCAGAGTTGGGCTCGATAATGGTTTGTTCCTTTCCTCCATGCTAGATCTGCATATCCGATATCAACCCTATCCCCCTTATTTTTCCCGGAAATCTTCTATATTACATTACTGTTCATGCATTTCACCATTCTTCTTACCTGAAATTAAGTTGAAACATTGTGACAGTTAACGTCCTTAAAAAGCAGTCTAAAATTGCAATGATTATTTGTTCTGTCATAATTTATTGATGAGAACTTGTTTTTAGGTTCTGGAAAATCAAAGAGCTTGCAGAACCTGACAATGCAGCTCAGGAAGTGTTGTAACCACCCATACCTTTTTGTGGGAGATTATAACATGTGGCGCAGGGAGGAGATCATCAGAGCATCAGGAAAATTTGAACTACTTGATCGTCTACTCCCAAAACTCCACAAAGCGGGGCACAGAATCCTGCTTTTTTCACAAATGACTCGTCTCATGGACATTCTTGAAATTTATATGCAACTTCACGACTTTAAGTATCTTCGACTGGATGGTTCAACAAAAACTGAGGAAAGGGGGACTCTGCTAAAGAAATTCAATGCTCCAGACTCTCCATTCTTCATGTTTCTCTTGAGCACTCGTGCCGGAGGCCTTGGTTTGAACTTACAAACTGCTGATACGGTAATAATTTTCGACAGTGATTGGAATCCACAAATGGACCAACAGGCGGAGGACCGGGCCCATCGTATAGGTCAAAAGAAAGAAGTCAGGGTATTTGTGTTGGTTAGTGTTGGATCAATTGAAGAAGTAATTTTAGAGCGTGCTAAGGAGAAGATGGGCATAGATGCCAAGGTCATCCAGGCCGGACTATTTAATACAACTTCCACAGGTTGGTTGCACTTCAGTTTCATGCCATTTTTTTTTTGTTATGATGTAGTAAGAATTAGGTTTTATTCACTGCTTCATTACTTTGCCTGCACATGCTCTCTACACATGCATCACGTTCATACAAATCTGGTTTCTTAATACGCTTGCATGTCGTTCCCAAGTCAATGATAGAAGCAAATTAGAAGTGCTGCATTGAGTCACAACTATTATCGATCTTGAGCTTGCTATTGACCCTGCATAAACCACAAGATCAAAACTTTTTTCCCCACTAACGGTAAAGTAACACCACGTCTGCATCAGAGATTGAATGGAAGAGATGTCTTGCATCTTGCATGGTTAAGATGAACACATTTTCTTTACTTTGCACTCCACTACGGCTGTATTCTGACTAAAGATATACGTTGTGTTTGCAGCTCAGGACAGAAGAGAGCTGTTGGAGGAAATCATGCACAAGGGTACAAGATCACTTGGGACAGATGTACCAAGCGAGCGAGAGATCAACCGCCTTGCTGCCAGATCAGAAGAAGAGTTCTGGCTGTTTGAGAAAATGGATGAGGAGAGAAGGCGAAAGGAGAACTACAGATCTCGCCTTATGGAAGACCATGAGGTTCCCGAGTGGGCATATTCAACACCTGATAAGCAAACTGCTACCAAAGGCTTTCATAGTGGCAGCATCACAGGAAAGCGCAGGAGAAAGGCGGTACAGTCTTATTCTGATGGCCTTAGTGATTTACAGTGGATGAAAGCTGTCGAAAATGGAGCAGACATATCGAAGCTTTCAGGAAGAGGAACAAAGAGAAATCATGTTCAATCAGATAGCGTTGAATTAGTTAGTGGTAATGCAGGAACAGAGGAAAAATTTACGAAATTGATTCAAAATGTTCCGTTGGTGAAAGAGGGAGCAAGTGAAGATACCTATGCGTTGACCCCAGCCTCGAAGAGACAGAAGTCTGAAGAGCTGGAAGTAGAGAAACATGAAAGTCATGCAGCTGGAGGAAGTGGTTTGAATGGGCCTATCTTGACGTTCAAGATACATCGAAAAAAGAGATCAAGCTATGCTAACCCAAGTTCCTCCTCCGATGGTAGAGGGCAAAATTCCAATGTAAGAGGTAATGGATGGGCTTAATCGAATTAGCTCAGCGAACCCCTCATGACTTCTTCCCTGAGCATGATTGTGGCTGCTGATCTTGTACATGGTCTTCAGCATTGATCAGCTTTCTGCTGATCTTTTACATCTCAGAGCAGCAAATGCTTAACGACCTTGTAGTCATGGTGATGCTGACTTAGCCTCCGTACATTCTGCTGGTTGTGCGAAGTCCGGCAGTTAGCAGCAACATGAACTTTATCGATAGCACCTTCCGATCTCATTGTCGGGCTTAGTAGGCATTGTGATAGGATAATGAATCTAAGATGTCTGCACCACTTGTATCAAAGAAGAATAACGGTAGGGAAATGTATAAATTAATAATCTTTTGGTTTGCAATTAATTAGAGTGTTTATAACAATAAGATTGCTTCTGTTTCTTGAAAGTTATTTAACAAGAAAGTTCTTGCTCGTAAAGTTCGTAAACTTTTTTCTTTTTGTATGGATTTCTTGAAATTGTTTGCAATTTCCTTAACACTGGAAACTTTTAAACAAGACAGGAGGAAATAAAGAAAAACTCCTGGCTGTAAGAGTAAAAAAAATATAAATTCAGCCAGACGTCACTGCTTCTGAAAGTGTTCAAAGCGTTTTTACAACAGAAAATGCTTCTGATGGCTTTTTTAAGCTGATACGGTTAAAAATGCTTATAGGTCGGAAACGTGTTTTTCGGAGGACCTATCAGATGCTTAACCTTTTCTTAACAAAATCAATTTGAGCAAAGCTCTTCAGAGAAAAAGTGCTTCCAATAGTAGTCCCAAACGAGCGAACAATTCTATGCGTCTAGAGCTTTTGCCAATCTACAACGACCAGCAGACACAATGAGGGCAAGAACAACCTTAGAGGAGTAAGTAAAGCATCAAGGCTGTGTTCCATGAGTAAAAGCCTCTCAGAGAACAAAGCCTTTTCACTCATGGAACAAAGCCAAATCAGAATCATCAAATCACGTCCTTTAACAGTCAGTAATATCACACATTTCGTTCGAACGTCTCTCTAGGGAACATCCGATGAAACTGGAACGACATATTCTATTATAACACCAGCAGCAACACTTTTGCTGCATTTCATAAAATAATATCCAGAATAACCCTCATAGTCATACGTATGGCAAACATCCGAAATCTACTAAGGCCACATCTATCACAACAACAGCGGTGAAGCTTACTACACTCCTAAGGTTCGAAACAAAGAAAGATAAACTGACTCACATGACAATAAAAGAAACAATTAAACCCAATTCTACGAACACCCGTCATCACACAGCTTTAAGAAACGGCTGGTGCCAACTGATGCATAATAAGATTCAATAGTCTTCCTAAAAGTTGCAAATACCCTCACCGGTAATTGATGTTAAAGAGGGTATTAACTCTGCGGAACCTAATCAGGAAAGAGAAAAACACCTAGACATACGAGAGAGGACCTCTATTCCTCTTGGCCAACTTCAAGGTTTTTCAGTTTGGATTCCAATTCATCCTCATTGCCTTTGCCCTCTCCAGATTCTTTGTCATCATCTTCATCTTCGTCATCGTCATCTTCTCCTTCAGGGTCATTCTCGTCCAAAGATCCAAGCACGTTGGGAGATTTCTTGAATGCATCCTTCAGCTCGTCAATGCCCTCATCAGAAATGAAATTTGCATTGATGTTGAGCAACTTAAAACCGGGCTTCTGAACCACAGCCTGTGCCAACGCACGAGCCCCTGCTCTCCTGATTTGGTTGGTGTTGAAATCAACTTCCTGCAACTCGGCATGGCCTTCCAACACCTTGCTGATCTGAATAGTGCCTTCATCCTTAAGGCTATTCTCACCCAAATTCAGCTTGGCCAGATGTGGTTTAGCTGCTATACAAGCTGCTATAGCAGGAGCAGCTTTAGCAGTTATGTCATTTCCAGCAATGTCAAAGACTTCAAGTGCAGGGGCTGATTCCTTGAGAACATTGGCAATTGCAACTGCACCCTCATCTTCTAGGTTCAAGTAACTAAGGTAAATCTCTGTCAAATTGTTATGCTTGGAAAGAGCTTTACTCAATGCGACTCCACCTTCTACACCAAACATGTTGTCCCGCAAGTCCAGCTTTTCCAAATGGGTACAAGTCCCAAGTGCTTCAGATAAGGCAACTCCTCCCTCGGAGCCTACCCTCGTGGAGGAGCAACGGAAATTCTCCAAAAGGGGAGAGCGCTTGACAACCTCAGCAATAGCAATTGCCCCTTCATCTCCTGTCATATTATTATGAAAATGGAGGACTCTAAGCTTCTCTGTGGAAGGAATCAACTCACAAACTGCTCGAGCAGCTTCTTCTGAAATGCCATCATTCATCAAATAGAGTTCCTCCAAGTAACTTTGTGATTTCAGGAGTGCCCCAAAAGCCCGAACACCTTTCTCACCCAAGGCATTGTTGGAGAGATTCAGATACTTCAAGATACTACCTTCTAAGGCAGCTGCAAATATATTCATAACTTCAAGAGCTTCTGCCTCCGGTCTTCCTGCTATAAAATCTGAGAGGTCAACTTCTTTCAACTGGTTCTTAAGAGAAACCAATATGGGCTCGGCAACACGGGCTGCTCCAAGACCAAAGCTTCTATTGCTGAAGCATATTTTGGTGTAAGTGTTCCCTGGCTCATTCAGTGGCTTCAAAAGCTCCTCAGCTTCCTCAGCCTCAATAAAAGCCCGTTGGCCTTTCGATATATCAAACAAAGTCTCAGTGGGTGTGGTATCAGATGTCACTTTCCCGTCCTCCTTGCTTCTAGGTCCCTTTTTAAGAACTTCCAGCAGGAGCTTACTGCATTCCCTGGCATAAAGCTGCACTGCAGAACTTCCATCCCCATCTGGTTCATTTTCATAGTTTTGATCTGCAGTAGCAAAAGCGACATCCTCAATTCGTTTTGCATTTTCCTCAGCCTCTTCCTTACTCAGACAGCCATACTTCTCAGTGAAAAGGGATTTAGAGCTAAGATTGTTTATCATCCGCTCCACAAGCACTTTCCTTGTATTTTGGCTAGGAGGCCATAGTTTAATTGAAAATGGACGGCGTTCTGAATTCAGAGTTGTGGCATCCATTGCAACAAAACCTACAAATGCAGGTTGTGGTTATGTAAATGGCATTCATAAACACTTTAATAAAGTGATAAGCAGCTTACTTATGCCATACATATAAAGTTCCAAAATATTAAATGGCAACCATCATGAATTTACCAAATGAACGTTTCAGGATATGAGATAAAACTGTATAACATCAGAAACAACATCCTTTAGCCAACATAGTTCTTGAAAACAGAAAAAATTAAGTTAATATATGCACGATGATAACTGTTGACCTAGAAAGTAGAAACTGCGAAGAAACTTGGAATATAGAAAATAACAATGATGCAACAAAACTTCTCGTCCTCTTCAGGGGAGGAGAAAATTTGTAACGTAAACAAAATTAAAAGCACTAAACTAAAACCTTCTAAACTACTATCATGCAATTCCATCAGTTTTAACTTTTAAGCAATTGTTTCCCCATATATATAGATTCCCAATATTTTATGTTGCTCTTTATTACCAATCAAGTTTCTTCTCCTTCCCCCCTTCTATCAATCAAAAAGAGGGTTAGAGGAAATTTCACAGTTCCATTTGGTAAAAGGTATCATCAACCAATGAAAACAATAGAGTGAAGCAGTGACTTTCGCTTCTTATAATCTAAAACATTGGAAATTTTATCATACAATTAAAGAATCACCATGCGGAAAATTACCCTTCCATTATTTTTGGATAACTTTTCACCCTACAACAGTCCATCTTTAAGGTTCATTAAAAATTAAAGCGGTCAGTACAGCACATTCGCAACAGATATGCTCTCTCAGAAAAACCAAAGAGATAACCTCACTGGGCTGCTTAACTATCCAATTCATAACAGATCCAACATTTTGCATCCCTTCCGTCCCCAACCATGGGGTTGATTCCACTGCAAACCATCTCGTTCATTCTCTCTGTTCTCATCTCCAACGCACACTCATACATATTCAGACCAAAAAAAAAATACAGATTCTTAAATTTGGCTGATCTCATTGAACCAACCCCATTCTCCTAAACTAAAGATAAAATTGTCAAATGACCAATGTCATGAACTTATTTATTGGGTAAATGTCAAGTTACCCAAAAACTAACATTATAAAAAACCCAAAAAGATTCAAACTTCCGCAGTAAATATGATCTGCAACTAATAAAAAACTAATCAACTCGAAATCAAATATAAACCCAAATGAATCTGAACGCACCAAGCAAAACACAAAACAACCCAGAACAGATAATCAATCAAACAAAACCAAATGGGGTTTAATACCTTCAAGGATTTCAAATTAAAGCCAGATTATCAAGCACAAAAAGTTACCCTAAAACTGGAAAAAGAGGTAAAAACGAAGCAAAAGTCGAAGAGAAAGAGATGGGTACCTTTCTTTTCCACTCCGGATTTCTGGGTACTTTGGGACTTATCTGAGATTCAAACGGAACTCAGAAATGGAAGAAGGCAGAGAGGGAAAAGAGAGTGGAGGGAAAAACTGAAAATTAAGGGCAGCGGAGTGCGTGTAGGTTTTTTGTATTTATACTTGGGGGAACATTGTGTCAATTATCAGCAGCCACTTTCGATGTTTGGAAAGGAAAATAGCAATGTGACCTTATCCGAATAGGGTACCGTTCCTAAACTGAATTAGAGAAATTACACAAAATTACTTCAACTATGGGTTGAACGACACTATCATACCTCATCTTTAGAATTTGTTCCAATGTTATACCTCTGTTAGTTTGTCCGTGAATTTCTCGGTTAAATACTAACTTGACTTAATCCAGGGCCCAGTTTCTCGCCCAGATGGATTCCACGTGGCACCACACCCAATGTTTTACTGCCAAATGGCATCCACGTGAGATTTCCAACACACGTGGCTTTCTCACCGGATGACACGTGGATATTCCATTAAAATTTAAAATATATATTTGAATTAAAATAAAAAAAATAAAAAAGTAAGAGTACGTTATAAAGTGTGCCATTCGAATTGTTTTTCCCCCCGGTACACCCAAACCCTGTCAATCTAATTCCATTCCCAATTCCAGAAAAAGAATCCTAACCCTATTTCTCATAGCAACTGCTTCAAATCTCAAACAATCAGATTAGAAATTCAACGAAAACCCCAAATCATCTTGTCGACTCGCTTCCCTGACTTCGTTGGTGTTGGAAGGGGGTGTCATCTGGGTTCCATTGGCTTCGAAGCAAAATCGAAGGATTCGACATGGGGTGGTACGTGCGCGAGGATCCTGACGAAACGACACCTACCTATTGTAAGTTTTTTTTGGTGCTTTTGATGATTCCAAATGCATATTGAACTTATTTATTGGAATGGGTTAAATCTGGGTTTTGTTTATTCTTATTTGAAAAGGTGGATTTATGCTTTGTGAATTCGAAAAGGTACCTGAGGTGTCGGATAAAGGGTTTGTAGTTTTGTTTATTATTGTTTGAAAAGGTAGATTTAGGCTTTGTTAATTCGAAATGGTTCCTGAGGTGTCGGATAATGGATTTGTAGCTTTATTTATTCCTGTTTGAAAATGTGGTTTTATGCTTTCTTAATTCGAAATGGTTACTGAATTGTTGGATAATGGGTTTGTTGCTTTGTTTATTCTTGTCGATATAAGGTGGTTTGTTGCTTTGTTTATTCTTGTCAAGATAAGGTGGTTTGTTGCTTTATTGCTTGGTTTATTCTTGTCGAGAAATGGTTAATGTGATTTGGCTGTTTGCATATAGTGTGTCGGATAAGGTGGTTTGTTGCTTTATTGATTTGTTTATTCTTTTGCATTGGTTTTTGTTGGCTTCTGATTAGGTTAAAATGCAATTGCTTTTGTTTGTTGTTGGCTTTTAATTAGGGTTTGTTTTTGTGAATTTCAGTATATCCAGAACTATTCTCTATTGAATTGCATCATGGTGGGGAGATAAGTTATGAAGTCTACGTTGTGAGAAAAGTGACATATATGGATAACTGTGATAAGGACATCATGTCACTGCAGGTGATAGATGATATGGTGGAGGCGGTTGGATATAGTGAGCGGTTCATGAACTACTATTACAAGATTCCCAACATGGACCTTTCTAATGGTTTAGAGCCGATTCAAAGTGATTCCGATGTTCAGACGATGTGCAATTTTGTTCCAAAAGATAAAGTGATTGAGATGTAAATCGAAGAATTGACGACAGAAGAAGTCGTAACCCAAGAGCAACAGTTTATGAAGTCTATGGAAGTCAGTGGTCCAAGTAAATTGGTAATTGAGGAGATAAGTAGTTCAGAGGGGGATGTTGGGTCAACACCACTTAAACCAATAAGATATAAGGGCTTGCTAGCTATTGAAGGGCCATAAGTGGATGATTGTTGCACATCTCAACTAGTGCAAACATGTGTGATTGAGGTAGGAGAGAGAAATGCTTATTATGGGAATGGTCAGAAAGAGAAAAATGGTGAAGGGCCAGATGAGAACAAGGGGAAATATATGGCTTGGGTAAGAGAAGAGGATGCTAAGGTAAAAGAAGAGGATATTGAGGTAGGAGATGGGGATGTAGGAGAGGGAGACGCTGAAGTCTTCTTTGATGTACCTATTAGTTTTGAGGGGAATGTTGAATAAGAGAATGAAGAAGCTGCTGAAGCAGATGATAGTAAGTTTGAAAAGAGTGAATATGGGAGTGATGCTGATAACCCAGTGTTTTCCAGGAGTGATGCTGATAACCTAGAGTTTTCCAAGTTTGATGGTATTGTGGAAGAAAATGCAAGGGAATATGAGCACAGAAAAGAAATGAACTTTAAGGATGAAAGGGATTATGAGCAAAGAAATGCAAGGCAATATGAGCAAAGCTGGGAAAGAGAAGAAGAGCAAAAGGAAGAATAATTTGATATTGCAGCTTTGGAACAAAATATGGTTGATGCTCCAGACTATAACTTTGATGCCCTGGAGAGTGTACACTCTGAAGATGATGAAGGAGGCAAAAAACATGAGTGTTTTCCAGAGTTCAATGAGAAAACAGACATAAAGAATCTCACTCTTACACTAGGGCTTGTTTTCAGGGATAATGTGCAATTCAAGCTAGCTTTTATCATGTACTCCCTAGTTAATGGATATGGGGAAATCCATTTTCCTAGGAATGAGAAGTTGAAAGTCACAGATATGTGTGCAAACGGCTGCATTTGGAAGTATTGTGTTGAAAAAAATGTATGGTTCAAACAACATATAGATCAAGACCATACTTGATAAACACATATGTGGAAGAACTTGGGCAAACAAGAACTTGAAGTCCCCTTTGCTGACGAATTTGTACATGGACATGATAAAACTTAATCTCACATGGCTTGTGGATTCTTTTTTAGAAACTGTTGAATCATAGTGGAATCATGGTTGTACAAAGAAGAAGGCTTACAAGGCTTTAGATAGGGCTTTGAAGATCATTGAGGGAAAACATGCAGAGTAATACACAAAGTTGTGGAATTTTGCTGAGGAAGTGAGGAAGACTAACCGTGAAAGCACAGTGAAGGTGAAGTTGGATAGGCAGAGGTTCCAAAGGATATATGTGTGCTTGGGGGCTTTCAAAAAGGGGTTTAAGTTAGAGTGAAGACCATTGATAAGATTAGATAGGTGTCGTTTAAAGAGTGTACATGGAGGTCAGCTACTTTGTGCTGTTGGCATTGACCCAAATGATGAAACATGGGTTATAGTGTATGCAGTGGTAGAAATTGAGAATAAGTCCAGTTTGATTTGGTTCTTAAAGTTACTAGTTGTTGATGTTGGGATTGTCAATCAATAAGGATGGACATTTGTCAATGATAAGCAAAATGGGTTAATTCCGGCCTTTTAAAAAGTCATCCCTAATTCCCACCACATATTTTGTGTGAGACATTTGTATACCAACTTCAGAAATTTGTTTAAGGGGAAAACTTTGAAGGATGCTTTATGGTCAATAGCCAGAACAACAACAGTTCCCCACTTCAAAAAAGTAATGGAGGATATGAAGAAGCTGGATGAAAATGCCTACAATTGGTTGGTGAAGAAGCCTGCACATTATTGGAGCAAGTCCCATTTTGAAACATATCCCAAGTGTGACATGTTGTTGAACAATCTCTATGAAAGTTTCAATGTTGTCATACTTGTGCCAAGACAAAAACCTATATTTTCACCATGCTACTCCTTATTTACACTCTTAATAAAGAGAATTTAGATGAGAAGGGATATAATGGTGAACAAAGTTGGAGATCTCTGTCCTAAAATCAAGAAGAAGTTAGAGGAAGCCAAAATTCGAAGTGACGGGTGCATTGCATAATGGTCAAGGGGCACTAAATTTCAAGTTGATGCTGGAAAGGGGAGCAATATGTGGTTGACTTGGTTGAGAAGACCTATTATTGCAGAAAGTATGGCTTGACAGGAATCTCATGCAACCATGCAATAGCTGCCAAAAAAATTCAAGTGAGAAAAACCGGAGGACTATATTGTTGGAAATGTGCCCTAAAGCCAATCATATGATGATACTTTACGGACATTTCACATGTTAAACTAATCTAGTTTACATATAAAAGGGCAAACATTATTGTTTGAGCCGTCTCATATAAATGTTATATGCTTAAACGATAAAGTCCAAGGAATATGTGATTGGGAGAATGCAATCTAATGAAGTTAGATTAATGAGACCATTCTTTCGTAGACACATCCTAAACGTTCCTGATCATAGGATTGCCAATTGGGCATTGACAGTCCGATAAGATCAGTACGTACTGTGCCTTCTCTCAGGGAGAGTGACTAGTCTCGAGTCATTAGTGTGTGTGACATCAAGACAAGTACGTAGGTGCTCAATAGAGAATGAGTCCACTGAACACGATCAACGAGGAGTTCTCATACTCATGTCACATGAGAACTCATGGTTGGGATAATGCAAATTAGTCTTTTGACCTGAGGCATCACAGTTGTCTTGTGGTTAAGTCCTTGATCTTTGATTATGTCAAAGTCACCCCATCGGGGTGTCCACGACATCATTGGGGTTAAGCCACTTAGTTATGGAGACAAGTGAATGTGCAACAAGGGATCTCTAACCTTCAAATGGTTTGAGGGAGAATACTCTATGATATGATTAAATCTCTGGCCAGAGTATGAATGAGATTTGGGAATGCGTTCCAAATCACATTCAAGGTAATCATATAAGCAAACGAATCACATTGGATAGTAGACATGAATAAATAAACTATCAAACCAAACAATGTGGTCAAGAGTATTAGATTAGAGAAAGACCGTATTGCATTTGTAATCCTAAACTGAATAGGTTCTCTACCTCTTCTGATTAGCTTGGGTAGCCATGATATGCTGCTAGGTGTCACTCATGGTTTGTGGAAGCCCTAAACGTGTGTAATCACTAAAGGGAGAATTGAAAGTAAGTTTCAATTCACAATCGATGTAAAATGGTTTTAATCGCCCACTGCCTCGCTAAAAGGAACCTAATGTATCGTACACCGTGTAAGGTGGAGATTGAAGAAACAAAGGAGATGAGTAAGAATAATTAAATGGTTTAATTATTTATGGCAATGATTAATTAATATGTTAATTAATCAAACGAATAAGTTCGTTAAATACCTCGGGATAGTTTTGGACCTTAAGGCCCAATGGGCTTCGAACGTCAAAGCCCATTGACTTAAGTTGTATGACAACTTAATGAATAATGATTCACAAAGGCCCAAATAGCCCAATAAATACCCTAAGGCCGGCCATAATTAAGGAGGGTAGTGAACTTGGCTTAATTGCAAGTTTGCCACTCCATTGTGAGGTGGTATAAAGGCAACTTTATAGCCATTTCATCCTAAGAGTTTTTGTAGAGAAAAGATGAGAACAAAAGCTCTCTTTGCTCTCTAAAATTCAGCCACCCTAGAGGAAAATATCTAGCAATTCTACTTCCTTAAGGTCACTCATTTCTTCTTCAATCTAACCTTGGTGTAGAATCTTTAGAGGTTCTCTATTTTGGGAACTTGGAGAATCCTATTCTTTCAACCAAATCCATGGAGCTAAGAAGCAAGGAATGAAGGCCCTATCTCTTGGGTGATTATCCTTTGCATATGCAAAGAGGAATCTACAAAGGTAAATATTTCTCAACTAACAAATGTTGTTTTAAAGTTGAGTCAAGGTTCACCAATCTACTAGGCTTTGAATTTCATGGTTGATGTTTTGTTTTGAGTGCATGTAAGCATGATTCCGCCTTTAATTTGTTAATTGCATGCTATTGATGTTGCTCAAATAAACATGTTTTTCACAAAATTTCCTTCAAGTGGTATCAGAGCCTAGGTCTAGTAGTTGGTGAATCATTTTGGGTTTTGTTGTTCATAGTTTTTGATTTAAAAGTTGTAATATGTTACAAGCTTTATTCTTGTTTCTTTGAATGTAAATTTTGTTAGAAAATTTGCCATCTCAAATGTTGTAGATGTAGTTCATATGAGCATGAATTTTGGAGCTAAAATTTGGTGCCATGTTTTTGGGGAAATTCGGCCAAATCCAAAGGGTGATTTTTTGGGTTTATGTTTGTCTTGTTAAAATGGTTTTAAAGTGACTTTTGGAACCCCTAAGTACCCTAGGATGTTAGCCCTCTTTTGAGTGGTGAAAATTTGAGTTTTGGTGAGTGAAAACATTCATGGAGCTATTATGAGTTTTCATGAGTGTTCTTCAATGTTCTTGAAGTTATTGCCAAGAACAAAAAGTTTTGAAGTTTTGATTCAAAAAGTTTTATGTTTTTACATAAAGTTTTGGTTTAATTTTAGTGGGTGATTTTAGTGGGTGATGATTATTGGTAAAGTATTATTAATGGTTTTAATGGTAGACAAACTTTTTTAAAAGTTTGACATAAATTCAATTAATGGCTATAATGGTAGACAAACTTTTTTAAAAGTTTGACATAAATTCAAAATATTTCATCTTTACCTCACCTAACAAAACCCACTTACAAAAACTTTGTAAAAATCTTATTTTTTTTATCATGGCCGGCCACCCTAATAGAATAGGGTATTTTTGGGTCTTTTATTCAATTACATAAAGTTTTGATACTTTTGTGTATTTGCACTTTGGCCCAAAAGTTTACGTTTTTACGTTAAGGCCCAAAAACGTTAAAGGACAAATTGTTTTGCTCCTTTAATGAAGTTTTTTGTATTTGTTGAAATTTTTGGGTTCTAGTTGTAATTACATGAAGTAGTGGACTTTTGTGTTTTTACAAAGTGACCCCAAAAGTTTGTGTTTCGCAATATAGCCCAAAAAGTTGTGGTTATTGCATGATGGCCCAAATTAAGTAGGGAACAAAAATTGTTTTGTCTCTTTAAATGAGAATTGGATTTTCATTTTATTTAGCTCCATTTAAATCAATTTTATGGATACAAAAACCAAATGAAAATGTTGCATTCAATTTAATTAGTTAAAATGTTAATTAATTAAAGGGTGATTATGAACCTAAGCCTACGATAATTGAGCTATGTGAAAGGCCGTTTCAAATTTGTTTGAACCATGGGAATGTGTAGATTAATTTTGGTTGTAATTTGATTTGATCAAATGTTGTAAAAGAGCATAAGCTCTTCTTTACTTTAAAGTAATTTGAATTATGCAAATGTTGTAATGAGCATAAGCTCACCTTTACTTTGAAGTACTTCTTTCTTGCTTTATTTGATATGCATGAAAATGGAGTAGAGGGTCCAACGCCCCTAAGACAACACGCCTTAATGTGATTAAACGCGTAACTAAAATCAATCTCCATCCCTAGTCCGAGATTCAACACTAGGCTCGTGTTGAATCTAAACAAAGGTTCATAGTCATCCTAAGGCCCTAAGGCAACTATATAGTCCATCAAATGAATGCAAACCTTATGTTAGTAGTATCATATACTCTTGCTTTAAAAACCGTTTTATAAGTATAGTGGGAGTATTATATACAACTAAATTGAATCAAATGGACCAATAGTTGTAATAGGACCAAAATTGTTTTAATGAAGATTAAAATGAATACTTATATGTGATGAGACCTAAAACCCTCAACCAAACCATTATTAAGTTGATAAGCGTGAGAGTGCTTAGAACACTCTTTCGTGGCCTTCCACCGTGGTAGGCTTCAATTGTTTGTGACTCATACACCGTATTCGTCCAGTTCTGGGGTTGCAAAGTATGTGCTTACATTCAGGAGAAGCCTATATACATATGATGAAGTGAAGGTAGGCAACGAGTGTGGTCAATATGATATTCTTCTGAGGCCATTCTTGAACCCCTACTTTAACTAGCATGGTGGGAATGACTTAACTAAGTGCAATGTGCCAATATGATATTCTTCTGAGGCATCATTCTCTAGAGGCCAAACTAGATGGGTACTTGCAAGAGGTTGTTGCAAATGAGTAAGCGTACTCTCTCATTATTATTAACGCTAGCCAATATGATTTTATTCTGAGGTGGGCTTGGTAATAGTGAGTCTCCCATAACCTAATAAGAGTTTCCTCCAAAACTCTCAAATTCCAATGAGGGATATGGAATTTGCCAAAAATAGTGGGTGGTGCTATTTGATTTAAAGACCCAAATCAAATGACTTAAAATCAATCAATTTATATTAGTTATGTATTTGTTTACCAATATATTTGCAAACGCTATCCAAAACTTGACAAAGAAAATCCGAATGTTTTAGTTTCCGGACTTGGTAACACAATCCCAAAGATTGTCTTAAATGGATTGTGCATGTACCTAAGAAGTCTTATCCTCACAATCTTCCTATTGATAATGTATCATTGGAAGAACATGTTAGAAATGTCTATCATGAAGAGGACAACACAAACAACCAATGCTTATTCCTTCGTTATATGAACAAAGGAACTTACGAAGATTAGCATAAAGACAAAGACACTTTTAGTGCCATGATTCTTCACTTACAAATTGTTGTATGAAGAAATGAGAGTTGCCTTGAACAACTCTTGAAAGTTTGTAATTATGTTTAGAACATAATGGTTGGTTGACAAAAATAGTCCATCAACATGGACTTATGATGATTTTGAATCATTGAGTGTTGAAGTGATAAACCACTCAACGAGACGGAAACTAAGCTAGGACTTCACCTTTATGTCCATATCCTAATGGTTCACTAAGTTTATTGTAAACTATGTAGTGAACAATAACCACACACTCTCCAAAATGTTTGATGTGTATAACACAATTGAAAAAGGTTTCAAGAGAGATAGTGGGAGTTTAGGGACCATGACTATTGTAGTCAAAAAGGGCCCTATCTCTTGGGTGATTATCCTTTGCATATGCAAAGAGGAATCTACAAAGGTAAATATTTCTCAACTAACAAATGTTGTTTTAAAGTTGAGTCAAGGTTCACCAATCTACTAGGCTTTGAATTTCATGGTTGATGTTTTGTTTTGAGTGCATGTAAGCATGATTCCGCCTTTAATTTGTTAATTGCATGCTATTGATGTTGCTCAAATAAACATGTTTTTCACAAAATTTCCTTCATATATCGATGCTTATTATTCAAAGGCACGGTACTTGGAGGTGTATTCACATTTAGTAATGCCGATGAATGAGATGTTTTTGTAGGAGGAAACCGAAAACACACCAATATTGCCTCCTACATATACAAGACAACCAGGAAGGTCAAGGAGGAGGAAAAACAAGGAAACTGTTGAGAGGGACAATGATGGTGAACAAACTCCCACAAACCCAACCAATAATCCTCAAGATCCTCCTTAACCAATTAAGCTAGGAAGGAAAGGGCAAGGTAGTTTGAAATGTACCATATGCAAAAAGGAAGGTCATAATGCAAGAACCCATCATAGACATCTTCCTCCAAGGGACAAACATGTAACATTTTCTATTTTATGTGGTTTTTTAAATCCTTTAACATCATAGCAGACTCTTAATCCTTTAAATTGTTTTGTAGGCATCCACATCTGCTCAAGGACAATCACCATCAACAAATTCAGCTGAAACTGCACCTAAAAAGAGGACAAGGAAAACAAAGGTAAAAACTTAACCATTTCCTTAGTTGTAAAACATTTGAATTTAGTTAAAAAGCTTGCTTTGTCTCTTAATGAACTTTGGATTTAGGCATCACAATCAGTAGTTGAATCACCTAGAAGCACCAAGCAAACCAATAACTGAATCATCCCAAGGCACCAAGCACAGAAATACCAAGCAATCCAGCCACTAGTTTTTTGCACAGATGGTTGTTTTTTGTAAAGGAATTGTAAAGTTAGAACATGTTTTATGCATCCAGTAGGTCTTTTGTGAATTGAATGGATGATGTAGCAGGTTTTTATGAATTTAGTAGGTTTTGTAATGTTGGAGATGCTAGATGAATTCAATTAGTTTTTTTAACAGGTTTATGAATTTCTAGATAATTAAGCAGGTTTTATGCATAATTTGGTCCTTTTTTTTTTGGGAGAGAAAAAAAGAATGGTGAAATTTGGAGGACGAAGGTGAAATTTTTCTGGGGAGGAGAGTGTTGAATTTTTTTTTTCTCTCAGCCGATTTAAATTTCTGGGAAAGATGAAGGTGAAAGAATTGAGGAAGAAAGAAGAGAGGGAGAGAGAGAGGATAGAAAGATAGGATAGAAAGAGAGAAGAGAAATGTGACATCCCACATCGTCCAGGGGAGTGGATCCTCTAAGCCTTATATGTATATTTCATCTCTACCTAGCAGGCCTTTTGGGAGCTCACTGGCTTCGGGTTCCGTAGGAACTCCGAAGTTAAGCGAGTTCGCGAGAGCAATCCCATGATGGGTGACCCACTGGGAAGTTTTGCTCGCGTGAGTTCCCAGAAACAAAACCGTGAGGGTGTGGTCTGGGCCTAAAGCGAACAATATTGTGCTACGGCGAAGTTAAACCCTGGATGTGGTGGGGGCCTGGGCCGGGATGTGATAATTTGGTATCAGAGCCAATCCCTGGCAGGAAGTGTGCCGACGAGGACATCGGGCCCCTAAAGGGGGTAGATTGTGACATCCTACGTCGCCCAAGGGAGTGGATCCTCTAAGCTTTATATGTATATTCCATCTCTACCCATATCGCCCAGGGGAGTGGATCCTCTAAGTCTTATATGTATATTCTATCTTTACCTAACACGAGGCCTTTTGGGAGTTCACTGGCTTCGGGTTTTATCGGAACTTCGAAGTTAAGCGAGTTCGCGCAAGAGCATTCCCAGGATGGGTGACCCACTGGGAAGTTCTCGTGTGAATTCCCAGAAACAAAACCGTGAGGGCGTGGTCGGGGCCCAAAGCGGACAATATCGTGCTACGGTGAAGTCGAGCCTAAGATGTGGTGAGGGCCCAGACCGGGATGTGACAAGAAAGATAAGAGAAAGAGGAGAGAGAGATCGGATGTGAGAGAGGGGAGAGAGAGAAAGAGTGGGTTCCACATGTTTTTACAAAAATATTTAAATAATTTTATCTTTAATTTATTAATATTTAATTAATATTTTTATCCAATTGGACAAGAAAGTGGATCCCACTCCAAGTCACGTCAGTATTTAACAGAAAAATTAACAGACAAACTGACGGAGGTCTGACATTGCAACAAATTCGTAAAATGAGGTATGACATTGTAATTTTTAAAACATGAGGTGTGAGATTATGGTTTGACCCATAGTTGAAGTAGTTTTGTGTATTTACCCTATAATTTAATAATCAAGTTATTCCGCATATGCTTCTTTTCCATATGAAGATTGGTAACCAACCAAATTGACTGATTTTGTTTCCCTCCTTTGCTGTGAGGTAATTAAACTCAAAATTAGTAGAGATTTCATCTTATTTTTTGGTTTCAAAGGATTAGAAGCCATGGAGATGATGGTGTGTAGTCGGTGGTGAGAAGCGCAATGGTGGCGGTGTTGTTTTGTTTCTCTCTTTGTTTTTTCGATAATTACTTTTGAATTTATATCCGATATAATACCAAACATAGTATAAATAATATGATAATTAGTCCGATATTGTACCAACGCCCGACTACTTTAGTCAGTACTATCCGATGACTATTTATCCTATCCGACTGAAATATTCAGTACAGTCCGACCTACCAAACAAGGCTAGAGTCTCCTTAGCATTTCTAGGAAAGAAAATGAAAAAGGAGAATGGGAGATTTCGGAGATTTTTGAAGTATTTAGTCCAAGTCATATGGGCTTCATGTAGAGGGGTTAAACGAGCAGGCTGGCCCAACCTATTTTAAAAGGGCACGACCCAGATAATTGCTTACCCATCGAAACTTCATGTTGCTTTCCCGCCAAGTAATATATGCATGGATTTAAAGGCAACACTTGAATCTCCTCCAATAGCATTTATACGAGTCAAAATTTATGATCCCAAGTATATCTGCAAGTGCCCTTGCTTATATTTATTTTATGGCTTATTTTTAGCTACGGTCATGGAACTCAATTTTAATCTTATTTTGCTCTTTGTAACACAAAGATCACCACTTGACTCTCTGTAACTCAAAGTTCGCTTTATTTTGTCCACTGAAACTCAATTTTGATCATATTTTGCCCTCCAAAACTGTCAACGTCTCTATAAAACTTAAATTATGTGGATCTGGTTTGGGTGGCCAAGCTAATCAATTTCTTTTTTTTTTTCTATTTTTTTCATCTCTTCAATTTCTTTTAAACTTAATGGTCTCTGATTGTTGATGTTAACGCATAATGAAGATTTATAATCAAATTTATTGCAATGTGGCATAGTCTTATTGGGTTGGGTCCCACATGTGTTTTAAGAGGCGACCTATAAGTTTCAGGTAGAAGAGGGTTCACAAGTCAAAGTAGAATGAATTTTAAGTTTTAGGTAGTAAAGTAGTGACTTTTGAGTTAAAAGGGCAAAGTGAGATCCTAATAGAGTTGTAGGAGGCGTAAACCCTATTTCATTGCACCAAACTCCTGCACATTACGATTGCAAAGAACCGTGTCCCAGATAACCACGTACCAAGAGGTAATCAATTGTCTGTGTAAGAAACGAAAGAAAGGGGCTTGAGGGGGATTTCAGTGATCTGAAGGGCACATGCTATGATCGAGAGGGGATATTTTGTGTTTACAAGTGATCGAAAGTTGAAGTTGAATTGGTTAAACGAATCTCCTCTTACATGATCTCCGAAACATGCCCGACAAGTTGAATTTTAGCCATTGTTTGCAGAGTGAAATTTATTTCATGTTTTGGCAAAGCGGTCATTAGCATTGTAAAATGAGGGATGAATAAAGGAATGCCCTGTTCCCTCTACATCGTTTATGCACAGAAAACTGTTGCTAATTGATCTCTACTGGGATGCTCGCTCTTCACAGAGGTACATCGGCCAGTGGGTTATATTGTTTGGGTGGAGGTGTTTGGGCGGATTGGGGTTTAGGCAAGGGAGGTTGGTGCAGGAGAAGGGGGAAGAGCTGGGCAACTTTGGGCTTGCGTGCGTGACCCAGTTGTTCATCGGATTACAGTGCAGGAATTTCAGAACAACTTGATTAGGCACATGCCAATGCAAGAAACATTAGCATTGGGAAAACTGAGCAAGAAACAAATGAAAATCCCTACCCAATTGACCCTAACCTTAAGAGACACTCCAACCACCCTAAACATATGCTATCAAAATGGTTGGTTTCATCAAATTACAACCTCACTTGTAACGGCATAACAATGAACTATAGCAATGCGAAAGACGTCCTCAATCAACTATAGCAGCATTCTCTTAGCAAAGAAACGAAAACCGAAAACCAAACCCGGAAACATGCAAGCATTCTTCAAAACAGCATCAAATTATAACTAAAGCATAAAATATCCAGAACAAGGTCTCACCAAAACACTTCCAAAATCCGCACCAAAAACTCAAACAAAACACCGATTGAGATA
This sequence comes from Malus fusca, assembly GCA_035220775.1. Taxonomy (NCBI): domain Eukaryota; kingdom Viridiplantae; phylum Streptophyta; class Magnoliopsida; order Rosales; family Rosaceae; genus Malus; species Malus fusca. Next base: position 14,058,897 of record CM069071.1, read on the forward strand.
GTAAATAACATAAGCTGAAAAGAGGCAATCCTCTTAACGGTACGACTTCTGGAACCTGGATCTGGCACCGCGACCGCCGAACTTCTTGGGCTCGCAGCGCCTGGGGTCAGCCACCAGGAGAGTCCTGTCGTACCTGATCAGGATGTCCTTGATCTCCTTCTTGCTCTGCTCGTCCACGTACTTCTGGTAAAACGCCACCAGGGCCTTGGCAATGCTCTGACGGATCGCGTAGATCTGGGAGGTGTGGCCTCCGCCTTTCACTCGGATCCTCATGTCCACGCCGGCGAAGCGCTGTCGTCCGAGCAGCAGGATCGGCTCGTAGGCCTTGAATCGGAGGATCTCCGGCTCCACGAGCTCGATTGGGCAGCCGTTGATCTTGATCAGGCCGCGTCCGCGCTTGCAGTAGGTCACTGCCACCGCCGTCTTCTTCCGCCCGAAGCATTGTACGGACTCGATTGCTGGGGCCGCCATGGTTGGTGCTCTGGGGTTTGGGTCTCCTCCTTCAGGGCTTTCGAGGGGCTCTGTGTGTTTCTGCGCGCTATGAGCATGGAGGCGCGAGGCGGTGTGTGGGAAATGTTATATGAGAGAGGGCTTAGGGTTTAGGGTGGATTGGACGGCTGAGATTGCTGTTTTGTTAAACAACAGTAAGATGGTTACCCGTCCGGTGGAAAATGGGCTTTTTTTGGACCAAGCCATTACATTGTTTCGGTCTGGCCCATGGTAGAGGCCCATATTTTGTGTCAGAATGTAAAAATATGAATAAATCGCAGTAATGCATGCAACTTTGAATTTGGAGATTGCAAGATATAAGATCTATGCACACTTTAGGGAACGGTATAGAATTCGAATGATTAAAAGTTCTTAAGTTCCATGTTCATTGCCACTACTTATTTATTAATACGACGATGTATTGATTTTTTTTTACTTGTAAGTAAAAAGTTTAATGATCGACTTTCATGAATATTAAGTAATACTTCATTATTTTGAATGATATATGGTAAGCGTCTGCAATCACTCACTCCTCGATGATGTATCGATGGGGCTTCTCAATGCAAACTAAGGCCTAAGACTACACTTTCCAATCCAATCTACTAACCAACTAAAAAACAATAAGAATTGATTAAAATTAGGAGAATAATTGAAATTTTTATTTTTCCTTCTCTCTTTTGTTGAGAATACGATGAATAAGAAAAAGATATATATGTACAGTAAGGGGTATAAACAAAAATATGAATTCTGGAAGGCTCAAGGCATTTTTAAAAGAAAAAAAAAACAGTGAGCCCGAAATCACATGACTTGTTTGCCTTGCATTTGTGCCGGCTCTAAATGTAGTAATATTTTTCTTAATATATTAGATATTATCTACTGTTGGAAGTGAGATAAACCTTACAATGGGGTGACCATAATAATTTGGTTCGACGTCGTCTTTGATGAGAATTCAACGTAATACCTTTCACTTACAAATAAAAAAAATACTATTAGAACGTAATATTAAGTGGTAATGTGGTGACGTAGTTGAGTTCTTCTCGGAATACCCATTGGCTACAAATTTGCCTGATTACAACAGTTATGTCCTAAAACATGAGGTGTAAAACTTCCATTCAGAAGTCTCTTGAAGAACATAGATAGAATCATAAAAGGCTCAAAATGATCAACAGATGGAACGGTAAAGATTGAAGAACCCAAAAGATAAAACGATCATAAGCACAACATATTCAATAGATTGAAGAAATATTCAATTGAGGGTATGTTTATTTACAAGGATTAAAAATTGAATCATTTTGATTCTTGAGTTTTATGTGTTTACTAAAATATGAATAGGGCAATCATTTCGCTCTTTAAGTTTTCATGTGTTTATTTACACATAAAAAATCAGAAAAGTACAAGTTTTCCCCTTAAATCTGTAATCAAATAAAAAAAAAAAAGGGAATCGGATCGTCTACGGGGACTACTTACAATTAATTACAAGTATAACGCTTCTCTTATTTTTTATAAGCGCTACATATGTGTTTATGCATCTTGCTAGAAAAGAAGAGTCTTAATCACTTCAGTTAAAAGTTTCCTGCATTTGATATTTTTCTTATCGTGATCAACTCTTAAATTTTAATACATAAAAGTTGTAAGGATCTACATCTAAAGGACCTCATCAGAGATAGGATTAGGGTGTTGTAGGTGTGAATAGGCTTATTGAATCAGAAACAGTGCTCAACAAAACAACTAGCTAGACAAGAAAAGAAGCCAAGCGTTTGATCATAATCTTCACGTTCTCAGTCTTGCCCTCACACAAGATATGAAAAGCATGTTCCTCACCATCCATTTCAAACACCTCCAACTCTCCCTCCCACCCACTTTTCCTCACCAAATCGTAATACCAAATGCCTCGATCCCTCAGCTCATCCTTCTCAGAAACGCACACGAGCAGTCGGGAGCACCCGAGTCCAGCCAGGCTCGGTGCACCTTCACCTGCCGGATTCACCATTTGATTATCGTTACCCCCAGGAGCTGATGGGAACAAAAACTTCCAAACTCTATAAGGCAGCCACTTCTCAAAGTTTTCTCCTTTAGGCTCTGATCCAATTGGCCTTGACCCTAAAAAGTAAGGGTGTGACATGAATGCCCCCACAATTTTCACCCCACTGCACATACTCTCAAACCCTGCCTTCATAGCCACGTTATGCACAATGTTTCCACCTGCACTATCACCACCAATGTACAATTTATCAAAAGTACCATACTGGACCAACCATGTCTCTTTGTCAGCATTGCTAGCATCTGATTCTTTGTGGGGTTTGTGGGAAGAGACCCATTGAAGAGCATCCCAGCAATCTTGGTAACACACGGGAATTGGGTTTTCCGGGGCGAGCCTGTATTCAACTGAGACAGCGAGGACTTGGGCTTGCGAGACCAAGCGGTTGAGGAAACGGTGGTGGTCAGATGAGAAGGCGGATTCGAAGCAAAATCCACCACCGTGGAAGTAAACCAAGACGGGGATAGGGTTTTTGGGGGGTTGGTAATTTTGGTTTTGAAGAGGGAGGTAAAGGCGAGCGAAGATGCTAGGGTTTTGTGAGATGGTGATGTCTTTGGAGGTGACGTTGGTTTCTGGGTCACGAAGAGATGGGGGCACATAGGGAGAGCCCATGAGGCGTTCCACCGTGCTGTCTTTGTATATTCTGATTAGAGGGAGCAGCTCTGAAGCTATTTCTTTTGCGGTGGTGGAAGCCATTAGAGACTTTTAGAGAAGTGTTGAAGTGTGAATCTTTTGAGGAATTGATGAGGGTAGAGAAACTACAATTGAAATTTATAATGGAATACTGAATACAGATTGTTTGTTTATAATTTCAATAGGAAAATGAGAAGGAGAGGAGCTCAAGGCTGACAGCTAATGCAGCAAGTAGCAATGGCAACCAAAGTAGCCGCCATATGTCCTTCCGCGCGGTGAGTCAAACTATACGTACGTCATGCCTCCTCATAAATATACAATGCATGTAGAATGATTTTTCATGAGTCGGTACATTACCATGTTAAAATACAAGTGGAAGAACATTTGAAAATAAAAAACTTTACTTTTTCATTTGTTATTATGACATGTAATGTTTTAACTCGTATTTCGATCATATGAAAAATCTCTAGTATATAATATCTTTAAACTATAAATAACATTGAGAATTGTTATTGGCTTTTCAATTTTTTTTTTTTTTTGTGACGCTTCTCATTTTTTTTCTTCAGTAGATGCACAAAAGATTACACCCAATCTGCTCCAAATCCGGAAAGAGGAGTAGACCAACAGCATGAGGAAATTGAATACATAACTAATTTATATAGCCACTACGTACTACGGTCTAGTGGTATTCATCTTTCATTGATTAGAGCAACTCCATCCATGTGGGTTGCTCGGGGGACAGTGGAGAAGAAGGGGCCGGAGGCCTGGTGGAGAGAGGTCCAGCCGTGTGGAGCCCGAGCGACGGTGGGAGCCCGAGCGAAGGGGGGGTGGGGAGTCGACGGGCCTGTGGCCCGAGGGCTTTGCAATTTTTTATTTTTTTTGTGTCAGAGAGAGAGAGAGGGAGGGGATCAGAGCTTTTGCAATTTTTTATTATTTAAACAAACAAAAAAATTATTATTTTAATTGCTTATTGCCAGGGGGAGGGTTCCAAGGGTGGAGATGTAAATGACAATTACTGTTCATTAATGGTAGTTACTATTCATTTAAGACAGTTACTGTTCAATATGGTGGATTGAATAGTGGATTGCCAGGGGGGAGGGCTCCATGGGTGGAGTTGCTCTTAGTGAGAGGTCTTAGGTTCAACTCTCGCCAAAGGCGAATTTTGAACCAATTTATTAGCCCATTGTGAGGCTAAGCTCACCCCCTCCCCTTAGTGTAGTTAATATCGCTTGTTAAAAAAAAAAAAAAAAAAAAAAAAAACTAATTCTTGGGCAGACGAAGACAATGAAAAGGAAAGACGCACCGATTGACTTGGAGGCCTCCACTGCAGATTTCATTTGGTCCCACACTCTTGCGAGAGTGCAACGATCATATGGGGCAGTCCTTGTCGGTACTCTATCCATATAGACTAGACATTGCATTCACAAGGCAAGTGGTCTTTATTGCATGATCATATCCAATTCCATTATATATAAGGAAAACTAATGAAAATGGCTTGAAAACTTTGAGTTTTAACGATAAGGACAAAATAAAGGGTAAAGTGAATAGTATCAAGATTGACTTTTTAGTGTAAAAAAGTGATTTTTCGTTAAAGTGAACAGTACCGGGAGCTTTTCGTTAAAGTTCCCTTCTATATAATGATGTCTCGATAAATTGGAGGAAAAAGGGTGTAGTCAAATTTGTACCGAATATTTCGATTCACCAAGAAAAGTTAGCATAAGAGATTTAAAAATTTTGTTTGCACATTCTCTACGTACTAATTAATATTAATTAGTTTTAAAGGAAAACTAACAAAAGGTAAAAATATAATTTTTCGTTAAAAGTGAACAATATTGGAAGTGTTTCGTTAAAACTCCCTAGTTTTAATGTCATCGGTAATGAAAGTGTACAATATGCACACAATGTAGTGCAGGGAAAACACATAAGATGTACATTCTTCTGTCGATTTAGAGAGAGGCCGGGTTACATAAAACGGCCTCACTTTAATGTGTTGTCTTAGTTCATTAATACAAGGTCATTCTCACATTTTATTAATACAAGGTCATTCATAATAGGGAGACTTTGGATGCGGTCCTTAGATATGAATATTCTTTGATTGAAACCGTGTTGGTTTTTAATTTTTGATCGAGGTCCTTGAAATTAATGCGATAATTATTTCTATATACGTTACTATATTTTTTAAATTAAAAATTAAAAATTATAGTTGTTTATGTGACATCCCACATCGCCTAGGGGAGTGATCCTTAAATGTATATTCCCATCCCTACCTAGCACGAGGCCTTTTGGGAGCTCACTGGCTTCGGGTTCCGTAGGAACTCCGAAGTTAAGCGAGAAGGAGGCCAGAGCACTCCCAGGATGGGTGACCCACTGGAAAGTTGCTCGTGAGTTCCAAAAAACAAAACCGTGAGGGAATGGTAAGCCCAAAGCGGACAATATCGTGCTACGGTGGTAGAGCGGGCTCGGGATGTGGTGGACTCGGGCCGGGATATGACAGTTTATATAAATGAGATTTTAAATATAAAACCATAATTTGTGGGATTAAAAAAAATAAAATATAAATATACTATTGTGTGTCTGTGTGTGTGTGTGTGTATATATAAACATGGGTACATTCATCAAAATTAACCAAAAATATTATTGTATCAAAACATGGGTACATTCTTCAAAATCACAAAAAAAAGAAAGATATTAGGCTTAATAACATTAGTAAATTTCTTCGATTAAACTTGACATGGATACATTTTAAAATCAAAGAATAAGGAATTAATGTACCCATATAACTTTAAAAATGGATTAGAAAAAAATTGAATAGATTTTATATATAAAAAAAGGGTGCATTTTACATATAACAAATTGGTATATTTAAGAATGAGTACATTTTAAGATTAAAAAGTTTTACATGAATGGGTACATATAATTAGCATGGGTACATTTAGCAAAATAAAAAGTACAAATAAAAAAATATGGGTACAAATACAAATAAACTGTAAAAAATATGGGCACAAAAAGAAATTAATATATGGGTACAAATTAAAATTGAAAAGAAAATTGGTACAAATTAAAAAAGAATTACAAATTAAAAATGGGTACAAACTAAAACTAAAAATGTATGATAAAAAAAATTTAGTCATAAATATAAATATACTAATTGTAACATTTTTAACATTAAATGAATATATTTAGAAATAAAAAAATATTTATTATTGAAATAATTAATGATGTTATTAATACTCAAGGACCTTGATCAAAAATTGAAAATAAATAGGATTTTAATCAATGAAGTAACAAAAGGAAGGATGAGAACCTAATTTCATCTTCATAATATTTGCTCTACATCCTCCTTTTATCAATAATCCATGACACCACCATGATAGTGGACCCGTTTATTACAATTATTTCTATCTATCAATCATCATTCCTCTTACAAACATCCTATTTATTTTTCTAATGCTCTAGTTTTCTCCCATTGACCAAAGAAGGGTGCTAGTTTGGACCCTTTTTTTTTTGCAAAGAAAGTTTGAGTCGCACAATGTTTCAGTTTTTTTTTTTTTTTAAAACAAACAATATTATCTAGACTAAGGGGGTGGAGAGGTATGATAAGCCTCACAATGAGCTAGTAATAATGTGGTTCAACTTCGCCTATGGCGAGAATCGAACTTAAGACCTCTCCCTTACAAGTGAAGAAGAATATCACTAGACTGTAGTATTAAGTGGTTGCACAATGTTTCAGTTGGTGATTGTATTATGAAGGAAACAAGTTATTAGATCAGATTAGAAAATAAAGTCTAGCTAGAAGCTCTGTATGTCTACAAATTAACCTTCCTCCGTTCATCCATCAACTAACAAGTATATGGCGGGAAAGAGGAATGAAGAATGATATATTAGTGGACGTCATGAAATTATACATTATCATTATTCACTTTTTTTGTTTGCTCCCTACCTTTAATATAACACCATTACAACATGACGTTAACATTCAATGTATGAATTAAAAGAAATGTAGGATTACACTATAGCATTTAGGGGTGGTTCGGTATGGGATCCTGAATCCCAAACCAAAATTTCGATATTCCCAATTTTTGGTATTTCGGGATGGTTTGGTATTCCCAAATTTCATATAAATTGAAATAGCAATCATTTATGTCAAGTTAAATTAACATGCAACAAAAATAAAATAAGTAACAAATCCAAAAGCAACAAAATAAGTTACAAACTTAATATGTTCGAAAACTAACAATACAAATTTTTGATTTCGTGTTGAAGAAATAGACACATTTGTGGGAGGTTTGTACCGGCAGATGTGGCAATAAAGGGCTATGATTACTACCTATAGACCACACCAATTATATTGCTACTAGTAGTTAGCAACATTTCAAATGTATAATATATATATATATATATAGGGATAGGATCAAGAGACAAATATGTTGACAAATATCTTTACACTCTATATGAGCTATTGGATCTTTTTATATCTAATGGTCCTGAATGAAGGTTAAAACTAATATGACTCAAGATAAACTACTAAATGATGTGGCAATGACATGGAAATAAAAAGACTTTATTCAATTAAAATATTTTAAGGAACAATATCAGGTTAGGGAAACGTAAACTTCCCAGCCTCCATCTTCCTCTAACCCCCTAGGCCATTGTTAACTAAGATGACAAGACTAAGACCTAGTTTGGGAGTGAGGTGCTTAAAAAAAAAGCACCTATGAAAAAAAGCTGTGAGGGTTTTAGGTGTTTGGTAAACTGAAAAAAAATGGCTTATTTTGGAAGCTGCTGTGAGAATAAGCTGAAATCAAAGGAAAAAGCTGAAGCTGCTATTTGCAGCTTTGGAAAACTGGCTTTTTTTCAAAGCACACGGAGCTACAGTGCTTCTTTAATGAAAAGACCCACTATTAGACTGCTTTTTTTTTTCCAAAAGCATTTTTACAAAATAGTTTACCAAACACTCTGCTGATTTATTTCACAGCCGCTTATTCTCACAGCACAGCCGCTTATTCTCACTGCAGCTTTTTTTCAAAGCACAGCAATACCAAACCAGCCCTAAATCATCCATGGTGGAAATATCAATCTTGACCGTTCCCTACAACCTAACTGACCCTTTCACTATCTTCTTCCTTCTCTCTCCTCCCTTGAATCATCCTTAGTATCAATAGTGTATTTTCATGGGTTGTCTGCAACTGCAGGTCATGGAAAGCAAGCAATACATAGTGGCTGAAGAAAAAGAGGGGATTAAAAGATAGATTCAGAGAACTCTTGCCCCATTATTAAAGAAGTCCATTTTTTTTTCAATCAGTGAAGATGCCCCGATGATGCTTCTAAGCCCAGAAACAGAATTTTGATATCCGAAATAAAATCGAATTTTCATAGAAAAGGATGAGGTTTTAAAACCTTAAATTAATCCACACTAAATTCTTAAGCATGTCCTTGATTGACAAGAAAGCTTTTCAATGGCTTGTTAATTAACTTTCATCCAAGGCATTGTAGACCTCGAAGAGATTTCATGTTTTTGTGTTATTAGGGCTCAAAGTCTGATAGTTTGTTTTCACGATTACAGCTAGCTAAGGTTTTTTTTTTTTTTTTTTTTTTTTCCAGATTTTATGTTTTTCAATTTTATTTTTATCGTGCTGTCTTTGTATATTCTGATTAGAGGGAGCAGCTCTGAAGCTATTTCTTTTGCGGTGGTGTAAGCCATTAGAGACTTTTAGAGAAGTGTTGAAGTGTGAATCTTTTGAGGAATTGATGAAGGTAGAGAAACTACAATTGAAATTTATAATGGAATACTGAATACAGATTGTTTGTTTATAATTTCAATAGGAAAATGAGAAGGAGAGGAGCTCAAGGCTGACAGCTAATGCAGCAAGTAGCAATGGCAACCAAAGTAGCCGCCATATGTCCTTCCGCGCGGTGAGTCAAACTATACGTACTTCATGCCTCCTCATAAATATACAATGCATGTAGAATGATTTTTCATGAGTCGGTACATTACCATGTTAAAATACAAGTGGAAGAACATTTGAAAATAAAAAACTTTACTTTTTCATTTGTTATTATGACATGTAATGTATTAACTCCTATTTCGATCATATGAAAAATCTCTAGTATATAATATCTTTAAACTATAAATAACATTGAGAATTGTTATTGGCTTTTCAATTTTTTTTTTTTTTTGTAACGCTTCTCATTTTTTTTTTTCAGTAGATGCACAAAAGATTACACCCAATCTGCTCCAAATCCGGAAAGAGGAGTAGACCAACAGCATGAGAAAATTGAATACATAACTAATTTATATATAGAGGAAGTCTTGGGCAGACGAATACAATGAAAAGGAAAGACGCACCGATTGACTTGGAGGCCTCCACTGCAGATTTCATTTGGTCCCACACTCTTGCGAGAGTGCAACGATCATATGGGGCAGTCCTTGTCGGTACTCTATCCATATAGACCAGACATTGCATTCACAAGGCAAGTGGTCTTTATTGCATGATCATATCCAATTCCATTCTATATAATGATGTCTCGATAAATTGGAGGAAAAAGGGTGTAGTCAAATTTGTACCGAATATTTCGATTCACCAAGAAAAGTTAGCATAAGAGATTTAAAAAATTCGTTTGCACATTCTCTACGTACTAATATTAATTAGTTTTAAAGGAAAACTAACAAAAAGTAAAAATATAGTTTTTCGTTAAAAGTGAATAATACTGGAAGTGTTTCGTTAAAACACCATAGTTTTAATGGCATCGGTAATGAAAGTGTACAATATGCACACAATGTAGTGCAGGGAAAACACATAAGATGTAAATTCTTTTGTCGATTTAGAGATAGGCCAGGTTACATAAAACGTGCTCACTTTAATGTGTTGTCTTAGTTCATTAATACAAGATCATTCTCACATTTTATTAATACAAGGTCATTCATAATATTTGCTCTGCATCCTCCTTTTATCAATAATCCATGACACCACCACGATAGTGTGTTAGACGAAGTCAAGCCCACAGCGACATTCCTGCAATTTGAGGAGTCTTCATCAGTTCAAACTCTTATCCTTAGCTGTTCCTAGTTTATATGATTTTGGTTTTCCAAATGTTTGTTGTAACTCAAGCTGCGCATGCAGTCTGTTGTGATCAAATTTGTATTTTTTGAAAGCTCCCTGTATCTTGGGTTTTCAAACCCTTTATGTAATCCTCAAGTTAATATAAATACATGCATCCCATCATTAACTGGGTATGCAATTGAAGTGAAACAAACTGAGTCTCTAAAGTTTTACATGGTATTGAGCCCTACTGTCTAACGACAAACGATCTTTTTTTTACTCACTTCCAATGGCTGACAACAATGGTACTTCCTCTCAACCTTCCACTCATGTCCCCTTAAACAATCCCACCCATCCCTTTTCCTCCATGACTACCATGGTCAACATCAAGCTAGACAGGACCAACCAAGGTCTAAAATATCGATGATATCGGAAATATCGGTAGTCCAAAAACACGGAAATTTCAATGGAAATATAGGGATATTATCGATATCGATAAAAATTGAATAAAAACCACAGAAATTGTAAGAAAAACTTGGAAATTTTTATTGAAACTTTGCAGGATGTTTATTTAGTCAATTATCTATTAGTTTATCACAAAAAATTGGAAGGAAATGCATTGCATGATGGATTTAACTGATTTAAGTTGATTATATAACGAGCTGGCAAACATTGTGAGTGTAGAAAATATGTAGTAATTAATGAAAGAAGTTTAAACACACCATAATCATTTATATATAATGAATTAGTACAATATTTTACACTTTATAGAAATTTATCCTAGATAATAAATATTAGCTTGCAAGCCTTGCAGACATCTTAACGACCATATAAATATTACAGGCTGAATATGTAATCACAAACTTAAGACCAACATATTGATTGATTGTTTTCATGAGCAATAATAAATGAGTTGCAATGCAGTTTCCTCAATTACATTTCTATATATATAAAAAAATAAAAAATAAAGTTACAGTTTTGGGCCTAAATATGTTGAACTTTCAAAAATGGGCTGTCACTCAATCAAGGAGACCTCACCTGCCCACAACACACATCCAAAACGACGTCGTCAGGATACAACCAAGTGAAACCCTAGGTCATAAAAGCCCAAGGTTCTAAAAAACGCTAGGCACTAGTCGGGCGGCGGACTGGCGCCTAGCGCCTAGGCGGGATCTAGGCGGGCGCCTAGGCGGGCGCCTAGGCGGCTTAGGCGGATTTAGGTAAATTTTTTATATATTTTATGAATTAATTAAATTTACTATATCAAATGTAAATAATTATTGACGTTATTTCTTATAGAATAGCATACATATGTGAATGTCTTATGTACATATATAATATGTTTGTTTATGAAAATAATTTATAATTTATATATATTCCAAACTTTTAAAAATATGAAAACCCCACATAGTGGGTGGTTTTCATTATTAAAAATTAAAACCATCAGCCATCCACCTCACCTCTTTCACATCACCCGTCCATCAGACTCAAAGATGTTTGAAATTTCTCTTTGGTAGCAGGCTTCTCGATGTATTCACATCACCTCTTTCATTATTAAATAATTTATAATATATATATATATATATATAATATACTTGGTAGTTGTCATAATTAAAACCGAGTCCATGGTTTTCAATTTCATAATTAAAACCATCTTGGATTTGAGATCCCAGTCAAACACCACATAGAAATGTTTTTTTTTTCTCTCTCTCTCTCTCTCATTCTTCCCTCATCTTCACAGACGACTCTCTCTCCCTCATCTTCACAAGCGACTCCATCTTCACAGACGACTCTCTCTCTCTATCTCTCTTTTCCCTCATCTTCACAGACGAGTTGCAGAAATTCACCGGCAGAACTCTCTCTTCCCTGAGGTGTGAAGGGAAGAGAGAGAGTCATCATCTTCGTCTTTTCCGCTTCGCCAAACTCAGAAAAGGCAAGAATGCAGATCTACACCAGGGCTAGCAACACCTAGGTCTCATGCTTTTCTTATGTTGAATTGTCGTTTCGGGTATTGTTACATGTCGTTTTAGACTATTTGGCGTCGATTTTGTTTAATAGAAAACTTCATTTTAATCCTTGACAAAGATGACTTTTTGATTAAAACCATGAGTAAGATCAAAATCTAATTTTAGTCCCTTGATACATTAATAACCTCATTTATTAATTATATTTTGATTTTTTAATTATTTATCTTTTTCTTTCTAATTTTTAATGTATTAATTTTATTTCATTATAATTTTTATTTTCATTTCATTCATCATAATATATTTTGTTGTGAATATTTAGATAAACTAATTTTTGTTATACAATATATTTCGATGTACTTTATCTTCTTCATTTAGGTATATTAAAGTCATTATAATACATTTCGGTGCATACATTTAGGTACACACATTTCGGTACATACATTTCGATACAAACATTTAGGTACATTAATTCAATATAATACATTTTCGGTACTAACATTTTGGTGCATACATTTCGGTAAACACATTTAGGTACATTAATTTAATATTAATACATTTCGGTGCATATATTTAGGTACATACATTTCGGTACTAACATTTAGGTACATTAATTGAGTCTTTCAAGTTTGAAGAATGTTAAATAAAATTAATAAATTAAAAAACTTGTTTTTGGTCAAAAAATAAATTAAAATTTGTGTATTAATAAATTTAAATTTTTAATGGGAGACATTAAATAAAATACACATTAATTATTTTGAATTAAGGACACATTAGGGACTAAAATCAATATTTAATCTATCACCAGGTTTTTTTAAAATTTTAATCTTCTTGAAGGATTAAAGTTCAAAAACCCTGTTTAATCTACAGTCTTATGGAAATGTAGAGATTTTCAGCATTTTTCAAGTATTTTTGGGTTTCATCTCGCGATATTATCAATAATATCGTGATATATTGCCTAAATAATGCATTAAAATGCTAAAAATATCGTGTCCGATATTATCGTGATAATATCGACAAAATATCGATATATTGACGATAATTAAGTGGATAAGTGTGAAAATATCGTCCTCTAAAAAAAAACGATATTATCGGCAAAATATCGATATTTTAGACCTTGGGACCAACTACCCACTGTGGTTGGCCCAAATCATTCCTATTCTCAAGAGTCGAGATTTAATGGGGTATGTTGATGGCATTGTCGTGTGTCCCCCTAAGCACTTGCCTGGTGTGGCAACTGTTAATCCTGCCAATACCTCATGGATGCAGCATGATCAAATGATCCTCAGTTGAATCAATGGCTCTCTTACTGCGTCAGTTTTATCTGTCGTGGCTAGCAAGCGTAGCGCTCGAGCGACTTGGGAAGCTCTTGAGCAGAGGTATGCTTCTTCTTAACAGAATAGAATTTTGTTTCTACGGAATGAATTGTTGCAGACAAAGAAATGTGATCTCTCTGTGGCATACTACTTGGATCGCATGAATGCGATTGCCGATAACCTTGCCCTCGCTGTGCAACCTGTGAGTGATGATGAGTTAGTACAGATTGTGTTGAACAATCTTGGTCCAGCTTTTGAGATGACAGTTAGTGCTGCTCAGGCTTGTGATACACCTATCACGTATCCGACTCTTGAGGTGTTATTGTTAACCACTGAAAGAAGAATGTTGGAGCACGCTGCTCCTATGGTGGAACAGAATCCTGTTAATGTTTATGTTGCTGCAAGAGGTCAAGGTGGAGGTCGCAGTCGTGGTGTTGGGCGCGGCTCTTCTCCATCAAACCGTGGTGCAGGTTCATTTCAAAGAGGCTTCAATCCTCGTTCAAATAATAATTAGTGACTTGTTTCTGGGAATGGCGACCGTTGCGCTTCCAATGGTGAGCGAATTATTTGCCAAATATGTGGCAAACCTGGCCATCCAGCTCTTGATTGTTATCAACGGATGAATGCTGCGTTTGAAGGTCGCATTCCTACCAAACGTCTCTCTGCCATGGCTTCTTCTCCGATCACCCTCAACAAGCAACAAAATGACACTTGGTTGCTGGACACAGGTGCTAATGCTCATATTACTCCCGACCTACAAAACCTGGTGAACCCAAAGGAGTATAACGGTAATGATGGTGTTGGTGGTCTAGGTAATGATTCTGGCATATTAATCTCCCATTATGGTTCTAAAAAAATTCGTACTGATACTTGCTCATTTGATCTCCAAGACATTCTTCACTGTCCTAAAGCAACCACTAGTATAATATATGCCCATAAGTTTACCTTGGACAATGATATAAACTTGATTAACCGCATATGATAAATCAGGACGAGTAATAGTAATATACTGCAAAGCTCCAACAACACTACGATAATGTGTTGGATTCTCATATGCCTCACCATCATACGCACTCAGCTTTTGTCCACAAGAAACTGGGTTTGATATAGGCTTAGCCTCAGTGAACTTTGTACGAGTGAGTAGGTCCAAAGCATATTTGGACAGACTGAGATGCATGCAGTTCCCAAAACTTATTCACTAAAAGGCAGTGATACGTATTCTTCGTTACTTGAAAGCCACGCATAATCATGGACTTTTTTTATAAACCTGGAAATGCTAGGTTGACTGCGTTTTCTGATGTTGATTATGCTGGTAATCCAGATACCTGGTAATCTAGATACCTGGCATTCCACGGGTGGTTTTTGCATTTATTTGGGTTCCAATCTTGTATCATGGAGTTCAAAGAAACAAAAGATAGTTTCGAGGTCTAGTGCAGAGGCTGAGTACAGACAGTTAGCCTATACTGCAGCCGAGTTATCATGGCTCCGCTCCATTTTTAAGGATCTGCATTTGCATCTTAGTCCACCAACAATTTGGTGTGACAATGTCTCTTCCATTGCTCTTGCCTCTAATCTTGTCTTCCATTCCCGCACAAAGCACCTTGAGGTTGATTATCATTACGTACGGAAAAAGGTTGTTCGTGCTGAATTATTCGTCAATTACATTTGTTCTCAAGATCAGCTAGCTGATTTGTTTACCAAATGACTGTCTTCGTCTAGATTTAAATTATTGGTGTCCAAGATTCCAGTTGTTCCCCCACTTGTTAGCTTGCGTCCGGAGGGGGGTTGTTAGACGAAGTCAAGCCCACAACGACATTCCTGCAACTTGAGGAGTCTTCATCAGTTCAAACTCTTATCCTTAACTGTTCCTAGTTTATAGGATTTTGGTTTTTCAAATGTTTGTTGTAACTCAAGTTGCGCATGCAGTCTGTTGTGATCAGATTTGTATTTTTTGAAAGCTCCCTGTATCTCGGGTTTTCAACAAACCCTTTCTGTAATCCTCAAGTTAATATAAATACATGCATCCCATCATTAACTGGGTATGCAATTGAAGTGAAACAAACTGAGTCTCTAAAGTTTTACATAGTGGACCTGTTTCATACAATTATTTCTACCTATCAATAGGGGTGGGTTCAAAAAACCGAAAACCAAACCGAACCGAACCCGAAAAAAACCGAACCGAAGCTGCCAAACCGAACCGAATCGAATCTGGCTGGTTCGGTTTCGGTTTTTGAGGTCCGGAAACCGAACCGGACCGAGCCGAATCGAAAAAAAAATCATATATAAATACTAAAAAACATGCAGGCGCCAAGGTTTGAACCCCTTCCCTGCAGGTTGGGGTTAGTTGTTGCAAGCCCACTTGACTGTAGGCTTTGAATTGTTATAATTGCACCAGTAAGTTATTTATAGGTTTCTTGTATTTAATGCTTTATAAAATTTCTTAACTTTACAAACCCTAGCCGTCTCACTCCCATTTCCCATTTTCCATTTCATATCTCAAACACTCTCTCTCCCATTTCCCATTTCCGCTGCTTCCTCAGTCTCTCTCTCTCTCTCTCCCATTCCTCTCTTCCTCCAAATCACTCTCTCTCCAGTCTTCTCCTGTCCTCCTCCTCTTCTTCCAAACCATGATTTTCCCTTCTTCCACACCATGATTTTCCCTCGCCCCTTTCGAATCGGAACCCCCTCCAAATTGGAAGATTCTACTTCGGGTTTTCCGATCTCTCACAGGTAATTTTCAAATCAAAATGAATATGATTTATAATTTTATATTGTGATTTACTGAATTAAAATGGGTTTATCTTTATTTTGTTGGGATCTTGCATAATCTTCCGATTTGGCAACATATGCATAGGTGTTGCCATGGCCGACGAGAGGTTTGGGACTAAAAACAAACCCCCAAGATAAAAATCTCTCCTAGTTGGCTGCTATTTAGTTCTATTGGGTTTATTTTCATGGAAAAATCAAAGAATTAACACATGCATGTGTGTTTTTCTCTGCAAGAGCTCTCAGATCCACAACAAGAAAGGAGCACTAACACCTAATAGTGTCAGATCCATGGCAGATTTGTTCCAGATTAAAAAAAAAAGCTTTATTTGTTCAAGATCCATGGCAGATTTGTTGAAGAAAGGCTCTCTGTGTTTTTCTATTCAGTGCTCAATCAATCTTTGCAGATTTGTTCCAGATTTAAAAAAAATAAAAAGTCATGAAAAAACCGAAACCGAAAAAAAAAACCGAACCGAAAAAAATTGAACTGAACCGAAATTTCGGTTCGGTTTTGGTTTTGGGAAAAAACTGAACCGCTAAGAACCGAACCGAACCCTACCTATCAATCATCATTCCTCTTACAAACATCCTATTTATTTTTCTAATGCTCTAGTTTTCTCCCATTGACCAAAGAAGGGTGCTAGTTTGGACCCTTTTTTTTTTTTGCAAAGAAAGTTTGAGTCGTAGAAATGTTTTAGTTTTTTTTTTTTTTTTTTTTGAACAAACAATATTATCTAGACTAAGGGGGTGAAGAGGTAGGCTAAGCCTCACAATGAGCTAGTAATAATGTGGTTCAAATTCGTTTTTGGAGAGAATCGAACTTAAGACCTCTCCCTTAAAAGTGAAGAGGAATATCACTAGACCGTAGTATTAAGTGGCTGCACAATGTTTCAGTTGGTGATTGTATTCTGAAGGAAACAAGTCAATAGATCAAATTAGAAAATAAAGTCTAGCTAGAAGCTCTGTATATCTACAAATTAACCTTCCTTCATTCATCCATCAACTAACAAGTATATGGCGGGAAAGAGGAATGAAGAATGATATATTAGTGGACGTCATGAAATTATACATTATCATTATTCACTATTTTTGTTTGCTCCCTACCTTTAATATAACACCATTACAACATGACGTTAACATTCAATGTATGAATTAAAAGAAAGGTAGAATTACACTATAGCATTTAGGGGTGGTTCGGTATGGGATCCTGAATCCCAAACCAAAATTTCGGTATTCCCAATTTTCGGTATTTCGGGATTGTTTGGTATTCCCAAATTTCATATAAATTGAAATAGCAATCATTCATATCAAGTTAAATTAACATGCAACCAAAATAAAATAAGTAACAAATCCAAAAGCAAAAAAATAAGTTACAAACTTAATATGTTCCAAAACTAACAATATAATTTTTTGATTTCGTGTTGAAGAAATAGACACATTTGTGAGAGGTTCGTACCGGCAGATGTGGCAATAAAGGGTTATGGCTACTGCCTGTAGACCACACCAATTATATTGCTACTAGTAGTTAACAAAATTTCAAATGTATAGTTTATATATATAGGATCAAGAGACAAATATGTTGACAAATATCTTTACACTCTATATTAGCTATTGGATCTTTTTACATCTAATGGTCCCGAATGAAGGTTAAAACTAATATGACTCAAGATAAACTACTAAATGATGTGGCAATGACATGGAAATAAAAAGACTTTATTCAATTAAAACATTTTAAGGAACAATATCATGTTAGGGAAACGTAAACTTCCGAGCCTCCATCTTCCTCTAACCCCCTAGGCCATTGTTAACTAAGATGACAAGACTAAATCATCCATGGTGGATATATCAATCTTGACCGTTCCCTACAACCTAACTGACCCTTTCACCATCTTCTTCCTTCTCTCTCCTCCCTTGAATCATCCTTAGTATCAATAGTGTATTTTCATGGGTTGTCTGCAACTGCAGGTCATGGAAAGCAAGCAATACATAGTGGCTGAAGAAAAAGAGGGGATTAAAAGATAGATTCAGAGAACTCTTGCCCCATTATTAAAGAAGTCCATTTTTTTTCAATCAGTGAAGATGCCCCAATGATGCTTCTAAGCCCAGAAATAGAATTTTGATATCCGAAATAAAATCGAATTTTCATAGAAAAGGATGAGGTTTTAAAACCTTAAATTAATTCACACTAAATTCTTAAGCATGTCCTTGATTGACAAGAAAGCTTGTCAATGGCTTGTTAATTAACTTTCATCCAAGGCATTGTAGACCTCGAAGAGATTTCATGTTTTTGTGTTATTAGGGCTCAAAGTCTGATAGTTTGTTTTCACGATTACAGCTAGCTAGGTTTTTTTTTAATTTTCCAGATTTTATGTTTTTCAATTTTATTTTTATTATTAATATTAGTTTTTTTTCTTTCAAATATCATTAATATTAGTTAAATTCACATAAGTATCCATGTCATTTAATGAATAGATAAGAACATTTGGATGTTATAAAATCTAAAGGCTACAAAGAAGTGTAAAAATATTTGTAAAACTATTTGTCCCTTGATCCTATAAATATATATGTAATATTTATTTTCGGTTCGGTATGGGATTACCAAAAAATTGAGTAGACAATACCGAATCCCTTACCAAAATTTCAGGATCAGTTCGGTATTTCATCCTGAAAATTTCGGAAATTTTGGTTTGGAATTGGGATTTTTTTTGTTTGGTTCGGGGTTTTCGGGAATTTTTTTCTAGCCCTAATATCATTAATATTTGTACTCCAAGGTTAGACATAACATATGTTAACATGGATATCTTGTTGATCCAGTCCCACTCTTGCTATGTCATGCTTTTAAAGCAAGACTCTTTGACCGGCCGGGGACTAGATCACCATTTGATGGAAAACTTGTTAACTGGGGATTAATAGGGTCTTTTGATATGGGTCTAAAGTAACTAAAAATTGAACCTATTTCAAAAATTAAAAGTCATTAAAAATTGAACATATTTCAAAAGTAAGTCTATAAAATTGAACTTATTTCAAATTTTCCCATTAATATTAAATCACCATATAGTGGCACATTACAGACAACCTTTTCTATATGGCCAGGTATCTAGCGGTCTACTCTCTAGTGGTCATCCCTCTTCCAAAATGACCACCTCCCCTGAGTGGTCAACCCTCATCCCAAGTGGTTTCCGAGTGTTCAGCCCTTTTCCGGAATGACCACCTCCTCCGAGTCGTCAGCCCTCATCCCAAGTGGTCAGCTCTTTCTGAGTGTTCAACCCTATCCGGAATGACCACCTCACACGAGTGGTCAGCCCTCATCCCAAATGGTCAGCCCTTCCCAAGGGTTCATCCCTCTTCTAGAATGACCACTATTTGAATAAAGGAAAATTAATGAAAAGAGTTTGAAAATTTTAAGTTTTAATAATAAAGACAAAATAAAGGGTAAAATGAATAGTACCATGTTTGACTTTTTAGTGTAAAAATATGATTTTTCGTTAAAATGAACAGTACCGCGAGCTTTTCGTTAAAACTCTCTTTGAATAAAGGATAGGAAGATACACATCACCACCACATGCTTGACCTTCCTTGAGAAGGTTTGGCTACCTATAAAAGGAAGGCGTGAGCACCAAGAAAAGGACGACCACACATTCTCCCCCAGATCTCTCTCTCCTTTGTGTATTGTAATACGCTCAAGGCTTCTCTCCATGTAATATCCATATATACAAGCACATATATAATACTACTGCAACGTACGGATATAGCCTGATTATGGGTGAACCGCTATATCCTCTCGTGTTTATCCTACTATTAATCTCTTATAAATTTCTATTAAAATTTTCTAATAGATACCAGGTCATAACCCTAAACCACCTTTGTTAACCCTACTAAATTTTTGCGTTAACAACATAGAATAATGTTATATAAAGC
The DNA here is from genome assembly GCA_035220775.1 of Malus fusca. Lineage (NCBI taxonomy): Eukaryota > Viridiplantae > Streptophyta > Magnoliopsida > Rosales > Rosaceae > Malus > Malus fusca. The sequence goes on from CM069071.1 coordinate 14,079,061, forward strand.
TGTAACAAAGTTGATGTTTACGTTGTGGACGTCCTATTGCATTGTCAAGACCGGTTATTATACTTACACTGAATTGTATTACACTACCAACATTCGATATGGATACTCTTTTTTCTAAAGGGTATTGTAGACTACCCATATTAGAAGGATTCTAATGAGTTTTTCTTTAACCTAGATAAAAAGACCCCCATCCTTTCATCTATTTATGAATAACTCATTTCTTTGTAATATTTAGGAAAGTAAAGCATCTCCTTATAACCTACATATGGCTCCCCAGTCAAAGGACTAAACAAGTTCCTCACGAATTGTAATTTAGCTTCCATAACCGATCTCTCTCTCTCTCTCTTTTCTTTCAAACAAGAGCATTCGTGCCCACATAAGAATGCTACTCTCTATGACTGTAACTACTAAAATATTAGCTTTAGGTGTCGGACGATGGTAGCGGTTAATAAGCTATTATGACGGATAAAAGATATCCGACACATAATTTATTTAGATACCGTTTCCGAACGATGGTTTCAGATTATGAAAGAGGCTAATCTCTTAATGTTTTTTTTTCACTCACAGTCCCGTTATCTAATCTCTTAATGTTTTTTTTTCTTTTCAGATTATAAAAATAAATAAACAAATAAACAAATGGTTTAAATATTTTTTTTTCACTCACGGTCCCGTTACCTAATCTTTGAATTTTTATTTTTTTTGCAATTTTTTACACATGCTATCTCGGAGTATATACAAACATATTTGACAGTTGGATCGTTGAAACTAGTTTCGTAGAATGCATATCCTATCAAATTGATAGATTTAACAAACACTTAAGAGTTAATGTTATACTTCCATTAAGTATAAAAAATTATCCACTAATTTAAATATTTTAAATTGAAGATCGAATTCATTCAATGCATTCTTATAGGATCGAGGAGTGTAGCTGTAAAAAATCATCAAAATCGGAGCTAAAATAACCATTAAATTGTGATTTTTCGTTTATAACCGTAGAAAACTTTTGTTCTGTTACCTAATCTCTGAATGTTTGTTTTTTGTGATTTTTTAGCTATGGGATCTCGGAGTGTGTACAAACAAGTTTGACGGTTAGATCATTGAAAAAAGTTTCGTAGAATGTGTATCGCGTCAAAACAGTAGATTAAATAAACACTTAAGAGTTAATGTTATACTTCCATTAAGTATAAAATAAGATAGTGTAAACATTTTAAATTGAAGATCAAATTTATTCATTGCATTCTTTCTTATAGGGTCGAGGAGTGTAGCTGTAAAAAATCATTAAAATCGGAGCTAAAATAAACCGTTAATTGTGATTTTTCGTTTATAACCGTAAAAAACTTTTGTTCCGTTACAGAATCTCTGAATGTTTGTTATTTACGATTTTTTACTTATGCGATCTCAGAGTGTGTACAAATAAGTTTGACAGTTGGATCGTTGAGAAAAGTTTCGTAGGATGCAGATTGCTTCAAAATGGTAGATTAAACAAACAGTTAGAGTTAATATTATACTTTCATTAAGTATAAAATAAGATTTGGTGGTATCCACTGGTGTAAATATTTTAAATTGAAGATCGAATTCATTCAATGCATTCTTATAGGGTCGATGAGTGTAGTTGTAAAAAATCATCAAAATCGGAGCTAAAATAACTGTTAAATTGTGATTTTTCGTTTATAACCGTAAAAAACTTTTGTTATGTTACCTAATCTCTGAATGTTTGTTTTTTGTGATTTTTTACGTATGCGATCTCAAAGTGTGTACACATAAGTTTGACGGTTGGATCGTTGAGAAAAGTTTCGTAGCATGCATATTGCGTCAAAACGGTAGATTAAACAAACACTTAAGAGTTAATATTATACTTCCATTAAGTATAAAATAAGATTTGGTGGTATCCACTGGTGCAAATATTTTAAATTGACGATCAAATTTATTCATTGAATTCTTATAGGGTCGAGGAGTGTTGCTGTAAAAAATCATTAATATCGGAGCTAAAATAACCGTTCAATTGTGATTTTTTGTTTATAACCGTCGAAAACTTTTGTTTTGTTACCTAATCTAAGAATGTTTGTTTTTTTATAATTTTTTACGTATGCAATCTCGGAGTGTGTACAAATAAGTTTGACGGTTGGATCGTTGAAAAAAGTTTCGTAGAATGCATATCGCGTCAAAATGGTAGATTAAACAAACACTTAGAGTTAATATTATACTTCTATTAAGTATAAAATAAGATTTGGTGGTATCCACTGGTGTAAATAGTTTAAATTGAAGATCCAATTTATTCATTGCATTCTTATAGGGTTGAGGAGTGTTGCTGTAAAAAATCATTAAAATCGGATCTAAAATAACCGTTAAATTGTGATTTTTCGTTTATAACCGTCGAAAACTTTTGTTTTGCTAACTAATCTCTGAATGTTTTTTTTTTGCGATTTTTGACGTATGCGATCTTGTAGTATCTATAAATAAGTTTGACGGTTAGATCATGGAAACTAGTTTCGTAGAATAAATATCTCCGTTAAATTTGCCTAAATTTTAAAGTGGGAAAAGTAATTTGTGCTAAATTTTTATTTATGTTTTTCAAGTATTGATTAGACAATATTTAGTTTGTGTGATGACATTTTCATTGTACAATTCTCTTTCTGTTTCTTTATCGCATATTTTACATGGATTATTATCTATTAAACCAAAAGTGTAAAAATTATCTATTAAACAAAACAATTATTTATTTAATTTTTAAAAACGTATTCTATTGAAATACATATTATTTATTTATTTATTAAACCAAACAATTATTATTTTATTTTTTAAAATTGTAACAAAATTTTCATTGTACAATTCTCTTTCTATTTTTATCGCATATTTTACATGGATTATTATCTATTAAACCAAAAGTGTAAAAATTATCTATTAAACAAAAAAATTATTTATTTAATTTTTAAAAACGTTTTCTATTTAAATACATATTATTTATTTATTTATTAAACCAAACAATTATTATTTTATTTTTTAAAATCGTACCAAAATTTTGGGGGGGGATTTAAAATTTGGGGGGAATTTAAAATTTTCGGAGGGAATTTTGGGGGGATTTTTGCCGCCATTTTGTTTCTGTCGGTTATAACCGACAGTAATGAAACTTTTCTGTCCGTTTTTATTTTAAAAAAATGTTTATGTCGGTTTTAACCGACAGTAATGACAATATTCCAAAATAAAACCCCACCGTCTCTTTCCTTGTGCCGGTGCTTCTCCCTTCCCCCTTTTCTCTTCTCCTCATTTCCTTCTCCTTCTCGCTTTAATCACCATGGATGAACAAGGCAGAAGCTATGCAAGCCCTTGAGCACATAGACAAGCAAAGCGCTGTAAGTCCTTCCAGAAGCTTAAGAAGGTTGTAGAGATCTCATATGCCGCAAGCTGCAGCAGACTTAATAAGTTCTTCTAGTAAGAAAAAAGAAACTGTGGCTGCAAAGAATCCAGAACGGTAAGTAACTGTTTTTCGTCACTCACTTCACCTTCTTAAGCTTTTATTCTTTCAAAGTTTTTGGCTAATCATGGATTGTAGAGTTAGCTAATGATCTCTTGATCTTTGCCTCGCTTGTTAAAATAAGTTTAGACACGTTTTTTGAGCAACGGAGCATAATTTACGAAATAATGCACATGCTTTCAATGATATTAATCATACGTGCTTTTCTTCGTTCCTCTTCTTTTCAGACTCTCAAGTCTGTAATCTATGTATGTATCAATTTTCTTGCGCAGTAAAGCAACATGAAGATGGCTGCTAAAAGTAGGGCAGGTGTCTTCACCTCTGAAACTAATAAACACATCATACTTTTCTTGAAGAGTTGGGGCATCATCATCAGCAGCGTTATCATCATCAACAGCAGAAGCAGCACCAACAGCAGCACCACCACCACCAGAAGAAGAATACGAAGAAGAAAATGTTAAAGATCTGCAACACAGAGTCCCGATGGCGATGACGATGATGTTGAAAACTTGAATGAACGCAATCAATTCCATCTCTCTATCTGAACTATAGTTGCAGAATTTGGAACCGCTCCAGGGAGTACAAAATTAAAAATTAGGACAGACAAGGAGTAGTCACTTTCATTGTCAACGAGAAGGAGAAGGAGAAGGGATAATGCTGTCATGTCCATTTTATATATCTTTTATTATTAATCTTTTTGCTGTCGGTTTTAACCGACAGAGAATGGTCTTATTTATTATTAATATATTTCCTGTCGGTTATAACTGACACAAGTTCTGTCGGTTTTGTATATTTTCTGTCGGTTTTATCCGACTCATTATTAATTTATTCTCTGTCGGTTATATCCGACACAATTTCTGTCGATTTTAGAATATTTTCTGTCAGAAAATTCAGTTCCTGACGCTGGCAATTCTGTCGCTTATTATATCCGTCACTGCATCCATTTTCTGTCAGATTTTGCTTAAAATCCGACAGTAATATACGTTTTTTGTCGATTTTTGAACCGCCAGTTATAGATAATTTTGTAGTCGTGTGTCGATCTGTTTAGAAACCCATAACAGCCGTCTAAGCATACGAAAATGACTAAATATACAACCAAAAGTTTGTAAACAGGCCAACATACAATTTTCAAGTTTTCTTAACCAGGTGTTTAGGCCATAAATAAAAAATAAGGTCTGCTATGGTGTCAATCTATTACTATTTACACAAAGTTGCACAATTCCAGTAACCAACTTCGAAGCCCAATTAAGGATCATATCCTAGGGCTCGGATGAGGTATCCAACAAGTTCCTCCCTGAAGCGTGTCTGCCATGCGGGCAACCTATCATGTGTTTATAAGTAATTGGACTATTCACCATACTGTCAATTGGTTTTACGGTGAAACCCCAACTTCCTGTTGGAAATGTGCCCTAAAGCCAATCATATGATGATACTTTACGGACATTTCACATGTTAAACTAATCTAGTTTACATATAAAAGGGCAAACATTATTGTTTGAGCCGTCTCATATAAATGTTATATGCTTAAACGATAAAGTCCAAGGAATATGTGATTGGGAGAATGCAATCTAATGAAGTTAGATTAATGAGACCATTCTTTCGTAGACACATCCTAAACATTCCTGATCATAGGATTGCCAATTGGGCATTGACAGTCCGTTAAGATCAGTACGTGCTATGTCTTCTCTCAGGGAGAGGGCTAGTCTCGAGTCATTGGTGTGTGTGACATCAAGACAAGTACGTAGGTGCTCAATAGAGAATGAGTTCAGTGAACACGATCAACGAGGAGTTCTCATACTCATGTCACATGAGAACTCATGTTTGGGATAATGCAAATTAGTCCTTTGACCTGAGGCATCACAGTTGTTGTCTTGTGGTTAAGTCCTTGATCTTTGATTATGTCAAAGTCACCCCATCGGGGTGTCCACGACATCATTGGGGTTAAGCCACTTAGTCATGGAGACAAGTGAATGTGCAACAAGGGATCTCTAACCTTCAAAATGGTTTGAGGGAGAATACTCTATGATATGATTAAAATCTCTGGCCAGAGTATGAATGAGATTGGGGAATGCGTTCCAAATCACATTCAAGGTAATCATAAAATGCAAATGAATCACATTGGATAGTAGACATGAATAAATAAACTATCAAACCAAACAATGTGGTCAAGAGTATTAGATTAGAGAAAGACCGTATTGCATTTGTAATCCTAAACTGAATAGGTTCTCTACCTCTTCTGATTAGCTTGGGTAGCCATGATATGCTGCTAGGTGTCACTCATGGTTTGTGGAAGCCCTAAACGTGTGTAATCACTAAAGGGAGAATTGAAAGTAAGTTTCAATTCACAATCGATGTAAAATGGTTTTAATCGCCCACTGCCTCGCTAAAAGGAACCTAATGTATCGTACACCAAATAAGGTGGAGATTGAAGAAACAAAGGAGATGAATTAAATGGTTTAATTATTTATGGCAAGGATTAATTAATATGTTAATTAATCAAACGAATAAGTTCGTTAAAGACCTCGGGATAGTTTTGGACCTTAAGGCCCAATGGGCTTCGAACGTCAAAGCCCATTGACTTAAGTTGTATGACAACTTAATGAATAAAGATTCACAAAGGCCCAAAAGCCCATATCCATTTAGTGTTGAATTAGGGTTTTTGGTTCTTTAGGTCATTTAAAGAAGTGACTATATAAAGAACTTTATAACCTAAAATTCATAAGTTGTTGATTTTAGAGAAAATTGGTGAGAACACAAAGCTTCCATTTCTCTCTAAGAGGCCAACCACCTTGGGGGATATTGTCTAGCAATTCTATTTCCTCAAGGTCACTCATTTCCTCTCCAATCCAACCTTGGTGTAGAATCTTTAGAGGTTCTCAATTTTGGGAACTTGGAGAACCTATTCTTCTAACCAAATCCATGGAGCTAAGAAGCAATGAATGAAGGCCCTATCTCTTGGGTGATTATCCTTTGCATATGCAAAGAGGAATCTACAAAGGTAAATATTTCTCAACTAACAAATTGTTGTTTTTAAGTTGAGTCAAGGTTCACCAATCTACTAGGCTTTGAATTTCATGGTAGATGTTTTGTTTTTGAATGCATGAAAGCATGATTCCGCCTTTAATTGTTAATTGCATGCTATATGATGTTATTCAAATGAACATGTTTTTCACAAAATTTCCTTCAAGTGGTATCAGAGCCTAGGTCTAGTAGTTGGTGAATCATTTTGGGTTTTGTAGTTCATAGTTTTTGATTTAAAAGTTGTAATATGTTACAAGCTTTATTCTTGTTTCTTTGAATGTAAATTTTGTTAGAAAATTTGCCATCTCAAATGTTGTAGATGTAGTTCATATGAGCATGAATTTTGGAGCTAAAATTTGGTGCCATGTTTTTTGGGAAATTCGGCCAAATCCAAAGGGTGATTTTTTGGGTTCATGTTTGTCTTGTTAAAATGGTTTTAAAGTGACTTTTGGAACCCCTAAGTACCCTAGGATGTTAACCCTCTTTTGAGTGATGAAAATTTGAGTTTTGGTGAGTGAAAACATTCATGGAGCTATTATGAGTTTTCATGAGTGTTCTTCAATGTTCTTGAAGTTCTTGCCAAGAACAAAAAGTTTTGAAGTTTTGATTCAAAATGTTTTATGTTTTTACATAAAGTTTTGGTTTAATTTTAGTGGGTGATTTTAGTGGGTGATGATTATTTGTAAAGTATTATTAATGGTTTTAATGGTAGACAAACTTTTTTAAAAGTTTGACATAAATTCAATTAATGGCTATAATGGTAGACAAACTTTTTAAAAAAGTTTAACATAAATTCAAAATATTTCATCTTTACCTCACCTAACAAAACCCACTTACAAAAACTTTGTAAAAATCATATTTTTTCTATCATGGCCGGCCACCCTAATAGAATAGGGTATTTTTGGGTCTTTTATTCAATTACATAAAGTTTTGATACTTTTGTGTATTTGCACTTTGGCCCAAAAGTTTACGTTTTTACGTTAAGGCCCAAAAACGTTAAAGGACAAATTGTTTTGCTCCTTTAATGAAGTTTTTTGTATTTGTTGAAATTTTTGGGTTCTAGTTGTAATTACATGAAGTAGTGGACTTTTGTGTTTTTACAAAGTGACCCCAAAAGTTTGTGTTTCGCAATATAGCCCAAAAAGTTGTGGTTATTGCATGATGGCCCAAATTAAGTAGGGAACAAAAATTGTTTTGTCTCTTTAAATGAGAATTTGATTTTCATTTCATTTAGCTCCATTTAAATCAATTTTATGGATACAAAAACCAAATGAAAATGTTGCATTCAATTTAATTAATTAAAGTGTTGATTAATTAAAGGGTGATTATGAACCTAAGCCTACGATAATTGAGCTATGTGATAGGCCGTTTCAAATTTGTTTGAACCATGGGAATGTGTAGATTAATTTTGGTTGTAATTTGATTTGATCAAATGTTGTAAAAGAGCATAAGCTCTTCTTTACTTTAAAGTAATTTGAATTATGCAAATGTTGTAATGAGCATAAGCTCACCTTTACTTTAAAGTACTAATTTTCTTGTTTTATTTGATATGCATGAAAATGGAGTAGTTGGGTCCAACGCCCCTAGGAACAACACGCCGTAATGTGATTAAACGCGTAACTAAAATCAATCTCCATCCCTAGTCCGAGATTCAACACTAGGCTCGTGTTGAATCTAAACAAAGGTTCATAGTCATCCTAAGGCCCTAAGGCAACTATATAGTCCATCAAATGAATGCAAACCTTACGTTAGTAGTATCATATACTCTTGCTTTAAAAACCGTTTTATAAATATAGTGGGAGTATTATATACAACTAAATTGAATCAAATGGACCAATAGTTGTAATAGGACCAAAATTGTTTTAATAAAGATTAAAATGAATATGTTTATGTGATGAGACCTAAAACCCTCAACCAAACCATTATTAAGTTGAAAAGCGTGAGAGTGCTTAGAACACTCTTTCGTGGCCTTCCACCGTGGTAGGCTCCAATCGTTTATGACTTGTACACCGGCTTCACCCTATCATGGGGGAGTACAAAGTGCATGCTTATACTCAGGAGGAGTCTATATACATACTTGATGAGGTGAGTGTAGGCAACGAGGATGGCCGACATCGTATCATCGTGAGGCTATTCTTGAACCCCTTCACGCACTAAGCATGGTGGGAATGACTTAACTAAGTGCAATGGCGCCGACATCGTATCATCGTGAGGCAACATTCTCTAGAGGCCAAATTGATGGGTACTTGCATTAGTTGCAAATGAGTAAGCGTACTCTCTCATTATTATTAATGCTAGCCAACATCATATCATTGTGAGGTGGGCTTGGTAATAGTGAGTCTCCCATAACCTACTAAGAGTTTCCTCCAAAACTCTCGAATTCCAATGAGGGATATGGAATTTGCCAAAAATAGTGGGTGGTGCTATTTGATTTAAAGACCCGAATCAAATGGCTTAAAATCAATCAATTTATATTCGTTATGTATTTGTTTACCAATATATTTGCAAACGCTATCCAAAACTTGACAAAGAAAATCCGAATGTTTTAGTTTCCGGACTTGGTAACACAATCCCAAAGATTGTCTTAAATGGATTGTGCATGTACCTAAGAAGTCTCATCCTCACAATCTTCCTATTGATAATGTATCATTGGAAGAACATGTTAGAAATGTCTATCATGAAGAGGACAACACAAACAACCAATGCTTATTCCTTCGTTATATGAACAAAGGAACTTATGAAGAAATAAGAGTTGCCTTGAACAACTCTTGAAAGTTTGTAATTATGTTTAGAACATAATGGTTGGTTGACAAAAATAGTCCATCAACATGGACTTATGATGATTTTGAATCATTGAGTGTTGAAGTGATAAACCACTTAACGAGACGGAAACTAGGCTAGGACTTCACCTTTATGTCCCTATCCTAATGGTTCACTAAGTTTATTGTAAACTATGTAGTGAACAATAACCAAACACTCTCCAAAATGTTTGATGTGTATACCACAATTGAAAAAGGTTTCAAGAGAGATAGTGGGAGTTTAGGGACCAAGACTATTGTAGTCAAAGGAGAAGTCAAATGAAGAAGATAAAATTAACTCCAAGGGAACAAACTTTCTTTATGAAAGGATGGACATTGGAAGGGGTATTTGCAAGAAATGTCTTGCAAATGTCAAGAACACACCTTTCGAAGGTGTTGTAAATTGTTCTTGAAAAGTTCAAAACAGTTGGTTCTTCTACTTGAATACTTGATTCCGTATTAGTAACAATGTTTTACAATCGTTGTAAAAGTGTGGCTAATAAGAAGTAGAAGATTAATGAGAGAAGAGAAAGTATTTCACATTCGGAACGTGAATAAAATATAGATCTCTGCGAAAGCAGATGGTACTAACTTCCTCATATGAACTACCAAAGAAATTGGAAAAACCAAAGATTGTCTTTACATTCCAATTTTAAGGAACTTAATTCCGTCACTATAGTAGAGATGGATGAATGTTTTGTTTGACAAAACATTGTTCTTTATTAATCACTGATTGGATTATAGTAATCTAATTGATTGTCTCTATAGTAGAGATGATATGGTAGCGTTAACTGTTTAGAATATAATGATGCTTAAAACCCAAAAGGTTGCAAGATAGTGACTAATCCCAACTGAGTTGTGATACCTCTAAAACATAAATTACGAGTTGGTCATAGATGGATGCTTTGGATCGTTAGATCTGGATCCAATACCTTCTTGTCAAAATTGTATAGAGGCGAAATGTTCGAATCTTTATTCTTTTGGAAAGAAGAAAGAATCACAAAGTTATTGAGGTTAATTCACTTAGATGTTAGTGGCACTTGTCCACAACATAATACTACTCATGTTGTTTGACATTCACCGAAGATCACTCTCGGTTGGACTATAGTTTATTATGAATAAACACAAGTCCGAATACTTTGCAAAAGGTTTCAAAGAATTCAAGAAATGTAAGTTGATGAGTAAGACGTCTAAAGTACTTACCTCCTTAGATTTGATCTAAGGAAAGGTAACACTTTAGATGAGTTTCCTTGAAAGATATCAAGGAAATTAGCATCATAAGATAATGATTTTCTCCATTAGGAGAAGAACGAACTTGAATAAGATTTAGTTCGTTGGATATTATCAATTACCCATATATAGGATATATATGCTTCTAAGACAATATGATTGTCAATTAGAAGATCTTCCAAAATTTTCATAACTCCATAGGATGTAGTTGGAAAGAAAGACAAATCTTAATTGTGTTAAGATTTGGGGTTGTGTGCTAATGAGCAATATTTGTTTAAAAATTATCTTGTGGATATCCTTAAATTAACCTTTGGATATCACTTCTATAAACCAACCAACAAATGTTGTTTGTTGAGTAGTTCATTGTAATCCTACAATGTGATTTGCCTTAGAGCAAATGAACTAGGAATAGAACTCAAAAGAATGGGTTCTTTGAGAGACAAAATGATAATCAACAAATATAACAACCTAGTTCCTATACCACAAGCTCCAAGGTAGTCAAGAAGGAACCATTTTTGACGTAGTCTTAGTTTCAATTAATTCGAAGATAGCTAGCTACAACTAAATGTTGATTCAATGTTTGGACATAATATAGGTTTCCGAAACCATTATTAAGATAGTCCTAATAATATATGTCTAAAACTATGAATCACAAAACATGTAAGTTGTAGAGATCCAACCATCATGGATCTTAGCAAGCTAGTGGGAGCCATAAGCGTTTTATGAGAGAAAAGGTCAAATCGTTTGATTTCTCATAAAGATGTAAATGAATCTTTTGTTTACTAGGTTTACAAAAGATTAGTGGGAGTTAATCATGTTCCTAAAATTTAAATATATATATGATATATTAATTTTGGAAATGAAAAGAATACTTCATTGTTAAAGTTATGACTTTAAACATTCTATAAAGATAGAATGTATATGGGAGACATAGTCTATATACATGGGATAGAAATCTATAATGATAGATTTTAGGATATAATTGGATTATATCATGCCCTAATAATAGACAAAAGGATGCTAGGAAGTTTCTCATATGATGATAAACTTCAATAAGAAGAACAACTCTAGTGAGACTAGGAGGTAGCTCTTCTCAAAGGGAACGTACCCTTTGACTCCCAAAGAAATAATGCGTAAATCGAATCCTGCATACGCAGAAAGGTGATTTATGTATTTCATATTGTATGAAAAACATTGATATGAGTTGTACCTAGAAAGGTACAAGGCGATATCAATGCAAGCCCAGGATCAGAACCATGGCAACTGTCAAGTGAATCCTTAAGTATTTAAGAAATACTAAAGGATAGATTCCTCGAAGAATGAGGAAGAATTAGAGTAACGTAATGGAAGCGTAAATGTATTAGATTGTGAATCTAATCCATCATTGGATGTTTCTTCATTATGAATGAAGAGATAAACAGATATCTCTTTATTATGACTAAAGAGATATTTGGATGGAAACATTAAAGTAATGACTTTAGTGTGTTCCATTATGAATGCAAAATATATTGCCATATAGAAGTTTACAACAATGTTGTTTGGATGGGAAAGTTCATTTATGAACTCTCTATTCGGTTCCAACCAGAAAGTGTATCTAGTGTACTGACACTACGACACTAATGGGGCGATAGCTCAAGCCTGGGAATCAAGGTCTCATCAAGATCCGAACTCATATGAGAGACTGAACCACATGATTGGGAATCATGTATAATGGTGACGTCGATATTCTCAAGATTGCTTCTATGGATAACATATAGATATCCATTTCCTAGGCCTACTACTCAGCCATTTAGGAAATGACTACAGAAGAAGAATCATAACAGATGACCAAGCTGATTGGCTCTAGTGCAAGTGGGAGATTGTTGGAAATGTGCCCTAAAGCCAATCATATGATGATACTTTACGGACATTTCACATGTTAAACTAATCTAGTTTACATATAAAAGGGCAAACATTATTGTTTGAGCCGTCTCATATAAATGTTATATGCTTAAACAATAAAGTCCAAGGAATATGTGATTGGGAGAATGCAATCTAATGAAGTTAGATTAATGAGACCATTCTTTCGTAGACACATCCTAAACATTCCTGATCATAGGATTGCCAATTGGGCATTGACAGTCCGTTAAGATCAGTACGTGCTATGTCTTCTCTCAGGGAGAGTGACTAGTCTCGAGTCATTGGTGTGTGTGACATCAAGACAAGTACGTAGGTGCTCAATAGAGAATGAGTTCAGTGAACACGATCAACGAGGAGTTCTCATACTCATGTCACATGAGAACTCATATTTGGGATAATGCAAATTAGTCATTTGACCTGAGGCATCACAGTTGTTGTCTTGTGGTTAAGTCCTTGATCTTTGATTATGTCAAAGTCACCCCATCGGGGTGTCCACGACATCATTGGGGTTAAGCCACTTAGTCATGGAGACAAGTGAATGTGCAACAAGGGATCTCTAACCTTCAAAATGGTTTGAGGGAGAATACTCTATGATATGATTAAAATCTCTGGCCAGAGTATGAATGAGATTGGGGAATGCGTTCCAAATCACATTCAAGGTAATCATAAAATGCAAATGAATCACATTGGATAGTAGACATGAATAAATAAACTATCAAACCAAACAATGTGGTCAAGAGTATTAGATTAGAGAAAGACCGTATTGCATTTGTAATCCTAAACTGAATAGGTTCTCTACCTCTTCTGATTAGCTTGGGTAGCCATGATATGCTGCTAGGTGTCACTCATGGTTTGTGGAAGCCCTAAACGTGTGTAATCACTAAAGGGAGAATTGAAAGTAAGTTTCAATTCACAATCGATGTAAAATGGTTTTAATCGCCCACTGCCTCGCTAAAAGGAACCTAATGTATCGTACACCAAATAAGGTGGAGATTGAAGAAACAAAGGAGATGAATTAAATGGTTTAATTATTTATGGCAAGGATTAATTAATATGTTAATTAATCAAACGAATAAGTTCGTTAAAGACCTCGGGATAGTTTTGGACCTTAAGGCCCAATGGGCTTCGAACGTCAAAGCCCATTGACTTAAGTTGTATGACAACTTAATGAATAAAGATTCACAAAGGCCCAAAAGCCCATATCCATTTAGTGTTGAATTAGGGTTTTTGGTTCTTTAGGTCATTTAAAGAAGTGACTATATAAAGAACTTTATAACCTAAAATTCATAAGTTGTTGATTTTAGAGAAAATTGGTGAGAACACAAAGCTTCCATTTCTCTCTAAGAGGCCAACCACCTTGGGGGATATTGTCTAGCAATTCTATTTCCTCAAGGTCACTCATTTCCTCTCCAATCCAACCTTGGTGTAGAATCTTTAGAGGTTCTCAATTTTGGGAACTTGGAGAACCTATTCTTCTAACCAAATCCATGGAGCTAAGAAGCAATGAATGAAGGCCCTATCTCTTGGGTGATTATCCTTTGCATATGCAAAGAGGAATCTACAAAGGTAAATATTTCTCAACTAACAAATTGTTGTTTTTAAGTTGAGTCAAGGTTCACCAATCTACTAGGCTTTGAATTTCATGGTAGATGTTTTGTTTTTGAATGCATGAAAGCATGATTCCGCCTTTAATTGTTAATTGCATGCTATATGATGTTATTCAAATGAACATGTTTTTCACAAAATTTCCTTCAAGTGGTATCAGAGCCTAGGTCTAGTAGTTGGTGAATCATTTTGGGTTTTGTAGTTCATAGTTTTTGATTTAAAAGTTGTAATATGTTACAAGCTTTATTCTTGTTTCTTTGAATGTAAATTTTGTTAGAAAATTTGCCATCTCAAATGTTGTAGATGTAGTTCATATGAGCATGAATTTTGGAGCTAAAATTTGGTGCCATGTTTTTTGGGAAATTCGGCCAAATCCAAAGGGTGATTTTTTGGGTTCATGTTTGTCTTGTTAAAATGGTTTTAAAGTGACTTTTGGAACCCCTAAGTACCCTAGGATGTTAACCCTCTTTTGAGTGATGAAAATTTGAGTTTTGGTGAGTGAAAACATTCATGGAGCTATTATGAGTTTTCATGAGTGTTCTTCAATGTTCTTGAAGTTCTTGCCAAGAACAAAAAGTTTTGAAGTTTTGATTCAAAATGTTTTATGTTTTTACATAAAGTTTTGGTTTAATTTTAGTGGGTGATTTTAGTGGGTGATGATTATTTGTAAAGTATTATTAATGGTTTTAATGGTAGACAAACTTTTTTAAAAGTTTGACATAAATTCAATTAATGGCTATAATGGTAGACAAACTTTTTAAAAAAGTTTAACATAAATTCAAAATATTTCATCTTTACCTCACCTAACAAAACCCACTTACAAAAACTTTGTAAAAATCATATTTTTTCTATCATGGCCGGCCACCCTAATAGAATAGGGTATTTTTGGGTCTTTTATTCAATTACATAAAGTTTTGATACTTTTGTGTATTTGCACTTTGGCCCAAAAGTTTACGTTTTTACGTTAAGGCCCAAAAACGTTAAAGGACAAATTGTTTTGCTCCTTTAATGAAGTTTTTTGTATTTGTTGAAATTTTTGGGTTCTAGTTGTAATTACATGAAGTAGTGGACTTTTGTGTTTTTACAAAGTGACCCCAAAAGTTTGTGTTTCGCAATATAGCCCAAAAAGTTGTGGTTATTGCATGATGGCCCAAATTAAGTAGGGAACAAAAATTGTTTTGTCTCTTTAAATGAGAATTTGATTTTCATTTCATTTAGCTCCATTTAAATCAATTTTATGGATACAAAAACCAAATGAAAATGTTGCATTCAATTTAATTAATTAAAGTGTTGATTAATTAAAGGGTGATTATGAACCTAAGCCTACGATAATTGAGCTATGTGATAGGCCGTTTCAAATTTGTTTGAACCATGGGAATGTGTAGATTAATTTTGGTTGTAATTTGATTTGATCAAATGTTGTAAAAGAGCATAAGCTCTTCTTTACTTTAAAGTAATTTGAATTATGCAAATGTTGTAATGAGCATAAGCTCACCTTTACTTTAAAGTACTAATTTTCTTGTTTTATTTGATATGCATGAAAATGGAGTAGTTGGGTCCAACGCCCCTAGGAACAACACGCCGTAATGTGATTAAACGCGTAACTAAAATCAATCTCCATCCCTAGTCCGAGATTCAACACTAGGCTCGTGTTGAATCTAAACAAAGGTTCATAGTCATCCTAAGGCCCTAAGGCAACTATATAGTCCATCAAATGAATGCAAACCTTACGTTAGTAGTATCATATACTCTTGCTTTAAAAACCGTTTTATAAATATAGTGGGAGTATTATATACAACTAAATTGAATCAAATGGACCAATAGTTGTAATAGGACCAAAATTGTTTTAATAAAGATTAAAATGAATATGTTTATGTGATGAGACCTAAAACCCTCAACCAAACCATTATTAAGTTGAAAAGCGTGAGAGTGCTTAGAACACTCTTTCGTGGCCTTCCACCGTGGTAGGCTCCAATCGTTTATGACTTGTACACCGGCTTCACCCTATCATGGGGGAGTACAAAGTGCATGCTTATACTCAGGAGGAGTCTATATACATACTTGATGAGGTGAGTGTAGGCAACGAGGATGGCCGACATCGTATCATCGTGAGGCTATTCTTGAACCCCTTCACGCACTAAGCATGGTGGGAATGACTTAACTAAGTGCAATGGCGCCGACATCGTATCATCGTGAGGCAACATTCTCTAGAGGCCAAATTGATGGGTACTTGCATTAGTTGCAAATGAGTAAGCGTACTCTCTCATTATTATTAATGCTAGCCAACATCATATCATTGTGAGGTGGGCTTGGTAATAGTGAGTCTCCCATAACCTACTAAGAGTTTCCTCCAAAACTCTCGAATTCCAATGAGGGATATGGAATTTGCCAAAAATAGTGGGTGGTGCTATTTGATTTAAAGACCCGAATCAAATGGCTTAAAATCAATCAATTTATATTCGTTATGTATTTGTTTACCAATATATTTGCAAACGCTATCCAAAACTTGACAAAGAAAATCCGAATGTTTTAGTTTCCGGACTTGGTAACACAATCCCAAAGATTGTCTTAAATGGATTGTGCATGTACCTAAGAAGTCTCATCCTCACAATCTTCCTATTGATAATGTATCATTGGAAGAACATGTTAGAAATGTCTATCATGAAGAGGACAACACAAACAACCAATGCTTATTCCTTCGTTATATGAACAAAGGAACTTATGAAGAAATAAGAGTTGCCTTGAACAACTCTTGAAAGTTTGTAATTATGTTTAGAACATAATGGTTGGTTGACAAAAATAGTCCATCAACATGGACTTATGATGATTTTGAATCATTGAGTGTTGAAGTGATAAACCACTTAACGAGACGGAAACTAGGCTAGGACTTCACCTTTATGTCCCTATCCTAATGGTTCACTAAGTTTATTGTAAACTATGTAGTGAACAATAACCAAACACTCTCCAAAATGTTTGATGTGTATACCACAATTGAAAAAGGTTTCAAGAGAGATAGTGGGAGTTTAGGGACCAAGACTATTGTAGTCAAAGGAGAAGTCAAATGAAGAAGATAAAATTAACTCCAAGGGAACAAACTTTCTTTATGAAAGGATGGACATTGGAAGGGGTATTTGCAAGAAATGTCTTGCAAATGTCAAGAACACACCTTTCGAAGGTGTTGTAAATTGTTCTTGAAAAGTTCAAAACAGTTGGTTCTTCTACTTGAATACTTGATTCCGTATTAGTAACAATGTTTTACAATCGTTGTAAAAGTGTGGCTAATAAGAAGTAGAAGATTAATGAGAGAAGAGAAAGTATTTCACATTCGGAACGTGAATAAAATATAGATCTCTGCGAAAGCAGATGGTACTAACTTCCTCATATGAACTACCAAAGAAATTGGAAAAACCAAAGATTGTCTTTACATTCCAATTTTAAGGAACTTAATTCCGTCACTATAGTAGAGATGGATGAATGTTTTGTTTGACAAAACATTGTTCTTTATTAATCACTGATTGGATTATAGTAATCTAATTGATTGTCTCTATAGTAGAGATGATATGGTAGCGTTAACTGTTTAGAATATAATGATGCTTAAAACCCAAAAGGTTGCAAGATAGTGACTAATCCCAACTGAGTTGTGATACCTCTAAAACATAAATTACGAGTTGGTCATAGATGGATGCTTTGGATCGTTAGATCTGGATCCAATACCTTCTTGTCAAAATTGTATAGAGGCGAAATGTTCGAATCTTTATTCTTTTGGAAAGAAGAAAGAATCACAAAGTTATTGAGGTTAATTCACTTAGATGTTAGTGGCACTTGTCCACAACATAATACTACTCATGTTGTTTGACATTCACCGAAGATCACTCTCGGTTGGACTATAGTTTATTATGAATAAACACAAGTCCGAATACTTTGCAAAAGGTTTCAAAGAATTCAAGAAATGTAAGTTGATGAGTAAGACGTCTAAAGTACTTACCTCCTTAGATTTGATCTAAGGAAAGGTAACACTTTAGATGAGTTTCCTTGAAAGATATCAAGGAAATTAGCATCATAAGATAATGATTTTCTCCATTAGGAGAAGAACGAACTTGAATAAGATTTAGTTCGTTGGATATTATCAATTACCCATATATAGGATATATATGCTTCTAAGACAATATGATTGTCAATTAGAAGATCTTCCAAAATTTTCATAACTCCATAGGATGTAGTTGGAAAGAAAGACAAATCTTAATTGTGTTAAGATTTGGGGTTGTGTGCTAATGAGCAATATTTGTTTAAAAATTATCTTGTGGATATCCTTAAATTAACCTTTGGATATCACTTCTATAAACCAACCAACAAATGTTGTTTGTTGAGTAGTTCATTGTAATCCTACAATGTGATTTGCCTTAGAGCAAATGAACTAGGAATAGAACTCAAAAGAATGGGTTCTTTGAGAGACAAAATGATAATCAACAAATATAACAACCTAGTTCCTATACCACAAGCTCCAAGGTAGTCAAGAAGGAACCATTTTTGACGTAGTCTTAGTTTCAATTAATTCGAAGATAGCTAGCTACAACTAAATGTTGATTCAATGTTTGGACATAATATAGGTTTCCGAAACCATTATTAAGATAGTCCTAATAATATATGTCTAAAACTATGAATCACAAAACATGTAAGTTGTAGAGATCCAACCATCATGGATCTTAGCAAGCTAGTGGGAGCCATAAGCGTTTTATGAGAGAAAAGGTCAAATCGTTTGATTTCTCATAAAGATGTAAATGAATCTTTTGTTTACTAGGTTTACAAAAGATTAGTGGGAGTTAATCATGTTCCTAAAATTTAAATATATATATGATATATTAATTTTGGAAATGAAAAGAATACTTCATTGTTAAAGTTATGACTTTAAACATTCTATAAAGATAGAATGTATATGGGAGACATAGTCTATATACATGGGATAGAAATCTATAATGATAGATTTTAGGATATAATTGGATTATATCATGCCCTAATAATAGACAAAAGGATGCTAGGAAGTTTCTCATATGATGATAAACTTCAATAAGAAGAACAACTCTAGTGAGACTAGGAGGTAGCTCTTCTCAAAGGGAACGTACCCTTTGACTCCCAAAGAAATAATGCGTAAATCGAATCCTGCATACGCAGAAAGGTGATTTATGTATTTCATATTGTATGAAAAACATTGATATGAGTTGTACCTAGAAAGGTACAAGGCGATATCAATGCAAGCCCAGGATCAGAACCATGGCAACTGTCAAGTGAATCCTTAAGTATTTAAGAAATACTAAAGGATAGATTCCTCGAAGAATGAGGAAGAATTAGAGTAACGTAATGGAAGCGTAAATGTATTAGATTGTGAATCTAATCCATCATTGGATGTTTCTTCATTATGAATGAAGAGATAAACAGATATCTCTTTATTATGACTAAAGAGATATTTGGATGGAAACATTAAAGTAATGACTTTAGTGTGTTCCATTATGAATGCAAAATATATTGCCATATAGAAGTTTACAACAATGTTGTTTGGATGGGAAAGTTCATTTATGAACTCTCTATTCGGTTCCAACCAGAAAGTGTATCTAGTGTACTGACACTACGACACTAATGGGGCGATAGCTCAAGCCTGGGAATCAAGGTCTCATCAAGATCCGAACTCATATGAGAGACTGAACCACATGATTGGGAATCATGTATAATGGTGACGTCGATATTCTCAAGATTGCTTCTATGGATAACATATAGATATCCATTTCCTAGGCCTACTACTCAGCCATTTAGGAAATGACTACAGAAGAAGAATCATAACAGATGACCAAGCTGATTGGCTCTAGTGCAAGTGGGAGATTGTTGGAAATGTGCCCTAAAGCCAATCATATGATGATACTTTACGGACATTTCACATGTTAAACTAATCTAGTTTACATATAAAAGGGCAAACATTATTGTTTGAGCCGTCTCATATAAATGTTATATGCTTAAACAATAAAGTCCAAGGAATATGTGATTGGGAGAATGCAATCTAATGAAGTTAGATTAATGAGACCATTCTTTCGTAGACACATCCTAAACATTCCTGATCATAGGATTGCCAATTGGGCATTGACAGTCCGTTAAGATCAGTACGTGCTATGTCTTCTCTCAGGGAGAGTGACTAGTCTCGAGTCATTGGTGTGTGTGACATCAAGACAAGTACGTAGGTGCTCAATAGAGAATGAGTTCAGTGAACACGATCAACGAGGAGTTCTCATACTCATGTCACATGAGAACTCATATTTGGGATAATGCAAATTAGTCATTTGACCTGAGGCATCACAGTTGTTGTCTTGTGGTTAAGTCCTTGATCTTTGATTATGTCAAAGTCACCCCATCGGGGTGTCTACGACATCATTGGGGTTAAGCCACTTAGTCATGGAGACAAGTGAATGTGCAACAAGGGATCTCTAACCTTCAAAATGGTTTGAGGGAGAATACTCTATGATATGATTAAAATCTCTGGCCAGAGTATGAATGAGATTGGGGAATGCGTTCCAAATCACATTCAAGGTAATCATAAAATGCAAATGAATCACATTGGATAGTAGACATGAATAAATAAACTATCAAACCAAACAATGTGGTCAAGAGTATTAGATTAGAGAAAGACCGTATTGCATTTGTAATCCTAAACTGAATAGGTTCTCTACCTCTTCTGATTAGCTTGGGTAGCCATGATATGCTGCTAGGTGTCACTCATGGTTTGTGGAAGCCCTAAACGTGTGTAATCACTAAAGGGAGAATTGAAAGTAAGTTTCAATTCACAATCGATGTAAAATGGTTTTAATCGCCCACTGCCTCGCTAAAAGGAACCTAATGTATCGTACACCAAATAAGGTGGAGATTGAAGAAACAAAGGAGATGAATTAAATGGTTTAATTATTTATGGCAAGGATTAATTAATATGTTAATTAATCAAACGAATAAGTTCGTTAAAGACCTCGGGATAGTTTTGGACCTTAAGGCCCAATGGGCTTCGAACGTCAAAGCCCATTGACTTAAGTTGTATGACAACTTAATGAATAAAGATTCACAAAGGCCCAAAAGCCCATATCCATTTAGTGTTGAATTAGGGTTTTTGGTTCTTTAGGTCATTTAAAGAAGTGACTATATAAAGAACTTTATAACCTAAAATTCATAAGTTGTTGATTTTAGAGAAAATTGGTGAGAACACAAAGCTTCCATTTCTCTCTAAGAGGCCAACCACCTTGGGGGATATTGTCTAGCAATTCTATTTCCTCAAGGTCACTCATTTCCTCTCCAATCCAACCTTGGTGTAGAATCTTTAGAGGTTCTCAATTTTGGGAACTTGGAGAACCTATTCTTCTAACCAAATCCATGGAGCTAAAAAGCAATGAATGAAGGCCCTATCTCTTGGGTGATTATCCTTTGCATATGCAAAGAGGAATCTACAAAGGTAAATATTTCTCAACTAACAAATTGTTGTTTTTAAGTTGAGTCAAGGTTCACCAATCTACTAGGCTTTGAATTTCATGGTAGATGTTTTGTTTTTGAATGCATGAAAGCATGATTCCGCCTTTAATTGTTAATTGCATGTTATATGATGTTATTCAAATGAACATGTTTTTCACAAAATTTCCTTCACTTCCTTCAATGTTGTCGGTTAACATGAGTGTGGTATATCAGTTATCTCAATGGATTCCTTTAGCATTATTTCGTCTTTCATAGACTAAATCTTGTTAGGGTGCGTTTGTTGCACCGGACTATCTCGGACTGGACTAGCTTCAGGGACTAAGCTGGACTGGCTTAGAATAGACTTAGTGAAACGTTTGGTGCAGTGTTGGACTAAAAACCAGGATAATGAAAAATAGTGAAATTACAAATTTTAACGATAGAATTACATCCAACTCAATTGCAAAATACCCACAGTCAAATCAAATGATAATTACATTAAACGCAACAGCAATTGCTTGGAAACGAAAGAAAATATTGAGTTTTTGTGCATTATAGCATTGCAATTTGCAAAAACAAACAGAGCTTTCCTACAACTTAGGAATTTAGAATCAGTACATCAAACTTTCTCACTTTTTGGTCTAAAATCCCTCTAAGCCTCTAAACTTGAGAAATCTATAAACATTAAGCAACCCAAATGTCCCAAAATTGTTAAAAACTCAAACTTATCAAACCACAAATTTGGAGGAAGAAAATTTTGATTTCTTCTTCACAGCCTCCCAAAATCCATGAATAATACCATATTCATTCATCCCAATTTTAACATACAATTGTAACATCACTATCTGACTTTGCTAAATTTGATAGAGAAACATCCTTTGCAATTTGAGCGTAGCTTTCAATACAAAACAATTGAATTTTACAACTCCTGTTTAACGATTTCGTCCAAAGAATAAGTTACAACAATTGAATCAAACAACAGCTACGATACAACATGAAGTTCATGAACGATACATTCATGGCACAACCAACACAACAATTACCCCAAAGAAGCAACTCCAAGAATTGTGCTTCTTTGTACACTTACTAAGGATGCTGATTGAAACATCACCAATGCTACTGCTTTTCTCTAACTTGGTGTGTTAGTATAGTCCGTAGACTCCTCACTTCTAGCGGGGCAAACAGAAGAATATTGACAGAACCTGCATTTCCATCGTTCATCCTTAGGAGTGTAACTTGCTTCTCGCTCTCCTAACCAGAACTCAAGACAACCCTGTATTTGATTCTTGACCCAATCAGAGTTGTATGCAAACTCATCTTCACCAAGTAACGAATGATCTTTCTGTAACTCATATCTGACTCAAAAATAGTCATATCAGTATCTTCCCAAAAGTTATTGTGACCAAGCAAATGTAAAAGATCCCGTGTATAAATTTTATACTCACCTCAATAGCATGCTACATATGTTTATGTAGTATCTCACTATGTCATTAAGGGTTTGTGCAACCAAGAGAAATTGTTTACCTATACAAATTACTAATAAACAAAACAAATTTTGTTTATGAAACAAAATTTTCACCTATGTCATCAGTGGTAATTATCTAAAAAATCTATGTCACACAATTTTGTTTATGAACTAATAAACAAAACAAATGACTAAAAAAATGCATCTTTAATATCAAGTGATTGGTTTTTGAAGCAAGTATAGTGATAACGGGAACATCAAACAATAGAAAACCCCGAAAATCCTGATTTCCTAGACTAAATGTATCAAATAATTCAATGGAGATACTTTACCTCTGCTGGGAACCTTGAGTTAGCAGCCATCTCTCTGATTTCTTCAGATAAGATGCCATGAGGATTTAAGGAAAAAAAGTGAAAATTTTCTCTGATGGGAATTTATTGGCAACTAAATCATCCCAAATGTACTTGTAGCACATTAATTGAAGCCTGCCATAATAGAGTGTGACTTCATTCTGGTGCATTTCCTCATCAATGGCAACAAAACATCAACCCAAAACAGAAGCTAATAAAGGTGCATACCTTCCATTTCTTCGTTGTGGTTCAACAGGAAGTGTGTCTTTCACACGAGTCCTTGTGTAAACTAATATTGGGTTTCGGTTGGTTTCCGTAACAGGCATTCGAATCTCATCAATCACGCCCATCATCCATACCCCTTCTGCAAAACCTGTTTTGATATCATAAGAAAGTATAGCCAATCATTGAAGGAAATGAGGTTAAGGAGATCAATGCTCCGATATCATCAATTCTATCAGAGAGAAACAGAGAATTGGCTGTAAGAATAAAGCAAAAGAAAGAGTGTGCCTATCTGACTTACCGATATATAAAGGTAGGATGTTTTTCTAAGACTTTCTCAATCATGTTTCATTTTCAGTACTGATGTTTCAGGTATCCAGAGCATTGTCTCATTAGGTCCCAAAAACTACATTGGATCACCATCAGCAACCAGTTGTGCTTATTTCATATTATTTTAATCAAATACATGACAAGCTTTAATTAAAGGGCACCATAATCTTACAATCCAGGATTCATGCTTACATCCAACCCATACAAAACTACCAAACAAAGGAACTGCAAGCTTAATCCAGACATCACTCCTTACAGATGATATTGATAACCAATTAACTACTTTATGGAACAATAATGATCCATATGATCCATTTATTAATTGATTATAATGCAAAATAAACCCTAAGAACGCCTTTATCTAACTCATTATGACAAAATTCCCCCCAAAGATAAATTAGTAAATAGAAAGATAAACCTTGGACCTCGCATAGATTGACAGATACAATATCAAGTAGCTCTATGCAAGAGGTTAAAAACCACCTAAACAATGTATCAGGAGTCAAAGATTGAATCAAGAGACACAGATGAATTAACTTACAGTGGCAGCAAATGGAATTTGCAATTTCACAGAAGCAGAAATCAAATCCGTACAACTACATCATAAAATACCCAGAAGCAGAAATCATTGAAGAACAAGCAATTTCAAAGCATAAGACCAACCTAGATTTCACAGAATCAAAGCAATCCAGATTTCACATAATCAAAACAACAAATGGAATTTGTAAATGATGAGTGAGAGAAAGACTGACGATTTCTTAGCCTGCTCGAGCGAGCGTGACCAATGTAGTTAGTCGAGCGATTAGGACGAGCATGACGAGTAGGGTGAGCAGGACGAACATGACGAACACGAAGAGCGAGCGAGCAGGAGGAGGAGGACGACGGTCTTAGCTAGTCCGCTCGTATTTGGGGGGTCTCGCTTGGACCACTTAACGAAGGAGTTAGTGAAAGCGAGTCCCACTTAATACCATTAAACTTAGTCCTGGTAGCCAACAAACAGAGGATTACACTAAAAACTAGTCCAGTCCAGTCCAGTCTAGGTTAGTGAAGCCAAACAAACGTGCCCTTAGAGTTTTACTATTTTCTTTATATCTCCAATCAATTCACATTTCAAGTCATGTAATTCGGCTCATGGGTCTAGATTTTAATTTTATTAACTCTTGTAATCTTGGCCTCTTCATAAAATGATTACATTATGTCTCTCACATTAAATATCCTCTCTCTTTCATTTACGTTTTAGGAAAAAACAAACAAAGTTACATTGAATTTTAAGTCCTTGTTCACTTTAGAACAAAAAAGAACCTAACCGAATCAGTGTCTCAATGAAGCACAATTATTTTGTTAAGAAGTCAGATTTACGCGTAACTTTTACACTCTCAAACACAAACATTGTATGTTGGCACCCTTTAATAGTGGCACATCTATTCTCTTTTTCTATCGAATCATCCCGTGGCACAGAGATTGAAATCAACACTCAGGACAAATATGTGTTGAGCCCAGTCCAGGATCCGTCTGAGTTTTAATACCAACAATTGGCTCCCCAATTAGTGAATTAAAGAACGAAAAAGAAAACATCAAATTTAGGTCACGGTGATTCAAAGATGGATCGACAAGTACTAAGTGGAACTTAAAGAATTCAAACCAGAAATAATATACCGGTCCAAAATGGCGATCGATCCGTCCATAGAATATGATAGGGTTCAGAAGAAAATAGTAAAAGTGTGTGAAAGCCAACGTGTAAACTGAAGATGGTGCACAAAGAATTCGATTCTTTGCCTCTTACTTTAGCAAGCTAAACAATTGAGTTAATGTGTGAAACTTGTTTTTAAAAAAAAAAAAAAGTGCGAAACTAACTCTTTAATTAATTGGAAATACCCTCCAACAACAGCAAGAAGTGGAAATGTTTGTTTTTAAAGAAAATTCCAATTGAGGCACAGTCTTTTGCATTGGAAAATAACTTTTGAGACCTTTCACTGTACTAGTGTATTTGCTTGTTATGTGAAATTGATGATGACAGATTCGGCATAAAGATGAACGCCTGCTACTTGACGCGGCTTATTTAAATGATGAAAATCACCCGTAACTTGTCGACGAAGAGAGTCACTCGCTTCAGTAATATTTCACATAAATTAGGAGAGTACATCAAAATTAGGTCACCCTTTTTACTTGGATCAACAAGGATGTTGGCTTCTAATAAGATGACATAATGCAATGTACTTTATTTATATATCTAGTTTTTATTATTTATATGAAGCAATGATAGTCATGAGGAATTATTAGCATGATAAATAATTATTAGCTAGACAAGAAAAGAAGCCAAGCATTTGAACAATTTCTTAATATTCTCAGTCTCAGTTTTAGACTCGATCATAAGCCAGAAATGAAAGCAATGGTCCTCTCCTTCAACTTCAAACAGCTCCAATTCTCCTTTCCACCCACTTTCCTTCACTAAATCATAATATCGAACACCTCGATCCCTCAAATCATCCTTTCCAGCAACACACACAAGCACCTTAGAGCACCCTAGTCTAGTAAGGCTCGGTGCACCCTCACCCTCAGGATTCACCATTGGATTATCAATCCCTCCAGGAGCTGAGGGATAAACAAAGTCCCAAGCTATAGAATGATGATTTTTCTCAAACTCTTCACCTTTAGTCTCTGACCCAATTGGCTTGGAACCCCAAAAATAAGGACAGGACAAAAATGCCCCCAAAATTTTCACACCACCACACAGGCTCTCAACTCCTTCCTTCATAGCCAGGTTATGTGTAATATTTCCACCTGCACTATCACCACCAATGTAAAGTCTACCAAAATCTCCATACCTGACTAACCATGGCTCTTTGTTACTGTCCAAGTCTTTGTTGCTTGAGTGAGAAGCAACCCATTGAAGAGCGGCCCAGCAGTCTTCATAAGCAGTAGGAAGTGGGTTTTCTGGGGCAAGTCTGTACTCAACAGAGACAGCTATAACTTTGGCTTCTGAGACCAAGCGGTTGAGATAACGTTGGTTAAGGAATGAGAAGGCAGACTCCATGCAAAAGGCACCACCGTGGAAGTAAACCAAGATGGGGAGCTTTTGGGTATGATTTTGAGGGAGATTTGGGAGGAAAACGCGAACCGAGATTTTGGGGTTTTCTGAGATGGTGATGTCTTTGGAGGAGACACCAGTTTCTGGATCTTGATCAGGAGATGGCGGGACATATGAAGGATATGGAAGTGGAGTGCGCTCCACAGTGCCATCTTCGAAGATTCTGATGAAGGGAACGGACTTAAAGGTTAATTCTTTAGTGATGGAAGCCATTAGATAAGATGGATAGATATGAAGATGTGTGAAACTTGAGGGTGTGAAGGTGCCTATTAATTGAGGTAGCGTTTTCCATTAACTCATTAGAAAACAAATCAAGAGAGATGCCATGTTTGAAATACGTAACAGGCTAACAGCAAACAAAGTAGCAACCACGTCTCTTCGTCTAGTCAAATAACTCTGGCACTCTCACCCTTGAAACTTTTTGCATTTTGTTTTAGGTAATTGTTGTTATTCACACTCGAAAAAAGTCATCAAACACTGTTTTCATATTCATCAAATCAAATAGATAAGTGATAATACTATTAAAAAAATTTATTAAGCATTTTAAGGAGGCGTTTTGACATAGAGACCCTGGTTTTTGAGTTTTTTAGACAAAACGTCTAGTGCTTCTAGAGATTTAATTGAACTTTCTTGCCACAATATGGGGCCACATCGTAATTGATATTTTTTTTATATCAAAATTACAAGACTTGCAACTCCATTAATCAAAGTAAATACTAGGATTAAGTATCTAAATTCTCCCAACCTTTTAGTGTCATTTTAAATTAGTCTCTACCTTTTTAAACATTCAAAACAAGTACCTAACTTGTTGAAAATATCACTTATGTTAAGCCTCAGCTAAATTTCTATTAAATTAACTGGGCTTACTTTGTTTCTAACATCAATAAAAGGTCATGGAAGCATGCCACCGCCAAGTAACGATCACCATCACCCCCTTTTGGCCATCACCTCCAAACCCAGCGCACAGCCAGAAACTCCACCTACAACTCAAGCTGCCAACATCGAGAAGAAGGTCATGGAGCAAAAAGAAGAACTGGAAGCTTTATTAGCCGAAAATCGGAGAATGAGGACATCACATGAGCAGAAACATTCTCCTTGAAACCCTATATGAATTCTTAACCCTCTTCTTTGTTAGGAGATTTTCCGATCCTCATTTTTGTTTTCCATTTTATTCGTGGATTTGTTTATTTATTTTTATTTTTTCATCTACATGTCTTTTTTGAAGTTATTTTTCATTATTATTATAGTGTCCAAGTAAGAAAATAAGTGGGATTCACTGTTGCCACATACATTTAACGAAAAAAATAATTGGTGTTGCAGTCATATTAGATTAGGAATATGATTGTGTAAATCCTAGTAGATCTAGGTATATCTCTTATATTCCTATTAGGAGTTGATTACCTATTAAGAGTTGTAATCCTAAAAGGGTAAGGATTTTACCTATCCTACTATTATAAATAAAGGCACAACGGGGTGGAATAGAACACACATCACAATTACACATCTCTCTTTTTCTCTCTACTATTGCCGCACCACTCTCTCTATGGCCTCCATGATTGTTCAGTAAATTATACCTACAACAACTGGGACTTAATGGATGTGACTTTTTCAATAGGTTAGGTATTTGTTTAAAATATTTAAAAAAATTGATACCAATTTCAAATAACACAAAAAAGTTTTAGATAGTTAATTCTAAATACTAATATTCCATAATTCCAAACTTCTTCACGACTAAAAATGTCCTAAATTGTTGCTAACTTGTTCCCCAAATTTTCAAAACGCTGAATACATGTCCTAAAGGATAAGAAACATTTGAATTTTAGAATATCAATCATGTACTAATCTTTTTGATAAAAAAAAAAAAAAAAATCATGAACTGACCTTTATTATTTTTCTATTTCACCAGTTACAATTTGAGAGACATAAAGTGGAATATGGAATTAATGGTCAGCAAAATAACTCTTTCATGTTTGCAAAACGTACCAGGAAATAACCCTGTTCGTTATATTTCAACTTTCGCTTTGGTTACTAAAGGCATACAGGAGTCTATGGGTTTGCTTTAGCAAGTTATTCATAAAAAACTAAATCCAATTTGCCTTTTTGTCAGCATCAACAAATGCAAATGAGAGGGCAAAACCTGTATAAATAAAAAATAATTAGTCTGTAAATACTATTGATTGTTAAAAAAATAAAAACTAATTAAATGACGAAAATAGATGACTAAAGTCAAAACTGTTGTGGACAATTTATCTAACAAGGGAAAGGGAGGGTGTGGCAAGAGAGAGAGGAGAAAGTGTAGGAATTTGTGTATGAGATGTATTATTCTCCCTACAATGCCTTTATTTATAGTAGTAAAGAGGAGGAGAATTCTTATTGTCCAAATAACTACAATCCTAATAAAGAAAGAATAACTAGTAACCAAATTTATCTAAGATTTACACAATCACACTTTAATATAATATCTATAAAATAAAATATAAAAAAATGACAATTGAATTGATTTTTTTTTTTTTTGTGTTTCATTCAAGGGAAATTTTGAAATATATCTAATTTTATAGGCCTATTTTTGAAATAGGTCCAATTTTTAGCGATTTTTGACTTTTGAAATAGGTCCAATTTTTAGTTACTTTGGACCCATATCAAAATACCCCTTCATTCAAAGCAATTGATTTGAGTTACAGATAAAGAAGAGAAAAAGTTCCTTTACTTCAAAGCAATAGATTGCAAAGCCAAAGCAATTGATGCTTAGCTAAACTAATTTTCTTTTCCTTATCAGTTTGTGTGAATGGAAAGTAAAAAACAAGGGTAATGCTAGGGAGACTAAATTAGTAAATAAAATTGTATAAACTAAATGACATGTAAGTTAAGGATTGGATTATTTAAACGTGTTGATTCCTATTGGTGATACATAATTTAGTTTGCAAATTTTGTCTACAAATTTAGTCTTCCTAACATTACCCAAAAAACAAAGGGTCAATTCCACTTTAAAGAAACATAGTAAATGTTGGAATCATCCGTTTGAGAGTTGTGACTATTCTTATTATCTGGATGGGGAATAAAGAACAAGAAAAATCAAAGTTAAAATAAAAAATGAAAGACTTCTGGCTTCAAAAAACTTATTGTGACTGTTATTTTTTACTATAAATGTTGGAATCGTCCGTTGCGGTATAGGAAAAACAATTGATTTGAAAATTGTGTAAGAAATGAGAAATGTCACAATATTTGTTTTCTACATGTCAAAGTGATGGAAAAGAAAGAAATTTTTTTTCATACCCACCTAGTTTGGAAACTATTTCTTAAATGATGATACTAAAAAAAAATATCTTTGTTCACAAAAGAGACATTCCCCTCTAATGAATTTTATAATCATTCGAGTTGTACCAACGAACATAAAAATAAAAATCTAAGCAAATTTTTTTTAATAGATTAAAACTTTCAACAAAACTCTAGATAAGAAAGCCCTTGTATTTCGAGTGAATGGGTTGACGATTTGGTTGGGTATAAGAGGAAATGAGATGTTTGTTGAGAATGCGTTTGGACCCAAAATAATGGATTTGTGTCGAGTATGATTTTGGGCTCAGCCCAGAGTGGAAAAACCTCTAACTTCAAGGATGGTCTTTTGGATAAAATTCCAGCTTAATGTGGGTTAGCCGAATTCTAATCAATGTTGGATTCCTTGAGAGTCAGGATTGGATTCGGCTAAGTCCTGATTCAATTAGGAGTATTCGTGATCTTAAAGTGCATTATTTAAGATTTGTAATATTCCAAGGATCTGGGTGCAAAATTGATCAGAACCAGGAATGAATTAATTATGAAGAAAGGGCTAGGTTCAGACTTAAGTCTAGTTGGAGTGACCGAACTTCACAAAGTGATCAAGTTTATGTAGTAGTCTGGGTTAGGGAATGTCGAGGAAATACAATTTGAGTAGGACTCTACTTCGGCACCAGATGAAAATTACTCCAAAAATAGAGGATGGTCCGCAACATTTAAAGCCTCTTCAACTCAACCCAAAAAACGCCTTGCGCAGATTCTCGCTCTACGTGAAACCCTCTCAAACTTTTGAGAAAAACACTAACATCTCTAACTCCACCAACACACCTTCAGTTTGGATAAATAGCACAGTGGAGGAAATCGGTGACACCTTTAGTTTGGATAAACAATAATGTAGAGGCAACTGGCGACACCTTTAATTTGGATAAACAACACTGGAGTCGTAGAATCAGGCAATTAAAGAGCACATTCAGTTTGGATAAACAACACTGCTTCCAGTTCATTTGGTAATTTATCCAAGTATTGGTCAGCAAAGAGTCTTTGAGTCCTTGTTGGAAGAGGTCTAATTAGCCTATCGGCGAGTTGAGGTGTTACTTAGTTGTCACGCCCTAAATTTTTTTTTTTTTTTTTAGAGCATGAATAACAAGGGTAACTTAAAGGTAGTAACAGGTGTCTGTGTTGAACTAAAATGTTTCATTAAACAAAATAATTTACATTGTCATTACACATAAGAGAAAACGACAACAACTCCATAAAAAGTTTAAAACTATTTATAAGCAGTCTCTTTCTTCCAAGTCAGTCACTAGATTCCTGTCTCTTCTCCTGTAACACAACTAATAAGGGGTGAGCTAAAAGCTCAGTAGGGGCCCAAGGTCTCACGTGATTAATATTATGAATGTTATGAATATTTTATGAGTAATGTAATGCAAGAACAATACTTCTTTTCTACCCAACCCGTTAACCTATATATTGAAGCAACCAGACCTGTATGTCCCATACCATGCATTTTACCACTGTGGCCCCGAGTGCTTTAATATATAGAATAACCCCCATCAACTCACCCAAGTTCATAACCCCTTTTGCTAGTCATCTTATCTGATTCATTGATCTCCAGCCTAAATCACCCACATCGACAATTTCCGTCGATATCCTATTCTATTGTGCACATCGGGCTTGCCTGGAACTGGTTTCACAATGAACAAACTCAACTACACAAAAGCTAATTTCCACATTTTCCCACAACACAAGTAACTCATTTACTTCTTTGACAAATGATAATGATCATGCCAATATATAATATACCACATAACAAATCATATCTAAGTCAATAGTTGAATACATCTCAAGTCCACATAACAATATTTCACGTAATACAAGTAACAAATGCAATCAATTAATTCCCCAAATTCCCCTACCTCGAATCCTCTCTTCTTACTCCACAAGTACTTCTTTTGCTTATCTCCTTTTAACACTCTCTTACACACTTTCTACATACAGTGCGTATTGCACTTTGCAAGAGGAAAATATAACACATATGGAGCATTGCTCCTATTTATACCATAAATAAGGCGGCAAAGTGGTTCTCATTGGTTATCAGTTTCAACATCAAATGCTACTCCACCATTCCACGTTAGCTATAGGCTTGATTAATCATCAACCTAGGCTTCAATAGTCATCACCCTAAGGTGCTTACTAAGCACCCTAAAAGCCCTACATGATAACACCTCAACTACATACTTTTCACCAACAAGCTAATGATTAGATTAATGTCCTTGGGTTGGCATATGGAGTGAACTACGTGGCAAACTTTGCCACTCCAAGAAAGCCATTTGACCTTACTTTCCTAGTCCAAAAGAGTTAATAACCATTTTATAAGGTTCGTAGTAATTTAATTTCAACCCAAACTTAGCTAACCGAAGTTAAATAAATAAAAAAAAATGTCCCCCTTTAAGCAAGATTAAATAAAAAGAGAAACCAAAAAGTTTAAACAACATGAGCATGATAGGACAAAGGTGTATAAAATTCAGAAATTATGGGACTCCACAATCTACCCTCCTTAAATAAATTTCGTCCTCGAAATTTAAAACATACCGGTTAGCGAAGCCACCAGTTGGTCCATTTCTTTTGAAAACAAAAAACAAACTATCATGATATGATAGTTACTAGACAAGAAAAGTAGCCAAGCGTTTGATTATTTTCTTAACATTCTCAGTCTTAGTCTCACACAAGATATGATAGCAATGATCATCTCCTTCCACTTCAAACAGCTCCACTTCTCCTTTCCACCCACTTTCCTTCACCAAATCGTAATACCAAACACCTCAATCTCTCAGCTCATTTTTTCCAGCAACACACACAAGTAGCCGAGAGCATGCAACTCCAGCTAGTCTCAGTTCACCCTCACCCGCCGGATTCAATATCGGATTGTCAATCCCTCCGGGAGCTGATGGAGAAACAAGGTCCCAAACCAAATAAGGTAAAGTTTTCTCAAAGTTTTCTCCTCTAGGCTCTGACCCAATTAGCTTGGAACTCCAAAAATAAGGGTGGGACAAAAATGCACCCAAAATTTTGACACCACCACACAAGCTCTCAATTCCTGCCTTGATAGCCATATTATGTGCAATGTTTCCACCTGCACTATCACCACCAATGTAAAGTCTATCAAAATCTCCAAACCTGACTAACCATTGCTCTTTGTTACCATCTGTGTCTTTGTTGCTTGAGTGGGAAGCAACCCATCGAAGAGCATCCCAACAATCTTCTTAAGCATTAGGAAATGGGTTCTTCGACGCAAGTTTGTACTCAACAGAGATAGCTAGGACTCTTGCTTCCGAGACCAAGCAGTTGAGATAACGGTTGTCAAGAAATGGGAAGGCAGATTCAATGCAAAACCCACCGCCATGGAAGTAGACTGATGAGTCCATATTATACTATATATTTTACCCTAATCTTAGTTATAATTTATTGGTTATTTTGATAGAATTTTGATACTTTGTTATATATTTTCAATGTAGAACATTTGACTTCCTCTGGAGCAAAAAGTGATCAAACAGATGAATTTTGGAGTGATTCCAATTAAAGGATGTTCATGAGTCTTTCAAGGTGATTGTATCAAAATTCTAGATTTTTCTACTTAGCCGTTTGACCGTGGTAAAGAAATGAAGGCCCAGCGCGCAGCTTTCCCAGATTGACATTTCTAGATATTTTGGGCATTTTGGAGGTCAATATGACATATTTTGAGGAAGATTGCTTCTGATGATTTGTAGGGGACGTCTACAGCTTTCAAAAGAGACCTTTTGGGACCAAATCGGAGTTGATTTGGTTGGTCAAAAGACTATTTTTCTGAGAACTCCGAATTTTAGTTCAAATAGGAAACTGTTGTGGTCTATTTTTATCTGACAGAGAGACTAGGGCCGGCGGAAGAGAGAGAGGAGAGAGATATGTGTTTGTAGAATTGTAGGGGAATGTGTGTGTTGTTATCCCTCCTACATTGTGCCTTTATTTATAGTAGTAAAGGGAGAGAAGATATTCCTTCTCCTCCAAGTAATACAAGTTGTAATAGGAAATGATAACTAGAATCAAATCTAATCTAGGATTTACACAATCATACTTATTCTAGGAATGTTTACAACACTCCCCCTTGAGTGTGCAAATACTTAAGGTAGATTCAGCATCATGCAGAAGTTGAGGAAGTCGACTCATCGGCATTGATTCCAAGGAACAACGCTTATTCTCAATAAGGTAGGAACTTGCATAAGTAGTAAGTCTCACTAAAAACCCTAAGGCTATGGCAAAAACCCGAGTAGGGACAAAATCCATAGTCTAAGGAAAAATGCGTGAGAAATGCAAAGTCAAAAGAAACGTCTACAGGACGTCATCAGGGATATGACCAGCCCAAGGTGGGTGCCTCGTTAAAACCTAGTTAGGTAGCAAAAACCCAGTGGGAAAAATGCTCCTAATCGTAGGGAAAAAGAGTACATTAAGATCAAGCAAGTATCCAGAAGATACTCCCCCTGAGTTTGACATAATTCCAAAGAGAAATAGCAAAGTTACAACTCAGAAAGTTTACGCATACCAATTCCATGAACAAGCTTCTGAAACGTCGCCTTCGGTAGTGATTTGGTGAAGAGTTCGGCCAGATTGTCTTGTGATCGGATTTGCGTGACTTCAATCTTCTGATGCTCTTGTTGTGTAAAGAAGAACTTCGGCGCAATATGCTTGGTGTTGTCTCCTTTGATGTAACCCTTCTTGAGCTGTTCGATGCAAGCTGCGTTGTCTTCAAAAATCGTCGTTGGGGCATTAACGGCGGGATGAAGATCACAGGAGCTTTGAATATGGCCTATTACTGCTCTCAACCAAAAACATTCCCGAGTTGCTTCATGTAAGGCGAGAATTTCAGCATGGTTAGACGAAGTGGCAACTAAGGTCTGTTTAGTTGACCTCCAAGATATTGCGGTGCCTCCAACGGTAAAGACATAACCCGTTTGAGAACCCGTCTTGTGCGGATCAGATAAGTATCCAGCGTCGGCATAACCAACAAGGCGAGAATCAACCCGATGAGCATAGGGTGCGGCATCACTCGAGGATTCGTAGGGATAGAATAAGCCCAAATCTGTAGTACCCTTAAGGTAACGGAAGATGTCTTTCACGCCAGTCCAATGTCTGCGTGTTGGTGCATTGCTGTATCTTGCCAAAAGATTAACAGCGAAGGAGATGTCGGGTCTAGTGCATTGAGCTAAGTACAATAAAGCGCTTATCGCACTTAGATAAGGAACTTCAGGCTCCAAAATCTCTTCATCATCCTCCTTCGGACGGAAGGGATCTCGCTTTGCATCTAGCGTACGAACGACCATATGAGTACTCGAAGACTTCGCTTTATCCTCATTAAAACGGCGCAACACCTTCTGGGTGTAGTTCGATTGATGTACTAAGATTCCATCCGAACAATGCTCTATCTCGAGACCGAGATAGTATCGAGTCTTACCTAGATCTTTCATCTCAAATTCCGACTTCAGGTGCGAAGCAGTTCTCGCGAGCTCTTCAGGAGTTCCGATGAGATTCATGTCATCGACATATACTGCAACAATCGCAAATCCGGAATGTGACTTCTTAATGAACACACAAGGGCATAGTTCGTTGTTCACATATCCCTGACTAGTCAAATACTCACTCAGACGGTTATACCACATTCTTCCGGATTGTTTCAAACCGTATAGTGAACGCCTCAGACGAATTGAGAGCGTGTTCCGGGGTTTGGAAATATTTGAACCAGTCAATGTAAGTCATTCGGGAACTTTCATATAAATTTCCGTATCAAGATCCCCATAGAGATACGCGGTTACTACGTCCATCAGCTGCATATCCAGTTTTTCGGAAACTACCAAACTGATAAGGTATCGAAAAGTAATCACATCCATAACGGGTGAGTAAGTTTCGTCATAGTCAATCCCGGGGCGTTGTGAGAAACCTTGTGCTACAAGACGAGCTTTGTAACGCACAATTTCGTTCTTCTCATTACGCTTCCGAACGAAAACCCACTTATAGCCAACGGCCTTCACATGTGGAGGAGTAGGAACTACAAGTCCAAACACCTTACGTTTCGCAAGTGAATCAAGTTCGACTTGGATTGCTTGTTTTCAGTTTGACTAATCAGCTCTACGTCGACATTCATCAACGGAACGCGGTTCAATGTCATCGCTCAACATGATCTCAGTAGCTACTGCAAATGCTAATGCATCGTCGACAATCATCTCATTTCTACGCCACACATCATCTAAGCTAGCATAATAGACCGAAATCTCACGATTCTCGGGAGGAGGATTCGTCTCTTCAAGGACGCTTCCATAATCTAGAATTTCCTCATGAGTTGGGTAAAATGAGTAAGCGATAGTCGGATTCACGGTAGGCTCTTCAGGACCTTGTGCCGTGGTTTTCCTCTTCCGGGGGTGTGAATCCTTTGAACCAAGGGGCCTGCCACGCTTTTGTGTAGGGGCAGATGATTGGCTAGCCGCTAATGTACGTGGATCACCAGAATTGGCGTCCCGGGCTTCCAGGAGGGTAGTCCATCGTACATTTGGTACATCTATCTTTGCAGGCGTATTCGCAGCAGGAATATGTGATCTTGTCACGCGCGCTAGATCGATGAAAGCATCTGGCATGCTTTGAGCTATGCTCTGGAGATCTAATATGCGCTGCACTTCAGCTTCAGACTGAGCGGTGCGAGGATCTAAATGAGACAAAGTGGGAGTCGTCCACGATAATTCGCGTCGTTCATTAGGAACGTTGACGTTCTTATCTCCCCCTAACGACGGGAAGACTGTCTCATAGAAGTGACAATCCGCGAAACGAGCGGTAAACAGATCGCCTGTCAAAGGTTCTATGTAACGAATAATCGAAGGAGAATCATATCCGACATAGATTCCCATCCTTCGCTGAGGCCCCATTTTTGTACGTAAGGGCGGCGAGATCGGCACATAGACCGCACAACAAAAAACGCGCAGATGCGATATGTCGGGTTCGCATCCGGTGACCAACTGAAGGGCACTAAATGGTTGTGTCGCAACAGGCCTCAGGCGGACCAACTTTGCTGCGTGCAATATTGTATGGCCCCAAGCAGCGATCGGGAGCTTGGTACGTATGACCAACGATCGAGCAATCATTTGTAAACGCTTAATGAAAACCTCTGCCAGGCCGTTCTGGGTGTGAACATGGGGTACATGATGTTCAACTTCAACCCCAACCGACATGCAATAGTCATCAAAAGTTTTAGATGTGAATTCTCCAGCATTATCCAATCGAATAGATTTGATCGGATAATCAGGGTGGTGAGCCCTGAGCTTGATAACCTGAGCCAACAGTTTGGAGAATGCAGCGTTCCTTGTGGACAACAAGCACACGTGTGACCAACGTGTAGAAGCGTCAACCAAAACCATAAAATATCTAAATGGTCCGCATGGAGGTTTAATCGGTCCACAAATGTCCCCCTGAATCCGTTGTAGAAAAATGGGAGGATTCGAACGAATCTTGTCATAAGAAGGCTTAGTAATAAGCTTTCCCATAGAACATGTTTGACATTCAATTTCATGGATCGAACCTAAGCTTCGGGTTAGTGGATGCCTGTGTGAAGTTTTGAGGATACGGCGCATCGCTATTCGTCCAGGATGTCCTAAACG
Source organism: Malus fusca (assembly GCA_035220775.1). Taxonomy (NCBI): domain Eukaryota; kingdom Viridiplantae; phylum Streptophyta; class Magnoliopsida; order Rosales; family Rosaceae; genus Malus; species Malus fusca. The sequence goes on from CM069071.1 coordinate 14,116,957, forward strand.
ATCATGCCAAAGTGTAATTTCGTGCGCGGTCCCTGTGGTAGGGCCAGCCACATAGTGGCATTCTATGGGGCGTATGGTCGTAGTATACAGACCACTCGGGTTACGCTCCATCTTCTCTAGAATACTCTTCTGGCCATATTCGTAGGAAGTTATGCACAGAAATTCAACTCCGTTTTCTACGTGGGTTTCAGCGTGGTAATTGTTATCTCTAATGTCCTTGAAACTTAGTAACGTTTTTCCGGAACGTGGAGAATAGAGTGCCTCAGCAATGGTCAAGATTGTACCATTGGACAACATTATACGTGCCTTACCGTATCCTTCGATCAGGTTGGATGGGCCTGAGAGGGTTGTCAGAGGTGCATTCTTAGGTACGAAGTTAGTGAAATAGATGGGTTCACGCAAAACAGTATGCGTGGTTGCACTATCTGCCAGACAACTAACTTTCCCACTATACCTAGAATGAAAAATTAATTTGAATCGGTCACATGCATAAAAGTTTATAAAAATAAGTATCAATTCAAAATAATTTCATTTATTCAAGGATTAAAAACTTAATATCCAAAATAAATCGCCAACTAATAATCCAAAACATAAAGGAAAATTGTTCAAAATCAACCAAAAAACAAGGTGGGGTTCGGCCACTAGGTGGAATTCGGCCCCAATTGTCTTATTTCAACTGAAAAATAAGTCTATGTCTAAGATTCTAATCTTCCATAGGAGTGGTATCCTCTTGAAAGTCAAAAACCTTCATCTTTGTAGTCTCCGGTTCGTCCACTTGCATGAAGTTTGATTCAAACTTCTTACGACGAGAATGATATTCATCTATAACCTTCTTGGGAGCACGGCAAATACGGGACCAATGGTCCTTTGAACCACAACGATAACACATATCGTCATTCATTGTGGCAGGTGCTTTGCCCTTATTCTTGAAGTTCGGGGCCTTGGGAGCGAGGTTTGGGCGCTTCTGGGCTTTGTCTCCTCCCTTGGATGGGTCTTGGCTCTGTTGACCTTGGTGGGATGGCTTCTGGCCGCCCTTACCACGCCTTTTTTGGCGTTTTGGGTGCTGATTAGTGCTATAATGTGCTTCACGCACAACAGTAGCCCCAGTAGGTCGAGCTTGATGATTCTTCATCAACAGCTGGTTCTGCTTTTCAGCAGGAAGTAAAACAGAGATCAAATCCGATAACTTAGTGAACTTCTGAGCTCTATATTGTTGCTGCAGGACAATATTAGAAGCAGAGAAGGTCGAGTATGTCTTCTCCAGGAGATCCTTTTCAGTCAAAGTTTCATTGCAAAACTTGAGAAGTGATCGGATTCGACAAACTTCAGAATTATATTCATTCACAGACTTAAAGTCTTGGAAGCGCAAGTGCTGCCAGTCGTGTCTTGTTTCAGGCAAGAATATGTCATTTTGGTGATTGAAACGATCAGCCAAAGCGACCCATAATGCACGTGGATCCTCCTCAGCAAGGTACTCAGTTTGCAGAGCATCATGAATATGTCTTCGGATGAAGATCATAGCAGTGGCTTTTTCAGCTTCGCCAACAGGTTTATCTGTTGCTTCTTCAATAGGACGCAAGTTCTTTGCAGTGAGGTGGAGCTTCACATCTTGAACCCACTTGAGGTAGTTCCTTCCATAGACCTCCAAAGCAGTGAAGTCGAGTTTGTTCAAATTCGACATGTTCCTATCACAAAATAGATGGACAAGATGTGGTTAGTGTAATGGAGAAAAATCAATCCATTCACATAGGAGTAGAACATACAGGTTCTAATAGACATGTATTGGCTTAATTTCGCATGAAAAACTTCGGGTTTCATGGGTGATATGTTTAAGTGAAAACTTCAGGTTTTCAAACAAGGCATGTTTATAAGAAACTTCGGGTTTCAAAGTAATTATGAACTTCAGGTTCATATATTCCTGCAGGCAAACACAAATATATATGCAAACAAATATGCAACAAATATTGTATGCAAAAATATTGTATAATGATAATTGAATTAATTTATGTGGTCTTCGGGGCCTAAAAACATAGGCAAAGCCCACAGGTGGCTCATGGAGCTCACGAGGAGACATGGGCAAGGGGAATGGGCTGCTGTGTGCAGCACCAAAAAAAAATTTCTTTTTTTTCTTGTCGGGCTGGGCCGCTGCAAGCGAGCCCAAAAAACAAAAAAAATTTGTTTTTTTTTTCTTCGGCACGGGCTGGGCCGTGACATCTCAGAGCAGCAGCAAGCCCAAAAGGGCGCTGATGTAGGCCGAGGGACAGGAGCCCACTGGGGCTCGGGTTTTTGGGATCAAACACCCCAGCGAGTGCTGGGTGTGTGTCGCCGGAGAAGAACACCAGACCTGGCGCTTCTAGCGTTGGTCGGGGTTTTGTTGAAGACTCGATTTGAGTCATGGTGACCATGGGGGTGAACGGAGATTTAAAAAAAAATCTCGATATTCATTGTAAAACCCTAGAAATTCGATTGTAATTTCAAAAAAAATCGAATTTTCAGACAAAAATTCATCGGGGACGACTGCAGGTCGTCGGGGGTAACTGGGCATGGCTGCAGGCCATGTTGGTTGACGATTTCAAGGGTGGCAACGCCTGCTGGGCGTCGGGTCTGGGTGTTGGGCCTGAAGCCGTGGCTCCAGGATTGGTTCTCGGCTCGGGAAAGGCAAGGGTTCGAAGAACCCTAATTCCCCAATCGCAAAAATTTTTCAATTCAATTATATTATATGCATATATAATTCTAATGAATCACATATTTACGTTGATGCATATGCAAATAATAGTTTCAATGCATGTACATATGTAAGATTCAGTTCATAACAAATATCAAATTCACATAATTGTAGCAATTTTGGTGATGAAGCATACACAATTTATGTAGAATCTAAAATACGTTAAACGTAAAGTTGGGTCATGCATCATGGTGAATGTTCATGCTATCAGGGCTTGCAAAATATCGAGTTAAAAACCGTTGTTTGGAAAGAACCTGATTGCGTGATGATATGGATGAACTGGTTTGATGTAGAAAAAAAATCTCCAACGTCAGATTCCTAAGCGCAGCGGTAGGAGCGTGCTGATAACGTGTTGTGGTCTATTTTTATCTGACAGAGAGACTAGGGCCGGCGACAGAGAGAGAGGAGAGAGATGTGTGTTTGTAGAATTGTAGGGGAATGTGTGTGTTGTTATCCCTCCTACATTGTGCCTTTATTTATAGTAGTAAAGGGAGAGAAGATATTCCTTCTCCTCCAAGTAATACAAGTTGTAATAGGAAAGGATAACTAGAATCAAATCTAATCTAGGATTTACACAATCATACTTATTCTAGGAATGTTTACAACAGAAACCTTTTATTTTCTGTTTTATTATTTTATTATGTTGCCTAGTTTTATTCTAAGACCTTTTCTAGTAAGGATTTTATTTTGTAATAGTATAAATGAGGCTTTTTAGCCATTAGAGGAAGATGGGGACACTTTAGAAAGCCTTTGACGATTCAAGTTTATTTTCAAGGTGTTTTGTATCCATGTTTTTAATAATATTTTGTTTTATGGTTGTTAGTAACTAGTTTCGCTTGCTAGGGCGAGGTCATGAGACTTAGCAAGAATATGTAGTTTCTTTTCAATTTGCTTATGAATTTATGCATGCGGGTTTTGAATTATTAATCACCGGTTAAACTATCTAATTGTCTAATTGGCCACCATTAGGATATTTAGAAAAGTAATTTGATGCAATTTTGGCGGAGGGTTGTCCCTGAAATTGGCGCTGGCTTCTTGTGGTTAATATGTGTAACTTCTTAGGATGGACGACACGTCTTAAGGATTATATGGTTTTTCAAAAGGTTTTCACAAAATTTAATGAGTCTTGCATGTTCACATTCGATCTGGACGCCACGGACGGGTTGCATATTAGATATACGTTCTATGTCGGAGGTTCCAAGTAGGATATACTTTAGGAAAACCTAACCTTCAAATATGCATGTGTAAGTCATAAGTAATTGGAAGAACTGCTTAGGATTGTTAAGGTGACAGCGGAAACCTAGTGCTAAAATTTATTTTCAAAACTATTTTCTTTTGTTTTCTTTACTTTCTCAATTTTATTTAATTATTTTTAATTAAATTCGTTTTTTATATTTTAGGTCATAAAATCAACCTCTTCCAAACTTTGTTTTCAAATAATTAATTAAGATTTGGTTTTAACATAAATTATTCATTCAATCACTGTGGATAATGACCTTACTTGAGCTGCTATACTACGACAACCTTGTACTCTTACAATTATTTCTAAGTGTTTTTATCCCCACTTTTACACGTGGTAAAAATTCCTATCATAGACCAAGATGGGAAGCTTTTGGGTTTGGTTTTGAGGGAGGTTTGGGAGGTAAAGGCAAGCGGAGATATTGGGGTTGTCTGAGATGGTGATATCTTTGGAGGAGACACCAGTATGAGGGTTTTGATTTGGAGATGGGGGCACGTATGGAGAGCCCAAAAGGCGTTCCACCGAGCCATCTTTGTAGATTCTGATCATAGGAAGGAACTCTAAGGCTATTTCTTTGGTGCTGGAAGACATTAGAGAGACTTAGGTAAATGAGGAGGATTCTCTACCCTCCTGTTCCCATCTCCTTTCCTCCCTTCCTCTCACACATTGATTTTTGGTACATAAAATATTTCTCAAACTTCTTTAGACAAAACTCTGTTTTTTCCTCTTTTTGGGTGGTAATTATTTCTCAGAACATAAAGTGTGAATCAAACCCATGTGGCTAGGTGATGGGTGTGAGTTTATTGATAAATTTTAGTTTTATTGTTAATTTTATCATGTACTTGATGGTAATTACTTGATGGTAATTATGCAATAAGGTAAAAAAGACATTTCACATTTAAAATTTAAGAAGGTGTAAAAAGAGTTTATATGAGTTCAAATAAAATTTCCTATCTATAAAAAGTTTGAAATTGAAGTGTGAGCTAATAAAAAAGGATGCCTTTTTCTTTTTTTTGGTAACTGGAAGTGCATTATCCGGGCTAATAAAAGAAGATGCCTTGTTTGACACTTCATCATTCAAACAGAATCATGTTCTTCCATTTTCAATTCAAACATTGTGGGCACTTTGACCCCTCAAACTTCTTCTTCCTTCTAAATTTTTAATATTGGAGCAGGTGCACCAAAGACATTCGTTTAGGTAGATGTGGTTGCGTCAGTTTCTTAGAACATCCTTTCAAAGGAAATGTCAAATGTAAAATACTAAAACAATATTTGATGGCTTATATGTTAATTTAATATTTGTAGAATTTTTTGCTCAACTCGATATATTAAATAAAAATGTCATTCTATAATTTTTTTCGCATTTTTTTGTGCGTTCAATTATTAAGAAAATCAATCAAATATTGAGAACACGTATCAACATTTATTATAAATTGCATCACACCTATTAAAATATTATTAAATTAATTTTACAGCAACTGTCCGAATTTGATGCCAAAAGGTTTGCCTTTAATTGACCCAATTCCATGTAAGAAATTAAAGGCAATGTTGGGCAGTTTTAATACATCTTCTCTAGAGATGTTCATAGGCATCGAGTTGACCATTTTGTATTCAAATTCAAATAATCCTCCTGACATAATAATATGAACTAATAACAAAGCTAAGACCAAGATGATCTATTTATAATGGTTTTGACCTTGGTAATTACAATAACTGACACACCCCGACTCAGAATGTCCACTAGGACTCTGAATCGACCTGTGCTGGCCGACACCTGGAAGGTGACGAAGCCATAAAATATGATGATGTGGAAAAAGATGAATAATTTTAAACCTAAAAGTGCCTAAATACAAGAGTGCGCGGTGAGCGGGTCTGGACACATTTCACACGTGATACAGAGCATAGGTGTTTGGGCCCAAAAGTATTGTTTTGGGCCAAGTTAGATATTTTTTGGCCCAATGTTGGATAGGCCAAGTTTAGATTCATTCTCGGCCCAGAAGTCGTGAAGAGGTCATGGGGAGATATCAGCCCATGGGCCGCGCGGTCGAAGTTGGCCATATTCTATCGGAAATTGGGAAGGTGGACGAATCCTGTTATGAGAAGGAGTTTCGATAGGATCAGGATGCTGAGATTGAATACGGTCTGATAACGAGTTATGTTTGAAGTCCTAGTAGGAATAAGATTGGTCGAGATAAAGTTCGATCGTGAGAAAGAGTTCTAATCCGGGAGTGATTGGGATTCAGTGCAGGTTGGCTGCTATAAATAGGGAGGGAAGATATCGAAACAAACCTCTTCAATTCAACACACAAACTGCCCTGCGCAAACCCTCGCTCTACGCGAAATCTCTCAAACATCTTGAGATTTTTATTTTCCTTTTTCGCCGACACACCTTCAGTTTGGATAAACAGCACTGTGAAGGCAATTGGCGAACATCTTCAGTTTGGATAAACAACACTGTTGTCGTAGAATCAGCCGATCGTGAAGCACCTTCAGTTTGGATAAACAGCACTGCGAACAAGGCCGACTGGTTATCTATCCAAGTCTCGGTCGAGGAGGATTTTCGAATCCTTATCGGCAGAGGTCATCTCATCAGCCTTCCCGGCAAACTGAGGTGTTACAGTTTATTGAGCTCGGTGCATTGCACGCCGAGTTATTTTATGATTGGATACTCTCAAGTGGGATTTAGAGTTCGGCATTTCGACGGTCGAACCATGTTTACTGTTAAGACTTATATTCGCTTTGAGTATTTGTGCCCTTACACTTTGGTGTCGATTCGGCGTGAATTTACTCTGACGAATACCATCACTGTGACCGAATTCGACGAGGAAAATTTGTGAACTTCGTAAGAATAGTAGCCTTGTCTTCAGGTTCGAAAACCCAAGAGGCCGAGACGTGTTCCTTCCTCGGTTGCAATCGCAAGACGCATAAGTCAACCGCACACCCAACACAACGTCAACACATTTTACTCATCGGCCGAGCTCGGCCGTCGAGTTAGCACACCTCACATTTAACCGAAGAACGTAGTTAGCTCATAAATTACTCGGCATGCGCGCCACGTAGGTTTGGTAGTTTTTAGGGTCAACATTTTGGCACGCCCGGTGGGACCCAGTGCTAAAACTACGAAGTTCATGCCAATTGAGACACAATCGGTTAAAAAGAAAACAGCTATGGGAAAATTCGTAACCGAGCAGCCGGTTCAAAGTCCCGGACAAAAGGTATTACATGCGCGAAATCCTATCGCCGCCATGACTCCTGAGGCTACAAGTGCAACACAACGAGAAAATGAAGTGTGCCTCGGTGGCCAGCATCGAGATACAGAAGTTCTCAACCGAACCACAGGCGTTCTAGTCGAAGAAATAGTGGAGGACTGTGATGAAGATGGTGGTGAAGGTTCTAATCCTCCGACTAGGTCGTTTCTTCGAATAAGACTTGACGAGCAATCCCGACAAGTGGAACAGACAGTGGGCCATAAAATGAACCGTTTGCTTGAAGCGATACAAAGTACTGGAGAGACCCAAACTCGATTGCTCGAGCTAATAGTTAGTAAAGTCTTCGAAGAGAAACCTGTTGATTAGGTTCAACAGCTTCCACTTAAAAATAATTCTCTACATGCCGAAGTGGTGTCTACTCGGCCCAAGACAATTGACTTAGAGAAAAGGGGAGGATCGAGTAGTAGGTCAGATGGATCCGACCAGAGAGTGGAAACAACACCTGTCGATTTGACCAAGGTCCAGCATATGATCGATTCGGCCATGAAAAAGGGGCCGAAGTTCCCTAAATTTATCCATCCGTATCCAGCTTATGTGGAAAGGTTTGAGTATCCTAAAGGTTTCAAAATTCCAGATTTTAGCCTTTTCGCTAGAGAATCGTCTTTATCCTCGTTAGAACATATGGCTCGTTTCACCACACAATGCGGAGATGTTAACAATGGTTTTCATAAGTTGCGGCTGTTCAACTTTTCGTTGACAGGCTCAGCATTTGCCTGGTATATCAACCTCCCACCTAATTCCATCCAAAGCTGGGAGGAGTTGGTCGAGAAATTTCATGAGCAGTTTTATCGGCCAAGAATGGAAATATCAATTTCTTCATTGGCGATGATGGCTCAAGCATCTGATGAGTCACCAATGGATTATCTTACTAGATTTAAATCAGCTAGGAATTGGTGCCGAGTACCTCTCCCTGAAATTGAGTTTGTTAGGCTTGCTCTGAACGGACTCGACGTAGAATACAAAAAGAAATTCTTGAGGGCAAACTTTCGAGATATGTATGAATTAGCCCAACACGTCGAGCAATATGACTATTTGCTCCGAGAAGAGAAGATCTCGAAATCCCCATCTCGATGGACGATTTACAAAAATCCCACGGTCAACTACGCATCGACCGAAGGTGAGGATTCTCAATACGTCAGCGTTGACACGGCCGAGATAATAATAGATAAACCATACGTTTGCAAGGCATTGACTCAAATTAATTCCAAAGATGCCAAATCCCGCTCAGCCACTGAAGAGATAGCGAAAACATCGAAAGTTTACACTTTTGATACCACAAAGGCCGAAGCAATTTTCGATCAATTGTTATTAGCAAAGATCATTAAACTTCGGCCAGGGCATCACATTCCCAAGGCCAAAGAGCTTAAAGGGAAGACATATTGTAAATATCATAACTCGACCAAGTATGCCACAAACAATTATGTCATATTTCGTGATGATATCTAGAGCTGGATTGACAAAGGCAAGTTAAAATTTCCTGGAAAACGCATGACGGTTGATACTGATCCATTTCCTTCGGCAACAGTTGGCATGGTAGACGCCTGTTTGCCCAAGAGCAAAGAGAAATAGAAGGTCAGGTTTGCCCCAGTACAACACATCCTAAAGAACGGCTCCCAGCCTCGACTCAAGATCGACCTATTTTCTAATGCGCCACCTTCTGAGTTCTCAGGACCAGCCATAGTTGAATCCATGTCAGACTCCAGCGAAGAAGAAAATGGCGTATCGATAGTTTTGTACAGCAATTGTAAGGCACACGTTGTATTAACCGAGCCCAAGGAGAAACTGCCTCAGATGCAGATGCAGACGCCACGGCAACAATCGGCAACCACAGAGGCACCTTCAAATGAACCTAGTGAAGGCCAGCCTCTGAAAGTATTCAACAGGCTCGACCCTAAGAAACAGACAGATGGCCCTACCTCGGTCAGACGGTGCCTTGATTTCGACGCACCTTTTTATAACGAGGATTATTATTCAAGCAATTCCAGTAGCTCAAGCTCATCAGCAAATCAAAAAACCTTCAGGCCGCCTGAACCACATGACCAACGTTGGTACAACTATCATTCTCCCACCTGCATGTATATTGCGTTTTCCAAATCCCAGAAACGTCGACGTCAGCGCATAGATTGCTTGGCTCGACGGCAAACGGCCCCGCCTGTTTCGGCCACTAAATGGCAGCCGAAAGAAACGGCATGGAAAAGAGATGATCGGCCAACCCCGACAATCATGGCCAAGTTACAGAGACAGAAGAAAACCAATCGTGACTTCGATACTACCATTGAAGAGTCTGAGAAGCGCATCAAACTATTTTTTTGGCCTGGGAAGATGAAAGCTCGCTTCGAGCAATTTAGGAAAAATGCCGAAAGCCAACTGTCTCCGTTACCTTTGAAAGAATCGCTAATCAGAGTTCGGTTGAATCTGCACCCCCCATTCCTCGGCAAATCGTTGGAATACATGAAAGAGTTCCACAAGAAATATTCCGCCAACGATTTGTATGGTTTGCCCAAGGCATGCCAAGAAGCTCTTGACCTGGCATTAACTTGCCCCGATGCTGAGCAAATCATCCAAAAAACCACTAGTCCAGCGATGAAAGCCAGATTCCAACACATTCGAAAGGCTAAGGTTCTCGGCTTCGAGGTCGACCCATACACGGACATTGACACCGTCAACTCCCTTTTTCTCTCGAAGACCTTCAACACCTTCGACATCACTTTGAAGTTTTTTCGACCGTATCATTATTCGGTTTAACGACCGATGAGAAAGATCGGGTGGCACGTTTGGACACCTACCTAGATACAAGGAATGCCCGAATCACCTATCAGGAATGAGCTCGTAAGATACGGTAGGAGCAGAGTCAGACACCAGATGCATGCAAGCCCGACAACGACATTCAAAAGGACATAGAGTCGGATTATATGGCACAAGTGCACGAGCATGTTGAGACACACAGTAATCCGGCTGAGAATGCTCTAACACACGATGCTATAGTCCTCACCAACCCGGAAGATGACGACCAGGATCCAATGGGCCCTTCAGTCCTTGAAAATATGGAAATCAGCATGGTCTATGTTCTACCTGCTGAATTCCAGCTGACTACATACCAACCAAGTTCCTTGGATGACGATGTGGTCGCCGAGGAAGCAACACAAGTTGATTTCATCACTACCACTGAAGATGAGTCAGTAAACGGCGATGATAAACTTAAAATAGCCTTGGACATCTTGTTTCCCCGTCATTCCTCGGCTAATCTTCAACATTTAAAATCATTGTATGTCACGGCCCATATTGAAGGCTACCCAATCTCCAAAGTTTTCGTCGATTGCGGAGCAACGGTCAATATCATGCATGTATCCGTCATGAAAGCATTACGACGATCCAACGACGAACTCATTCCTTCAGGAATAACCATGAGCAGCTTTGTCGATGACAAGTCTCAAACCAAATGAGTACTCCCTTTAGAGGTCAACATTGCAGGTCGCAATCACATGATCGCATTTTTTATCGTCGACTCCAAGACCGAATATAATGCTTTGCTTGGTAGGGATTGGATTCATCAAACGAATTGCATTCCTTCTTCTTTATACCAAGTCCTCATTTTTTTGGACGGTAAATCGATCGTGGTCCACCCAACCGATACTCAGCCGTTTGATACCAACATGATTCATGCCCGTTATTATGATCATCACGTCGGTTATATTACCCTACAAGGTTTTAATGAAGACGGACGGCCGACTCGGATCTCAGTCCAGAAAGCCATCGAGGTAAGCGCCGAGACTGTCCACCAGGATTCGGCGCGACTCGGTTTGGCTAATTTGCTCCCCACTACTGATGACTAACATCAAAAGCGAGAGGCGTTGGGCCGCGGTTTCATCCACGATGGAACGCTTGCTAACCCATTGGTATGCTATTTCCAAGCACCCACATTCGGGCATCAATCTGGTCGAATTTTTTGCCGAAGAAGATAACGGCCCAGTACTGTCGTTGGATAAAGTTTAGGCCGCACCGATCGAACTCGAAGATAGTCAACCCCAAGTTAAGGATCCTCTAGAAGAAATAAATGTTGGAACGGCCGACCACCCTCGGCCGTTATTTATTAGCGCATTATTACCCCACACCTTGAAAGTTGAACTTCATCAGTTACTTCACGAGTTTAAAGATTGTTTTGCTGGAGTTATCATGAGATGCCGGGTCTCGATCGGACCCTTGTTGAACATGAATTACACATTAAAGCTGGCTACAAGCCTTTCCGCCAGCCTCATCGCCGGTTTTCAACAGAAGTACAGCTCGGCATAAAGGACAAACTAGTTCGACTTTTACAGGTTGGTTTTATTCCGACCGCTTGATACGTTGAGTGGCTAGCCAATATCGTCCCAGTATTAAAGAAAAATGGCACACTCTGTATTTGCATCGATTTCTGTAACCTGAACCTGGCAACACCCAAAGACGAGTACCCGATGCCCATCTCCGATTTGTTAATTGACACCGCAACACATCATGAGATTCTATCCTTCATGGATAGGCATGCCGGTTATAACCAGATTTTCATCGCCGAGGTGGATGTCCACAAGACTGCCTTTCAGTATCCCGGGGCACTCGGCACATATGAATGGGTTGTCATGCCCTTCGACCTCAAGAACGCCGGGGCCACATACCAACGAGCAATGAACAACATTTTTCATGATTTAATTGGTACCATCGTCGAAGTTTATATTGACGATGTGGTTGTCAAATCAGCACGACGACGGACGCATGTGGATGACCTACGTCAGACATTTTTACGCATGCGCCGGCACAATCTGAAGATGAATCCCGCCAAATGCGCTTTCGGCGTATCAGCTGGGAATTTTTTAGGCTTCCTCGTTCATCACCGTGGGATTGAGGTAGACAACAACAAGGCTCACGCAATCATCAATGCTCCATAGCCGATGGCTAAGAAACAATTACAGTCGTTGCTCGGCAAGATCAACTTTCTTCGCCAATTCATTGCTAACTCAGCCGGAAAAATGAAAGCCTTTTCCACGCTGTTGAAACTCAAGGACTCCGACATATTCGAATGGCGTGCCGAGCATCAAGAGGCATTCACACAAATCAAAGTCTCTCTAACGACTCCACCCGTCCTCGTCCCACCAAGACGAGGTCGACCGCTTAAGTTGTACATCTCGACTGCCGAAGAATCCATCGGTTGCCTTCTTGCACAGGATAATGACGCCAGACAAGAACATGCCATTTTTTACCTAAGCCGGAACCTTAACCCACCGGAGATTAATTATTCCGATGTCTCTGCCTTGCTTTATTTTTCACCGCATCAAAACTCAGACATTACATGCTACCGTCAGTCACTCAGGTCATCGCTCAGACCGATGTCATTCGTTACATGCTTACTCAGAAAATCGTCAAGGGCCGAATCGGCAAATGGACGATGGCCCTTTCTGAATTCAGTTGTACCCCATAAGGCTGTCAAAGGTCAAGCTCTAGCCAATTTTTTGGCCCATCACTATTCCCCATACGAATTCGGGGGCACTGACGTTAACATCGGCCTCGTACAAACACGTGATAATTACTGGATGACATACTTTGATGGATCCAGTACGTCAGTCTCGGCTGGCGTTAGGATCGTTATTCAATCCCCCACTCATAATCGTTGGTGTTTCTCTCTCAAGCTCGATTTCGATTGTACAAATAATCAGGCCGAATACGAAGCCCTTATTATCGGCCTCGGCATGCTGCACGATTTGCAGGCTACTCGCGTCCTTGTGCTTGGTGACTCCGAACTTGTCATTAATTAACTCAATAGGACTTTTCGTTGCATGAGTTGTACTCTGGCGCCTTACCACATGGTTGCCAGCTATTTGGCCGAATCCTTCGACGGAATAACTTTTAAACACATTTCCCGAGTCCATAACACTGACGCCGATTAATTGGCTCAAATAGCCTCCGGAGCCCAACCCATGAGGGGCAAGTTAGGCCGAGAAATACCTGTGTTACGACAGGAACATTCGGCCTTGATTAATCGGTAAGTTCTCCAACACGATTGCTTGATTCGTACACGAGTTATGTCTTTGCCGTCGTTGTTAGAACGTAAAGATATTATCGAGGTTTGTACCGTCGAAGCATTACCAAACGATTGGAGAATGACGATTATGCGATATATTAATAATCCTAACGAAAAACACGACCGACAGACAAGGGTTCATGCCACTAACTACGTATTGTACCAGAATGAGTTATATCGAAAAGGCGAGGATGGGTTACTGCTGATGTGCCTTGGCCCGGAAGAAGCTGCTCAAGCAATGGCAGATGTACACGACGGAATTTGTGGAGCCCACCAATCTGGACGAAAAATACGTTGGCTACTTCGAAAGCACGGTTATTTCTGGCCTAGTATTCTAAAGGATTGCATTGAGTACGCAAAAGGTTGTGTACAATGTCAAATCCATAGGCCGATACAGAGAGTACCGGTCGCATCATTACATTCGGTCACCAAACCATGGCCGTTCCGAGGATGGGTCATGGACGTTATCGGTAAAATCACACCATTTCGTTTTGCCAGTTCGACCATTTAACGGTCAAGGTCGGCCAAGACCTCTTTTTTCGCCTTTACAGCGTCGATCTTCGGTCGAAGAGTGTCTCGAGCGGCTGTTGCAACCTTCAAGTCATCATCGGCCTGAAGAGCGTTCTCGAAAACACTGAAGGATTCCCGGGTTCGTTCCAAGGTGGACGATGCCTGAGTGATAGCCTCGGCGCTCAATTGACCATTAGCCCCGAGGTCATTTAGGTATGTACCCAGCGAATCAAGACCTTTGCGCTAGAGAACTTGTGAAGCTGAGAGAGACAAAACTTCTTGCAAACGAACAAGAGTAGCCGACTCGGCAAGTTCAGTTGTAGTTGCCGAAGGACCAGCCGCTCCAGAAGTGCTTGAGAGAAGAGCATCAAACTCGACTTCCCATGAAGGCTGCACATAAGAACAGTTTAAGCGCAAGGAAAATTACAAAAGAATATAGCAAGAAGGTTTTTGTTTGAAACCTGCCAAGAGGAGATTTCGGTCATGTCTTTGGGTTCATTGCTCGAACCTAAAGAACTTAATGGCCGAGCCCAATGTTTCAGACTGCTTCTTAATTCACGTGGCCGATGAAGGTTATCTACATTCGATGGCTACTGAGGTGGCCATGAAATATAGATAACACATTTCGGCGCATAAAATTTTTGGTGAAACGAATAACTGGGCACCTGACATTTAATATTTTCTCTGTTCAGACATGTTATAACAAATTGACAATAGAAAGTAATCGAGCCTTACAAAAGTCGAGGTCACTTCTTGAGGAGGGATGTCGAGGTCTTGGTCCTAAAGGTGAATCGGAGTTTCTGACGTTGCTTAAGGCTTGACCATAGGCCTCTTTCCACGATCGGCACAGGAGAATCAACCTGGTCGGCTGCCTCAACTATGGGGGGAAGATCAACGGAAGGAGTTTGGGTTGGTCGAGAGTGACTCGCCAGCGGAGTCTCGTCACTCTCATCATCCTAAAACAAAAAGTGTTAATCATTTCTGTTACTTAAAAAGTAAAGGGATTTGACGGCATAATCGTACCTCTTCTAAGATGACCGATGAATGCTTTGGGTTCTTAGAAAGATCCTTCCCAATCAAAGGGGTCGTCTCCCCAGAACGGGTACTCCTGTTGACATTGGAGCTTCAGGCAAGTCAACCGAGTGGACAACAACCGGCTCAACCACGACCTCGGGGATCTCAGGTATTGGTTGAGCTTGGGTTACCGAGCCGGCTGAAGGAGGCCGATTATCCGTCGAAGCATGAGCAACGGGAGCAGGAGGAGAGGCATTCGGAGTAGATGTCCCAGTGGTGTGGCTGGATATAACATGAATTTCCTGCGCTCCCTTTTTCGCCAATTTCTTGATGAGTTTTAGGGGGCGGGGAGTTTCATTTGTTGTCTCAGCGCCCAGGTGAGGTCGTTTGCTCGGTCGGTTCTGTACAGTGGCATTGTTGTTTTTTACGGAATGGGCAGATTTTTTCTTGACCGCTGTAAAGACAACCACGTTTGCTTGCTTCAGTACCCGACCGCCTAAAAAAGCGAAGCTTCGTTAGTAAAATTACTCAAATCTAAAGAATAAAGGTAGAAACAAAGGTATACCTTGGGGCGCCTCTTCAGGTTGAGGGATAGAGGGTTTCTTGGGCCGATCAACAAAAATTTTGTTGACGACTTCTTTGACTGAAGTGCTAAAAAAGGTGTGAGTATATTTTTCCCACCAGTCGTCGAAGATATCAGTGCCAAGAGATTCAGGAGAATTTGGTCGAAGACGAAACTTCGTACATCGTTCCTAAAATTCTTTCTCGGCGTCTCTACACTCCCTTTCTGAAGAACCAGAGACGCGACATCGGGTCAGAATGGAGCGAGAAGAAAGTAGAGGCAATGGGCAACCTTGGAGGTAACCGAGCTGCCGGGCGGCAAAGTGGGGGTGATAAACTTCCTAACTTGCTCGATAAGCATCACAACCAAGGGGAAGGTCGCGAGTTAACACAAACGACCCCCAGTTTTGACAAAAAGCAACATCATCGCTATCGCTCCAAGTCGATGAAGGAAGTCTGATGAAGCAAGGATATTCTTGACGATGACATATCAAAAATTCGTCATCAAAAAGGACATCCAGGCCGAAGAGGTGTTTAAAGACTTCTTCAGCTTGGTGAGGGGGGACTGGTTGAGAGGCCAATTGAAGGCCAAACGCTACAGTAAACCGAAGGTCGGAGACTTCTGGCCGAAGCATGGAGAAATAAACATGCAGCCAGAGTTATAACACCCAGAGAGGTCCATTCTGGTGCGAGTCAATTTTGTTAAGGGTCGTCTCTGCCAAGCAATGAAGAAGGTTGGAGATGATGGCGAGGCTGAGTGCTAGAGAGTGGCCACTAGCCAAGGCTTCCGCCACCGGCATGTTCTCAACCACGCATTTGTTCGACTTGGTATAACAAATGAATTTGTTATACCAGTAAAACATGAAGGCCTCGTGTTCCCCCTTACGAAGGCTCGTATCTTCTCGACCAGCAAAATAGAGGATAAGGGTGTTGTAGTTCAGAAAATTTTTGTGCAATTTCTGAACGTCGTTTTTTGAAGGCTCTTGACCTTCCTAGCTCAACGTCTCAACAGCTCGATCGTCAAATAACGCATTGAGGTTAAGGTTGGAGGGGCATCCAATAAGAGTGGCGTCGACTGGGATGCCAGAAGGAGAAGTCCCAATGATAGCCGAGATGTCGATGACGGTAGGAGTCATAGGACCGAATGGAAGGACCATGGTGTTAGTGGCCGAGCACCAGATGTTAAGAGCTGCCATGAGAAGCTCTTTATCCATTGTAATCTCCATGGTCGAGAACTTGATAACGTCGTAAATACAAAGAGTTTTCCACTCTTTATTGAAGAACCTTTCCATTCGAACAACCCATGCCACCCAATTCGCATTGGGCGAAGGCCAAGATCCTTGGGGTTTTGACTGGCACCACTTCGACCAATCGAATCCTTGCAGAAAACCTTCCAAACAGTATTTTTTGAACATGTCGGTAATGGATGACGACACTGCATCATTGAAGAGTGGGCCCAGAACTTAGTGAACAGTGTTTGACTCACCCTCGAAACGCAGAGTTTTGATAGCGTGCTAATCAATGAAATCCTTACACTTGTTGCACTCATATGAGAGTTTTAAGACAAATGAGGCCATTGAGGAAAGGTTAGAAATTTCTGAGATGAAGGTTTCAAAATCCCTGGTTTTTGAAGGTTTTAGACAAAAATAGAACGGCAAGAAAATTTCAAAGGTTTGGGAGAGAGTAAGGTACGAATGGAAGAGATCCAGGTATTTATAGACATTTGGGAACGAAAGGCTAAACGGTTGATTTTCAAAATCAAGGGTAAAATTAAGCGGGAGAGATATTAATCATTGTACATGTTCAGAAAATCAAGGCGAGATGATAGAGGTTTTCGCGGATTGAGGACGCACAATGGCGTGTTACGGCGGTTTAATGTGAAATAGACGTTTCGACGGTCGCATGGTTTCGAGGATCATGATTAAAGGTTGCTAGGGTAACCAGGGGTTAACACGTGTCAGGGCGATTTGGAAATTGAGATCGTGGGATTACATCTCATAAGTGCGCATAGTGGCAGTTCCTGAAAGTCGGTTTCACTTCTTCAAGGTCGAGGCTCAAACTTAGGAGTATAGGTCGACGACCTTAGAAGCGGGGGGGGCAATGTTTGGGCCCAAAAGTATTGTTTTGGGCCGAGTTAGATCTTTTTCGGCCCAGTGTTGGATAGGCCGAGTTTAGATTCATTCTCGGCCCAAAAGTCGTGACAGGTCATGGGGAGATATCAGCCCATGGGCATCGCGGAAATTAGGAAGGTGGACGAATCCTGTTATGAGAAGGAGTTTCGATAGAATCAGGATGCTGAGATTGAATACGATCTGATAACGAGTTATGTTCAAAGTCCTCGTAGGAATAGGATTGGTCGAGATAAAGTTGGATCGTGAGAAAGAGTTCTAATCCGGGAGTGATTGGGATTCAGTGCAAGTTGGTTGCTATAAATAGGGATAGAAGATATCGAAACAAACCCCTTCAATTCAACACACAAACTACCCAGCGCAAACCCTCGCTCTACGCGAAACCTCTTAAACATCTTGAGATTTTTTATTTTCCTTTTTCGCCGACACATCTTCAGTTTGGATAAACAACACTGTGAAGGCAACCGGCGAACATATTCAGTTTGGATAAACAGCATTATTGCCGTAGAATCAGCCGACCGTGGAGCACCTTCAGTTTGGATAAACAGCACTGCGAACAAGGCCGACTGGTTATCTATCCAAGTCTCGGTCGAGGAGGATTTTCGAATCCTTATCGGCAGAGGTCATCTCATCAGCCTTCCCGGCGAAGTGAGGTGTTACAGTTTATTGGGCTCGGTGCATTGCACGCCGAGTTATTTTATGATTGGATACTCTCAAGTAGGATTTAGAGTTCGGCATTTCGACGGTCGAACCACGTTTATTGTTAAGACTTATATTCGCTTTGAGTATTTGTGCCCTTACACTTTGGTGTCGATTCGGCATGAGTTTACTTTGACGAATACCATCACTGTGACCGAATCCGAGGAGGACAATTTGTGAACTTCGTAAGAATAGTAGCCTTGTCTTCAGGTTCGAAAACCCAAGAGGCCGAGACGTGTTCCTTCCTCGGTTGCAATCGCAAGACGCATAAGTCAGCCGCACACCCAACACAACGTCAACACATTTTACTCATCGGCCGAGCTCGGCCTTCGAGTTAGCACACCTCACATTTAACCGAAGAACGTAGTTAGCTCATAGATTACTCGGTCTGCGCGCCACGTAGGCTCGGTAGTTTTTAGGGTCAACAATAGGTATAGTACAGCAAAGTAAGATAATGGTTATGTCATCATAAGAAGACATCTATGCTGAAAAGTGTCACGAATCCTCGTCGATACGAAACTCTACTGCTAGAACCTGGAGGGGTGCAAAAATAGAAAATGTGAGTGAGTGAAACAAAACTTTTCAAACCAATTTCAATTACCAGAGGCAGTAGCCCCTCGCCGCAACACCTATATAATTTCCTAGGAAATAACAGGCGTGACTATAACTCAAAACCATAACCAAAATAACAGTCTCACGGTTATGCCGTGTCAAATATCTCAACAAGAATAAGTAATCCATGTGAAATAAATCAATATGAAATGGTATGCCAGTCGGAGTCACCTCACGTGACCTGTACGGTTGAATCAATAGCTCATCAATCATACTAGTCGGAGTCACCGCACGTGACCTGTACGACTTATCCATATCTCGTCAATCAACGCTAGCATATAAGTTGGAATCACCTATAGTGACATGTACAACTTATCCATAGCTCATCACATATCTCATCACATCTCATCACATATGCTAACTCATAAGTCGGGAGTCACCTCTAGTGACCTGTACGACTTATCCATATCTCATTAAGTATGCTGACTCATAAATCGGGAGTCACCTATAGTGACATGTACGACTTATCCATATCTCATCACATATGCTAACTCATAAGTCGAGAGTCACCTATAGTGACCTGTACGACTTATCCATATCTCATCACATATGCTAGCTCATAAGTCGGGAGTCACCTATAGTGACATGTATGACTTATCCATATCTCATAAGTATACATGTACACGAGTCGGAACCACCTAAGATGGTCTGTACGACAAGAATGGGTGTAAATAAATACGCTCAAGTGCTACGATCACGTGAAGACTGTGCGAATAATCACGGGTCACCTACGAGTCGGAACCACCTATAGTGGTCTGTACGACAGGCCTGTGCACCTACCTTGGATCCAAGGTGAGCGTAAGGTGCGGGAGGTGAACATCACGTGAATGACTGTGCCCTGACCACGGGCGGGAGCACTAACACCGAGGTGCAGGTTTATGAACTCTAAATGCATCTCATGTGACGTATACAACTCATAGGCAACTTGAACGACAATGTCAGAGTTGCCTAAAACATAATGTGATCATGCCATAACTCAATCATTTCAACTAATACCATAACTCACATGAACTTATCTGTGTGTTCCGCGTTCATCTTCGCACTTCAAAGCATTCATAATAATTTTGTGCAGGTAGTATACACATGGATATGCCATAATACAAATCTAAAACTCAACCATATCATAGTATTTTTCCAATATATAGATATATATAATGTGGCGTAAAATGCACAATCTATAAAGCCCTACTCCCGAATTATTTATTTTCGGAAATAATTATCGGGGATAAGTCCAACTAAACACTATCATTACTTACGTTTCCTTATTTCAGTTTCTTGATTCCTTCCAAATTGATTTATGACCAACATCCAATCACTAAAAACATAAGGTTAAACCTCATATTTTCACCAATTTCCTTCACAATGCTCAATTCCCAAACAAGGTTTTTGTTTCAAATATTGTATGGCTGCATCTAACGTCTCGTTAGACTGCCTACGTACGCTAAACAGGGATCAAGCCATTCGTAGTTCATAATAGTATTTCAAAGCATTCCCATTAATCATAAGCAATAATCGATTTATAAACATTTATGGAATTGTCAATCATATATATATATATATATATATATATATATATATATATATATAATACACGATAGAATGGAAAAGACCCATTCACCTGAGGTTCGTGCCACGACTCCCTAGCATGCATATCGAGACATCACGAATCATCGTCGCCTATGACCAATTATCACATCACATCTCAGAGTTCTGACCGATAAAATACATAATTTACATAAAACGCATCCCTACGTAATTCAATTCGGAAGATCTACATCACAGATTTCCGATCCGTTGTTTCCAAAGATTCACATTATACTTCTAGAACAACATCTTAAGGTTTCATTATTATCCAACGGTCGGATCTCCGCCAATTGCCTAAAATCAAGTGGCGGTCACATTTTATTTTATGAACTTACAAATCCAATTCGGGAAGATCCGTACGTTGGAATCCCGATCCGTAAGTTTCTATGGTTCTCAAATATTACTTACTATAACATATTAAAGTTTGGTAACAATCCAACGGTCGGATCATCAATTCATAGAATGACCTATTAACGTAACGTAGAGAATTTAGATTCTAACAATCAACCTACGCCATACAATTACCAAAACTGAACTCAAAGCATCTAGTTAGCCTAAGAATAACATCGACGGCCCCTGGCCACACGCCGCTGTGGGTGGCGGTCGGCCGCCCCGACTCGTAGAAAAATCCAACTATTTCAAAAAATTACCAAAATTTACAGGAATGAAGATCTCAAAGAGAAGAACAACTTTCATACCTGCCACGAAGTCCAAAAGTGGATGGAAGATGGTCAATTTTTCCCACGAAGCCGGCAGGCGGCGGGTGACTAAAGCTTTCCGATGTCGATTCGTCGTCTACGGTGGTCCAACGGGGTCAAGGTTGGTTGGGTTTTGCTCATGGGATGATGGGCTACAAAGCCCAAATGGTGGCATCGGCCATCACTTTGCCGATTCGCTGGAAATTTGAAAAAGGTGGCCAGAGTACTATTGATTTTCGTCGACTTTCGTGGCCTTAAACCGCCACATACCGTGGTTAATCAAGGTGGTTCTTGGGTGGGTTTTGTAGAGGGGAATGAGAGCTTCAAGATGGTGGTGGTGGAGTCGAAAATCTCCACCGGAGTTGGCCGGAATCGGCCTTGGAAAATGGGAGCTCGCGGTGGGTGTAGGTCAACGGGAAGGCTACTTCCCTTTTTTTTTTCTTTTTTTTTCTTCTTTCCTGATTTCTGATTGGGCTGTTGCCCTTTTTCTACCTTTTATTTAATTGGTCCTCCTTAACCAATTAATTAACTTTAAATAACCAACTTCAAACGTTCGTAACTATACCGTTATAATCCAGACTCGCAAACGGCTTTCGCCTATGTGTTCGTACCAACCAGTACTACTTAAATACGCCAAAAGAATAAGTCATACGTTCCTCTAGACAATGGTCAACAGAAATCAAAATCCCGCCTCTAGGCATTTTCGTCAATTCCCTCGATTAAAATAAATAAAAAAAGAGTGATGTTATTCTCACCCCAATGTCTTATCTTCCCACCCACCTTTTAATGAATTTTTAATTACAAATTTGTCTATTTGCAAAAAGACTGATAAGGACATTAATTATCTTGTTTTGTTTAATTTAAAAAAAAAAGGCTTGGCGTGGGAGACGATTTGTCTACCTTAAATCCTAACTCATATTTTCATCTCCTTTCATTCAGAGAAAGTAAAAAAAAATATCAATGGACTTAGAAGATGACTTTTTCATTGAACAGGTGGAAGATGATGCTTTTAAAGAAGAGGTAGAAGATTATGTTTCCATTGAAAAGGTAGATGAATAATTTGTATGTAGGCCATTTGAATTTATCCATCACATTTTTAAATTTATCATTGTCGAATTCTTTTGAATTTGGATACCTCTGTCGTTTCCATTTGAATTTGCAGACCTTAGTGGTTTTCATTTACATATTATTTGTTATATTTTTTAAGAGACAATTTTATAATTTCATATGTTTGTATATATTAAAGGTTATTTTGGGAATAATAGTGGGTGGGGAAATAGCATTTTAATTTTTTAACTTTTTAAGGTGGGTGAGATTATAATGTGGGTGGGAAAATAAGACAATGAGGTGGATCTAGTAGCTCTCATAAAAAAATGAAATTTTAGGGACGGGTTGTCACAATAACACTCCTGAGGTTTATCGAGTTTTCACAAACTCCCTCATGTTTGAGACATTACACAAAGACCTCCTTAGGCTTTAATTCCCTTCCATATAACTCCTTGAGTCAAAATTTTGCTTATAAATTTAGTAATTTACCCTTATTAATTACTTGAAACTAATAAAGAAAAACTTTATAATTATATAAAAAAAATTATAAATCATTAAACACTTAAAAGAGGACAAGAAGAAGACCACGTGGACAAAAACAAATTACGAAAAAAAAATTAATTATTACTTTGAGAATAATATTTTATTAAAAAAAGAAGTTGTCCATCTTCTTCTTCCCTTCCCACCCGATTGAGCAACCACCTCCATTTCCATCTCCTCCTTTCTCCATCACCACAACCCATTCAAACTTTGAACAAAAAAAAAAAAAAAAAAAACAATCTCTCCATCTCTGACCATGTGTAAACAATTTATAATTTTACACAAAGAAAATCGAGATTAGCAATAATAATGAAGAAAAAATTAGTCCCTCAAATATTATGTGGGTGACACATCGGATAGCCCTGGTAATAGACAATAAAATATTAGATTTTTTTTTAATAATACAAAATAATTTTATTTATAATTTCTGATAGGATTTTTAATCGGTCTCGTTGTACCACTTTTTATTAAAAAATTAATTAATTCAATATTAAAAAAAACAAAAAACCAAAATAAACACCCACACCTAGATTTTCAACTTGTGTCCCCCCCCCAACGCACCCAAACCCTCCTCGCCTCTCTTCCTCCATCTTCACCACCCCACCGCCGCTTCTCTTCCTCCATCTTCACCATCCCCTCCACCTCAGCCTCCATCAACTGTCTCGATCTTCCCCGCTCCCTAACCAAACTCTCTCTCTCTCTCTCTCTCTCTCTCTCTCTCTCCCAAAAACAAATCCCAAATCGTGCGATTTGGGCACGCCAGTGGAAGGAGGGGGATCGCGAGTGAGTGGGGGCAAATGCGGTGTGGGGTGCAGCGGCAGCTACGGTGGAGGAGGGACTGGATCTCTACCATTTGTCTGTGGATGTTCATCAGTCTCGGGGACGAACTCCAGCAAGAGCCGTTGAGTTCGAAGCTTGCTGGGTTTTACAATTTTTTTTTTAATTTTACTTTTTTTATTAATATTTAATATTTTTATTAATTTTATATTGTGGCTGACGTCAGCCCACGTCACGTTGCCTTCGGGCTCTCGAGCTGGCAACTCGTGCCGGGCCTCTCCCTCGGGCCCGCTCGGGCTCCATTGCCAGCACACGTTGGACCAAGTCCCTCGGGCTATATGCCCTTGTTCCAATGCCAGTCCACCAGGCAATAGCCCACAGTGAAACTGCACTAATGGTCCATGGTTTTCTTCTGCTGCCCTAAAGGATAACTCAATTTGCTGGATTTTTTATTTTTTTATTTTTTTGCTAGAATTTTTGGTCCATTGGGATTAGGCAATTCGAAGTCCTCTTTCTAAACCCTACCAATGAAAAAAAAATTATCGCCTCCAGAATTAAGTTGAATTGCTGATTGAGCAGTTAGGATTGAAAGAATCTGCTCGCTTCAGTAATATTTCATAAAGAATTAGGAGAGTGCACCAGAATTTGGTCACTTTTTATTTTACTTCGATCAAAAAAGGGAGTTAGGATACTTCATGCATGCTAACAAGGTACATATTTAGTTTTATTTATTTGTAGAACCAAAGACGGTCATTCTCTGTTTCATACTTTCATGAGGAAACTTAGCAAGATAATTATAATTAAACAAGAAAAGAAGCCAAGCGTTTAAACATTTTCTTAATATTCTCAGTCTCGGTCTCGAACCAGAAATAAAAGCAATGATCCTCTCATTCCACTACAAACAGCTCCACTTCTCCTTTCCACCCACTTTCCTTCACCAAATTGTAATACCAAACACCTCGATCCCTCAACTCATCCTTTTCAGCAAAACACACGAGCAGCCGAGAGCACGCAAGTCCAGCAACGCTTGGTGCACCCTCACGCACCGGATTCACCATTGGATTGTCAATACCTCCGGGAGCCGATGGACACATAATGTCCCAAATCATATAAGGCATAGTCTTCTTAGAGTTTTCACCTCTGGGTTCTCCCCCAATTGGCTTGGAACTAAAAAAAATAAGAGGGACAAATACGCACCCAGAATTTTCACACCACAATGCAAGCTCTCAACTCCTGCTTTCATAGCTAGGTTATGTGCAATATTTCCACCTGCACAGTCACCACCTATATATGTAAAGTCTATCAAAATCTCCATAGCAACAGAAAAATGAAGAACGCCATCCACATGAAATTCAATTCCTCGATTACACAATGCAACTGAAAGAGAGTATAACATCTTAATTAACCACATCCAATCATACGGAAATGTAACGATTGCGAGCACGAAACTTTGCATCACTTTATGATGAACTTGCAATAAACAATGCTCATTCGGCAAAGAAACCTTGCAAAAGACAATGCTCATTATATAATGAAACCTTGCTTTGAGACAACCACTCAAGCCACTGCAATGGCACCACGAGGTAAGACTGCACCACCCTTTGATAACCTTGTAATCGTCAACATAAAAATCCTAGTACGAGTCACCTCCAAACACCAAGCTTCCTCCTCATAGTCATTTGCTAAGAGCAAAAACCACAAACCACCACCTCAAATTTGACTGCAATAGCACCACGAGGTAAGACTGCACCACCCTTTGATAACCTTGTAATCGTCAACATAAAAATCTTAGTATGAGTCACCTCCAAGGTATTAAATATCGATGATATCAGAAATATCGGTAGTCTAAAAAAACGGAAATTTCGATGGAAATATCGGGATATTATCGATATCGATAAAAATTGAATAAAAACCACGGAAATTGTAAGAAAAACTTGGAAATTTTTATTGAAACTTTGCAGAATGTTTATTTAGTCAATTATCTATTAGTTTATCACAAAAAATTGGAAGGAAATGCATTGCATGATGGATTTAACTGATTTAAGTTGATTATATAGCGAGCTGGCAAACATTTTGAGTGTAGAAAATATGTAGTAATTAATGAAAGAAGTTTAAACACACCATAATCATTTATATATATTGAATTAGTACAATATTTTACACTTTATACATTGCATGGTAAGATACATGAGTGACTTAGCAAGGTCTAAAATATCGATGATATCGAAAATATTGGTAATCCAAAAAATTATCGGTAGTCCAAAAACACGGAAATTTCGATGGAAATATCGAGATATTATAGATATTTTAGACCATGGTCACCTCCAAACACCAAGCTTCCTCCTCATAGTCATTTGCTAAGAGCAGAAACCACAAAACCACCACCTAAAATTTGACTGCAATAGCACCACGAGGTAAGACTACACCACCCTTTGATAACCTTGTAATTGTCAACATAAAAATCTTAGTATGAGTCACCTCCAAACTGTTGTGATTGGCTCATAGTTTGAGTTGGCAACAATTTTGATAGTTTAGCTTTATGTGCTACAGGGAAATGGCTGTAGCAAAGTGTTGTCTTTGTGTTTGTTTGCACGTAAATATGTATGCTTTCTATGCATGAAAAAAGTCTACTTTATAGGCTAGGTTTTCTTTTCACGTTTTCCCATTTGCTTTTTTCACGTGAAGGTGGCATTGTGATTTGTTTAAAGGCAAAGGGAGGGGATGCATAGTTTCATGCAAAGCATGTGGAAGCCTTCCGTAAAAGCTGGGGGATGAAAATGATGGCCTTTATTTAAATGCAAGGAATTTCTTGCATTGTATATAAATGATTGCCGAGTGTGAAGAAAGGAAGTGTGCATCCGGAAAACACAGAGGGAGAAAATATAGAGTGAGAGTAAGAAACTCTTGGGGAGAGTGAAGCTCTTAGTAAACTTCTGTGAGGGTGCAAGGGATTGGGGTTTGGGTTATGTTGATTTAACTCAAGTGTATCTTGTACTAGTTATTCTCATAGTGAAGAGCAATATCTCTTGGAGGACGTAGGCAGGTTTTTGCCGAACCTCGTAATTCTCTTGGTGTCTTTATTTCTTGTATTTTAAATTGATCAACTGTGGGTTTATAAGTTGGTGAGATAACAGGCCAAAGCACAACAATTGGTATCAGAGCTTTGTTGGAAGCTTTGGTTCATCGAAGGTCCAGATTTGTTATTCACCATGATGACTACAAACATGTCATTTTCAGTTGAGAAGTTTAATGGGAAAGGCAGTTTTACTCTTTGGCAGATGAGAGTAAATGATGTCTTGACTCAACAAGGCTTGGCTAGAGCTTTGAAGGGAAAAGATGGGAAGCCTCAAGAAATGACAGATGACCAGTGGGAGGAGCTGGAGGCGCGTTGTGTTAACACGATTCGACACTGTATAGCTGATAACATTATCAATAATGTTATGGATGAAGATTATGCGCCTGCACTTTGGGAGAAGTTGGAAAAACTCTATATTGCTAAGAGTTTGACCAACAAGTTGCATTTGAAGCGGAAACTGTACAAGCTGAAGATGGATGAAGGTGGGAATCTCATGGACCACATGAATGTGTTCAACGGATACTTGGATCAATTGAGGAAAGTTGATGTCAAGGTTGAGGAAGAAGATAAAACCCTCTTACTTCTTACCTCACTCCCAGATTCGTATGAGAATCTTGTGACAACCTTACTGCATGGAAAAGATACAGTAAGTTTGGAGCAGGTGCAGGCTTCTTTGGTGTCTTATGATACTCAAAAGAAGAAGACCATTGTTGATGATGGGTACGAGACTGCATTAGCTGTTCAAGGTGGGAATGGTGGAAGAAAAATGAAAGGAAGCTTTGAGAGAGACAGTAGGTCCAAATCAAGTTCCGGAGGTAAGGGTCTACAATGCTACGCCTGTAAAGAATTCGGGCATAAAAAGATAAATTGTCCTTTGAGAAAAAGAAAGGATGATCTTGGTCCGAGTAGTAGCAATTTTGTGGCAGAAGACTTCGAGTATGCCCTCTAGGTACTTGAAGCAACACTTCTCTTGGTGATGTTTAGTCTCGAGTGTTGCAAGGGATTTGCAGCAGGTGGAGCTATGGGATTCACAGGTGATGAGATGGTCCTGAAGGAAGAGAAGTGTGGGGAATTTTGTCTGGCTCGATGGGTTGTTGCTGGAAACGGGTGCACTGACGAGTTTCCAAGTTGCAGACAATAAAGAAGGGGAAATCCTACAGGAGGAGACGAGGATGTGTCGAGATCCTGTCTGAAGCTAAATGGTGTTTTTTAGCTTGCAGCAGCTGCACATGCATTGGCAGTGACTGAATCGGAACAGGACTTGATTCAGGGTGTGTATGCTGGTACGTAAGGCCAATGAGCTTTGGTGATGGGTGCAAGGATTTTTGCATGGTGTATTCGCCAAGGTGGAGATTGTTGTGATTGGCTCATAGTTTGAGTTGGCAACAATTTTGATAGTTTAGCTTTATGTGCTACAGGGAAATGGCTGTAGCAAAGTGTTGTCTTTGTGTTTGTTTGCACGTAAATATGTATGCTTTCTATGCATGAAAAAAGTCTACTTTATAGGCTAGGTTTTCTTTTCACGTTTTCCCATTTGCTTTTTTCACGTGAAGGTGGCATTGTGATTTGTTTAAAGGCAAAGGGAGGGGATGCATAGTTTCATGCAAAGCATGTGGAAGCCTTCCGTAAAAGCTGGGGGATGAAAATGATGGCCTTTATTTAAATGCAAGGAATTGCTTGCATTGTATATAAATGCTTGCCGAGTGTGAAGAAAGGAAGTGTGCATCCGGAAAACACAGAGGGAGAAAATATAGAGTGAGAGTAAGAAACTCTTGGGGAGAATGAAGCTCTTAGTAAACTTCTGTGAGGGTGCAAGGGATTGGGGTTTGGGTTATGTTGATTTAACTCAAGTGTATCTTGTACTAGTTATTCTCATAGTGAAGAGCAATATCTCTTGGAGGACGTAGGCAGGTTTTTGCCGAACCTCGTAATTCTCTTGGTGTCTTTATTTCTTGTATTTTAAATTGATCAACTGTGGGTTTATAAGTTGGTGAGATAACAGGCCAAAGCACAACACAAACACCAAGCTTCCTCCTCATAGTCATTTGCTAATTAAGAGCAGAAACCACAAAACCACCACTTCAAATTTGACAATTGTCGCAGCTTTAAGATCCAAGATTTAGTAGTAAGTCATGAATGCTACAAAATGCTCTTCTCGATCGATAGAAGGGAGAACAATTACAAAAATATTTATTATATATTAATATTAATCAAATACTTAAAAAACACCAACAATATTGAGACAACCAATCAAATACTTGAAAAACACAACAATATTTATTAAAAATTTATTTAATAAATTTGATCATACTATCTTGACATGATAGTTACTAGACAAGAAAAGAAGCCAAGCGTTTTATCATTTTCTTAACATTCTCAGTTTCACTCTCACAGAAGATATGATAGCAATGGTCCTCTCCTTCAACTTCAAACAGCTCCACTTCTCCTTTCCACCCACTCTCCTTCACCAAATCGTAATACCAAACACCTCGGTCCCTCAGCTCATCTTTTCCAGCAACACACATGAGCAGCCGAGAGCACGCAAGTCCAGCCAGGCTCGGTTTACCCTCACCCGCCGGATTTAACATCGGATTGTCGACCCCACCGGGAGCTGATGGATAAACAAAGTCCCAAATCAAATAAGGGACAGCTTTCTCAAAGTCTTCACCTTTAGGCTCTGACCCAATTGGCTTGGAACTCCAAAAATAAGGGTGGGATAAAAATGCACCCAAAATTTTGACACCACCACACAAGCTCTCAACTCCTGCCTTGATAGCCATATTATGTGCAATGTTTCCACCTGCACTATCACCACCAATGTAAAGCCTATCAAAATCTCCATACCTGACTAACCATGGCTCTTTGTCACCGCCTGAGTCCTTGTTGCTTGAGTGAGAAGCAACCCATCGAAGAGCATCCCAACAATCTTCATAAGCAATAGGAAGTGGGTTCTCCGGGGCGAGTCTGTAGTCAACAGAGATGGCTAGGACTCGGGCTTCTGAGACCAAGCGGTTGAGGTAGCGGGTGTCAAGAAATGAGAAGGCGGATTCAATGCAAAACCCACCACCATGGAAGTAGACCAAGATGGGAAGCTTTTGGGATTGGTTTTGAGGGAGGTTTGGGAGGTAAAGGCGAGCGGAGATATTGGGGTTGTCTGAGATGGTGATATCTTTGGAGGAGACACCAGTATGAGGGTTTTGATTTGGAGATGGGGGCACGTATGGAGAGTCCAAAAGGCGTTCCACCGAGCCATCCTTGTAGAATCTGATGAAGGGAAGGAACTCCGAGGCTATTTCTTTGGTGCTGGAAGACATTGCAGAGACTTTGGTAGAAGATACGGAAAAAGTATGGAATTGAAGTGTGAATCATGGAATTCCGAGGCTTTTAAAAGAGGTGCCTTTGATTTAAAAAGTGTGGATCATTGCCATTTTCAATTAAAATATTGTGGGCACTTTGAGGCCCCAAACTACTTCTAAATTTGTAAATATTGCAGTAGGTGCACCTAAAACATTTGATTATGTTTAGATGTGGTTTCGTCAGCTTGTTAGAACATATTTTCAAAAGAACCGTCAAACATAAAACGTCAATATAATATTTGATGACTTTGGTAATGATTTGAAATTTTGTATAATCTTTTGCTCCACTCCACTCGATATGTTAAACAAAATTGTCATTCTATTATTATTTTTCCATTTCTTTGTGGGTTTAATTATTGAGACAACCAATCAAATACTTGTAACACACAGCAACATCTGTTATATATTGCATCACACACAGCAACATTTGTGGGTTTAATTATTGAGACAACCAATCAAATACTTAGAACACACATCAACATTTGTTATACTTGGAATAAACGATATTATCTAGACTAAGGGATGTGGGAAAGTGGACTAAACCTAACACTGAGCTAGCCATAACAATATGGTTCAAATTCACATTTGGCGAGAATCAAACCTAAAACATTTCAATTACAAGTAAAGAGGCATCACGCCTATTAAAACATTATTAAATCAATTTGATAGGAGCTGTCAAATTTGACGTCATAAGACTTTCTCGTCAATTGACTCAACCCCACATAAGAAATTAAAGACAAGGTTGGATGGAGTTTGTTGCCATTTTTTACTGTTGTGTGTCTATGTGACAATTTTGACATCTCCTTTAGAGATGTTTTGAGGCAGCTAGTTGGCCGTTTTGTATTCAAATTCAAATGATCCTCCTTACATAGTAATATGAATTAATAACAAGGCTAAGACCAAGATGACCTATTTATAATGTTTTTAAACCTAGTAGCCTTAGGTATCTAAATAAGAAAGGAAATAGAAAAATAGAAAAATAACAAAATATGAAAATTGTACTATAATAATATAATCCCGTTTTCATCAATTACAGGCTTCATTCGGCCAAATTCTGTTCGAATCCATATATTACAGCTATAAAGTGTTAATAGCAAACAACTCACCAGCAATTTTAAGAACTTTTAGATGATTTTGGATTCAGCCTATTTCATTTCCTATACGAACAGAGTTTCAATCATTCTAGCTTCGACTGCACTGCTACATCCAACGGCTCAGAAACTTTTGAGATTGTTGAAGAGACCATGGGGGCGAAGGTCATAAATATTCCGAGAAATGTCAGAATTGTACTACAAAGGGGGCGTCGTTTTTACAAGTAATTGAATCATGACGGATTGTAAGCAAACTACAATCAAAGAATTAGAAAAATCTCACGGCTCGACAACAGCAAGAGCATCTAGTACCGTTTTCTGTACATCGGGGTGTTAGAACTCAAGGGTTGAAGGCAGCGACTTATAGCCGCAAGCTATGTGGGTTAGGCTTCGTAAGCGCTTTAGTAAAGTAAGTGCTGATCTCGGGTAATATACGCATGATCAGATGAGAGTGCCTGCAGTGTTGCAGCATCGACACAATTTCAGTAGATGAAAACAAAAAATGAGGATTCGGCCAAAAGAAGCAAAGGCGATACCAATTTTCGCTAAGAAAAAACAAGACTAAATCTAGGAACTCAGGTGGACTATACGTAAATAATCTCTTTGAATACGAACGAACAGTTGGAGGGAGCACATACCCTGGTCTGGCACTCAATTTTTCAAACTGCTCCAAGATAAACAAAATGCATGTGTGCCTTAATGACATTGCATGGAAGGCTTCTGAAAGTTCATACATGTTTGAAACGTTCTCCAACGATATGTCCTAAGTCAAACAAGAGTAGAATTGTAATTAGGTCGCTGCCTTTTTCAACTCAGAGCAAGACATGAGCAGAAAGAGAGAGAGAGTCTGTCAGGTCACCTGTGCAATTGTGTACTCGCAAAGCCGCTTGAGTCCCTCCAAAAGATACTGATCTGCAGCTCTGAGGAGATCTTGAGCAATATCAAGAGTAATGTCGACTGATCCAGTGTATATAAATCTGTGTAAAGTCGGAAGTTTCTGAGTTATCAAAGCTTGCCCGACAGCTTTTGTGAAAGACAAAGAAAACACAATCTTCACTTTACCTCATCATCAACTCGAAAACTTCCCATCTAATATTTGGTATCTCTATGTCCCTCGCATCCTTCTCCTGTAATAGGTTAACTGGAAATTATAAAGATATTGCACACTACTGAACATGAAGACATCATTTTTACTCTATTACTTGCACTACAGTGTTTAATTGTAGGTAAATTGTGATCTAGGATGAAATCACTATATGCAGATACCCACCCGGTAACCACCATCAAACATTGCACGGAACGCATCTGAAGAAGCAAGCAGGCAAATTCTGTGAGCATAGAACCGTTTACCTGCAATTGGTCAGTAAACAATCAAACGTTTAAAGAGGTCATTTATGTTAACAATACAATCACCCATGCTAATTAAATATTCTGTTATGTCAGCAATATAGCATAAGTAGAAAGTGCTTAAATAAAGATATAAGATTTAAACCTTCAACTAAGAAAATAACATCGGACAGCGTAGGATTGTTTACATACTGTTCCCCCAGATACACCTGCACAAAGATTTATCCACCATCACACGCAATTCATGCCAAAAAAATACTTTAATGCTTAAGATGACAGTACTTTTAATTGCAAGAAAGCAACCATTGAATGGGAATTTAGAATTCAATTCTTTCTGGAAAATTCTTTTAGATTGCAATCGGTAAGTGAACTTAAAAAGAAAAAATTCCACTTTGACAACTTAAGCTTTGATACGTTTTGTTATATTTTAATCGGTACTTCAAATACATCAGAAAACACTATTTGAATTGTATTCTTTTAAGGACAGAGAATCTTACAGTACTATCATATAGTATAAGCAAAGTGTTATAACATGCCTTAAGAAGGAATCTAATTGCAATTTCAAAAAGTTCAGGAACTGTTTAGAGAAGTGAAATGATAATGAGCTGTGTGGTTATCTTCCCTTTTGTTTTCGAGGTCCAAAATGGCCAACAAAAATGTGAATAAATTGGAAAACAAAAAAAATATATTTTGCTACCACATTGACTTTATATTATGTTCAAAAACTTAAAGAATTCATTCCGCAAGCATGATAAAACCAGCAGTTAATGAACAACACCCCAACCTGTGGTGTTGGAGATGGGGGAGCTGCATCCACAGGAGAAAGAGTCATGGCTTTGTTAGCCAACTTATATAAAGCCGTAGCACCATCAAGTTGCTGTTTATGGGTACTGGAACCAAGAAGCCCAAGAAGCAACTCCAGACCTGCTTAATAATATCAATATCAGAAAATCCAAAACGAGCAGAAGTATATAAAGAATATAAGTTCCTATGCAAAAGCAACATGAAAAACATGATATAAACAGAGGATGAGACATGCCATTGTTGTCAATGAATATTGTTCTCAGATCATCTGGTGAACAAAGATGAGCAAAAGCCAAAGAAACTCGTCTTTGGACTGCCCTCTCCGCTACACGCATCAAATATAGCAAATGGGACAAAACCTACATTAAGAAAATAAGAAATTACAATCTACTGGATTTAATACTTTAAGCATACCAAATGCTAGAAATTACAAAATAAAATAAAAACTAAAAATAGACATGACAATGCTCACTCGTCCACAAATCTTCTCCTCTAATCTTTTCAATGTTTTGGTCACACAATCCTTTGTTGCCTGATAATATGACTCGTCAATTCTTGCAGGTTACAATTATAATATAAAGCAAAGAGAGAAGAAAAATGGAAGAACTGAAAACATCCATTATATATTTAAGGAACTACAAATATAAATAAAATCTTTAGTGAGAGAGAGAGAGATACTTGAAAAATAAATTCTCCATCTTGCAGCTTCTGAACACCTCCAATCCTAATATAATCGGAGACATTATCCTAGCAGGGAAAACGAATCAATAAATTACATCACAGTAAAATGGTGTTAAATGTCTACCTTGACACAATTTTCATGAAAATTCATTAATTATACCATACCTCGTTATCTGCAAGACCATAAAGAGTAAATGCAGCATTATGTTGTAAAGAACCATTTTTCGAATCAAGAAGCTTCAGCAATGGCACTAAACCACCATTATGTGCAATACCAGCTTGGTTGTTTGTGTCCTGAATTAGCAAAAACTTGAATCATTATTACCAAAGAGCATATCACATAGCACCAAAAGACAGAAAAAGCATTATTTCAATAATACATGAAAATTAATTCATCAGATCTCTGTCAGGAAACCTGAGACTAGTAATGATATTAGTGACTAGAAGAAACTCCTCAGGAGTTGAATTCTAGAACTACTGCTCAACTGTAAAAACATATGACCCATAAATTCATCTTCATTTCTAGCGGAACATGAAATAAGTCCATCAATGGTTAAGTAAATTCTCAGCGCAAAATCAAAATCCATCCTCGAATGGTAGAATACATCCACTGAGATGAAGACAATATTGACCAAAGAAATGTAATTTACACAAAAGAAACAACATATGTGAAGAAATAATAACCTGTGCGAGTCTCCCCAATGCAAAAGCTGACATCTCCCTTAGTTGTACGTCAGGGGACTGAAGCATTTCAATCAGAGGCCGAACAGCACCCCTCTGTACAATGTGAACCTACAAAAAAACCTGACTATTTCAGTGGAAGGGCAAGGGCAATGTCCACAAAAGCAAGGAATCAATAGGGAAGGAACAAGGCTCTATCTACAAGGATAAAGCAAAGATTGCAAGTAATAGGATCATTATTTGAACAAAGAAAAAGAAGCTTAATTGTGTTTTGATTCCTAACATTTTTGTGGTGCCAAACGCAAAACAGGGGTGAGAAATTGACTCAAATCATGGAAAAATATTGAAAGAAAGAAATATAGTTAACCCACCTTGCAATCTGAATCAGTTGCAGCAAATTGTCCAATTAATAAAGCTGCCTCTCTTTGGCTCTCAGAGCAGCAGGAACTGTAACCCAATATAAAAGATTTCAGAAACCTCTTCAATGTACAAAATAATGGACAAGACACAAGAAAGTTTAGCTATATATCGTGACATGACACTACTAGGACACACCTAAGCAATCCAATAACAGGTTGTAAAGCTCCCGCAAGAAGAACTTCTTTCTTTATGTTCGGAGATGAGTGTACCAGATTTCCAATAACACCAACCTGCATCACATTATAAATAATCTGATGATGGGAAACATGAAGTGCGACAACCTAATTCTGACCAATATAAGTCCAAAAGTGCATAATATAAATTCAAGTAAAATAAGATCCTACCGCTTCGTAATGTATTGCAGCATCCTCAGACCGAAGCATTAGAATGAGAGTAGGAAGCGCATTGCATTCAACAATCTGCAAAGCCATAAATTGACACCATCAGGTTCCTGTTCAAACCAACCTTTTCCCATAAGCAACTTAAAAAAAAAAAAGATCTATGACCTGATTCTTATTCTCGTCATTTTTAAATGCCAGAGTTCGTAGTGCTCCAGCAGCTGCTCTTTGCACCTTGGTATCAGCAAATTCAAGCAACTCAACTAGAGGTGGAATTCCACCTTCCATTCTGTATAAGCAGTCCTGATGATCATTAGAATAGTGTTGCTACCATCAAAATTTTCATTTGAAAGAAGGTACTTCAGACATAAGCGAACCTGACACGGGTTTTAATGCTGCTATTCTCATGAGCAAGGTTGGTGATGGCATCAGCAGCTCTACGAATGACGCTATACAGAGCCCGAGATACAGGACTATCCTTGTGCCTCTTTAACAAATCCACAAGATGAGCCAATGCACCAGTGTCAACAATGAGTTGTTGATGCTCAGGCTGTTGACACATAAGACAGCAAGAAAGAAGAGGTTCAGCAATTACACGTACTGTCAGTGTGATGGTGAATTATATCCTATCCAAGAGTGTCTCATATAAATATCCGTGCAACATATAGAAGGTCAAGAGTAATACTGGATACACCAAGAATCAAAAGCAAGCAGACATATCGGCATACATGACACGCCGACTTGCTATAACATACCAGCAACTAAGAAACTACCAAACACCCCGACAAAAAATAATCGCAGTAAACCTCCTTACATGTACCACATGTACCACAGACAAAAAATATAACTTTTACCGCAACATGCACGCTATTTGGAAATCTTAGATTCATAGTTCATAAAGCCGCACTGTCTGTGTGCTTTTGGGAGAGAATATAATTTCGGATTTTCGAATTGTAATTTCCCCAACACTAATTGTACTTGTATACAAAAGTTTGAATTTTTGCAACTTCAGTTAGTATCCAAACCAACTAACATAAATTCCAATTCTTGAACCTCTGTGAGTAAATTACACGCTCAAAAGGAAAGTTCCAAGTCCACAGAAAATTTGACCACAGTGGACTGAAAATTTGAAAAACAGTAAGAGTAAAGTGACCTTAACTGCGAGAAGGCCCAGGGCAAAGGCACTTCCCTTCTCGACCTCGTGTTCGAACGGCTTCGAACTCGGGTCGCCGTCACTTAACGGCGGCGCTTGAAGATGCTTTACCAGAGACGGAACCGCGCCGCCTTCGACGATCACGTTCACTACCTCCTCTGCTCCAACACAAACACACAAAATCGTCAATTTCGAACAATTCAAGAACCTCGAAAACTCCATAACCGATGAGAAATGAGGAAAGAATATGAAATTGAGGCGAGATCGGAGGGTTATTTGGGGATTTTGTTTTAACCAACCATTCTTGGCGATCTCGGCGAGGACGTGCGTGGCGCGCTTGGCCGAAGCTCGATCGGCTTCGCTCCAAGAGAAGGTGGAGTTGAGGACCTTCACCTGCTCGCTGACCTCGCTCAGCAGCGCCTTTCTTGCTTCGCCGGACTTCACCGAGATCTCCCGCTCGCCACCGGTTTCCTCCTCCAGCTTCCGCTTCTGCCCCTTCCGCTCCGGACGGCTCTGATCCTGGCCCCTCTGCAATTCCATCAACGGCGACGGAAGCGAAGAAGAAGAAGAAGAAGCAGCTGATCCGAATTGGAAAAACAAACTTTGGATTTGAACAGGTAAGAGACAGAGAAACAGACAAGTGAGAGAGGAAGATCCAAGGGTATTTTTGGAATTTCAGGATTAACAAAAAAAGAAGTAAAAGCTTTTTCTTTTCTGTTTTGTTGCTTTTTCCTTTTCTTTTCTTTTCCGGTGAGCTGTGTCGGGTCAAAACCGGCCACATGATTTCCGGTACATCTACATATCCATTTATTTAATATTTTTTAGTAAATATAAAATATTTAACGTGCACTCCCGCTCGGAGAAAGTACAGAGTGGGACGGCGATATCAGCTAACGTTTCCCGTGGTGCGTTATGAATGGGTCCGCCAGAATCCAGGGGACTCGCCAACTGCCATGCTAGAGCCGTCGTGCTTGCTGGTAGTTGACGAAGTGGGACTGACTTTCGTTCGAGTTGTTGGGTCGGGTCGACCCGGATGTGAATAAACGAGCATGGGAAATTAGCACTCTGAAAGTGACGTCTTGGGAAAAAACACAAGGTCTCACGAATTTGCCACCCACCCGACCAACCAAAACGACGAGGAAGGGTTTCAGAACACCATTGCCGTTCGAGTCTCTAATACAAGGTCATTGACTCAACTATGATAACGAGTTTGAATTCGTTGTTACTGTGACAATTCGATTCACTTGTATAAATTTATGTTACAAAATCACAATGGCAGTAAAGATGTTCTTACTCTAATACACTTTCATTTCATACAATCACGATGACAGTAAACTCGTTCTCTAAGAAAAAAGTGTTTTTTGACATACGATGGATTGATTACGATGGTTTTAGTTTTCATGTAGCGTATCACTCGTGTTCTGACCCCAATAAAAAATTTATCTTGCTGGTGAGTCAAAAATTGAGGTCCACCCAATTTTCATTTTCCGAGGGAAAACAATAGTTGCAGAATGCAGCCGTAGAGGATTAGAGAATCCGATGATGATTACATGGACCAACACAATCAAGTTTCGGGCCCATTTTTAGAAGTGTCACGCTTTTCTTTGGGCTTACTCTACCACTAGGCCCATTTGTTGTCCAAATACTGTTTTTTCAGCTTTAAAAAGGTCGGTGCTTTCTGTTTCTTTCTATTTATGGAATGCAACTGTTCAAAGGCAAATTAAAAATGAGTGCAAAAATTATTGTTGTATTAAATTAATCATGCGTACAGTTTCTGGCTCAATTGGTTAAGATAACATTTTCTTTAAATTGTATCGGTAATTTTTTAGATAAAATATCACACCTGGAGGTTCATGAGAATGGGGCTCAACCATGTATTCAACTTAGAACAATATTAATATAATTCGAGCAACTAGTGATGAGCTAAGATTACATGGGTCTAAAATGTGATATTGGAGAGCCAATATCAACTTGGAACACATGAAACATCATCATCAAGCACATATAATCGATTGGCTAATAGATGGAGGATAGAGGATAGATGAAATACAGTTGTCCAAACTCGGAGAATTGCTTGTTCATTACAGGATGTATTAAGTGCATCAAGACCGTTTTGAGATAACATGTCAACTACGTCACGCTTAAAGTTACAAAAGTTTTGAGGGCCAAGCATTTGTCAGATCCAAGTTATTACGAAAATTTATACAACTTTGTATTTATGTAACATTAAATGATTGTACACAAATCAGTTATTTATGTCCTTTGAACTTTCATAAACCTAATTTAGCTGCTAATTTACCTTAAGCCGATTTAATTTCATTAATCTTCAATTTGTGTTCGGCTCTGCAGTTTACTGTTGGGCCTTAGTTTGAGTTGGTCTAATTTTGCTGGCTTCACTTGTTTACGGTTTATAAGTGGTACCCCACACACCAACCTACCCCACCAAATTATGATTAAAATTAGTTACTTTAGCAATTAAACTACCAACTCTGACCCACCGAGCCCTTGTTTTCCCGCACTTACCCAACCGAAATACCTTTCGTCTCCCCTAACTCCACCTTTTATTCCTTCCTAACTCCACCTCAACTCTCTCTTTCTCTCTCTCTCCCCTCCTACTCCTTCCTTGCTTAACTCACTCACCCAACCAAAACCCTTCCATTCTCTCTCTCCTCACCCTCTCATGCCTCTCCCTCCTCCCCCTCATCCTCCTCATCCTCTACCTCTCCCTCTTCATCTCCCTCTCCCTCCCCAAAGGTAAGCTTTTT
Source organism: Malus fusca (assembly GCA_035220775.1). NCBI lineage: Eukaryota > Viridiplantae > Streptophyta > Magnoliopsida > Rosales > Rosaceae > Malus > Malus fusca. The sequence goes on from CM069071.1 coordinate 14,156,123, forward strand.
AGCAATAAACATTGCATTCCTCAAAGTTTAATTTGGAAATGTCAAGTCCTATATAGTAATTATATAATATAATATTTATTTTCTATTTGCCAATTGCTCGCGTTCGAATTTCAAATTTTTTAAATTTTCGAACAGGTACTCTAATCAACTGCGGCGCCGCCGTCAAATCCGAAATCGACGGCCGCGAATGGCTGCCGGATACTGGCTTTGTATCCGGTGGGACCTCGCGGAACTTAACGACCTCGGGCCTCGTCCACATCCTCTCCACCGCCCGATCATTCCCGAACTATCCCCACCGCAAGTTCTGCTACACCGTCCAGGTCTACCGCAATGCAAAGTACATGGTCCGGACCACTTACTACTACTACGGCAGCGACTCGCCGCCGGTGTTCGACCAAATTGTGGACGGCACTTTCTGGGCCGTCGTTAACACGACCGAGGACTACGCTAACGGCATGTCGTCATACTACGATGGGGTCTTTCTCGCCCAGGGCAAGACCATGAACGTGTGCCTCGGGTCGAACAATTACACCGAATCCAACCCGTTTATATTCGCCCTGGAGTTTGTGATACTCGAAGACTTGCTTTACAACTCCACAAACTTTAAGTCGTACGACCTCAGCTTGGTCGCCCGAAACGGATTTGGGTACACCGGACCCATCATTCGGTATGCGCCATTCTCTTTGTTTTAACTTGTAGAATCCGTAAATTCAGTGACTTTGAAGTCAAAATTTAAGTTAGTTTAGAATCCAAAATTAGGTTATCATTGTAGATGCAAATTTTCGCCGTCTTCAGTCTTAACAAAAATGCATATGTAAAACAATCAACACCTTTGATCAAAGACCTAAGCCTGGTGGGGTTAGGTCAACAGATCTCTGATGCCCTCACGCGCCCACGAGGTGAGGGAGGTGGGGGGTTAGGTTAACGGATATCCGATGCCTAAGTTAGTTTCTCTGAGAGAGTAAAGTGTTTAGAGCTTTTTAGGGTTGCAAAAGCTATGGTAGAATATGGGGTATTTATAGGGCTAGGGTCGGCCATATAGTGTTTAATGGAGAGATATTCTCTAAATATTCCCAAGATATTAAATAGGAAATAATATCTTGAGATAATGATGTAATTATTCCTAATTTATTTAAATTAGGACTACTTACTTGATTTGAGTCAATCTTCAATTAGGAATGTATTAAATATAGGATTTGGGTAATTAATCAGACCTTCAAGGGTGTGAGCTGCGCGTGGGAGCATCTAAGAAGTCTGCCCATTTATTGAGGGCAATCTTGTTTTTTTTTTAATAAAAATCCACATGTCGCCTCTAGAATATTTGAGATTATTTTAGGCTCCACAATCATCAAATACCAGATTAGGAATTCGATCGGTTTTGGATGCCATTTGGAGGGCACAATCCGATGAATGATTTTTTACCACCCCAATGATTGCGAGTTTAAATTTTGAATTTTGTGTAGTTTATAGATTAATTGGCTTTCGTCTAACGACAATCAATGCAATGGTAAGCAAAAATGCACCATTATCTTTTGTTTACGTTCAAAATTTTGTGTATTCAGTGACTTTGAAGTCAAATTTGTAAAGATTCTAGAAACTGGAATTCGGTTATTTTCAGATACCCTGATGACCAATTTGATCGTTTTTGGGCGTCATTTGAAGAGTACAATCCGCTGATTCCTATCAATGTGAGCAACTCAAATGCGTCTGTTTCTGGCATGTGGAATATGCCCCCTTCGAAAGTTTTTAAAAGCGAATTAACGACAGGGCAAGCTGAGGCCATGGAGTTGGATTGGCCTCCTAGGTCGGTTCCTGAATCGAATTATTACATAGCTCTGTACTTTGCATCAGGGGACTCCTCGGGTTCAAGGGTGATCAACATTAGCATCAATGGTGTACAGTATTACAAGGATTTGGATGTGAAGCCAGGAGGGCTTGTTGTATATGCAACGCAGTGGCCACTTTTTGGTTTTACTAGGATTACTATGACCCATTCTGGGAGGTCAAGCGATGGTGTTCTGATTAATGCCGGCGAGTTGTTTGATGTTCTGCCCCTTGGAGGAACAACTCTTACTCGAGATGGTATGCTTATCTTTTGATGTTATTGGGATTATATTTTAGTTTTGAACTAACCCATGTTAGAAATTTGTACCTAAGCCCGCTCAAATTGCAAAGTTTAGATGCCATTTGTACATAGGCTTGATGTAAGACTTGATGGTGTTCATTTTAGTGATATCAATTCTGAATTTGCAATGGGAGTGCCCATTTTCTTTTCACAGTTATTGCTTTGCAAAGAGTAAAACAAAGTCTTCAGAACCCTCCACCTGACTGGAGTGGTGATCCTTGTTTGCCCCGTCAGTACTCGTGGACAGGCATTACATGCTCTCCAGGCCCTCGGGTTCGAGTGGTCTCTTTGTGAGTTAAAAATTGTCGTAATCATTTTTCATTGCTTGATTTGGGTATTGCTTATAGTCTGCTTCTGTAACGCCCCAAAAAAAAAATTAGATTTATTTGGAAGCTAATTACGGTGATATGCCCAAAATAAAATCATAGTTAACCAATATTCTATTAACCAACATAAATCAAAATTCAATTATTTTATGGCTGCATCTAACTTTCTTATTAGACTGCCTACGTACCCTTAATAGGGATCAAGCCATTCGTAGTTCACCGTTTGTAAGAGATTTTCAACACACACCACTTAAGTCTTATAAGTCTATGATATTTATTCATGCTTGTTAGAAATGAACCTGTTACCCTAAAAGAACAACATGACGATTCTTTTCCTAGGGTGTAGTTTGTCCATTTCATTCCGTTTTCCATTCAGTTCTCATGTTTATTTCTTAAGTCCATAATCATGCCGTGATAGACATTTGCTTCAATAATAATAAATCCAAACCAATTTCAAGTTTACTCTTCTCTTAAGAAAATCCAATTTCTTCAAATACTTAAACCCAATTGGAATTTCTTCATTTTCCCATGCAACTCCATCATGCCAACAAAACCGAAATGCATGCATCAAAACCAACAAATTTCACCTATCAATTTGCAGAAAATTAAACCAGAAAAAGAAAAGTAACAAAGCAAAATAACCCACACCTGAATCGAAGCACGACCTTCATCTAAAACAACAACATGAGCAATCCACGTACTGTAAGAATGGAGCCAATTCATATTCAGATTTCAGGAGGTTTGAAATGAGGATGTGTCTCCAACTCGCTGGAGTTCGCCCATTTTCCCTCGATGGGTTTGGAAGCTTGGATTGTCTGATTTGACAACACTATGTCTCACAGTGCACCGTTGGTGCATGCAAGACCACAGTCGTGTTCCACATGCTCCATAGACTCGAGATATAAAGTTTTGAGGTTAGATTACTCCAGGATATGGTGGTGATGGTGGCTAGTTTACCACGGTGAGAGAGAGAGAGAGAGTTTTGGAAAATGAGGGACTCCCTGGAACCGAAGCATGTCAGGTGGCAAATTCCCCCCTATCTTTTCCTTTATTGAATTTCATAACCATCCATTTATCTGTCTTTCAAAATTTTCCATTTAATCATAAAAAAAATTTAAATAACTAAATCATGCATCTAAAAATTCAGGGATATTACAGCTTCCCTTTCTCTTTTTCATCTCAACATGGCCAAAACTTACATCTATTTCCTCATGCTTACAGAAATCTGACAAGTATGGGCCTTTCAGGATCGCTATCACCTAGCATTGCCAATATGACCGCATTGTCTAATATGTAGGTTTCTGAAAATTTAACTGTATTTAGTTTGTTCACAAGTGTTTGTTGAATGCCTGATTGACGATTTAGTACTTCTGACAGCTTGCTTGGGAAGAATAAATTTACAGGGCCTATTCCCGATCTAAGTTCATTGAAGTTACTGGAGAAACTGTAAGTTGTGACAATTTACTTCCCACGCTTTGCCCCTGCCTCTTCATCATTTTATTTTTAAACTTGCAATGAAACACATTGTGGCATATGGAAGCATTGTCCACTATAAATGGAATTCTGGAAGTCAATGGCCTGAAACTGTCCTGCTTGTGGTGTGATTAAGTGATTAATAATCTATTTTAGCGGTTTTGTGCTACTTTCACATTGCATTGATTGTCTCATCTGAATATTCTGAGTCTCCTTGTTGCATGAAATGGCTTTCTCTAATCCAATTTTTCTTTTTCCCTCATTTAAGGCACTTGGAAGATAATCATTTTAGTGGAAATATCCCCTCATCGCTCGGGAGCATTGATAGCTTGCATGAACTGTAAGTGATGTCAAACAGTCAAAGCTGGTTTCTTTCTTGGTATCAATTTGAGATTTTTACTCGCAGTTTCTAAAATGTCTATTTGTATAGAAAATGGATGAGAAGAATTTGGTTCTCAAACAATTTTATGTTCTATACTGTTTAATTGTGGAAATGTTAGCATTTTAATTTATTTGTCGAAAAAAGTTAATTGTCACTGATTTGTGAACTTTATGGATTAGAGTTCAAGTTATGGTATAACCCCAGTATTGATACCTCTCGATTCTCCTGTTGTTGGAAACACCTACTTTTTAAAGCATTTGAATCTGAAAGGCTGCTACAAAAATTTGCACGTTCAAGGTGCTGTATATTACAGACAAATACTTTAGGGCGTCCACATGTTCTGTCTGTTTTGTTGGTCAGAAGCAAATACCATTAGAAGTCTATTATGGTCTAAACCTTGTGATTCGACAAAGGATTCTCACCAATTTCAGAAATATATGCACGCACGGCACATTGATCTTAGTATATAAGACTAATATGTTATGAACTTATGCGGGCATATTGTTATGGTTTCAGATGTAGATATTTATCTGACTGATACCTTGTTTTCAATTCTTATGGAAGATATTCTAGATCTTTTTATTTCTTGTTGGATAATTCAGGTTTTATGCCGATTTTTAAGCTCACAATGTTGTTAGATGACAGCACAGCTGGGCAAACTATCTTCTTTTTTTCCCTTTCTTTCGTCTTGCACATGAGTTGATTCTGCCGTGATACTTGATGTTTCTGAGTCCCAACTTGCTTCCACGTCTCTTTCAGTTTCTTACAAAACAATTATTTGACTGGTGAAGTTCCTGATAGCCTTGTTGGAAAATCTGGTCTGGACCTAAGGTAGTTGAAATTTCACTAGTCTTACCACTCAAACCTTACATTGCACCTTAGGCTGATTGTTTTTCCTTGCGTTTCAGGACGTCTGGAAATTCTTTTGCAGCGCCGCCACCTACTTGAACAGCTAGTATTATGCATTCAAAGGTAAATATTTTTTCCAAGAAACTTGTTCCAAACTCTCAACATAAAGAACTCTCCAAAATTTGGACTGCAAATTTTCCCTTTGCCAGCTCTTTGGATCTGCAGTCCAAAGCTCTCGTGCCTATGTTTCTTTAGCCTTGGTGGAGTTTGAGATCTTCAGTGAAATTTTACCCTACATTTTTGTACCCGATTGTTCATATATGGCCACGTTGATTTGTCGTGTTCTTTGTGTAATTAGTCGATGTTGTTAAGTTGTCCATATTAATTTTTCTTATTCTTTAATACACATTTTCCCTTTCAAATCTACACATTGTATTGTTTGTAAATGTTATTTGTTGTGAAGTGATTGGTGTTGATCTGTTTTTACTTAGGTCTATGGTTGACATTCTACCTCAATTTCTTCTTATGGTTCTAGTCAAATATCCCTATTACATTTACAGATGTGCGTTAGGCCAACTGGCAGTGTGTCCATCTCCTTGCACCTAAGTTTGAATCTCCCTCCCCGTAAATTAAAATCGGAATTTGAATCCCTGTTACATTCAAACCATGTTCAAAGTGAATCCTACCAATGTGGTCCTCTTCCCTTTCTTCATATGCTAAAAATAATTCAAATATTCAATGGTGGTTAAGGCCAAAAATCAGATTCCAAATGCTGCAATGGCTCACATGTTGGACCGACTGAGTCACAGATGTGCAATGTCTTCTCACTTTCCTACCCACCTATTTGGGAGAGCCAGTTGACAGATAATGTACGTACTTTTTGGAAAATACATCAAGGCAAATAAATAAATAAATAAATCAAACAAATTTTGGTTAATATTGTGGCAAAATACTAGAAAAGTTAGCATTTACATATGATTCTTCAAATCCAACATAATCAACACTCTAAACATGAGACAGAAATTTCAAATGAAATAAAAAATAAATATTGAGAAAATTGAGAAAACAATGAACATCTTGGACGAGGATTTTCTAGTATGCACCGGGATCCTTGGTTGTTGGATTCTTAGCCGGTGCATGTTGTACAGTACCGGAGCATGGTAAAATTCTCGTATTGGACAATTGATCCTGCAGATCAGACCAACATCTCTACCTCTCTAGCACTCTTCCTTTTCTGAGAAGAAACAAAGGTGGCAAGGCATTGCTCTTCACCTGTGTGCAAATTGGCACATTTACCATTGGCCTTATTCTTATGCTTGCTGATCTTGTTCTTTCCAACCCTTTCTTTATCCTCTTCATATACTTCTCTTTGTTCCCTTCCTTCTCTTGATCCGTCCTCGTAGCTACATCCGCCAACGAGTTCAAGGAAGAAGAGGAAGACGAGGATGAGGAAGACGGGGACAATGATGAAGCGCGTTGCTTCTTCAGTCTTAGTAGCTCCTTCCACAAAACTGTGCACTTAGGTGGCCTCGGAGATGGATCATCGTCCACAAACCAACTCCCTCGGCTCTCCTCCTTGTTCACCACCTCCTCATTCTCATCTCCTTCGACATCCTTGGTCTTGAGGTTGAGCTTCGCGAGCTGTTCGGCGTGCTGCTTTTGCCAAAAGGGTAGGAGCTTCCCATCGAAAAATAGCTCATCTGCAGACAACATGGCATGGCTGCTCGCATTGCTCGAGAAAAACTCAAAATCTGGGTTACGTACCTTTTGGTGATCACCACACTCCATTTTTTTATCTTGTACTTCGCCGTGCGAATTCGGGGTGATGGAGATGAAGTTCTCATCGTCGAGAAACTCGACCGAGAATGAAATCCGCGGACTCAAAATCGAGTCTGCAGATATAGGGGTTGCCGGAGCAATTTCTAGGGACCCCATTTTTGTGGTAGTGAAATAGTGTTTTTGAGCAAATGCATGAGGGTATGTGATATATAAAGGGAAGGAAGAGATGCTTTATTAATGTTAATGTTTGAGTAAATTGTTAATCTGTGTGATTCCAATTGGGTTAGTAATCATGGTTTCGACGGTGAGATTATAAAAGTTAGGTGGTCTGGCGGAGGCGAAACATGAGAGCTCAGGTGGTGTTTAGAATATAGAAGCAGGCACATGGACAACTTCACCTTTTTGGGAACTTAATAAAAACAACAAAGTTTAACCGTAGTTTATTATGCAATTCTAACTAGTGTTTCCTTTCTTGTTCTTCTAAAACCCAAATATGATTAGAAAAGGTAAAAATTAACTTCTTGGATAAGGGTTTAACAGGATAAGGATTGTCTGCCCTCCACTTTCGGTGCCTTCCCCGTACCCTCATGTTTTGTGTGGTCACGATTAAGCCACGTCAACATTTTATATTGACCACACAAACAGAAGGGCACCGGAAGTGGAGGGCGGACAATCCTTGTCCGGTTTAACCTACAATACTTTATAGAAAAGAAATGATTTATGCACTTCCGTTTTCTCCGTCTACACTCTTTCTTTTGTTTTGAACTATGAATTCTCTTTTGGTTTATTTAATTCGACGGCTGGAGAAAAAAAGGGGAGTGTTGGAAATTATTTCCCTATAAAGTATACACTGTGACATTGATGAGTTGGGCAATTCATTATGCTAAACATATAATTTAGATTCATAATCTCACAATATGACATATCAGATGTCGGAATTGTAATTCTAAATTATTTTCATGCTTTGTCTTGTATTATTTTCATGCTTTGTCTTGTATTATTTTCTAGCTTGTAGACTAGGGTAAATCCTGAACTTTGCAAGATACATGTGATTATCTTTGAGTTTGAGAGGGGGATCTTTTGCTTTCCAAATTAAAAACAAAACATTTGGTTTAGGAAACATTAAATTAGGATTATCTCATAGATTAGTGGCAATTAATCTAATGAGTTTGGATTAGTCAAGGAGAGGGGTCCCAAGCATGTGGTCACATGAGAGTTACTTCCTTCCATGTGAAATTATGAATCATAGATACATTTTATGACCAAAATACCCTTCGATTGGTTTTGGCCCTTCCTGGTATTTCATGTGAATTGCCCATCTTGGGTTGGTTTTCCAGTAATTTTGAAAGGCTTATGAAGTGGTAGATGTCATGCCCAATAGCTTAATAAGCTTCCTTTAAGATTTGGGTAGTTATGGTTAATCAAGACAGCTAATGAACATTTGGGGGGTAAATCTTATTTGAGAAATGCTAGGGAGATTCTTTCATAAGTGGGAGTCTTCATAGACTCTCTACTACCTCATGTTTTTTGTACAATGATTTATAATATTGACCTGAAAATTGACGTTAAATTATGAGGTGACAAAAAGTCTAAAAAAAGTTTCAATTTGAGAAAGTCTCTGTAACATTTCTCATCTTATTATTATTATTATTATTATTAAGGGTAATTAAATATTGCAGATGTTGAGTGGTCCTCCCTCTGTCCTCTCTTTGTATAATTTCTTGTTTGGTGTGTCTTTGTTGTATGACTTTTGAGGGGGGCAATAATGTGTAAAGAGTGCTTACTTAATCTAATAAACAACATTAACCATCATGTGATGCCCAAATTATTCTTGGTTTTAGCAGTCATCAATTAATGCTATCATTTTCATTACAAACCACCCTTGGTGAAAGTGTAAACAAAGAGAATTAAGTGTGTGGATTAAAATTAAGATTAAACAAGTATGATTATGTGTAGAAAAAGTAAGACAAATAGCACAATTTTTTGGAATGAATTCCTCGAATAAGCTTATTTAAGGTATCCCTTAATTAAGCTCCCTCATATTTTCATAATAGGTTGATTACCAAAGCACGTATAAGTTTGACCTTACTCAAGATTTAGCCTAACTTTAGGAATTAGCCTAAGTTTGACCTTCCTCAAGATTTTTTCAGGAAGCACTTCGAATTCTAATAAAAATTTCAACATGTTTCTACTAAAACCTCTTTTAGTAAAAGTGTTTATGATTAGAAATGCTTCCTACATAAGTAGCTTTGAATAAGCTCAAAATCATAAATAGCTTATGGTGTTAGACATGTGATATCCTGTCTCAAAATTTATAGTTATTTATTTTACAGTTTTGGGAAAAATGATTTTAAGGGAGTTTTGACCATTTTAAATTTTACTTTAGTGTTTGGAGGTGGTTTAGAATAGACGGTAGAGATCAATTCTACGAGCGATTATGCACAAACCGTTTGTGAATCGGAGTTGAAATAAATAAGTTATGAGCGTTGAAAGTGAGGGGCATTTTGGCCTTTTTCCACTTACTATAATAGTAAGTTTCCTGTTTTAGAATTTATGAACCTGCCAAGTTTGAAAAGTTTCGAAATCAGGAAAGTTAACCCGGAAACCCATAACCTAGCCCAACATGACCTACCGACCCGTTTCCCTTCGAATATTTTGACACAAATTCCGGCTATTTCCGACAAATTAGTCGATGCCACCACCACCAACTTGAAGCTCTCACTTCCCTCTACAAAACTCACCCAAAAATCACTTCGATAGACTACCACACGTGGCGGCACGAGGCCACAAAATTTAATGGGTTCTAGCACAAGTTTTTCCTGGTGTTGAGCTCTACATGCTTGTAAAATTTGGTGAAATTTGAAGTTAGTCGAAAATTTGAGTTTTCATTCGCCGGAAACCACTGCTCACGGCATCTTGTGAGAAACTCAAGTGACATGGATTTTGGCCAAAACGATATGCTCGATGTCTTGAGCCCATATTCAAGGTTTTGTTGAGATTCGATGTGATGGTTCGATTATTCAATTTTTGGGATAATTGTACTGCTGCTCGGTTTTTGTAGTAACAACAATCTAACCGTTGGATCGTCGTTCAATTTTGTTGGTATGCTATTTATTGATTATCAAACCTTTGAAAACTTGTGGAATGAAAATCTAACGTTCAAATCTTCCAGATTTGAGAATCTAGGATTGTTGACCCTAATGGGGCCTACTTTGACTGACAATTGACTCAACGTGCCTCGAATTATTCTGGTGTCTGACTAAATCCTAAGTTAAGACTTGATTGTTTTATTGGGCGTTGATCGTGTATGAGTGCTTCGATCTTTGTGCTAGTTGGTAGTAGTTTAGACTTCGGGTGAGTTACTTTAATATTATGTAAAAATAAGTATTTTGTCTATGGAAATCCTCATCTTGATATACTTTGTGGATATAACATGGAATTATAAACGTGTATTACCCGTCTTGTGAAATGATATATATATATATATATATATATGTATATGTATATGTATATATATATATATGTATATGTATATATATGTATATGTATATATATATGTATATGTATATATATATATATATGTATATGTATATATATATATGTATATGTATATATATATGTATATATATATATATATGTATATGTTTGTATATATATATATATGTATATGTTATGTATATGTTTGTATATATATGTATATGTTATGTATATGTTTGTATATATATCTATATATATGTATATGTAGATATATATATATATGTATATGTATATATATATATGTATGTATGTTGTTTATACCATATTTAGGGCCTTGTATTTAGACCTCATATAAATACTCGAGGGATTTAAATGTAATTATGTAATAAAGGAATGGGCAAATATGTAATTAGGGGAGGAGCCCTTATTCTATAAAAGGGCCTCCTCACCCTCACAAACCCTAAGCCTCTCCTATTTAGAGCAAAGCTCTCACACTCTCTCCCTGACAAATACTCTCAGAGAAATACAATTAGTGTGGATGTAGCCCAAACCTTAGGGTGAACCACGATACATTTTGTGTTATTTACATTTCATGCAGATTCACGGTCGGATTTACGTTGTTCCAAAACCTCCGGTTTTGTGCATCAACATTTGGCGCCGTCTGTGGGAATCGACACGAAAAGTTATGTCGGTTCTCTTTCATTTTTTCACATCCACCGTGAATCTGCAAAATCTTCAAAAACCCAAGAACCAAACAACCCATCACCCACACTTAGAGACACACCCATTCAATCTACAGAGAGAGAGACAGAAGAGAGAGAGAATGGCGAGTTGCAGCTCCTCCCACAACCCGGGTAGACAAGAATCCGACCCGGATCCAAGAGGGTCATCTCTGTTGGCGAGTTTGGTGCAAAAGAAGACAAAAAAAAAAAATATTGGGAATGTCCTATACCGCAGGCAAGACGTCAAGATTACATGAACGCCATAAAGCCACATGTCCTATAATTTGCCAAATGTTGACTCACTCCTTTCGCTGATCCTCTGAGAGCCACCACGACACTCACCAAGAAGCAAAAGCATATCTCCAGTCAGATATTGAACAATGTATATCGAGAAGATCATACTTGCTGATAAAGTGATGGTCAAGCATGCAGTTAGCAAAATCAGGGATGATGATGTTCTTCTAACGTATGGGTCATCCTCTGCAGTTGAAATGTTACTTTTACAGGCCCAGTAGCTTAACACTCTAAAAAATTGTGCATCAAACTATCTCCGAGCTTCTCCACTCAGGGACCGAACCACCGCTCCCTCCCCCCATTTCGAACGACGAAGTAGCTCACCGCCCAAGCCTCGCGCCTCTGCGCTTCTCAAGAGGGGCCTCATCATCACTGACGTCACTGCCATTACGCGTTTCGAAGAAGAGCTGGCGAAGCTTTCCGTACACCGTGAAGCAGCGAGATCCAACAGCATGCGAAGCTTTCCGTACACCGTGAAGCAGCAGTATTGGGACAAGGCGGAAAAGATTAGGGGTCACCATTTTCCGGAAACTCGTGGGTTGCCCCGGTTGCCTCTGTCATGATTACGAAAAGCCCAAACAGCGAGCAGAGCGAAACAAGAAGGTTTTTTTTTTTTCAAAGAAGGCGAGTTACAGCAACAAAGGTCGAAACGCAGTCGTTCTTGATGCAATTGAGCTTCTCAATTTCTCCATTTCAGAACACTCAAGCTGCAGACCCAGCGGGCCAAAAAGGAAAGAGGGACCCTCAAACTCCGGTAACTGCAACATGAAATACGCTAGATCCACAAAGGCAGCTCAACGTCGCCTTAAGGGCCCACTTTGAAGATTGAACACTGTTGTGGATTGGCTTCGTGTTTTTGCAAGTTCCTTGTTCTGGGTTTTCTTTCTCTTCCTCGTTGGAATTATTGAGATGCTTGATGCTGCTACAGAAGATGCTCTCGAATGTGGAGCCATTCAGAAATGCAGTGGGAGCAGAAAGCAAAAGAAAAGAGAAAGGAATACAGAAAGCAAAAGCAAGGAACGGGGAGATCAAGCAAAGCAGAAAAGCAATGGGGAACAAAGCAGAAAAGAGAAAGCAAAAAACAAAAGAGAAAGCAAAAGATTTTTCCTATTATTATGATTCCTTCTGTCTGTCAGATGAAGATACAGAGAGAGGGCAGCAGAAAAACACTGCAAAAGCAAGGAATAAACACCCCACCCGAATGATGTAATTTATTTTTATTATCTTTCGGAGTCATCTGTATAAACCCCATCAGAGGGTAAGTAAAAAAACAAAAAAAACAAAAAAAAAACAAAAAAACAAAAAAACAAAAAAAACAAACAAACAAAACAACGGCAAAGCCCAAAATAAATGGGTTAGAATGTTGTGTGGAGAGCGAAGACCCATAAGCCCAAAATAGCACCAATCAGGTCATCAAAAGTACGCCCAACACTCCACAATTATTCGACAACCCGCCGCTATTACCACCAACCAGGTGATCAAAAGTACGCCTAGTACTCCAAAATTATTCGGCAACCTGCCGCTATTACCACCAACCAGGTGATGAAATGTACAACCCGTACTCTAATATCATTTGGCAACTAGCCATTCATGCCACCAACCAGGTGATGAAATGTACAACTCGTACTCTAATATCATTTGGCAACTAGCCATTCATGCCACCAACCCGGTGATGAAATGTACAACCCGTACTCTAATATCATTTGGCAACTTGCCACTCATACCACCAACCAGGTGAAGAAGGAACTCGTCTTCATGAGCATGAGCAATACTCATGTCAATCATACATAAACATTCATGAGCATCACTCATATCAATCATACATAAACATTCATGAGCATCACTCATGTCAAGCATTACTCATGTCAATCAACATAAACATTTATGAGCATCACTCATGTCAATCAGCTTCAAAAGCTTCATTTACAAAGCTCTAGCTTCAAAAGCTTCATTTACAGAGCTCTAGCTTCAAAATGTTCATTTACAAAAGCTCTAACTTCAAAAGCTTCATTTACAGAGCTCCAGCTTCAAAGCTTCACTTGCAAAGCTTCACCTAAAAAACTTCAGTGCAGGGTATACAAATGCCACCTCCGAACAACCGTCACTTCGGCTCATACATGGATTCAATTTGAAGTCTCCAACCAACAGACTCTATTGACCGAAGACTTGGGGGACTACATTATGTACCATATATTGGGCCTCAACTAGGCCTCATGAAAATACTTGAGGGACTTAGCTCATTATTTATGTATTGAGGAGCGAGCCCTTATTCTATAAAAGGGACTCCCTCACTTTCATTAGAGAGCACTCATGAAAAATACTTGGGGGACTTAGCCCATCACTTATGTATTTAGGAGCGAGCCCTTATTTTATAAAAGGGACTCCCTCACCTTTGTTAGAGAGCAACGCCGCCAGCTGATCAACAGCCTCACCGCGAGCATCACTCCTAACCCATCACTTATGTATTGAGGAGCGATCCCTTATTCTATAAAATGGACTCCCTCACCATCATTAGAGAGCATCAACTCTAGCCCATCATTCATGTATTGAGGAGCGAGCCCTTATTCTATAAAAGGAACTCCCTCACCTTCAAACGCCGCAAGCCAAGCCAACCAAGGCAACATAAGCCACGAGCCGAGCAGCCTCGTAGTGTGTGCTACTTCTAGTTGAACGTCATTTCAGATTGAGCACTGCCTCATATCGAGCATCAGTTCAAGACAGCATCTAGTTACTTCGGCCCACACATGGACTGAATTTCAAGTCTCCAGCCAAAAGACTCTCTTGACTGAAGACTTGGGGGACTACTGTTTATACCATATTTAGGGCCTTGTATTTAGACCTCATATAAATACTCGAGGGACTTAAATGTAATTATGTAATAAAGGAATGGGCAAATATGTAATTAGGGGAGGAGCCCTTATTCTATAAAAGGGCCTCCTCACCCTCACAAACCCTAAGCCTCTCCTATTTAGAGCAAAGCTCTCACACTCTCTCCCTGACAAATACTCTCAGAGAAATACAATTAGTGTGGATGTAGCCCAAACCTTAGGGTGAACCACGATACATTTTGTGTTATTTACATTTCATGCAGATTCACGGTCGGATTTACGTTGTTCCAAAACCTCCGGTTTTGTGCATCAACATATGTATATGTATGTATGTATATATGTATATGTATATATATATGTATGTATATGTATATGTATATATATATGTATGTGTGTGTGTATATATATATGTATATATATATATATATGTATATATATATATATATGTATGTATATGTATATATATATGTATGTATATGTATATATATATATGTATGTATATGTATATATATATATATATGTATGTATATGTATATATATATATATATGTATGTATATGGACATAAAGTCTGGAATCCAATATCTATATATTTCTTTCTATTGTTGCCATAAGTGTGTCTGGAATACGGAACGTTGTGATTTGTGCTAGCCTACTAGCCCTAGTATTTTATTATATATATGAAAGAGCCTGCGTGGATTCAATCAAGATTTGTGAGCAAATATTGTTTTATATATGCAAAGGATTTTATGATATGTTTTATAACTAAGATTGATTGATTTATAATCATATATGTTGTATTATTGTCATTCACACGAGCTTCGTAGCTTATTCGAATTTTTGCTTTGCGAGGTGCACCGTTTCCATGATTAATTGGAGAGTACATATAGTTGTTAGAGAAATAGGATATCAAGGGTGTAGCTGGTGTGTGCAGTGTGGTCGAGAATAAGGTTTGTTACCTTTTATTGTAATTTCATTTCCGCTTATTATTTGTGATGTATTTCTAGTAAACTCTATGTAATTATCGTACTGTCACGTTCTGCTGCCATGTATCGATCATAGGCGTCTCTAGAAATCGAGGCGCGACAATGTACCTCATACGTAATGTTGACGTGACAAGATGACTGGGAAATGATTCTGTAATCAAGGTTAAGGTAAAGAGAAGTGCATGTCATATGACATGTTAACATAATATTTTTTATGTAATGGTTCCGACAATGTTGGTATCTGTATTGAGATGCGCCTCGTGAAATTGAAAGCTAGTGAGTACTATTTACAAACAACTGGTTACTATTATGTATAGTGTTGTAACAGACGAGAGTAAAAGGTTAATAAGAGACAAGACCACAGTACCCTTCCTATCTGTCAAATACGCGACCCATTGGATTGTATAACTTTGGAGAAAGGGGACCACAAGTTTTGATGTTCTAGACGTACTTATTTTTGTTAGGATTAAAGGTGAAAAAAATACAAGAGTAATTCGTTTGTTTGAGGTTACAAAACATTTTTAATTTTGTCTATTGATTCTTCTTTAACTTATTAATTCAATTCGAATGGTTAGAAAAAGAAGAAAAAATGTCAGAAGTCAAAAAGGGAGTGCAAAAAACACCACCAGAAATAAAAACTCCAATGCAAAGCAATGTGGCTGGCTAAAGACTCTACAAGAATGGGGGACCATTAATTATTAATTAGCATATATAGAGATGATGGACCACTGTATTAAGTTAAAGATTAAGAGGAGGTTTACTCTGGTTTCATGCAAAGCCCAGCTGTTAACGAATAGGGAGGATTACTAGACCATTTTAAATACTCCATCATGCAGGTTCAGCACACTCTAGAGAGAGAGAGAGAGAGAGAGAGAGAGAGAGCTAAGCTCTTTGACCTCGTGGTTGTTTAATTACTTACAGTTGGATACATACACTGTCATTTGTAAGACTCGGGCCAGACACTAAGACAGTATAATATATAGGCTTGGTGGATTGAAATTGAATCATAATCTTCTGCAAGTGATTGGTTTCTCTAGGTCGTAAAGACAAGTTACTTTTAGTGCTTCATAACAGAACTTTTGTTACATATTCTAACAAAAAAAAAACTGTGAAGATTGTGAAGCAATATTACACGTCAGAAATCTATTAAACCTAAGGTCACTTACTTAAAAAACGCTTATAATTAGAAGTGATTCCTACAAAAACGTTCTCTAACCAGCCTATTTATTAGCTTTACAATAGAAATATTTGAGGGTGGAGAAAAATTAGGCAAAAACGGGTAACAAATAGGCCGGGTGAGACCCAAAAACCTCACTAGAGTGTCTCCCCTGCAGTCTAGCATGAGCATTTTCATCGGGCCGTGATTATAGGATTACTTAAAAGGTGGAGTGTTAATTAATCTCTGCATGCAGTATTTCAAGTTTCAACTAGATCTTCTGCTATATATCTTTTGGGATGCTGCACTCCGACGCCTTCAAATTAATTCCACCCACATTTACCAACGAGGAAAGCTTGACTCCTTAAAATTAAGGACGAGTTTATCTTTAAGATAATTTGTAACTGATTCATAAAATTTTGTGTTTGTAACTGGAACCGTGATAAACCACTTTGTAAAGATTATTTCTGTAAAAAATTAATTTAAAATAAGGTTGTTTAGTCATGATTCATAAAATTTTGTGTTCGATAACACTCAATACTTCTAAAATCGTATTCAATTTCTATTTTACATATGCATGCATGTATTTTTTTTAAGTTTTACTCAGCGATTACGAGGAAACACTCAAGTGGTTGTAATTCTTCTCCTTTTTTTACTAACATTGTTTCACGCACAATGTGTGTTAATATTATTTGAGATGGTGGACTTCTAGAAGGTGGATTTTTTTTTATGTTTTTTTAGTTTTAAGCAATTCATTTTGGGGTGTGATATTCACACCCTATTTTACTTCTCACACACTTTTTTAATTTTTGGTCGTCGGATCAGATGAATTGAAAAATATCAATGAACAGAAATTATCAAGGAGTGTATGAGAAGTAAAATGGGATGTGTGGATAGCACACCCCATTCATTTTTTTCTATAAATTAAAAAGAAATTAGTCCTTTTGTTGTTTGACATAATTACACATGATTTAATAACCTACAATTTTTTTTGTTATGTTATGTGTAGGGATTTTGATTGAGTAATAAGGTTCGCTTAATAAATAGTATAAAGAGTGAGAATGTAGGAACAATATGGGGACTAGCACGTATTGATGAAATTTTTTATGTTTGTTTGTGTGATTGGTTTAATCTTGTGTTTTAACTTTGCGTTTATATTATTTCGCCCTTGTTCTTTAGAGGGAACTTAGGACTCAATTTCCTAAAGGGGTGTGATATTCACACACCTCATTTTACTTCTCACACATCTTCTAATTTTCGGCTGTCGGATCGGATGAATTAAAGAAGATCAACAGACAGAAATTAACAAGAAGTGTGTGAGAAGTAATTTGGGATGTATGGATAACATACTCATTTCCTAAAGTATCCAAAATCCAATATTTACTCTAATGCGTCTAGTACTAGTATTTTCTGATACCTTTCGGTATGTGCGAGCTTATCATGAATATTGTGGAATTATCTTTTGCATAACGTAAGAGCGAGAAGAGTCCAAGAGTGCAAGGACTTTATTATTTGGCTGGCTGCCATGTATATAAATGTTGTCAGATAAAGGGAAGAAAAGTACCTAATTAATTAATCAGATGTCAACAGGCAGCCTTGCAATTTATTTGCAATAGGAATTTTACTTAATTAATTTGCATGTGATTGCTTGGGCGTATTGGGCATGCAATATGGAGAAGGGGGTCTTTTGGTTGGAATAAGACGCATCAGTTAAAGGCGCATGTCTTTTCATTTGAAGTTTGCAGAAGATAAGATCATATTTCAACATAATATTATTTGGAATAATATATATATATATATATATATATATATGGAGTTATCATGTGGAGTTCCGCTACTTGGTAGCCAAACACAAATGGAGGGTATAAAATCATAGAGGGTTTGCAACATAGGAAGAACCTTCAACTCAACATACAAGTTAACGTTCTATGATAAACCTTTCACACTTTTGAGAAAAGCACTAACTACTCACTGACCGCCAACACAAATTCAATCTGGTTAGATAGGTTTGAGTTGGCAATCGACAGACCATGATTGCCTGGTCAGCAAGCGTTTTCTAAAAGCAACCAACAAAGGTGACTTCCGAATTAGATGGCGTTGGAGTTGTATAACTAGTTTGGCCTAAAGAGTCTCGGCTGCTTGATCGTTTGAAAACTAAATTTACATTCTCTACGCATCGATCAGCTTGCTAGCTAGACCTTCCACTCTCCCCACGTGATCCTCGCAACTTGAAGCCCTTGTACAAATCAACCGATTGGGTTGCACATGCCAATGAATCACCCTTGCTTCTTGTTCCTCATGTAACGACTTCGATTGGTAACCCGACACACGATGTTAGGTCGCTACAACTTCCTGAAATCATTTCCAACTTAAATGGCCTTGATTCTTGAAAACCAAAACTAACAATGAGCCAAATTACAACAATTTCCATCGTGACGAGCTATCTCTCGAAGCAAACACAATCCTTGAAACTTTCAAGCATCTTTATACTCTTGAAGACAACCAGAAAGCATTCAATTTCTTCACCTTGAATGAGACCGCTTGCCTTAATTAACACATTTTAAGTGAGGAGGTGCTCTACTCACACACCTTAATACCAACTAGAATATATAAATTATTTATCTTATATAAGGATTTTTTTTAATTTCTTCATATAGCTCAACATGTTCCCTCCATTTTGTCTAACACTTATAAAATATAAACACTACATAGTCGAGTGAAATGAGGTGAATGGACTTGAAAAATAGGTCTTACTTTTGTCCATATCATTATTTGATGGAAAGACAGACGAAACTGGACGTATACGTCTGATTGTAAGACGAATTGAACTTTGGGTGGTTTTTATTTTTTTATTTTTTTTAGTAAAGAAACTTTGGGTGGTTAATCGTAAAGTTATTTAGTTTGTGATTGGACAAATTTGGAAAACTTCATATGTCATTTGTGAAACTTTCCTTTCAAATTAATGTAAACCACATGTAATTAACTAATATATGCATTTTAGGGCCTCTTAAAATATGGTTCTTTCCCTTGCCCTGCCAATAAGGTAATCGCACAATCCGTTGTATTTTAAGCTCATCATGTATCTCTCACGTTATAATATTTGATTAATTTAAAATACTGACACAATATCATGCATAAACTTTTTGTAAGAGTTGATAGATATTATTCGAACTTGACATATATAGCCTCTCAACCGTCAAGCACTGTACTATCAGTACGTGGTATGAAAGGGGTGGCTAATGTTTATGGGGAGGGCCATGCCATTGCATTATTTGCTAGGTCCACATGGAAACAAGTTAGATTCAGAAGAGTCTCATCGATCTGACAAAGACAGACTATCAGGTGCGAATTAAAGTGATTTTGTCCATCTCCATCTGTTTTTGTTTTTGAAGAATATTTGCCATAATAATAAAAAATCTATAAACTTGGTTTTAACTTTAAATGCACATCAAATCTATAAGGGTAAGGACCGTAATGTTAGAGCGAGCAAATTTTTAAATCAAATTTTATAACTAAATGATATAGTTGTTGATGATTGAATCATTATATTAGTAAGTGTTGATTAATGTGCTTATTTTTTATTAATGATATATTATTTAATTTGTAAATTTGATATAAAAATTCGATCTCCTTAATATTATTCAATCCATAAATATCTTTATATGCTATTGTGACATACAACTTTTTATAAATTCTCGAACATAATTCTACACTAATAGTCTCTCTAGTAGTTCCAGTTCCATTGCGTTAGCATCGTTAGTCCACGTTTAATTAATGCAAATTTTTTTTAGATGATAGATTTTTCAGTATATCGGAAACACGGTACTGTATATAGTGTCATAATATAAGTGGTTGAATACTTAAACCATTTGTATTATGACACTTGGTGTTTGAAACTGTGTCTCAAGCACATTGAAAATGTCTCCTTTTAGAGTTTAGATTTACAATATATAGAGTCCATCAAATAAATTTACAGATCCAATGATAATCCTAATGACTATCATGCCTTTATTTTTATTCTTTCAAATTATATATGTTGATGTAATGATGAAATATTTTAGGATCATTTTCCTAGAGATAATTCAAGCATAGTAATTAATTAAAATTTTGTTCTTGTTTCATATTGCTTTGAAAAACCTCACCACGCAACAACTAAATAAAAAATAAACAAAAAAGTATTTATTCTCATGGCGTTAATATAATGAGTTAAGAGTGATAGGTACAAAATTTTCATCATACAACCAAATAAATTCGCAGAATCTCAAAACACGCCGGAAAACAAACTCAACTTACCGGAAATGGTAACCTTACCCATCCGTTTCCAACCAAAACTTAGGGGCCTACTCTGTTGCGTGAAATTTTTGTACTTCTGGAGCTAAGATTTGAAAAATGTCATATATTGGAAGTTGGCTTCGCAGCTGCATCCCGTATTAATATCCACCGTCTTATCCAATCACAACTTCTCAAGCTTTGCACATGGCTGACCTCAACTCAAGCCTCAACGAATTGAAATGACCATGTGCCTAACTTTCTCCCATTTAATTTCGTTATTGTGCAGTTAAATAATTAGTTGTTAGGGAAAAAAATTGGAAAAGTATTAAGTATTTGCATGACGATATGAGTTCAAACTTCGTCGGTGACTAGTCTAACATCTAATCTAATAAAATCTATCGTTTGATAAAAAAAATAAAATTGGTGGAGATCGAATATGTACCAGAGTGTATAGATGTAATTACTTATGCTAAGCAATAAGCGCCATGCAAAATCAGAACTTGGAGAGAGTTTTGTGTGTAGTGTACAAGGTGTTACATTATGGGTGCGTTTGTTTCACCGGACTAACTCGGATTGGACTAGCTTTAGGGACTAAGTTTGATTGGCTTAGACTAGACTAAGCTGGACTGATTTAGTGAAGCGTTTGGTAGAGTGCCAGACTAAAAAAGAGAATAGTTAACAACTATAATTTTATATCATTAAATACACATTTAATAATATTTTATTATTAACTCAATAATATTTTATTATTAACTCAACAATATTTTATTTTTTATTCAAGCTTTTTCTTTGTATTTGTGTCTGGAACACTCTCCTCTATCTGGACTTTCTCTCTAGGAGTTCATTCTTTTCTTCCTCATTAGTGCCGTCCCCCAGCACTCATTTTTTCCTGCAAAACAATATCCTTCAAAGTGATTTTTTCTGCAAAATCGTCCCTAAAGCTACTTTCTCCTCTTTTTCTTTGTACCAAAGCTACTCTCTCCCTTTCTCTATCCATTTCTCGGGAATTTTCTAGGAAAATAATTTTTTTTTGGGGAATTTTCTGGGAATTATTGGGAATAAGGAAGAATTTTTATATGGGGATTGTTGTTGTTTTTGTTTTGAATTTATTTTTCAAATTTTGGTGTTGAGATTTAGGCAGTGGGTGGGCTGGGTTTCAGATATGGGAAAGAGAGAAGCAGATAGATGGGCAAGGGAGAGAGAAGCAGATGAAGCAGAGCAAGGGAGAGAAGCGGACGAAGAGAAGCAGATGGAGTGAAGCAGCGAAGGTCTTAGCAATCTGGTGCCTTTCGATGGGACTCGCTAAGACCGTCTAGCGAAGTCCTTTGTCGAGGCGAGTCCCAGCTAGTCCCACTAAAGGTTCTCCTGCTGCGTAACAAACACATTATTGCTCTAAGTTTTAGTCCAGTCCAGTCCCACTTAGTGAGGGCAAACAAACGCCCCCTATATTTTATAATATAAATAGACAACAAAATTAGTATGTATTATTTTATAATATAATTTTAGTGTCATTTCACTTATATTCTAATGAGAAATATTATGAGGATTCTCTCAAAAGTGAGACTCTTTATAGACTATCTACCATCTCATATTTTAATATCAATTCTCGTGTCATCATTATAAAATATTGTGTTAAAAATATGAAGTGACAGAGTTTATAAAAAATTCCACTTTTAATAGAATTATTTTCGTATTCTGATACATGATGCACAACTTTATATTAAAGGTACTTTAAAAAAATGTCTCTAGAAGGGTGGACTAAGGTGGCTCCAATCCGTGAGATGCTAGATAACCCCAGACCTATAACCATACGCATGGGTGAGAGAAAACATGCTAGTACGGTAAGAAGAGGAAAGAGGTCAAATAATTTACCTTCTACAACGGTGGAAAGTCAAGGGAATACGAGTAGCGAGGAAGCAGTCATGTGGAGATGAGGACCCAGAAGTTTACACAGCAGCCTAGCAGAGTCTGGAGGAGAAGACAGATTACCAATACACAGGAAGATGACTATGAGTCTACATGGCAATTTAAGGAGGGTCACAACTATTTTAATCGATATGCTCTGGTGGATGGTAGTCACGTAGGTCCTTCACAGTCACACTCTACAGTCATGCAGATGCATTAAGGAAGCCCGTCCTCTATGGTTATTAAGGAGATTCGAGAGGAGCTTGGACAAAATCACGATGAATTGTTAAATATTAGTGGAGGGATTAAAGGTAATCTGTTGAAGCAGTGTGCGGAGCCCTGTGATATGGAGATAAGTTTATCACCTCAAAACGCAGTAAGAATTTTGAGAGCAGAGAGGAACGCAAACAAAGAATGGCAAGTAAATGGAAGGGTATAAGTATCAAGGAAAGGTGTCTGATGATGGAACGAGCTTTATATGCTGAAGAGGAACTGCTGGAGACTCCGAAAGATTATCAGGAGATGTAGGACTATATGGAGGAAGCATCGAAAATGGGAAATAGTACTCAAAGTGGTGGCGGCTAACCTGAAACAGATGCATGATTGCCATGACACACTTATTTTGGAACTGCCGTGATCTTGGGTCGGACACAGTGGTTTGGGCTCTACATGGGTTCATTAGAAAATATCGACCATCTATGATCTTTCTGTCGAAAACTAAGATGAAGGACCATAGAATTGATGGGGTTCGTAGAAGAATGGGTTTTTCTGGTGGATTTAATGTACCTCATGTTGGTAGGGTTGGTGGTCTTAGTCTCTGGTGGGATGATTTATTGGAAGTTGATATCATGTTTTCTTCAAAACACATCATAGATGCTAGAGTTCGGGGAGTAGGAGATACTAGGTGTGTAAGGGTGACTGGAATCTATGGTACATCCTATAGGGAGGAGAATGAAGAATTTTGGGAATGGATGCACTCTCACTTCCAGCCTTCGGACATTATGTGGCTATGTGTGGGTGATTTTAATGAATTCATTTGGGAGTTTGAAAAATCTGGAGGGGCATCGGTTCTATATAACATGCCCCGATATTTGGCCAATTTTATGGAAGCAATGGAGCTCATGGATCTTAAATTTAGTGGACCACAATTTACATGGCGATGGACTCGAAATTAGGAGTTGGTGGACGAACGGATAGACAAGGGGCTTTGTAATCAATTATGGCTGGCTAGGTGGCCAAACACAGTTGTTATACATGCTCCGGTTGTGGCATCAGATCATTCCCCGATTGTAATCCGTTGTGAGTCGACTCAGCGAAAAGGTAGGAAAAGGTTCCAGTTTGAAGCTTTTTGGGCTAAACAATAGGAATGTCGCCGGCTAGTTGATACTTGATGGCCTTAAGCTTATAATTGAGATCCGTTGCATAGCTGGCATGAAAGGATAAATGCTTGTCAATCTCAACTCATCAAATGGAGTAACGGAAAGTTCAATATGCGAGCTCGACAAATTGATGATCTGTTGAATCAACTCCAGAAGTGGCAAATGAATTGGGGACCAAATGAGGTTGAAATCCAAGAGAAGACCATTCTCCTTGATAGACTTCGGGAACAAGATGAGACATTTTGGCAACAACGATCTCGGGTTCAATGGCTTAGGGAATGTGATGCCAACACTGCTTTCTTCCATCAATCTACATTGCAAAGAAGACGGAGGAATAAAGTTGAGATTATAAAGTGGGATGATAAAGGTTGGGAGGAGAACCCAGACCGTGTGCATCAACTGTTTGATGAGTATTTTATCAAGTTATTTACATCGTCTGGCAGAGAGATTGGGAGCAGGTTCTGGAATGTGTTACTTCGATGGTCACTGATGGTATGAATCAAGCGTTGATGATTCCTATCATGGATGAGGAAATCAAAGAGGTTGCTCGGCAAATTGGAGGCTTAAAGGCCCCGGGTCCAGATGGATTTTCAGGTGTTTTTTACCACTCATTTTGGCATAATATTGGCACATAAGTTAATGAGCTTGTCAAATTTTTGATGACTGGTGATGTGTGTCCTAGGCAGATTAATGCGACTCATATTGTTTTAATACCAAAAGTTCCAAACCCGGAGGTGGTTTATTGTCACATCCAGGCTCGGGCCCCCACTACACCGGGTCGGGATGTGACAATTTGGTATCAGAGCCAATCCCTGGCCGGAAGTGTGTTGACGAGGACGTCGGGCCCCTAAAGGGGGTGGATTGTAAGATCCCACATCGCCCAGGGGAGTGGATCATGTAAGCCTTATATGTATATTCTCATCTCTACCTAGCACGAGGCCTTTTGAGAGCTCATTGGCTTCGGGTTCCATAGGAACTCCAAAATTAAGCGAGTTCACGCGAGAGCATTCCCAGGATAGGTGACCCACTTGGAAGTTCTCGTGTGAGTTCCCAGAATCAAAATTGTGAGGGCGTCGGGGCCCAAAGCGGACAATATCGTGCTACGGCGGAATCGAGCTCGGGATGTGGTGGGGGCCCGGGCCGGGATGTGACATTTATCAATTCAGGCCTATTAGTCTTTGCAATTTTTCATTCAAAGTACTATCTAAAGTTTTAACTAATAGACTGAAGCCTCTCATTCCGAGTCTTATTTCTCTCATGCAGAACGCTTTTATCGGGGACGGCAAATCCAAGACAACATTGGGATTGCGCATGAGCTTTTCCACTTCCTTAAGCTAAGGAAAGCGAAATGTAAGTTCGAACTTGGTATCAAATTTGATATGCAAAAAACCTATGATCGTGTTAAATGAGACTTTCTGGATGCGGTCATGGCAAATATGGGGTTTCACCCAGGTTGGCGGAAGCTCATAATGGAGTGTGTGAGTTCGATTAACTTTGTTGTAATCCTTAATGGGCAACCTGGGAATAAATTTGCTCCCTCCCGCGGATTAAGGCAAGGTGTCCCGCTCTATCCATATTTGTTTCTACTGGTTAGTGATGAGTTATCATAGATGATTAGTCGGGCTATTGATACTAAATAGTTGCAGGGGTAAGGATGCGTGTTCATGGCCCGTCCATATCCCATTTTTTCTTTGCTGATGACACCTTAATCTTTTTGAAGGCAAATACGGTAAATTGCAGAAACTTGGGCAGTTTAATTCAGTCTTATTGCTCTGCTTCAGGCTAGGCGGTGAATCTTCAAAAATCATGTTTATTTTTTAGTGCCAATACCTCACTGGCTGTTTCAGATGAGTTGGGGAATGTTCTTGGTATACCGGTGGTTTCTAATCCTATGACTTATTTGGGAATTCCAGCTATATGGGGTCGGTCCAAATGTCGTGGGCTCGTTTATGTGAAAGCTCAATTGTTAGGGTAAATTCAAGGGTGGAAGCAGTGCACTCTATCTCAGGCTGGTAGAGATGTGTTGATTAAGGCCGTGGCTCAAGCTACCCCACAGTACCCGATGAATCTTTTTAAGTTTCCTGATGCAATTTGAAATGAGCTGGATTCTGGTGGGGGCAAAAGCAAGGAGAGCGGAAAATTCATTGGGTTTCAAAACATGTATTGGGAATCTCGAATCGGGATGAGGGTTTGGGTTTTCGGAACTTCAAAACCTTCAATGATGCTCTTCTTGCTAAGCAATGTTGGAGGTTGATCTATGAGCCGACTTTATTATGGGTTTCGGTTCTCAAGGCCAGGTATTTCCCACATTGTTCTCTTCTTGATGCTTAGCGCGGAAGCCGGGCATCTTGGGCTTGGACTAGCTTATTAGTGGGACGCGATATTCTGTTGTAATGGGCGCATTGGCAAATCATGGATGGACGGACTATGAGGCTTTGGGTTGACCGGTGGCTCCCGTCCCTACCTTCAGGCATTCATCTTTCAGCCGGTATGGTACAGATCACCATAAATACCCATGCATGTGGAAACTCTTATTTGTTCATCATTTCGATCATGGGATCTCCATTCCCTATAACCCTTCTTATCTGTGGAGGATCTTCATGCTATTCATGACACACACATTGGAGATTCGAGGAGTTGCGATAAGTTCATTTGGCCGGCTACCAAGAATGGCAGGTACTCTGTGAAGACGAGATACCACTGGGTGCAATCTCGATCTCGCCCACTGCCTTTGCAATATCCTACTTCATCCCGTGTTACACCGAGCCGAGTTTGGAAATTCTTATGGCAGCTCTAAACCCCAACAAAGATCTGTAATTTTATGTGGATGACCCTCCATATGGAGCTTTGGCCATGATGGATGCTTTGTATAAACAGCGTTGCGCCCCTAATCCGAATTGTCCAATATGCCATAACCAGGTGGAGTCAATAGAACATTTATTATTACAATGCCCATGGGTAGAATCCATCTGGTTTAGTGGAATTCTAAATCTTAGGATTAACAGGTATGAAGTCTCGAATTGGGTGGAATGGTTATTTTCATTCTCCAATTTGCATGTTGGTTTTAGTGGTGACCGAATGTATTTACTATCGTATGTTGCTTTCACCTGCTGGCATATTTGGAAAGCTCGGTGTAACTTTTTGCATGATCAGAGACAAATCAATCCCTCACATGTTATATGTGTTATCACTACATCGATTGGAGCTTTCTCTGAAGCTGTCCACAAGCATTCAGAGCCCCTTGGACCTTTGATAGTGGTTGTTCAGTCGTCCGCTGGTTCCCTCCTACCGCGCCATACTCAAAAGTTAATGTCGATGCTACTTGGTTGGCTGGGTCAAGCTCTGGTTTTGTGGGGATTGTCATTCGGGATACTAAGGGTTCTTTCGTGGCTACGATACGACATGCTATTAGGGCTCTGTCTGTGGGTGCTACTGACGCCGTGGCAATCCTCGAAGGTTGTAATTTGGTATGGTAATGAGGCTTACAAAGGTTGTTGAATCTGATTCCCATGACTCTATTAGTTCTCTGTCGGATTCAATCGAGAATGGCAATTGAGAGGCCTACCCTTCCTTAGTGAATGCTAAACGGTTAGGGGAGGCTTTTCAGGACTGTTGTTGGTCTTGTAACTCCCTATGTTGTCCCTTTTTTTCTTTTGCTATGTTGTTTGCTAGCCTCACGGTAGGCTCTCCATGTATGTTTGGCTTCTTAGCCTGGGTAATGCAATTCCCAGTTTACAGGAAAAAAAATAAAAAATAAAAAAGTTAAAAAATATATAAAAGTAAAAAAATCATACACATGTCCAGAAAAAAAGCTAATCTATAAGGAAATGGATCAGGAGGATCCCTTCCATCAAATCCACCAAATCAATCAATTCGGGCCTTTGAAATTTGATCAAACGGCTACAAATCGGGGGTCTCTTTAAAAGTTATAATAATTTTAGTCGTTGGATCAAATTTCAAGAGTTCGAATTAGGTGATTGGGTGGAAGGAATCCGAAGATGATCTCCGATCTATAAAAGGTTATGACAACTGAAATAATCCTCACAAACAAACACGGAAAAAGCAAAGCCAAAAGCATAACTTCCATGCTACAATAATTCACGTCAAATTAACATTTCTGGTTTTTTTTTGGGTCACTAATCGAAAACCAAAAGTTAACAAACCAAACACAGCCTTAGAAAAACAAGATTATAAGTTTCAAGTTCGAAGGGCTAGTGTGTACTAAACTCATTTTGATCTGTTCCTTAATATTTGGGACCAAAACCAAATGAGTGGGTTCCAAAATACCACCCATCACATGCATCATCAGAGAGCAACTTGCATATAAACATATACTACGTGACGTTTTAGTTCAATAACCTAAAGCATGTAAGTTAAATTTACACATGTACTATAGTATTGAATCAAAACACTACAATGATAATGATAGTACACTTATTTCACATAAGTCCTCGAATCATCATGCATGCATGCAGCTTTTCAGCTGACCTAGCTCTCTCTTGGAAACAAACACAGAGATGCAAACACTTACAATTAACTTGAGATCTAATTAGTCAAACAAAAAAATTTATTATTTTACATTTACTTAATTAACTTGGATCTCAAATCTCATGACTGACCATTGTTATAGTGCTCTTGCCATGAACCAAGGAGTTCTTGCAATGAGCAATTGCGCCTTGAATTGCACTCTGAAGCTCCTCCATCGACGATCTGTCGCCGTACGAAGACGCGCTACTACTAGCGCCGCCACCACCCGAGCCCGTTAGACCCAAAGTGCGGGAAAGAACCCCAGAGTGGCTCGGGGATCCCCGCATTGAAGAAGGGCAGCTAGAAACGTACTCTCTTCTTCTTGGGTACCTGAGGTTACCCGAGAAGGAATGAGAAACTAATACATGATTGTTAGAACCACAATCTGTATTATTGTTCCTCGCCGTCGCCGCCCCCGTGCATTTGTCGGATGTTTTCGGTGTTGATATTGATGTTGTCGTCATGATCCCCAATCCTCCTCCTCCTCCCCCCATTTGTTGTTGTTGTTGTTTTTGGGAGAGTTTTTCATACAAGGGCTTCACCTTCTTCAAGTACTTACTAATAACCTCCTTGGCAGTAGTGCTCATGCGTTTAGGTTTCCCTGCATTGTTAGACCCGAGTCCCGCCGTGGCGGGGTTGGCGGTGTTGTTATGAGGATCTGTCGTGTTGTTCTTCTGTACTTTCGGCTCCTTCTTAAACACGGAGGAGAATCTCGACAAGGAAAAGTACTTCTTCTTCGAAACGCTGTCGTTGGAGTGGACGCTCACGTACTTGTTGTTGTTGTAGTTGAAGGCGCGCTTGAACAACGAGTCCTCGTTGTTTTCCTCGGCGACGGAGCTGTCGCGGCGGGAGGAGTCGCATGACTGGTCGGCCAAGAGTACGAGGTCGCTGGCAAAAGAGGAGGTGGAGTCACGTGACTCGTTGGAGGAGCTGCCGGTGGAGTCACGCGACGTGGTGGTGTCGGAGAAGGAAGAGTAGGATGCGGAGGAGGGGAGGCGGAGGTTGCGGACCATGGAGAGGCGAGGGGAGAGGTGGAGAGGGAGGATCTGGCCTTTGTAGAAGAGCTCGTCGGCGGGGCAGAGGGCGTTGGAGGATTTGCGAGGAGAGAGAGAGATGGTGAACTCGAAGTCGGAGGAGGAGGAGGAGGAATGGAAGGAGTGGGTGGGTGAGGGTGGTAGTGTTTGTGATTTTTGGTGGAGGTGACGGCGGTGAGGGTGAGGATTGGGTTTGGTCATATTATTGGTCGGATCTTTTCTCGTCCTCGACGTCTCCATTTTGGTGTGTTGAGCAAATTAAGCTACATGATAATGATTTTTGCGTGATGAGGGTTTTTGTGGTCCATCATTTTTTGGAAAGGCGGTGGGTCGTGTTTTGTACGTTAAAATTTGAGTGGATCTGGGTTTTGAAGCTCACATGGGATGATGGGGGTTTCCATGTTTGAATCCCATACTTTTCTCTCTGTTGAGTACAAGTGACGTATTTCTTTTCAAGTATTATAATAAAAAAAGATAATGGTAGGGAATCAAAAATTTAAATTAAATTTAGCTTAGAAATTTTTGTTTTTCTAATTTATAAACAACGTGATTAAAATGTCCCACTTAAATAATAAAAGAAAAAATGATAAATTAAATGGGAAGTGTTATTGGCACTTCAAATATCTCATTCTACATTCCTCACAAGTATATTTTTTTTTCTAAATATAGAAAGTTTTGATTGTAGAATGAGAATTTTAAAGTGCCAATAACAATTCCCAATTAAATTTTCATTTTACATTAATGGTATTTTGTTTTTTTATCAAGGTTCTTTGACTTTCGTCTATGTCATTACTTTAATATTAAATTATTTACACTGCAATTTTAAAAATAAAAAATTTATTAATTAATCATTCCAAATATATATTTTGTATTTTTCATATACTTCCATTTTTATTTTGTACCAATTTTATAATGTATCAATATTGTTTTTAGTTTTTATTTGTACCCACATGAATTTTAAATTTTAATATGCACCCATATTTCTTAATATAATTTGTACCATGGTTTTTCAATAATAATTTTTAAAAATATAATAATAATTATGCAGATGCAATAAATTTTTTTTATAGCTATGAGAAGAAAAATATTACTCGATTATTGATTGTTAAGTAATTATTATATATTTAAAATATTATTTGAATTTGCATATATTTTATAATTTGTAGAACATTAAATGCATAATAAGTGCAAAAATTAAATCTCTTAAATAATATTAAAAATCTCGATCAAATTGTTTTAACAAACGCATTTTTGCTCACCACCATAAACTATGGTGTATGCTCACCATACACCTAATCAATTGACACGTGTCATTTTATTTAACTATAGTTAACTTTCATATTAAATGTTAGTTTTTCAATTTTGAAAAAAAATAACCAAGATTAAGTGATATGACACGTGTTAATTGATTAGGTGTATGGTGAGTATACACCATAGTTTATGATAGTGAGCAAAAATGTTCCCAACAAACAAGAGTTCATTCTAATAATTAGTTGGGCTAAGAATCGGAAGGAAAACAACCTTAGAAAAACTATATATTATAATTAAAAGAAATAATAATGATAGAATAGTGTTCTGAATAAAAATCGTTCCTCTCTGTTTTGGCTGACTGCTGTGTTTGATGACACTAGTGGGTACTGATTAGATTGATGCATGTATGGTTAGGTGTCACGTGTCCGAAACGTGAACGGTGGGGTTTACTTCATGTATCGAATTACCGAAGAAGCCAGGGTGCCACTGTGTGCTGGACTGCAGGTGAGATCCTCTCCGGATCCTTTTTTTAGAGGATTCTAGTAATTCTTCAAACATTTTCGTTTATTGTATATGGTACAATTAATTTTCGTCAAGTACTATTTTTATTTAATTTTAAATAAAAAAATTTACAATAATTTTTTATTGCACGATATACGATAAACGAATGTAATTAAGAAATTCTCACAAAAAAAATCCAAAGAGAATCTTCATTCGTTGTATGATCACATAGATTCACTACAATCGATGAGATTTTGTGTCAGTGTGAAAATAAAAAGATTAAAAATGCTTTCAAATACCAATTAGGTTTTGCTTGATGGTAAGGGTTAATTTAAGCGTTTTCAAATAACCGAAACGGTTTATGGCAGTTTTTGAAATAAAAAATTGAAAGTAATACCTTAAAAAAAAAAGTGATAAGGAGTTCATGAAGAGTTTGATGTTTAAGAGAGGTTTCTTAGCATTTCTCTTTTTAAAAGACACTTAAATTTGAACAAGTAGTTTGATATGTATTACTAAAAGAATATGTCATCATCAATAAAAAATAAAGACGTTAATTAATATTTAAATAATAATTTAATTATTAATAATCACATTATTTAATCTATAAAATTTAATCTCCTTAATATTTTTTTACTAAAATCGCTTCTAGTTGTTATCACGATTTTCAATTGCATTACATGTGAGCGTAAGCTGTTAATGGTGTGGACATCTGTGCAAACCATGGTTTCTGATTAACATGCAGAATACTTTATATTATTGAATGTGTATATTAGATCTGTCAGCTGGGTCAACTGATTTCTAATCGAAGCTTTGAGCCAATCTCATCATTTTTATTTAGTTTTGAGAAATGCTTAAGGGACTCTCTAAAGACTCAAAGTGAGTACATGAAATGACGAAAAATTAATAGAAAATCTCAATTTTAAGAGTATTTTTAGCATTCCTCTTTATTTTTAGAGAGTTTTAACGAAAAGCTCACGGTACTGTTCACTTTAACGAAAAATCACATTTTTACACTAAAAAGTCAAACCTGGTACTATTCACTTTACCCTTTATTTTGTCCTTATCATTAAAACTCAAAGTTTTCAAGCCCTTTTCATTAGTTTTCCTTTATTTTTATATCGAAACCAAAGCGTACACAACCATCTCATGATTGTATGTTGTTATTTATTTATTATCAAGGGACCATATGGCCCGTGGCACTTTTAATTGTAAAATTTGATCCCTTCCAGATGGATTTGGATCCTTGCCGGATCCCCTCCCTAGGGATCCTAGGGATCAACGCAAGTGGACTGTTGATAAAAAATCGTGCGGTCACAATTTTTTCATTTTTTATATTTTTCACGCAAAACGAGACTACTTTACTTTTAAAAATATAAAAAGTATTTAATTGGGGCTGCATGATTTTTGATCGACGGTCCACGTGTGTTGATCCCTAGGATCCCCAGGGAGGGGATCCGGCGATGATCCAAATCCCCTTCCAGATAGGATAGATTTGACATTTTAAGATCCGTTCAGCCAGAATCAAGGTTTTAATGGAAATAGAGAGTTCCAGTATCCTGTGGTGGATTTAAGACGTTAATCTCACGGACTCGGTATGAAGGATTCATACGCGGGCATCGTTAAATTTTTTTTCTTCAATTTTTTTATTGAGGCATTTATTTGAACACTTTGTGGCCCAATCGTTATGTATAGATTTGTCTTCCCACTTGATGTTCAGACCTATCAAGTATCACTTGCCAATGCATGCCAAATTTTGCTGAATGGGCATTTCATCAACTTGTTTGGGCATTTTTAGGTCTTATATCAGATGGTCATAGGGTCCTTGGAGATATTTCTCCCATATTTCTCGATCTTCATAGGATCTCAGGACCATGGGTACCCGCTTGGAACCGCCCCTGTATGTATCAATTTTTTAAAGCTCGCACGAAATATAATTTTAAGAGAATTTTAACGAAAAGCTTTTGGTACTGTTCACTTTAACGAAAAATCACATGTTTACACTAAAAGTCAATTTTGGTTCTATTCACTTTACCCTTTATTTTATCTTTATTATTAAAACTCAAAGTTTTCAAACTTTTTTAATTAGTTTTTCTTAATTTTAATGAGGCCCTACTAGTGCATTCTATCTTCTTATACGTATTATTTTTTTGTGATGATAGTTCTTCCAAGTCAGAAAGTTATAATTCTCAAATTATAATTAGATTTCGTAAAGGATGTCACTCTCGAGGAAAAGTAATAAGTGTCATCGGTACAGAGAAAGTCGTAGTTCCCTAAACACGGTTTATTAACTGTGGAAGAGTACGGCAGTGGAGTTGCAGGTGCAACTAGATTCGATCAAGACAATGTATGCATGATGCATGCTCCAATCAAGATTCAAGAAATAGAGAGAGCTTATCGAGGCATGAAAAGGCATGTTAAACCAAAGCAAATCAATTACAAAATTAACTTGCCAGCTATGAGTAAACTAAACCCATGAATACTTATAATAACAATCAGATAGATTACAAATACAAGACGATCATTGGGTCTTTCTCTGAGGTTTACAGATAATATCGGGATAAGAGATTAATTTTTGTAGGGAATCTAAGATAACTAGCTCTACTCATATATTGAGATTCTCTCTTGCAACTAATGTATAATTTCAGTAATGTTATCAGTTCATTGAATGATTGTCACGTGTTCAAAAATCATCTTAGTATCCAATATATGTTTGTCATGTGACCTCACTGATTACATGAGAACATGTCACATCCCGGTCCGGGGTCCACCACATCTCGGGCCCTCTCCACCACCGTAGCACGATATTGTCCGCTTTGGGCTCCGACTACGCCCTCACGGTTTTGTTTATGGGAACTCACACGAGAACTTCCCAGTGGGTCACCCATCATGGGATTGCTCTTGCGAAAAATCGCTTAACTTCGGAGTTCCGATGGAACCCGAAGCTAGTGAGCTCCCAAAAGGCCTCATGCTAGGTAGGGATGTGAATATACATATAAAGATCACTCCCCTGAACGATGTGGGATCTTACAGAACATCTCTCCATCTAAAAGAGATTCAAGAAGCTTAGGATATAATAATTCGTTGATTAACCAAAATAAGGAGATCGAGGTAAGATGCAGTTTGAAGAAAAAAGTTAAACCAAAAAGAAAGAATATGGTTATGTGGATTGTGGACTACATACCAACAATAGTTCAGCTTTTAACTCTACTCTCTCTCTCTAATTCATCTAAACATATTAAATAAACTATTGAGAAGTATTTGCATAATTAAATAGAGTAAACTGTCGATTTACCCCCTAAACTTTCACCGAACTTTCGATTTCCTCCCTGAACTTTTCGATTGGAAAATTTCCCCCCTGAACTATTTTTTTTAGCCAATTTGCCCCCTACCGTTAGTTTTTCAAACATTCCATCCATATTTCTGTTAAGTGAGACCATATGCACAACATATGAAGGTAGTTAAGTCATTTCACTCTTAAAAATGATTAAAAAACTGAAAATAAATTTAAAAAAAAAAATTCCCTCTATTTTTTACCTCTACCGCCGATCTCCTTGTACCCACCATTACCACCTCCTCCCACCCTGAGACCCATCAACCACCATATCCGGTCCTCCCCCTTCCCACACACAGAGACTCCTCCTTCCCCTCTCTATTTGTTATTCTACGAACAATGCAAGGAACGAAGAAAGTGGGAAGAGAGAGAGAGAGAGAGAGAGAGAGAGAGAGAGAGAGAGAGAGAGAGAGATTTGTGATGCAGGAAGAGGGTTGGGTCATTGGGGTAGCAGAGGGTGGGGTCAAATCAGGGAGTGGGGTTACGGTTGAGGGAGATGAGGGTAGGGGGAGGATGTCGTAGGGGTGGGTGATGGGGGTGCGGAAAGGAAGTGGTGGTGGCTGGGGTTTTTGTATTTTTTTTTCTTTTCTTCGATCTGTTTTTGTTTAATCATTTTTTTTAATAATGTAAAATTACTAGAATGTTCATGCCATGAAGATAATAACACCGTATGTCATTTCTCATGCATAGGAATGAGTGAAAAATAAAATTGAGGATATGAATTAGAGGGAAATTTTCAGTTTTTTAATCATTTTTAAGAGTGAAATGACTTAACTACCTTCATATGTTGTGCATATGGTTTCACTTAACAGAAATATGGATGGAATGTTTGAAAAACTAACGGTAGGGGGCAAATTGGCTAAAAAAAATAGTTCAGGGGGGAAATTTTCCAATCGAAAAGTTCAGGGGGGAAATCGAAAGTTCAGTGAAAGTTTAGGGGGCAAATCGACAGTTTACTCTAATTAAATATAGAAAGGAATTTTATTGACATATTACGCAGGCGCTCTCTTGAAATTAAAGAGAAGGTACTGGAAAATAGGGCTGGGTTCGGTTCTGATCGGTTCGGTTTTTTGCCAAAACCGAAACCAAACCGAAATTTCGGTTCGGTTCTGTTCGGCCCAATTT
The DNA here is from genome assembly GCA_035220775.1 of Malus fusca. Taxonomy (NCBI): domain Eukaryota; kingdom Viridiplantae; phylum Streptophyta; class Magnoliopsida; order Rosales; family Rosaceae; genus Malus; species Malus fusca. The sequence continues at coordinate 14,191,843 of CM069071.1, forward strand.
TTTTTCGGTTTTTTGTCGGTTCGGTTTTTTTTTCGGTTCGGTTTCGGTTTTTTTTCGGTTTTTTTTTTTTTTTTTTTCCTCCAAAAAATGCAAAACAACCACAACATAAGATAGACCCATCAAGAATGCAAATAGAAGTGCATAATCATTCAAGCCACGAGAAACCTGATATACGTTAAGAAAGGTTGGTATAAGTAACCAATGGCTACATATCATACTCTTCTTATAGCTGTCAGTGATAGTGTCAAGAATCATCACCTCATCAGCGATAAAGCATGTGAAATAAGGAACTAATGGATGAAGTCCCGAATCAGTGGCCAAAATCTCAACAAAATCTAGTCTAGCCCTTGACCGCGAAGCACCAGAGCGAAGTCCAGCACTAGTGGCCAAAATCTCAACAAAAGAAAAAAAAACAAGAAGAATGAATACAACACTATGATTTTAGGACAATGAGGGCTCTTAAATTACAATGCAGAAGTCCATGAACAAAACAAAAATCAATCAATACCTGCTTTCTTCCAGCATGTGTAAGGACACCCCCATATTTAAGAACCATCAAAGCTTCAACTGGGCGTTCTTCCTCACCTTCCCCATTACTTTTTGCCACTTTAACCCACTTTAATGGCTTCAGTTGAACCTTCCTATAAATACCAGAGAAATGGCCCCCCTTGATAAACATAAGCATGAAAACAGCACATGATTATAACCATGACGCAGTATAACAGTGTATCAAAATAATTCTGAAGTACAAGATTAAGACATTTTGGCAACTAGTCAATCTTTATATCACTGATGCAGTACAATTAGCTTCATTTAGCACATCTTTTCAGCCTGATTTTGAGTATCAGTAATTAGCTTAGATGATACACAGTAAGTAATCTTATGAAAGCAATCCAGATTGATTTATGAAACGAATGTTTAAGTACAAAAAAAGTGAGCATTCCCTTGATAGTTCGTGGAAGTAGTAAAAGTGTTAGCCTAGAAGCCATTTCACTTTCTGTTGACCAATGGTCAGTTTATACAATATGTTGACCAAAATAAATGACAAGGTCTAAAAGGCAAATCAATCACCTCGGATCTAGGTCGTCCACCATTGTACTTAAGCATCAAGTTTAGCAGCTTTTCCTCAGTAACCTTCAGCTTTACCTTCTGTTTGGGAGTTCTATCACCACTGCCAAAGAAAAACAGAGATGAGAAGAGAAAACAAGCAAATCAACTAAGTAAAAAAACTGAGAGAAATAGACATACTGACGAATAATAGCAATAACACAACGTAGCTCCTCCGACTGCCCAAATGCACCAATGATTCCACTTCCTTGACGAGTTAGTCTCTCAGTAGGTTGGCTTCGTTCATTGACTTTCCATGGTAATGTTGGTGGAATTGCAAAAGAAAGATGAGGAGCCTTGGCATCTAAAAGTAACTTCCTGAGCACACAAGCAGCATCATCATAATACCTGTATTGCAAAGTAACATCATTTATTTTTGTGCCCACACAGGAAAAACCGGATTTAGAGCACCTTCATGATTAATCCAATCATTATAAAGAAATTTACTTGTGAGAGTTCTTTACGAAACTCCATCCATTTACGTCACAAACATAGGAGCGTCCCTCACAGAGCAAATCGAGTATCTAACAGCTATAAGACTTCAGTAAACTTTCTCGTACATGAATTACCTTGCTTTCAAATATTTTTCATATCACACATCTGAACAGACAGAAGACACAAACTCTCATTTTGAGCAAACAAATAAGCAGTTAAAACCTCACCTTCCGAAACAATTCCTTCATTCCTCCACCTGCCGAACTGGGATAATATATCATTATACTATGATCATCCCCTTCAAAGAAGCAAAAGACAAGAGTCAATAACATTATTCTTAATATACAACCCAAAAGCAATAACAGGTGCACAACAAAAAGTTTACAAAAGAAGCAATAATGGATTCTCCTAACGTTTTAGCTGTTGAGTATTGACTAGGTTTAGGATTTAGCGAAAACAACATTCAAACAGAAGCATACAAAATTTACCAGCCATAATATAATGAAAATAAATCATATTAAGATAAAACAACTTATTCATAAATGTTGGAAAGAAGTTGACCTTCAAGTTGAAGAGCGGCGGAAGAGCGGCGGAGTTAGGAAGGAAGGAGAGAGGGTCCAGAGTACAGAGGATAGGGATAAGGGAAAAGGGTCGCGCCGTCGTGGGTCGCCTGAGAGATTGAGAGAGACAGAGCGATTGAAGTTGAAGACCCAGCGAGAGAGAGAGGAGGCTCGGCTGCGCTGGGTTAGGGTTACACTGGAGGAGAGGAGGCAGGGAACGAGAGAGAGAGGAAGGGAATGAAAAAAATTAAAAGGTATGGGTATGGCTGCTAGGGTTAAAGGGTTTTGTTGTTAAGTTCTCCAAAAAAAATTAAAAAACATCTTAGACATCCTGGAGGTTCGAACCCGTGCCTTGGGGCTTGAAAAGGTTCATCGAAACCAACTTAGCAACAAGGTATGTTTTGTTATGATTGTATGACTAAACTATTTATAATATTTAAAAAAATAATTAAATATATA